>NW_020769320.1:16885234-16961300 GCF_900518735.1 Pseudonaja textilis | reverse complement strand
CTTCTTCTTCTTCTTCTTCTTCTTCTTCTTCTTCTTCTTCTTCTTCTCCTTCTCCTCCTCCTCCTCCTCCTCCTTCTCCTCCTTTATTGTTGTTATTTTATTCCAGATTAATCCACTGACATATGAAGGCTTCTTCCTTGGTTATGGCATCTAATCTACCAAGCTGGTCCTGTGTGGGCTGATAAATAATCATCCGGCTTCCTGTGCAACATTCTTGTTATCCTGAATCAATAAACTGCAGGACAGAGCTCTCATCATTAAACCATCTACCATGCTGGTATAGTGTGAGATGGTAAAATAGATAGAATATGCACGTGTATGCGCTTGCATATGTAAACAAATGTGTTTGCCTTCAAGTTTCTTCCAGCTGAATTCTCTTCCAGCAGAAGAAACAGTAGAGCAGATATAGTATTCAGTCATTTTAATGGGGCATGCTACCAAACAATATGTGCATAATTATGGCTGTTTCTTGTTTCTAGCATTATATGCGCAAAAGCTGTCTACGCATTCTGCTCTATGCTAAAATAAATATTTGATTAATTGATTGATACACTTATATTCCCTTCCACTGAATTAGAAAATTTCATGGTTCAATATTATCTTGTTAGTTGTAAAAATACACGAAATAAATTAGATTTCCCTTAAAACTTAGTGAAAAGAGAAATGTTAGCAGATGTCAATTGGAATAAGTTACTGAAGCAAGTTCATCTCCTGATATAGACCGAGCAGCAGTGGTGATATTCTACCGGTTTGGCCCGGTTCGGCCCAATCGGTAGCAGCAATGAGCAGCAAAGACTAAACCGGTTCTCTCCACCGCTCTGCTGTTGGGCCCACCTGGGCTCCCATACGCACCTTTATCCGCTGCATTTGAAGCACAGCTGCTTTGCGCGGCACAGAAGAGTGCCGTGCAGCAGCTGCTGAAGTGACCAGGAGAGTGCAGGAGGTAAGTTAGAATGCTTGTGCTCGTGCACAAAGTGTGCGTTTGGTGTGTGCGCACGTGCAAAGTGTATGAATGTGCGCAAAGCATGCCCACCAAGCCATGCCACCGAACTGGTGGTAAAAATATTTGAATCCCACCACTGCCGAGCAGATGTAAGGCTAACCATAGTTTAATGTTATGAGGATCAACTACAGTGAGTTTTGGGATGGTATGCTTCCCTCCATCTTTTCTTCTGACATCACTGTGAGGAGAGTTTATGTGTGTGTGTGTGTCTCTCTCTCTCTCTCTGTATGTATGTATGTGTGTAAGAAGAGACTGGATAGCCATTTGTCCAGAATGGTATAAGCTTTCCTGCTTGTGCAAGGGGAAGACCTCCAAGACATTCCAATTCTGTTATTCTGTTATTGTTATGTTAAAATACCCCCTTATTTCTTCGATGTGCACAAATATGGAGTTACAAAGGAGAATCTTGAGTTCTTCCATATTTTCACATATTAAAAACCATCAGTGAATAATTTTCCAGGGCTACTCACATAAACAAATGATAGATAAGAGCTAGAGATAGATAGATAGATGGATAGATGGATGGATGGATGGATAGATAGATAGATATAGAAAGAAAGATAGATGATAGAAAGATAGATAGATGATATAGATCGACAGATGATATAGATGATAGAAAGATAGAAGATAGATTATATAGATCGATAGATGATAGAGGATAGATGGATGATAGATAGATGATAGATAGATGATGGATGGATAGAAAGATAGATGATATAGATAGGTGATAGAAAGATAGATGATAGATAGATAGATGATAGACAGACATACAGACAGAAAGAAAGAATTCCAATTTTGAATGCCATGTGGGCTTGATTTATGTTCCTTGAAAGTATGTGCCTCCTAATGGGAAAAACATTTCTGCAAATCCATCGTAAGACTACAAAATTTACATACCAAAGCCTGTGTGGTTCAAACACAAGGAATGACGTTTTGTGCTGAAGTTTTTATACACATTAGCAATTACTGAGTAACTCTAGCTGTTTAACATCCCTCTGTGATGGCTGGCAATGATAGTAACTAAGAAAGAAGGGAGAGGTTAAAGAGAAAAAAAAGGCTATTTTTTCTGCGACCTCTTACATTGGATAAGGAGCATGATTGAGAGCACCCTCCCTGCTGTTGAGAGTGAAGGGACCAGTGGGGGGATTCAAAATTTTTTACTACTGGTTCTGTGGGCGTGGATTGGTGGGCATGGTGTGGTTTGGTGGGCGTGGCAGGGGAAGGATACTACAAAATCTCCATTCCCTCCCCACCCCACTAACCTGCTTCCCAGCTCTGTTCTCCTGTGCAGGGCAACCAAAGAAGACCCAGCCGATCAGCCGGGACTCGAGAGGCAGAGAATAGATGGGGGCCGGGGCGGTTCAGAGGTGGGATTTGCCGGTTCTCCAAACTACTCAAAATTTCCGCTACCGGTTCTCCAGAACTGGTCAGAACCTGCTGAATAGACCACCTCTGGAAAGGACCACGAAAAAGATTTTATACACCAGCTAGGTTCGCACGTTGCATTAAGACACGGCTTGGCAACTCACTGCCCAATGAAGTATTGCAAATACTACAGAATCATTTTTGCTGTTTTCAGAACCGTCTCGGATCACGTTACTAAAATTCAACATTGCATTTTGGGTCGCTTTTAGGGTCACGGTTTTTATACACACCTGCCCAAATCAGAATGAGAGCATTAAGACTGTGCTGGCTTGACGCCATGAATTTCGCCCCTTAAAATCCTCCAACCCTTCCTAAAAAAAAAAAAACGGGGGGGGGGGGGGCAAAGGGAAATTTTGCCATGATTTTAGCATTACAAAGTATAGTTGTAACCTCTAAGCACAAAACGTGGTTGCTTTGCTTCGGGTTTAATGTGTGGTGTGAATTGTCCAACTGCTTTACGGCTGGAAGAAGATTAAGAGTTGGGTCTGCTGTGCATCCTTCCTCCTTCGCTAAAGAGAACCTCCCAAAAACATGTTTCCTTCCAGCAATGCAAGCTGCACTTTCAAGGCTGCCCTCACCATGGAGCCTGTCTGCCCATCACCAGCGAACTGTTGAGACAGACCTGGCTACTCCCTGCTTGGCTGGCTTGCAGAGGGGTGAGGGCACCTATAAATGGAAACAGCAGGGACTGGTGGATGGGTCTACGGTTTTTATTGGATGGGTCTATGATTATTTTATTTATAACAATTTTTATTGACTGTTTCCTAGTATGATTTCATTGCTTATTGTACCCTATGACTATCACTAAGTGTTGTATCTAATGGTTTTCGATGAATGCATTTTTTTCCCTTTTTATGTACACTGAGAGCTTATGCACCAAGACAAATTCCTTGGGTGTCCAGTCACACTTGGCCAATAAAGAATTCTATTCTATTCTATTCCATTCCATTCCATTCCATTCCATTCCATTCCATTCCATTCCATTCTCTTCTGTTTTCTTTTCATTCCTTTTCATTCCTTTTCTTTTCTTTTCTTTTCTTTTCTTTTCTATTCCATTCCATTTTCTATTCCATTTTCTATTCTATTCCATTCCATTTTCTATTCCATTTTCTATTCCGTATTCTGTTCTATTCCATTCCATTTTTTATTCCATATTCTATTCTATTCTATTCCATTCCATTTTCTTTTCATTCCTTTTCTTTTCCTTTCCTTTTCTTTTCTATTTTCTATTCTATTCCATTCCATTTGATTTTCTATTCCATTTTATTCCATTCTACTTTCTATTCCATATTCTATTCCATTCTGTTTTCTTTTCATTCCTTTTCTCTTCTTTTCTATTCCATTCCATTTTCTATTCCATTCCATTCTACTCTACTCTATGATGATTTTCCATTGCCAACTCGCCACAGCCAACTCCCTGTGGGGCCAATATTACGCAAATATGAAAGAAATGGTGGAATAGAATCATTAAAGAAAGGATGCAAGAGGAGGAACAGAATGACATGTGAATGGCAAAAATAAAAATATGTTAAATTTTATTTTGAACAATTGAACTGAGTTGTTAAGTTGTCCTGGTTATGAGTTGGCCGCAGTGTGTTGGCCGTGACAAGTTGTCCCATTCCGGTGGTGGACACTGGAGAGTGGTAGAACTGACGGAGGAATTGGCTACACCTTGAGATGGCTTACACCCACGAAACTGATGCCAGGTTTTCTTCAACGGGGAAACCTTTTCCAGGTCCTGTCACGGATGCCCCTGGCAGAGAGGGTGTTTTCCACGGCAGGCTAGGATAACATGGTACAGATTGTTCTTGCAATTGAGAGCGCCCCCTAGCGGTTACAGAAGGATTCACATTTCATTTTTATCCGGGCCTTTTAATATTTTTTTGTTATACAGGCCTGCATGTGGGCTACACGGGACCTTAGAAAAATAGAATACACATGGATGGATTCCAAATCTGATATTTTTTTCCTCATGGGTTCACATTTTAGCTATAAAGGACAGCAACACAACCTCAGATGCATCTGCTTTAAGGATACAAGCAACCCTCTGCCCCATGCAAAGCAGCATTTTCCCTTCAAATCCAAAGGGATGCAGAGGAGCAGATACACACACACACACGGGTGTGGGTGGCATATTTTAAAATTAAAAGTAATGTCATTATTTGGAAACCATCTCTAAACTCATTCCCAGTTTCTGCTTCCAATATTTCAATATCATACTCCAGCATGTGAATTTATATACTGCATGTCAGTCAGCACAAATTATTTGTGCTGAAAACATGAGGAATCACATTTGGATGGGCTTCTGATTTCAAAACTTCAAGGAATGGACAAATTAAAAGGGGAGCTGTCCCCAATACATCAAAGAAGTAGAAGTTATTTATTATGAAACGTATATTCTCTTGCTCAGAGATGGAGATTTGCTATTTTGAAACAGAAATAACACAAAAGGAAATTACGAATCTGTACAATGGCTCAAGGTTACAATTCTAATTACAAAGTGTGAAAAATGTATTTGTGAACATTCTTTTCATTTGGATAAAAATTGGATAAAAAAGAAAGAAGGAAGGAATCTGAAAGACGATAGGAGAGGACTTCCAGTTAGGAGCCCGACTGATCCACAAATTATGAAGCAGCATGAAGGTATAATAATATTTCTATTACTGGTTGAGAAACACAGTTTGCAGCCAACACTGCTGAAGATAGAAGATAAAACACATGATAGAAGGTACAGAAGGTTCTTGACAAAACTTGAACACTGAGCCCGATCCAATGAAATGCAACTCAGTGATGAGAAAAGTAAGGTCCTACACATTTGGCACAGAAAAATCAAATGCACAAGTGAGAAAGATCTAGGTGTCCTGCTGGACAATCACTTAAATATGAGCCAGCAATGTGCTGCAGCTGCCAAAAAATGCAGTCCTAGGCTGGGTGGGTGTGGCCATGGTGGGCGTGGTCTAGTTGGCCTCCTGCACCACAGCGGCGGGGCTGTTTTCACCTTCCCTGGGCTCTGGAGGCTTTCCTCAAGATTCTGGGAGGGCAAAAATGGCCTCCCCCGGGTTCCGGAGGCCCTCGGACTCGTTTCCAGACTTCCGGGAGGCCCGTTTTTCCTCCTCTCCAAGCCTCCACGCGGGCCCTGCACTTACCTTGCATCCAAAACGGTCCGCAAAACGGAGACTCCTGGGAGGGATGGGATGGGAGGGACCAGCCAGGGGTGGGATTTGGCGGTTCTCCGAACCAACCATAATGCTAGCAACGGGTCCTCGCAAACCTATAGCAGCCCACCCATGGGTGGAAGGGACCCTTGGGAGCTTTGTGGTCCAAACAGGAAACCCTACACCATTTCAGACAAATGATTGTCCAATCTCCTCTGAAAAACTTCCAGTGTTGGAGCATTCACGACTTCTGGAGGCAAGTTGTTCTGACTGTCAAGAAATTCCTCCTTAGTTCTAGATTGCTCCTCTCCTTGATTAGTTTCCATCCGTTGCTTCTCGTCCTACCTTCGGGTACTTTGGAAGATAGATTGACCCCCCTCTTCTCTGTGGCAGCCCCGTAGATATTGGAACGTGGCTATCCTGTTGCCCCATGTTCTTCTTTTCATTAAACTAGACATACCCAATTTCTGCAACTGACAACATCTACATTAATGCTCTTTCTAGGTGCAGAGGAAGTGAATGTCTGGTTAAAAGAGGAACAAAGCATACAAACCACAGCTAGAGGCATCTTTTGGGGGGAAGAAGAATGTTTCTTTTCTACCTGCAATAATAGGAATGATGGAAATTGGGTCGATACTGCCCTCCATCTACTATTAATACTATTTTGTAGGCCAATAATTTTACACTTTATTTATGAGGCTGCGCTAAAAAACAGTCTGCAGATTACACTCATTACCTTGTGACATGCAATGCAGCAAGAAAATATATTATAGCTTACGGCCGTGATGGCGAACCTATGGCACGCATGCCACAGGTGGCACGCAGAGCCATTTGTGCCGGCACGCATGCTGCAGGCAAACTGCCCTCACTGCGCATGTGCACACCTCACAGCTGATTTTTTTTCCGGGTTGTTTGAGGCCTTTTTCAGTCTCCCAGAGGCTTGGAAAAAGCCTCTGCAAGGCTTTTCAGGACAATAGGCCCGTTTCATCACTTCCTGTAATACCGGAAGTAACGAAATGGGCCTATAATTCATTCTGAAAAGCCTTGCTTTTTCCAAGCCTCTGGGAGACTGAAAAAGGCCTCAAATCATCTGAAAAATCAGCTGTGAGGCGCAGTACAGGTAAGGGGGTAGGGGTGATTGTACACACGTGCACAGAGGGCATGGGGAGGGGGGGTGCATTGCATTCTGGGTGCTGGCACATGAGTGCATGCATGCTGGCGCACGTGCAATTTTTGGCACAGGAGCCCCAAAAGATTAGCTACCACTGGCCTAGGGCACAGCCTTATCCTTACTTTTAAATTCATTAAAGCAAAATAATGATATTTAGAAGAAACAGCTTTGGATGTCAGTATGTGTTCTTAAAATGAAATGCAGATTGATGAGAAGGATTTCTGTAGCATATTTCCCTTCCCACTCTCTATCCTGCCTTGTGAATGCCATAGAGTAGATTCTCATTATTTGGACTCAAAAAGAGGAAGACAAGTACAGCCAGGATCTGACCCCAGGGGAAACTTTGACTATAGTTGTAATGAAAAACAGCTGGATAATATTAGATGATCTTGAAAAAGAAAAAGAGAAATCTTCAAAATTGTGATTTTGCTTCCCTTCTCATTTTTTCCAGCCGTAAATTTATTTTGCTTAAAATAAATTCTTGGCATTAGTTTTCTGAAGTAATAACAAGACAGGATATTGATCTTACAAATAAAGCTATTGAAGTAAATACGTAATAAATTTGAGTATGCAAAATAATACGATGAGATTTTCTGCGGGCTTCCCGCTAACCTATGCATTTTTGCAGGCTACTTTATTTTTATTGGGCAGCAGAAGTGGAAAATTTAGGAATTAGAAATACAGCGTAACTGCAAGTCAGCTGACAAAGTGCAAATTAGTTAAAGTTGAACTTTCTCTCACATTCCATACCTGGAACGTGATTTCATATGAGTCAAACCTACTGCCCTCTTTTAAGAGCTTCCCGTTTGGAAGTGTACCACTATCCATACTTCGTCAAAGGATTTAGAAGGCAGCTCCCAATCTTGCACAAGTAGAGGCGGGAGTTCCAACTCAAGATGGTGGTCATGGCCGTGTGACTGAAGCTCTGCCACTCTGAAATGTCTACTATGTGTCAGAGCGTTTGCAGCGTGACTACCATTATGAGACAACCCAGGAGCAACACAGCACACAGAGACTTAGACATTTAATGGTGATTTATCTGCAAGACATATATAGAAATAAGCATGGTAGGCAAAACACCTTACAAGCAATCAAACTTCTTTTTCTTTACACAGAGAACTCTGCAATGAATACTGGACACAAGGAAAGAGAACACACCCTCTAATGGCTGCCTTTATATAAACACCTCTTAAAGGGGTAGAACCCATCCTCAGTCTTAAAGGGAAATACCCATGCTATGCTGATACATTCTTATTGCATCAGCTTATATTGCATCAGCTTCTCTGCTGGCTGGCTCTTAAATCCCAAGACCTTAACACTATGTAATAAGGCTGGAGCTTCAATTGCAGACACAGCTGTCATCTTGACTTTTATGGACACTTCTCCCATCCCATGGCTCTCTTACTCCATCCTCTGCTCTTCATTAAAGTTTTTTTTTGTGTGGGACATACAGATGTCTTTAAGTCTCTTTTGGACTGGACAAGTCCCTGCAGTTTTCCCGGCAAGGTGTTTCAGAAGTGGTTTTTCATTGCCTCTTTCCTAGTACTAAGTGAGATGGGGTGGCTCAAGGTTACTTAGCTGGCTTTGTGCTTACGGTTGGACTAGAACTCACAGTCTCCTGATTTCTAGCCTGGTGCCTTAACCACTAGACCAGGGGTGTCAAACTCAAGGCCCAGGGACCAGATCTGGCCTGAGGGGTGCTTAGATCGGGCCTGCGGAGCCACCCTGGAAATAGAGACGGCCTGGCCTGCAGTGCCTCTGCCAGTGAAAACAGAGCTTGGGAGGGCTCCAGTTTCGCTGGCAGAGTTGCAGGAGGCCATTGCAGCCAAAATTGGAGCTCAGGAGCCTGTTTTTATTGGCAGAGCACTCAACCACCACACGCGGCCCCCAGTACAAGCGATGTCATGCTGCCCCCCACTCTGGCCACGCCCACCCCCAGCACCCCCAAGGTCAAATACAACCCTGATGCGCCTCTCAATGAAATAGAGTTTAACACTCCTGCACCAGACCAAACGGACTTTCTCTTCAGGAAAGTAGCCCAATGTTTTTCAAACTCCTGATCCAGCCTGAAAACAAGATGGCATTGCTTTAAGGCAAGGGTCCCCAAACTTGGCAACTTTAAGATTTGTGGACTTCCGGGAGTTGAAGTCCACAAGTCTTAAAGTTACCAAGTCTGGGGATCTCTGCTTTAAGGAATCAATTAATTGAAGTGAACATGATTCTTAAAATAACCACAGCACTTTCCCCCTGCCTCTGGTTTTGCAGAAGCATAAAGGTAACAGGCTACTTCAGGGTGGGATTCTACCAGTTTGCACCCATTCGCTAGAACCGGTTGTTAACATTCTAAGCAGTTCAGAGAACCGGTTGTTAGAAGAAATTACTGGCCTAATCCTGTAAGGAGGGCAGGAAGGAAACATTCTGGTGTTGCTTACAGAAACTGCCTCTCCGTTAACCCTTATTACATTCTTGGCAGGACTAGACGTCCTGTCTCAGGAACTTCTATGGAGTTATTTTTCCCCTCCTTTGCTGGTACTTTGCTTGTGTGGAGTGACCATTCAAAGTTCCAATGGCACTGAAAAAAGTGACTTATGACCATTTTTCACACTTACGACTGTTGCAGCACCCCCACAGTCATGAGAGGCCAGATGAGGAGATGTGTGCCTTGATGTGAGTGATATTGAGTTGGCCGCACCCAGCCAATAACATGACCACCAAGCCATGTCCACCAACTAAGCCACGACCACAGAACCGGTTGTTAAAAAATCTGAATCCCACCCCTGAGCTACTTTAACACTCAGCAGAGACCTAATGTTATGCTAGGAAGCACTTCTGAATAATTTTCAAAGGATACATAAACCTCAAGGAGAGCATACCCTAAAGCTCTTCTTCTGGTCAAGCAAAGACCTTGAAGGCAACTAGAGTAAGGGCCAAGTTTAACTAACACAGGCAGAGGAAAAAAAGTGATTCACACTTGGCTAAAAGACAAGCAAGTTTTTTTGTTTCATTTCTCATTTGGAAATGTCTCGTTTCTAGTTGATTCGTTTTCCTCTGCTCAGGAGAGCTATTTTGAGAAGGCTTTTGAACATTAAGCCATTACTGCTTTTAATTCATCGTACAATTCATTGCCCTCGGTGCCTGTCCTTAAAATCTTAAATCTTTTTCATACATATGAGCGTTGCTTAAAATATTCATTGCTTAAAATAGACTGCCGTTTCTTTCACCATGGCAGGTCATAAAGTGATCTGTGGTGCCAGGGATATTTTTTTGTGACATGCATGAGATGCATGGGTGCCAACTTTGTCCTGGTTTTGGGGGTTAGAAGGGAAGCAGGGGAGAAGGAAAAAGACAGAAGAACCTTTCAACACCATCTTTCTTTATCTCCACCCCTGTCAGATTTGGAAAAAGAACAAGGAATGCTTTTCACATTTTGACAGGTCTGTCCAACTTTTCACATCCACGTTCAACTTGAATGGTGGCAAACATAACAACAGAAAAGAAACTACACATTTATATTTGGGGAATATATGTGGAGGTCAGTGTAGCAAATGCAGTAAGAACCTTTTTCTTTTTCTAGTGCAAAAGACTCAGAGATTCATGGTACCACATTGCAAATAACATACGTTCACCAATCTTTTGATTAAAAAAAACCTCGATCACAAACCATGCAGAGGTACCTTGACATTTCCTTGGTGGTTTTTTTTTTTTTTTAAATAAATATTCTTGTCTTTTGATATGAGCAAATATTAGTGTAGTAATAGTAAATATTCATGGAAAGATTTAGTACTCGGGAAATGAAGGCTTTCTCTCATTTGATGACAAGGAGAAAACTACCTACTGCCACCTGTAAATTGCAGAAAGCAGTTTAGTGACACTATGGATCTGTTGGAAGTAAAATCCGGTCCATTTCCAAGGTGGGGAAAAGGTGCAGGAGGAATGAATTTGGAGGCAAGCTGCAGGAAAGGAGGTCTCCATTTATTTAAGAATCTTTCGAGTGACTCAAGCACCAGTTCTGGGACAGCTGACACGAAGGCATGGGGAGTAGAGTAGAGACCCTGCTGGACTTTTACTGAGATGCCTGGTGGGGTTATTTGATTAGATTAATAATGCACCTTTCTATATTCCAGTTGTCCCTATCTGGTTTTCTGGCTTATAATCAGGATCAAGGCTAGCCTTGGGGAAAGGTGGATAATGTGAATTCTGTGGGGGTTTTGAATTCAGCCTGTCTCAGTCTTCTAACGGGGGTTACTTGAGGCCATTCTGGCTGGGAAGGCTGGGACTGTTTTAGCTTCTTAGTTTTTCTTTGCCTTCTGGGGGGGTGGGGGGCATGGAAATAAAAGGAGGGATTTCTTATGATTCTTCCTACAGATGAGCTCTTAAGAGGCTTCATATTTATGATGTGGGGGAAATGGCAGGTTTTCTTTATTTTTCAAGCCAGAAAAAAAATACTTTTTTTGGTACAAAACAGTGAAATTAGGTTAATTAGAATTTGGAGTTGTGAATATATAAGGTCGTTATTATTTACGTATTTTGTTGTTAGATTTGTGTCTTATTTTTCTTCCAGGAACTCAGGTGAGATGAAAAACACTAAGGCATAATGGAGGGGACATTTAATTCCCATAATAGAAATAGCAATAGCACTTAGACTTATACACCGCTTTATAGTGCTTTACAGCCCTCTCTGAGCAGTTTATAGAATCAGCCTATTGCCCCCACAACAATCTGGATCCTCAACTTCTGGGTTGAGCCCTCCTCACTGACAGACTGTAGATCGCGACTGTCCGCGGCTATGGTCTGTCCTCTTTCATCGGAGAGCCCCGATCATTGCGATTAGGGGCTGAAGCTGCCTTGGAGGGGCGGTGGAGTAAGGGGAAGCTGCAAGCCAGGTTTAGGGGAGCCGCATCTCCCCTCCTGGGCTTGGTCTTTTTCCCCCCAAAGACGACTGAAGCGATGGTCTACAATGGCCACCCCGAAGGGGAGGACTCAGCTGGACTAAGATTTGTGCAGGAGGGAAGAAAGAGGTGGATAACATCTGAACCGGGACAATTGGACAAAACAACTAAACAAAAAGTACCCCGGGATTAAGGTAACATTGAACTTTTAAGAAAAGAAAAGTGAGCGGTGGAAATACAAAGGGACAGGAAAAAATCAGAAAATAATTTTGACAGCTAAGCGGGGCTTCGAACCAGGAAAGGAAGAAGCCGGAACTAAAGACTTAATTAAATTGGACAAAAATATTTTGGCAATAAATACGCATAAAATAAAGCTGGACTTAAGATTGTCAAAAATAATAATAATAAAATTTACAAATTGGAGACTGGATTGTGCTGGAATATTGAGGTTCGAAAAACCCTAAACTACAAAGATGAGGGGAAAGAAGGAAGGTTAAAAAGTTGAGATTTAAGAAGGCAATCAAAAAAGGGAACACCTGTGAAGGTAGAAAGTTAGAAAGATCCAGCAGAAAAGGGGAAAGGAAGATATCAAGAAAGAGAGGGATATAAACTGGAATGAGAAAAGATATGGGGAAAAGGGGGGGGAGGAGAGGCAGTAAGAAACAGGTGCATGAAATAAAGAATTATGGAAATAATAAAATGATGAAAAGAAATAGTTTTTTCAGAGATAATGGTTGATGAATTAAAAAGGGGATTCTGCAGAATGACAAGGGGTAACAAGAATATATTTGCAATTTAAAAAAAATACTTAGAAAATAGGGTAACATAGATTATTAAAGGAGGGATAGAAATTGATAACTTTTATTAGATGAATATATATCTTTATTTTAAGGTTTATTGAAGAAATTGTAATAATTGAAATGGATATGAAGATGTTTAAAAATGAGGTTAATATCAGTGACCAGAAATTGAATAGTCAATTTCCCCCCTTTTACTTCCTTTGAAATTAGAAATAAAATTAAGGGGGGAAAATATGTTGCGGAATCCAAATGAAAAGATGTAATTTATTACTGTAACTACTTAAAAATAATGGTTTATTGGGAATTAAGATGAGGGAATAAAGGTGTATTTTAACCACTGAGGTGTCGCACTCAAAGTAGTAAAAGGGGGAAACCTATACTTGTTTCTTTTTTTTTGTGCGTGTGAAAACTTGTATTAACCTAGAATTTATAGAAAGAATGTGTGATGGAAAGCAAATATGACAGATTAAAGAACTACTTAAATTAATAAGCTAATACAGACTATTAAAAGGAAGGAGAGACATTGGTTAACTTTTTTTTATTAGGCAAACATATATTGTTACTTTTATTTTTAAAATAAATATTAAAGGATTATATTTGAAATAATTGAAATGGAACAAAAAGATGTTTTGAGATTAATGTAAGAGACTAGGATTAACTTGCTTGTTTCTCTCCTTTCGGAAAGTTTGAAATGGAAAAGGTAATAGTTGAATTAAGTATGCATATATGAATGTATAACTATTGTCATATTTGTATGTAAAAGTGATGACCCGGAAATATGTTGTCCACTAAAAGAGCTTTTTGTTTTTATGTGAAAAATTGAATAAAATTTGTTTAAAAAACAAACAAACAATCTGGATCCTCATTTTGCCAACCTCAGAAGGATGGAAGGCTGAGTCAATCTTGAGCCTGGTGAGATTCGAATTGCCAAACTGCAGTCAGCCGGCAGTCAGCAGAAGTAGTCGGCAGTACCACATTCTAACCACTGCACCACTGCCATGATTAATAATGAGATTTTTATATTTCTCAACATACTCAACAGACCATTGTGATTCTATCAATTAATGGGACAGATAAACAACTGCCACGTAACAGGGACAAAAGTTGGGCCTTCAATTAATCCCTATCATAGATCATCATCTGTTAATCTATATCTATAAAACTGAAAAAGCACTCATTTGTCATCACAGAATCTCCAGAACCGTAAAGCTTACAAACTTGAAATTTGGCAGGTATGTTCCTCTTAGCTTCTAGGTGCTCACTAAGAAAAGATTTTCGAAATGACCATCGCAACATTAGTATTTTGTACATTATTATTAACACGCTCTGATGCTAAGGAGTTCTACTCCCTCTCCGCACCTGAAAAGAAATCTCTTCCAATTTCAGTTGAGCTAAGCCACTTCCAGGCTCCTTGCTGTCTCCTTCTTGCTCACACAGCAAATACTGTTTCAATTTCCAAACAGCCCTCAACTCTCTCACACGCTGACAGGACACTAGCCAGATGAATACTGATGGATGCTGGAAGACAACGGCAAAATTCCCCCCCCCTTATTTTCCTCCCTCAAACCTTACCCGATCACATAGTTTCATAGTGAGGCACGGGTACCCCACTAGTGCTACCACTGATCTTCTTGGAATGTCACCCCAAAAGGTATAAACATTTCAGATAGGAAGTAAGTAGGGGGGAATAAATGGCGTTATCTGCTTAATAAAATTCCGCAATAAAATTTTAATCGGATGGCATTGTGATCTGTCATATGATTACCTTACCTTCATAAACATGCTGAACCCTGTTTTCAGAAGATCTGTCAGCCCAGAAGACATGTGTTCAATATCAACGGGATCAGGTCGATCAGGATTGTAAATTTCTTCCACTACTTGCTTCATCAATGGTTTATAAGAGGCCTAAAAAAATAAATCACCCCTAGTAGTTAAAATTAAAATACATTACATTTTTGAAAGTGAACATGATAACTAATAAACATCTGGACAAATAGGAAGCTGTTTTCCTCCAGGAAATTGAAGGATAGGGCCCTGTTGTTGCTTTTTTAATAAAATTTTATTTGAGTTTTCCACATTTAAAAACATCTTTTTTTTAGTGAACAGCATGATTCCAGGTTTTCACATTTCCATATACAAACATGACTATAATTACGTACTCATCTTTCACATTTAATTTCATATCTTACCCTTATTTTACATATTTTCCATTATTTTCCTCAAATACTTTCCTCCAGCTTATTCTATAAATTTTCCAATACATTCCTTAATCTATTTCCTTAAACTTTAAATAACTCTCTTATCTTCATATTCATTGCACTTTGATACTTTTATCTGTCAGGTTTGCAATTTCATCGCATGTTCTTATTTCACCATTTCACAAATTCTATTTCAATTCAAACATTTCAAAAAAGTTTCCCCCACAATTACTAATTTGAGTGTGCCACCCCTATAGCTTATATATGATTTAATTAATTCCCCTGTTGTTATTAAAAAAAAACACCATAATGCGTCAGAGAGGTTATGTTCTCAATAGATGTTTAAACTGTGCTTTCAATTTGAGGTGAATTAATTCATATTTTTTTCTCCTATTTGTATTGCGGAAAAATTTGTCTCTAAGTGATAGTGATTTAAAAGGGGTCTCTGGTATCAATCTAAATCAGGGGTGTCAAACTCGGTTTTATTAAGGGCCAAATTAGGGTTGTGTTTGACCTCGGGAGCGGGGGAGTGGCCAGCTTGATGTCACTCATGTCAGGGGCGCCTGTGGGGGCCCGTGTGGTCTACCAGCAGAAATGGGCTCCCAAACTCTGTTTTAGCCACGACGGCCTCCTGCAGCCCTTTGCTAGTGAAAATGGAGCTCAAGGGTGCCACATGCAGCCCTCCCGGGCCCCATTATTGACCGGCCTCCTGCTCCAGCGCTCTGCCAGTGGTCTTCCCAAGCTCCATTTTCACTGGCAGAGGCACCGCAGGCCAGTCCTTCCACTGTTTTCAGGGTGGCCAGTGGGCCAGATCTATGCATCCTGCAGACCGGATTTGGCCCGCAGGCAGGGGTGGGATTCTACCAGTTCGGACCTGTTCTATAGAACCGGTTGATTTTGTATGCAGGCTGCATACAAAATCACACGCCCTCCAGTCTATGGAAAAACCTCTCTCCATGGAAGCGGTCCCTGGTGCCCCAAAAGTTGAGGGGGGGCACTGTTCTAAGCAACCAGATGTAAGTCAAGGATTACCTCTACTTACAAGAGCCACGGTGGTGCAGTGGTTAGAATGCAGTATTGCAGGCTAATTCTGCTCACCACTAGGAGTTCAATTGTCACTGGCTCAAAGTTGACTCAGCCTTCCATCCTTCCAAGGTGGGTAAAATGAGGACCAAGATTGTTGGGAGCAAGAGGCTGACTCTGTAAACTGCTTAGAGAGGGCTGTAAAGCACCATAAAGCGGTATACAAATCTAAGTGCTATTACTAGTGCTACTAACTTTGACAAAGGGATTCAGATTTCTTCATACTTTAAATAATAGGATACAACCTGAAGATCGTGGGCAATGTGTAATATCCCCTGCCTCTACAAAAAAAAATAAAAAAAAAAAATGAATGGACTCTCCAAGGCTGGAGGAAATTTTTTAAATCTTTTAAAGTGATAGAAAGAGAAAATCATTTATTGAGAACTTAATGGCAGCCGAGTGAATTCATTGGGGCAGATCAAAGATATGAAATTAAATTTAAATATGAGTTAAACGCCATTTTGTCTCCTGGATTTGTCTACTGAGCAGTGCTGGGATTCAAATAATTTAACAACCGGTTCTCTGCCCTAATGACCAGCTGGGTAGGCGTGGCTGGGTGGTCATGTGACTGGATGGGCATGGCCAACTTGACATCTGACTGTCACTCATCTTGGTTCCTTGTCATTAAAAGCTTCTTTCTGGCAGCTTTGTTTTGCTTTGTTATTCAATTTTTTCTTCAAAGTGCTGATCATTGCATCCCACCTGGAATAACTCCAACAGGGGAGTATCTCCTCCCAACAGCAGTGTAAAAAGCTTAAAACAACCCTTCCCCTTTAAGAAAGTCAAGCCCGAGCAAAGTACCAGCAAAGAAAAAAAAGAACACCTGGAGCTCAGGGGACAGTAAGTCTGGGCGTGCTGCCAAGAACCTTTAGCTGTTTTAAGGGTTAACCGAGAGCAGTTTCTGTAAACAGGGCAATAAAGATTAGGCTAGAAACAACACCAGAATGTCTCCTTCCTCCCTTCCTTACAGGATTAGCCCTGTAAAAAGGAAAAAAAACAAAAGGAGATTTCTTCCAACAACCAGTTCTCTGAACTGCTCAGAAAATTTAACAACCGGTTCTCGTGAATAGGTGCGAACTGGTTGAATCCCACTACTGCTACTGAGATAAAATGAGGCATGAGTGCACATAAGGAGGGTCTCTTCAATCAATGAGTATACCAGTGGAATCAGTGCTATACAGTGTCCAGGGCTGAACTCTGTTCCTTCCTCCAAAAGGGAAGGTTGGAACCTGGACAAAAATAATTCAGGATGGTTAGGTCCTGTGATGCCTCTTGGAGAGAAAGCAAAGCCTCACCTCTTTCAAAGCTAGAGGAATCACTCACTTTCTCTTGAAGGCTGTTTACCTGAACATCCCAAACGTTCCTTCCACAAAGCCATATTTAAATGTGAAAATATTATAGTGAGATAAACAGAACCACGTCTGGAGTATCTCTTGTAGAAAAATGCCATTTAGTTGAGACAAAGGCTGAGAAAATCTGGTCTTTTGACCAGTTTGTTGACTTCCCACCTGTGCAATTCCTCTATTAAGCATTAGGGATTACATGCACTAATTCTAAACAAATAACACAGATGGTTGTTAGGTAAATAATTCCACCGATATTACAAAATGCTCTTTCGTGATATTCTTCAATTACGCCACATTAATGATTACTGGAGCTGAATGGTTTGAATTCCCTGAAAATCATTGTAGAAGACTACGTATTTGAACAGAACTCTATCCATGATTAAAATAAATATCTGCTGTGATATAAATGCACACATTATTAGAATGATGCAGGATTAAACTGCAACGTAATTAAAAGCTTTTAGTTAGTGAAAAAAACTGCCCATATTCGATTTTATGGATTTATGCAATTACTATACTGTAAATCTAAAGTATTAAACAATGAATAGCAACAATTTAAGTAGGAAGCTTATAATTTACAAAATGGCAGGCAACATTTCTTACTTTTGTTATTCCAAGAAAGCTCCTCTCTAGTTTTCTTAGAAAATTCATGCTGAATCAAGCGGTGGAAATTATAAATGGAACTGCTGCTTATCTTAGGGCGGGGGGCGGAAAAACAAACGAGAAACTAACCACTTAATCTGGAGAACTTGAAAGAAAAATTATTTTCCAGAGCAATTACGGCCATCAACATTTATTTCCTCATCCAGCCAATTGGAACATCAACATCCTTTTTTTTCTTCTACCCAAGGACAAAAGAAAATTAGAAGCACTAGCCGAAACGTTCTGATCACACATTTTTACACTTATTCTAAGAGATGCAACTCTTTACTGTACTGCTTGTTGTGAATTCAATAAGAAACATATTTATGTAATATGAGGCAACAGATAACAGATAATCAGAGTTGGAAGGGACCTTATAGGTCATCTAGTCCAACCCCCCGCCCAAGCGGGAGACCCTACACCATGTCTGACAAATGGCAGTCTAATCTCTTCTTGAAAGTCTCAAGTGATGGCGCTCCCACAACTTCAGAGGGCAACTTCTGTTCCATGGGTTGATTGTTCTCACTGTCAGAAAGTTTCTCCTTATTTCCAGGTTAAATCTCTCCTTGTTCAGTTTCCATCCATTATTCCTTGTCTGGCCTACAGGCGCTTTAAAAAATAGCTTTAGAAAATAGTTTGACCCCTTTGTTATCTTAGTTGGATAAGATACAAACGGAGCAAATGTATGGAATTAAGAAGAATAATTATTTTTCTGATGTAACTGTTTTGGAAGGCAAGTCATATTTCACAAATGGAACATATTAACAGTGATTTATCAGTGGGCTGAGGCTGCAACAGTTGTTTAACTATCCACTAAGGATGGTCACCTTTTCATATACAGCTTGAGTATAAATTATACTAAGACTAACGTAAGCTTGAACTGCAGTGGTACAGTGATTATTAGAATGCAGTATTGCAGGCTAACTCTGCCCATGGTCAGGAGTTTGATTGTGACTCAGCCTTCCATCCTTCTGAGGTCGGTAAATATGAGGACCCAGATTGTTGGGGGCAATATGCTGACTCTGTAAACCACTTAGAGAATGCTGTGCCACACTATGAAGCAGTATATAAGTCTAAGTGCTATTGCTATTACCTTTGGTCCAGCTTAATGCAACCTGAAGCTTCTGTGTCTGGAATTTGCTACTCTATCTAGGTGATGGCATAAAAAGTTCTGCCTTTGTTGTAAGGCTGTGCAGTTACGATTTTGTTCTTTTCCCCCACCCTCTAGCTTTATGCTGCAATTAATTTCATTTTTCTTTCCTCCAATGGATGGGAGGCGATAGGGTGCAAACCCAGTGTCATCAGTGAAGGGAATAGGGTCAAGATCGATACATGAAGTGATATTCAGTACCAAGGCTGCCCACAGGACTCCATTTTGCCCAGCACACCGATCAGAATCTGTGTAAAATCAAGTTGTCCAACAGTTTGGAGAAGGGTAATATACGTGTGATGATGATAACCAGGTCTATCTCCAGCAAAGACCAGGGAAGTAAGTGGCCTCTTTATGATCTGCTTAAATTCACTAATGGGCTGGATGCAGAGAGAGTAGTCAGCAGGTTCTGACCAGTTCTGGAGAAACCGTAGCGGGAATTTTGAGTAGTTTGGAGAACTGGCAAATCCCACCTCTGACTGGCCCCGCCCCCACCTATTCTCTGCCTCCCGAGTCCCAGCTGATTGGCTGGGTCTTCTTTGGTTGCTCTGCACAGGAGAACGGAGCTGGAAAGCAGGTTAGTGGGGTGGGGAGGGAATGGGATCTTGCAGTATCCTTCCCCTGCCACGGCCACCAAGCCACGCCAACAGAACCGGTAGTAAAAAAACTTGAATACCGCCACTGGTTGGAGGAGAGAGAATAAACTTAAGCCAAATCCCCCCAAACGATGGGAGTGATGTTGAAAAACAGCGGACTCACTTTTGGGAATTTAAGGTTCACCTGCCTTTAATTGGGATTGCAACTTCTCTGAAAGATCAACTTTGCTTCCTGGCTGCTCCTTCAGCCCCAGCTGTAGCTATTTCTTGCTGTGACAGGGGGAATTTTATACACTTATGCCTGCGCCTGAGGCAATCAGATCATTTACACCAGGATGACTCTCTGCCTTGACTGCTGCAATGTCTTTTACGTGGCCCACCTAGAAATTTCAGGCAGTGCACAATGTAGCGGGACCTTGGCTGCCAAGTGGGGCAGGGAAAAGATCTGCATTGGACACGATTTAGGGTGTTGCTTTGAGAACCCTGAAAAGTTTAGGCTCTGATTATTCTGCTCCACATCTCTCGTTATGAATTTATGACGTCCTTCAGATCAGCAGGAGAGGACCTTTGGAAGATGTCCCCGCTGTGAGAGGTCTGTCTTTGGGGCCGATGGGAGAGGCCTTCCCCTCGGTTGCTCAAAAGGCCATGGAATGGACTCCCAGAGTTTAGAACATTTGAAAAGACAAGTTGTCTCTTTTGACAGACTTTTAAGTGTTTCAAGCTGTATTTGTAAATATATATGTGTGTGTGTGTGTGTGTGTGTGTGTGTGTATATATATATAATAACTTTTAATTCTCCAATTTCATGTTTAGATTTTGAAGTCATAGCAAGTGTTCATCAGAGCAGAAAAGTAAGGTATGGGGTAGGGAGGGAGAGAGAGAGAGAGAGAGGAAGAGGGAGGGAGGGAGAGAGAGGGGGAGAGAGAGGGGGGGAAAGGGAGAGGGAGAGAAAGGGAGGAAGATAGAGGGAGGGAGAGAAAGGGCGGGAGAGAGAGAGGGAGAGAGAGAGAGGGAGGGAGGGAGGGAGAGACAGGGAGGGGGGACATACATACATATTTAATCAGTATGCTTTCAGAAATTTATGGGAACGCTGCGTGGATGTTAAATGTAAAGCTGCCATCATTCAAACGAATTGCTTCAGTTTTAGCAATTAATCTAAAAAAATAAAAAACCCACGATGGCACATGGAAGCCAGATGTGTGCTAAAAGCCCACTTCTGGGGAGCAAAATGGATATTATATTTGAACACCACCCCATTGGTCACGTTCAGGAAAGCGTAGTTTTGGTTGCCTGCCAGGGTGAGAAAGATGAAAACTGATTAGTAAAACACATGTCAACTTGCCTGTTGGCTGTGGCTTCCCGGGATATGTACAGAATTAAACTGTTTCATGTGCGTCCGAGCTCGCGTAACATCCCTTAGGCACTTAAAGACCTCATTCACTGCAGCCGTGGCTTTTTCAAATGTAACCTTGGTGGAAGAAGACTCACAACCTGAAACAAAGGAAAACGGAGTTAGGGGGAAATTTGTTTAAGGCTGGCAGGTTCCTACAACTTGAGGTTTTCTTTGTTCTCCTGCTGGGGGTCTGGCAAACTTGCCAAGCGCCATAAAAAAAAGCAATCCATTTGAATGCCACATTCGATAAGTTACAGCAGAGAAGAAAAACTTGGCTGTGAGTTTTTAAAGACTCACCAGTTTATGTTATTCAGCTACAAAATAAATAAATACATTGAAATCTAGTTATGAGAGATATTATGAGTTTTACCCTGAGAAAACAGTACAACCTGACACTTTCACAAATGACATTTTAGTTTTCTTTATACTCCAGTTTATTAATCTGTCAGACATACATTCATAAGGTCTTCATTTCTCATTTTTCATCCGCCACTGATTAGAAAACCACAACCTATCCAGATAGCACTTAAACTTATATACCGCTTTATAGTGCTTTTACAGGCCTCTCTAAGTGGCTTACAGAGTCAGCCTCTTGCCCCCAACAATTTGGGTCCTCATTTCACCCACCTTGGAAGGATGGAAGGCTGAGTCAACCTTCAGCCTGGTGGGATTTGAACTGCCAAATTGCAGACAGCTGGCTGCAGAAGTAGCTTGCACTACTTTCCTAACGGCTCTAACCATTGTGCCACAGAGGTTGAATCTGAACGTATAGTTAAATATGTATTTGTGAATCAATTTTCTCACAACATAAGGGTGACCAGAGTACTTTGCTTTAAACAGTTGTACCAGAGCCGTGATGGAGAACCTATGGCATGCGTGCCACAAGTGGCATGTACAGCCATTTGTACCGGCCTGTGAGTTGCAGGCAAACTTACCTCACTGGGCATGCGCGTAGCTCACAGCTGATTTTCGGCTGGTTTGAGTCCTTTTTCGGCCTTCCAAAGGTTTGAGGAAGGCTTCTGCAGGCTTTGCAGGCCGAAAACTAGCCCCGTTTCGTCATTTCCTGTTTTTCCGGAAATACCGGAAGTGTCAAAACGGGCTAAGTTTTCGGCTTGCAAAGCCTGCAGAAGCCTTCCTCAAACCTTTGGGAGGCTGAAAAAGGCCTCAAACCAGCCGAAAATCAGCTATGAGGTGCAGTGTAGGTAAGTGGGCAGTGGAGGTGGGTGGGTTTTTATGTGCGCATGCATAGAGTGCATGGGGGGGCCTGCATTGCCTTCTGGGTGCTGGCACATGAGTGTGAGCATGCAAGTGTGCACACAATTTTTGGCACAGGAGCCCAAAAAGGTTAGCCACCACTATAGTAGAGCATAGGATGGCCCCGCAAGCTGGATCTGGCCCATGGGCCTTGACTTTTACACCCATGATCTAGGCCATTACTTTCACTGCAAAGTTCAAGCAAATTTGATTCCGTGTGTTCCCTTTTACAAACCCTTTTCTCTCCTTAACTATGAAGTACTATTATGTGGCCCGGAAGAGGTGTTTACTTTAATGCTGCCTTCCTCTAAGCCACCATTCCCACTTTCAATTCGGAAACAGAGTGCAGAGCCAGATCTTACCAAACACTAAGAAAATCTAACACAGTACTGATAATTAAAATGTGTTCACCAGTATGTTTTTAAAGGGGGCCCGTAGCCAGTGGTTGAGCTGCCATTTTGTTAAGGAACATCATTTTTCCTGTCGCCATATCAACCACCCAAGTATTTATATAGCAACTGTGGGATGAGGAGGAGGAAATGCTAAAATAGCACCGCGTGGGGATAAATTTCTGCCATTAGTTCTAACACATGACATTTTTTTTTTTAAACTAATAAGACTAAAATGTTCAGACTGCCCAGGACCTTGGCAACCTACAAAATCATTTATCAGGACAAAAACAGAACTGCCTCCATCCAGCAACAGCAGCAGGAGGAGGCTTCGGCTAGCTTGAACTAGGCTTGGAAAACAAAGTCAGAACATTTCTGGCCTCTTTGTAACAATGCTATATAAGTGTTTATTTGAACTTTTATAGCTGTCATAACTCTCTCAAGCTGTTTTTTTTTTTTACTTTGCAGAGCCGAGTTGAAATCCTTGTTTTCAAGAAGGAATAAATTCACTATCCCGGCAACCTGTGGTTGTGTAAATATAAAACCAGTCTCTCTCTCTCTTCCCCGTCCATATATACACACTCTCACACACCACACACACACATATATTCAAGCTGGTTGCTCATACCCCCTTCTTATGAAAAGGATTGAATGCAGACCAGAGCAGAGGTGGTATTCAGCTGGTTCTGACCAGTTCTAGAGAACCGGCAGCAGAAATATTGAGTAGTTCGGAGAACCAGCAAGTACCACCTGTGATTGGAGATATTACAGTATCCTTCCTCTGCCACCCCCACCAAGCCACACCCACAGAACCAGTAGTAAAAAAATTTGAACCCCACCACTGGACCAGAGGTGGTATTCAGCCGGTTCTGACCAGTTCTGGAGAACCGGTAGTGGAAATGTTGAGTAGTTTGGAGAACCAGCAAATACCACCTCTGACTGGACCCGCCCACATCTATTCTCTGCCTCCCAAGTCCCAGCTGATTGGCTGGGTCTCCTTTTGCTGCTCTGCACAGGAGAAGGGAACTGGAAAGCAGGTTAGTGGGGTGGGGAGGGAATGGGGATTTTGCAATAACCTTCCCCTGCAAAGCCCAACAAGCCATGGCCACCAAGCCACACTATGGCCACCAAGCCATGCCCACAGGACCAGTAGTAAAATGTTTTGAATTGCACCACTGATGCAGATGGCTGCTGGATATCTCTTGCAGTTATTGGTTGATCCAGATGTTCTGGAATTATTCTAATACAAATTTGGAAGAGAAAGCTTGGTGACTCTGAAATTCCTCTCAAGAAACAACACTCAGTCCGAATCGGTCATTGTATCCTTTGGCACAGGTTGAAATGGTCCGTTTCCTACTTGGATGGGTGGTTTTAGGAGGCAGAGCTGTTGGCAGTGGCAGAGGGTCAAAAAAAAAGAAGAAGTGAGGACAGGGGTTGCAGCCACCCGATCACCACACAAAAGAGGCAGTACAATGTGCCTGTATCTGACTTTGCTCACTATGGGAAGGAAGGCGGCCTTTACTCTGTGGCAGAGACCACTGTAAACTGGGCATAGCCTAAGTCCTCCATGGCCATTTTAGATCCTGATCCTTCATGATCCCTTGAAGATGCCGGAGACAAGCGATACGGTTTTGCTTTCATGGTACAGTGATATTCTGTACTGAGGGTGAAAAATGTTTCTTGCTTATAGACAAGCCTGGAGACTCAAAATGGAGCTTATTCTGAGAGTTACTATGACAGTAACAGAGCCGGAAGGGAACTTGGAGGTCATCAAGTCCAGTGGTCGCCAACCAGTGGGCTGGCGGCCACTGGTGGTCCGTGAGAAAATTTTGGTGGTCCACAGAGAAATGTCACCTCCAAAGCAATTAATCCAGGCTGCGCAGGAACACAAGGCTTGCGTCGCTTGCATTGTGAACATGAGGTAGTGAGGGGAGGGGGCAAAGGGCGGAGGGGGGGGCTTGTCCCCCTCGCCCCACGCGCCTGGCCTGGCCACCAGGCTGCTTCTTTCCAATTCTGTCTTCTTCTGCTTTTGGTTGTCCGCAAGAAAAGCAGCAAAAGTCCTTCTTTCTCTCCCCCAAACTCTGTCAGAAAAGAGTCTTTGGGACCCTGCAAGGTACTCTGCTCCAAGAGGCTGTGCCGGTGCGACACGTTGAGACTCATTTCTGGCGGAGTTTGGGGAAGAAAAAGAAAGACTTCTGCAGCTTCTGCTGCTTTCCTTGCATGAAACCAAAAGTCTCCCCACCCCCCACCCCCGAGAACAGAGCTGGAAACAGTATCCTGTGATCCCAAATAAAGCATGATCGATCGGTAGGATCTGCAGACTTTTTGGGGGATTTTCCCAGGGTCTCTGCTGCTTTCTGCAGAAACCCTGGAAAAATGTCAGCTAGCCACCATCAGTCAAAATTCATATTAGTGGTCCGCGGGATTTAAAATTATGAGTTTGGTGGTCCCTGAGGTCCAAAAGGTTGGTGACCCCTGTTCTAGTCCAAACCCCTGCTAATGCAGCTGGTACTATACCATTTCCTACAAATGGCTGTCCAGTCTCTTCTTGAAAACCTCCAGTGATGGGCCATCCACAACTTCTGAAGTTGCTGTCCCATGGGTTGATTGTTCTCACTGTCAGAAAATTTCTCCCTATTTCTAGGTTGAATCTCTCCTTCATCGATTTCCATCCGTTATTCTTTGTGTGACGTTCAGATGCTTTGGAGAATAACCTCCTCTTCTCTGTGGCAGCCCCTCAAATATTAGAATACTGCTATCATGTCACCCCTGGTCCTTCCCTTCATTAGACTAGCCATGCTCAGTTGCTGCAACCATTCTTCATATGTTTTAGCCTCCTAATAATCTTTGTTGCTCTCCTCTGCACTATTTCCAAGGTTTGCTTAGTGTTCTTACTCAGCTCACCCACTTAGGAGCAATAAACATTCAGTAGCATCTCTTATTTCTTTGGTTCCTGTGGTTACATCAGATTAAAACTCACCACTTTGGAGTATTTTCATGGAAAACAAAAGAGATGCATAAACAATAACCTAATAAAATTGTTAAGCGTAATCACATATACCAATTCGGTGAAATAATCAAAAACATTTCTCTAAATGGCCAGAAAAACATTGGAACTATTTCTAGAAATCCTTTAGAATATGCACCAGATTTGGGCAGGATTATTTGACAGTTTTGCTGAAAATAGACACGCTTCTTAAAAAGAAAAATACTGAATTACAAATCCTGCTGTTGTCTACATGTTGCTATGGATGAATACTGGTGTGTTCACTCTGCTCCTTAGGAGACTTGAAGATAAATAATTCTGAGCTCTTAGTTCTTCTTGGTGTCTCTCTAGAGTTTAGGTGGTTTCCAGGGCTTTATAAGATATGCAAATACACAACATATCAAAGTCTGAATGGCGCCGGATTCTCTCAAAATTCATTTCCCATCAAGCATGCCCATTTCTCCTTTCCCTGAGAGCTTAAAGCAATACTTATCTTCACAACGTATTCACTGGTAATATAAAAATCCAGACAATAATTCCAGAGTATAGGAACCACTTTCTCTGCATATTAAAGGGGTGGAAATGTAGACGGGTGGGCTTCAAAAGTTTTAGCAAAGGGTTCTCTGACCAGTTGCTGGGTGGGCATGGCCATGGTGGGCGTGGCCTAGTGAACCTTCTGCACCACGGGGGGGGGGGCATTTTTGCCCTTCCTGGGTTCCGGAGGCTTCTTTCGAGCCTCCAGGAGGGTGAAAATGACCTCCCCAGGCTCCGGAGACTCTCTGGAAGCCAGAAACGGGTCCATTTCCAGCCTTCCCAAACTTCCAGGAGCAGAGGTAGTATTCAGCAGGTTCCGACCAGTTCTGGAGAACCGGTAGCGGAAATTTTGATGAGTTCAGAGAACCGGAAAATCCCGCCTCTGACTGGCCCCGCCCCCATCTATTCTCTGCCTCCCGAGTGCCAGCTGATCGGCTGGGTCTTCTTTGCCCTGCACAGGAGAACGGAGCTGGAAAGCAGGTTAGTGGGAAGGGGGATTTTGCAGTACCCTTCCCCTGCCACGCCCACCAAGCCACGCCCACAGAACCAGTAGTAAAAACATTTGGATCCCACCATTGTCCAGGAGGCCTGTCTTTTGCCCTCCCGAGCCGCCGGGCATCCCCTGCACTTACCTCGCATTCAAACCGGGCCTTGTGGGGACCCCTGGGGAGGGGAGGGGCAGGGTGGGCGGGGCCAGCCAGGACTGGGATTTGGGGGTTCTCCAAGCTTCAGAGAATCTTAGCTAGAGGCTCTCCGGAACCCCTGTGAATCCATCCCCAGCAGCCCACCCCTGAACGTAGCTGTCTATCTTCTCCCAAACGTGAGAGCCCCCTGACCTTTCCTTGGGACTAAATTCTTCTTAAACGATGTCATTTCTTGTATAACCCATATTTTCTAGCACCACGCTGTTACTTTCCCACATTGAGAAAGTGAGGCTGATTAATTGGGGGACAGAAATGATAAGTGCCGTTTTTCAAAGCTGGATCTCCGGATGAGCCAGGGATGAATTATCTAGCGTTCAAGCCAGATTCCACGAATCTTGGCTCGGACTAAAACCGGAGGGTGAAGTCAAGGGGCAGAAGCAAACTCCTTCGCTCTGCTCTCCTTCCCACAATGTATTGTTGACTGCAGGGAACCTCGACAAGACCTGCAAGCCTTTATAAGGGCCAATCAAAACCCAAGTTCTTGTATGCTCAAAGCCATCAGATCCAGAACTAAGCAGAAAATAGCTTTCTGGGGGGGGGGGGGGAAAATATTCATTTCAAATGAATATCTTTTAAAGCAAGGATGAAAGATATGTGCTTGGTTCTCAAATTCTCTGCCATAACGTTCCCCTCTTACAAAGATGTAGATTGTTTGTCAAAGGCAAGCGCTGCTCTACTGCCCTCTAGTGTACGTTTCTAAAAAATGCAACTGATAGGTAGATCCTTTTGGCGGGCGCTAATTACAGTGATCAAGTATCACACACACACACACAAGAGAGAAGCCTAAACTCAGTCCCAACGCAAAGATTTATTTGCAGGTCCCTGTTGCTTTCTGTTCTGCATTTGGCCACACTAGCCCAGTGGAACATAATCAACCAATCCATATACAAAACATGTGGAATGCAATCGAGATCAAGGGAAGTACTAATCCCACTCTATAAAGCCTTAGTAAAACCACACCTAGAATACTGCATCCAGTTTTGGTCACCATACTATAAAAAAGATGTTGAGACTCTAGAAAAAGTACAGAGAAAAGCAACCAGGATGATTAGGGGACTGGAGGCTAAAAGATATAAAAAACGGTTGTAGGAACTGGGCATGGCTAGTCTGGTAAAGAGAAGGACCAGGGGAGACAGGAGATCAGTCTTCCAATATTTGAGGGGCAGCCACAGAGAGGAGGAAGGGGTCAAGCTATTTTCTAAAGCAACTGAAGGCCAGACAAGGAACAATGGATAGAAACTGAACAAGGAGAGATTCAACCTAGAAATCAGGAGAATTTTTCTTGACAGTGGGAACGATCAACCAATGGAACAGAAGTTGCCTTCAGATGTTGTTGGAGCTTCATCACTGGAAGCTTTCAACAAGACACTGGTCTGCTATTTTTCAGAAATGGTGTAGGGTCTCCTGCTTGGGCAGGGGGTTGGACTAGATGACCTACAAAGTCCAACTCTTATTAATCTGTTAAAAACCAATCAGGACCCCGTATCTGGGGGTGGTAAGGAATCAGGAATTCCAGACTTCATCTTGGGAACCAACTCAGCTGTGAGTTGAATAACTATGACTTATTCACCCCAATTAATTTATTTTAATGAGTGAGTAGCCCCCAGGGTAGCAATAAGCAGATCCAAGATTGTGTACCGGTGGGCTTATCTTGAATCTCGATTACTGTACAAGTGGAGGTCAGTATTTACTTTGCATTTGCTTTGGCAGGTTTCAAGAATTAAATCTGAGCCTCAAATTAGCAGACAGGATGTCCCTGAAGAAGAGGGGATAGCTTCGAAGAAGAAATTTGAGGGAGAGGGCAGATGGTGTATTACAGGTAGTCTTTGATTTAGAACAGTTCAGTTTGTGACCGAAGTTAAGTGTTTTTCACACTTATGACCAGTGGTGGGATTCAACATTTTTTCACTACCGGTTTGGTAGGCGTGGCTAGGAGGCCATGGGATTGGGTGGGCGTGGCTATGTGATCATGTGACTGGGGGTGGTGTCAAAAGTCTTTTTTTTTTCTTTTGCAGCACCCCCCCCCCCCCCCGTGCCCAATTTTTGGCCTAGTGGGCCTCAGGAAAGCCTTCCAGGAGCAAAACGGGGCAAGGGGCGGCAGGCTGGGTGCCGAAAAAATAAGCATTTTGAAGCCTTCCGAGGTAAACAACAGCGAGGGGGAGGTAATCAGCTGTGCCGCGCAATTTAGATTAGCTAGAAAGCAAGAAATATTGGAGATCATCAAGATTAATTGTAAGTGGATATATAGAAATGTATGTATGTATGTATATATTTGTTTTCTTAAGTTTTCGCAGGTACTTACATGTATGGTATTCAGCTTTGTTCAGGTATTTTCCCACGTCATTATAAAAGCACAACTATAATGACGTGGGAGAATACCCGAACAAAGCTGAATACCGTGTGTGTGTGTGTGTGTGTGTGTGTGTGCGTGCATGTGTGTGTGTATGGGATGCGGTGGTTCAGTGGCTAAGACATTGAGCTTGTCGATCAGAAAGGTCGGCAGTTCGAATCCCTACCGCCGCATAATGGAGTGAACTCCCATTACTTGTCTCAGCTTCTGCCAACCTAGCAGTTCGAAAGCATGTAAAAAACACAAGTAGAAAAATAGGGACCCCTTTGGTGGGAAGGTAACAGCGCTCCGTGCGCCTTCGGCATTTAGTCATGCCGGCCACATGACCACGGAGACGTCTTCGGACAGCGCTGGCTCCTCGGCTTTGTAACGGAGATGAGCACCGCCCTCTAGAGCTGGAAACGACTAGCATGTATGTGCGAGGGGAACCTTTAACTTTATCAGAAGCCTCCTGATAAGATTTCACACCAAGCACTCGCTAAAATGGGGTGCGTGGATGAGGGTGGAGACCCAAAAGATTGAACAATGATGTTGATCAATGTTTGATATCTTTTCAGGGCTTCCATTTTCCCCAGGGGGTCAGCATGTCAAGCTTGAACTCCTTTTGAAACTTTTGAGCCTTCTCACTATTCAACTGGCCCAAGAACTGGCGGGAGGGAAGGGTGAGAAGGAATACAGATGCTCCAGGAATAGATCGTGTGAACCAAGGACCCACCAAGGTCTCTGCTGTAGGTGTCCGACAAAGAAGTGAACTGTTCTCAAAACAAAAGGACGATTCATAATTGGACAGTGTGAACACCAATGGGTGGAAGAAGGGGAAGCTATTGTTTAACCATGCATGGATCGCACGGGAAAACCAGAGCTGGTTTTGATTCTTCAGTACCGAAATTGTATATCCAATAAAGTTGTGCTTTTGGGATTACAAAGTTCCGGAGAGTGCCTACTTTTCTTAGGTTCGCTAGACCTATTGTTGACATTCTGAACGCTACTTCCCGAACCTAACTTTACCCAGCCTTCAACCACACAGACTGCAGGATTAGGGGACATGAACACATCTGGAAGATTCCAGGTCAGAGATGAGTAAAACCAAAATACAAGCTGCTTTTCAAAGAGATTGGAAGGAGAGGCAGGGTGAAAATGGAGTAGGTAGGCCAACATCTCATTCTAAGAGCTGTGGTGGTACAGTGGTTGGAATGCAGTACGACAGGCTAACTCACTGCTCACTCCAGTTCGATTCTGACTGGCTCCAGGTTGACTCAGCCTTCCCTCCTTCCGAGGTGGGTAGAATGAGGACCCAGATTATTGAGAGCAATAAGCTGACACCGCAAACCGCTTAGAGAGGGCTGTAAAAGCACTGTGAAGCGGTATACAAGTCTAAGTGCTAATTGCTATTGCTATTCCTAGCTTTATAGACCATGAATTATTTATGAATGTATTGGTTTATATTATTTATTTAATTTATGCTGCCGCCTATTCACCCACGGCAGCTTGAGGCGGCTTAAAGTAAAACCATATTTAAAACAAAAACTAAAAATAAAAAATAATAAAATTTAACAAAAAGAATCAAATAAATTAATAAAGTACAATAGAACAAAATCTGGAAAAAAATAAAAATAAATCACCCCTCAACTCCCAACTCCCGCCCCAACGACAGCGGATCACGCTAGCCATTTGATGGGCTCCATCCCGCTCTGGGTTCCCCAGGCCCGCTGGCAAAACCAGGTCTTCTTCAGTGCCTTTCAGAAGAGCGCTAGAGTGGGAGCCATTCTAATTTCTGAGGGAATGATATTCCAGAGAGAGGGAGCCACCACGGAGAAGGTCCTTCTTCTGGGTCCCACCAGGTGTATCTCCCTCAGGGGTGGGACCCGCAACATTCTCTGCCTCCCCACTCTAAAGGGTCTAATTTACACAGGTTTGATTGGCTTTCTCTATGTTTTCGGCCAAACTGTCCCATGGTTCTATTTTGAAAATATAGAGTGTTAAAAAATAGCGACCGTAAACTCTTTCTTCTTTTAAGAAAGGGGAACAAAAGAACATTTTTCTAGACATTTTAAACAGATTGCTTGTAGAGGCAGGGTTAGTTGTTTTTCTACACAGTTGTTGCCATTAGGCACAGTAGGGAAGGTTTTATGACAAATGCGCTTGAAATTACCTGAAAAGGCCTCTAACGGTACGTGGCAGGTTTTAACAAAGTGGGATATTAATTGTCAACAATATCACAGTTGTTGCTATGATTACTACCGTACTCCCACACTACGTGGGTGTGTTAAAAGGTTGAGAACTTGAGGGACTGTTTCAAATACACAAACATTTTACCTTGTTTAATATGAACAAACCCAAATTGACATAATTTGTCAAAATGTCAAATTTGTCAAAATGACATAACTGCAATGACATAAATACCCCTCTCAATCAGATATCTGTTTACTTGCCTGTCTATCAGCTTGTATGGCCATCTTGATCACAAAGTGATTTGGAAAACATGCAATTACCCATGGCATACCTTGCCAAAACGTCCAATCAAAATTTGGGGTTCTATGAAGTCTACAGTTTGCTGATTACAAATTGGCTAAATTTGCTTCTCGCTCTGTCTATATCCTTATGTCATTTCTTTCAGTTTCCTATTTATGCTTCTTCCTTCCTTTGCACTGCCGTGGTGAAATCTGCCTTTCCATAGACTGGATTTTTCTTATCACTTTTAACTGCCTCCTTTTCCAACAGGATCAAGGAACGGTGTTCCTCAACACTTTAGAAATGCATTTGTGACATTTGTCATAATATGAAAACTAATGAAGGAGAAGAAGCAACCTAGGACTAAGGAGAAATTTCCTGACAGTTAAAACAATTAATCAGTGGAACAACTTGCCTGCAGAAGTTGTGAATGCTCCAACACTGGAAGTTTTTAAGAAGAGGTTGGACAACCATTTGTCTGAAATGGTTTAGGGCCATGATGGCGAACCTGTGGCATGCAGAGCCATTTGTGCCAGCACACGAGCTGCAGGCAAACGTACCTCACTGTGCATGCAGGCGCCTCATAGCTGATTTTCATCTGGTTTGAGGCCTCTGGTTTCTGGCCTCCCAGAGGCTTCAGGAAGGCTTCTGCAGGCTTTTCAGGCCAAAAAATAGGCCCATTTCATCACTTCCTATTTTTCCAGAAATACCAGAAGTGACGAAACAGGCCTAGTTTTCTGCCTGAAAAGCCTGCAGAAGCCTTTCTGAAGCCTCTGGGAGGCTGGAAAAGGCCTCAAACCAGACGAAAATCAGCTCTGAGGCACAGTGCAGATAAGGGGGCAGCGGTGGGGGGGGGGCTGGGAAGGGATTGCGTGCGCATGCGTAGGGGGCGTGTGGAGGTGCGCATTGCCTTCTGGGTGCTGGCATGTGAGCACAAGCGGGCACACAGTTTTTGGCACAGGAGCCCAAAAAGGTTACCCACCACTGATTTAGGGTCTCTTGCCTGAGCAGGAGGTTGGACTAGAAGATCTCCAAGGTCCCTTCCAACTCTGTGATTCTGTTATGTAAATATAATAGATAAAAAGCTATGATAATCAACTGATGACAATTACTATCTTATGTCTGTTGAAAAAAGTTTCCATGAATTGAGTGAGATTTACTTACAGATATTGAGAACGAAGAAGAAGAAAAGCATGCTCTGGCAGATTATATGAAAGTGTTGAAGCAGCTTTGATGGAAGTCAACAATAGGAAGCTGCTCAAAGTGCAGCAAACTAAGAATCAATACAGGAAAACTGTGATGCAAACTCGGGCTGACAGCTGGTGTAACAAAGCACTGCATGGACAGTTCCTTGAAAAGAGCCAAGGAAAAGTAGATAAGGAAAAAAACCTGGTTATGGCTGACCAATGGAATACTGAAGAAAGAGACAGAAGGCCTGATTTGGCAGTCCACGAACCAGCCATCAGAACGAATGCAATCAAAGCCAGAATAGAAAAATCTGCCGATGACCCCAAATGCAGACTCTGCAAAGAAGCGGACGAAACCATCGATCACATACTGAGCTGTTGCAAGGCAATCGCTCAGACAGACTACAAACAACGTCACAACACAGTCGCTCAGATGGTCCATTGGAACCTGTGTTGCAACTACCATCTGCCTGTAATGAAGAACTGGTGGGATCATAAACTTGAAAAAGTGGTCGAAAATGAGCATGCAAAACTACTGTGGGACTTCTGAATACAGATTGACAAAGTTTTGGAACACAATACCCTGGAAATCACGATTGTGGAGAAGAAAAAAGTGTGGATCGTCGACATTGCCATACCTGGTGACAGCAGAATTGACGAGAAACAACTCGAAAAAATCACCAGATATCAGGACTTGAGAATCGAACTGCAGAGACTCTGGCATAAACCAGTGCAGGTGGTTCCAGTGGTACTCGGCACACTGGGTGCTGTGCCTAAAGACCTAGGCAAGCACTTAAAAACAACTGGCGCTGACAAGATCCCCATTGGTCAGCTGCAGAAGGCCACCTTTCTGGGATCTGCTCGCATAATCCGCCAATACATCACGCAGTCCTAAATGCTTGGGAAGTGTTCGACTAGTGATTTGTGATACGAAACCCAGCATAGTTATCTCATTTGCTGTGTACATTGTTGTTTTTTGTGTATAATAATAATAATAATAATAAAAAACAACTGTTTCAAAATTTGAAATGGTTTGTGTTCAGAAAATTTGGTATGATACAACAAATCCATTTTTTTTTACCGATAGATGTATTTTACCTACCTCTTTACCTATGCATCCATACAAAGAAAAGGACTTGATATTTCCCCCCCTTTAAAATCTACTCTAACTTGCATCAGTATTCTTCAAAACACTACATGCAGCTGCAACTCTTTATTTATTGGCCACTCAACTCTAGTGGACTCTGGGCAGCATACAAAGCTAGATATAAAAAAACCATAACCCCAGTTAAAAACAATAAATCTTAGGGTTGGAAAGGACTTAAGATGTCTTCTAATCCCACCAGCTGCCCAAGGCAGGATCAAACAGACAGCCCAGATTAAAATAACCTAATAAATAACAAAACCAACAGAACAACATGGGGGCCACTTTACAAATAATACCCCAGGCCTGGGACCAAACCAGGTTTTATATTCCAGGAGTAAGTTGCACTGAATCAATTCAGTAAGACCTCTTTTAGAATCAAAGCAAAAATAATCTCCAGTAGGAGAAATATGTATGTATGTATGTATGTATGTATGTATGTATGTAAGTATGTATGTATATGTGTGGTGGGATTCAAATATTTTTGCCACAGGTTCAGTGGGTGTGGCTTGGTGGGTGCGCTTTGCGTGCACACACTTTGCATGCACGTGCATGCCAAACACACACTTTGCACAGAGGCATTCTAACTCGCCTCCTGCAAACCTGCACGATCCCGGTCACTTCAGCAGCTGCCTCACAGCGCTATTCTATGCTGCGTTCAAATTCAGAGGATAAAGGTGAGTATGAGAGCCCGGGCAGGTAGGTGGGCCCAACAGCAGAGCAGCAGAGAGAACTGGTTGTCTTTGCTGCTCATCGGTGCTACCGGTTCACCGGAACTGGGCCGAACCGGTAGAATACCACCACTAATGTATATGTTAATGTATATATATGTATATATGTATGTATGTGCACACACATACACACATGGTGGCTAAGACAGTGAGTTTGTCAGTCAGAAAGGTCGGCAGTACGGCAGTTCGAATCCCTAGTGCTGTGTAATGGAGTGAGCTCCCATTATTTGTCCAAGCTTCTGCCAACCTAACAGTTCGAAAGCATGTAAAAATGCAAGTAGTGAATAGGGACCCTTTTGGTGGGAAGGGAACAGCCTTCCCTGCACCTTCGGCGTTTAGTCATGCCGGCCATATGACCATGGAGATGTCTTTGGACAGCGCTGGCTCTTCGGCTTTGTAATGGAGATGACCACCGCTCCCTAGAGCCTGGACCGACTAGCACGAATGTGCAGGGGGAACCTTTACCTTTAGGATTATATACAGTCCTACAGATTTGGGGAGTCTGGAAATAGTTTGGATTAAATAAGCAGTGTCTACTTGCATAACACTGCCCTGCAACTTGACCACATGTTGATGTCAGCTTTGAAATTCAGCTGCCACATAATGAAAGGGGGGGTGGAGGAGTTGAAACATTCAAGGCTATTCTGTATGTCGTACTAAGAAATTCCAGTTGCAGTTAATTGGTTCTCGTGATTTATGAAGTGTAGAAGTGGGAGGAGAGAAGGTGGATTCTGTGTAACGTGCGAAAATACTTTCACTTTGGGAAATTGCCTTAGACGTACCAAATCTGTTCCTAAATAAATCAATTGGAGAGAATATGTCTCGGAGTGATTGATATCATGGATACTTTCTGGATACCTTACAGCTGAATTCCATTTCATTCCCCTTGTTAAAGTCATCATTCCTAAATCACAATAAACTTCAGAGAAAAAATGGCTTGTCATGCCTTAGAGCAGGGGTCCCCAACTCCCAGCACTGGTCAACAGCATGTCAGAAATTGGTCCACGCAAACAAGCAAAGCCCCATTTGTGGGGTACATCCAGCACACAAAACCACGCCCACACTGGTCCACAGAAAAGCCTCTCTCCACAGAATGAGTCCTTGGTGTGCCCAAATGGTTGGGGGCCACTGCCCTAGAAAAAAAACAATGAAAGCATAGCTTGTTCCCAAAGAATATTTTTTTAGTCTCACTAGATATTTGATGTTTAAAAATCATGTCTGGTTCTTTCCTTTTTCCTTCTCCCAAAATAAAAGTGTTGAAACCCTCTCCATCACTATCTCCACATCATCGGGGGCTACCTGGTCATTAAACTTTCCGACTAAGGTTTTGAGCATCCTATGGATTTCACTGCATCTTTACCCAGATTCCCCCCTTCACACACTCCCCAGATCTTTTAATAATAGCAGCCAGTCGTTCCAACTTTCCACAGCTGCAAAGGTTACGTCTCCTTAGAGATTTGAAGCGGTCCAGCTCATGCTTCCAATCAAAACAGTGACACAGTCAATGTGATTTATAGTCTAGAGAGGTCTGATTAGAGAACAGTATGCTACACAGAGAAAGGGCAGGGAAATTTTAATCTTCAGCAGTTCATTTGTAATAACACAACTACTTGCCCCCAAACCAAAGGAAATCAAAAGGCAAATTTAAAGGACTCTTCCACTCTTGCTGAACTTTTGATTCAGTAATTTTTGTCCCATCAACAAAAAAGGCCCCTTAAACCATGTTAGTTATGTTCTTTAACACTGCATGGAATGCTGGCTTATGTCATGAAATAAAACAATATTCATAACCCAGCATAGGGCTAAAGTCATCTCTCGCCTAGAATCATTTCTAGAATTAGATTGGTAGATTTAGTACTGTTTCCCCCCAAATAAGACCCAGTCTTATTTTCTTTTGGGCTGTGGGGGCCCTGAGGTAAGCCGGTGTATGGCGCATGGGGCAGCTTCACCACATTGACTTACTTCGCAGCTGCAGCACCACAAGCAACGTGACGGAATAGGCAGGTAGCCAGTTGCACAGGTCCTTAAGTATGGCTTATTTGGGGGGTAGGGCTTATATTGAGCACATTTACAAAAACATGGTAGGTCTTATTTGTAGGATAGGTCTATTTTTAGGAAAACATGGTGGGTTTAACTAATCAGAGATGTGAATAATTTAACAGCAGCAAAATCTGGTTTGAAAATGTGCACACTTTCATTTAGAGTAGGGAGTCAGGATATGTTATGGATCCCTTCTAATTAAGGAGGTCCATCTAGTGGGATCAACAAGACCTTCTCTGTGATGGCTTTTTCCCTGGGGAACATCACTCCCACAGAGATAAGTCTGACCCACACCTTAATATTCTTTGGAAAGGCCTTAAAGACAGAATTTTGCCAACAGAATTTCCAGGCCTAATATGGAGCCCATCAATTCGCTGAACTGACCGTTGTTGCCAGGGCACTGAGGGTTTGTTATGTTGGGGTTTTAGTTCTGTAAACCCGTCCAGACCAGGAGACCTAATCCCTGGTCCACAGCCCAATGTTGCGCCATGGTCCATTTGGAACCGGGCCGTGGAAATGGTGGGTGAGCGAATGCATGATGCTGTATTGGTGAAAGCAGTCCATGTGCGCAACCGTCCCCTCTCCTCCTCTCCCAGCTCCTCTGGGTCTACCGAGCTGGAAAGGTTGGAGACCCTGAGTGAGTGGGTGGCCATATAAATTTTCTAAAGAAGTATATTAAAAAGAAAGCCTGCCAGTTACAACATTACTCTCTGTAACTCCAACATGACGGCACAAAATGAAAGAAGCCAAAGTACTATTTTCTACACACCCTTGGCTTTAATGGAGAACTTTTAGCAATGTGCTTCCTGTTGTGGTTCATCGGCAGCCTGTACAGACGGCAGCGGAATTGGACAGTGGGGAAGAATGGGGACCAATCCAGGAGTCTGGGGAGGACTCGGAAGAGGGTCCTGCATCTGACACAGAGATGGAGCCAGGACCATCTGGGAATGGGGTGCTGACTCTGGAGCCTCCAGAGTCTGGCAGCAGAGAGGCAGAGGAACAAGGGGAGTCTGTTCTCAGTGTGCATGTGCACAGAGCTGCCAGAAGGCAAGAACAATTAAGACAAAAAGGTCAACTCGGGAGTAAGGTTGGGAGGTGATTGCCCCTCCCGTAAGATATAAAGGAGGAGCAAAGGGAGAGGAACCTTTGCAGAAAGCAACATTGTTCACTCTGGTCGGATTAAACCTTGAAGCTGTGTGTGGACTTTGTACTTTGTTTGGCTTTTTAAAGTTAATTTGGCACTTTAGTGGTTGGCAGTAATTCAAAGGAGAGAAAGGTGGGTGCTTATCTCGAGGGACTGTTTGGGACTCATTACAGGCTGGGAATGAACATCATTCCCAGCATTGAAATAAAACAAGACTCGTTTTAACTAAGCATGTGCTTAATTACGGTCTCAGGAAGCCTTGGTCAGAACACTTTCCCCTTCATCAAAAACTGCTGAAAATGAAGGATGATGTATGCTCCATCGTTCTTCCAATATAATTTCTCCCCTAAGTATTCAAAGGCTCGTATGTCCACCAGGATATATATATAAAGGTGTGTTGAACACATCTTACCAATATTGAACAGCACTAGCTTATTCTCCTGTGGCTTCAAATGCTAGAAAAGAATGGCTTTCAAAACTATTTGGCCGTGGTTTTAAGTCCTTGCAGCTGTGAGCATTGATGTAACAGGCCATCAGTGCTCACTCAGTTCAAAACATGCCCTCCGATAAGAATTTGTGCCCCCTCATTCAACGGAGGGTCTCTGTTTTTTTTCTTCCATCAGCATGGCGAGCCCCGCTTGACAGTTTAAAAGGGTGGTAAGCGAGCAGAAAGACCCAGTCGTGCTGGACACACAAGTAGAAGGCAGATCAAGAAGTAACATTCTGACCATAACCTTTAAACAAAATAAGGGTTTTTTGTTTAGATTCAAGCCTGAATTTATTGCACACGTAGAACGATTTTTAAAACGATTTATAGACCTGCGTGTGGAATGGACAAGAGGCTTTACTATAGCTTCAGCTTGTTCCCCCAACGCACAATTTACACATAATATTTTGCAAGGTTTTTTTTTTTTTTCTTTCAAGGCAAAAAGCTCAGTTCTCCACCAAGCAAAGGGTTTCCTCCTATTTAACTGTTTGGTTTGTGTGCATAAAAGCAGTTTCTTGCCTTGCTTTTAGCTCTACGGTAAAAACACACAATTTTTCTGGGGCTCTTCCCTTCCCCTTGCAAGAGAAGTCCTAATGAAAACCATGTTTGTGTGCTGTAAGGCACAGAGGAAATTCATTACTCTGCGGAATAACAGCACCGAGCAAGTGAAATGAAACTAATCTGATGTATGACAGGAAGAGGCCTGAATTCCAAGACACTTGGGGTGATACCGGCAGTGTACGAGAAAAGCTCAAAGCTGTAGAAACCTATTCTCAAATCTTATCTCAGCAATGGACAGATTAAAAAAAAAAAATTCTACGAAGAAAGGGGGTGGAAAATCCTTGGGTATGTCAAACAGACAGAGAAGCTTTGGTAAGCAATACATTCGAACCGAAAACTCGCACTTACTTTAAGCTTCCTTCTATAGCACAGATTCTTTCTATAGCGTTCTAATATTATTAGATCTGTTTTAGCAGGGCGGGGGAAAAAGGAAAGGCTTTTTGGGGGGGGGTTTGTTTTAAAGCCCTTAGTATTTTCAAGAAGGAAATATTAACTCAGGGTGGCCACAAGAAGGCACCCTACCCTAACAGATTAAAAAAAGAAAATGTGATCACATCTTGTCTGAATGAATCTGTCGATGATGTTTTCTGCAAAATATATATATGAAGCTTTCTCTAATAAAATTAAAATAATCAGCCTCTCTGGAATAGAGGCCAGTCAGATAGTTTACGTGCTTAGCAGCTGTTTACAGATCATTGGATAAGGATCAAATGTATTTCTATTCCTGTGCTTAGTTTGCTAAGAGATTATTAGTAACTATGCGCCTAACAGAGGCAACTAAAATACGAATACTTTATGTGATCATTACTTTGCCATATAAACTTGCAAGGTATGTATTTTCCTCGACTTACTATCACAGTTGTTTTCTAAATTTCTGTTGCTAAGCGAGACAGACATTGAGTTTTGCCCCATTTAATAACCTTTCTTGCCACAGTTGTTAAGCGAATCATTGCAAAGTTAGCAACCATGATTGTCATTTGCGACTTTACTCCGCTGGCTTCCACAAGCAAAGGAAACGGGGAAGTGCAGCAAGGAAGACTGCACAACTCACTCCTTTAATTCACTCCTGTTGATCACCCTCTGGTCCCCCATTCTACGTGGTGGCACAGTGGTCAGAGTGCAGTACTGCAGGCAACTTCTGTTGGCTGCCTGCAATTTGGCAGTTCGAATCTCACCAGGCGCAAAGTTGACTCCTCAGCCTTCCATCCTTCCGAGGTGGGTAAAACGAGGACCCAGATTGTTGGGGGCAAGAGACTGACTCTGTAAACCATTTAGAGAGGGTTGTAAAAGCACTGTAAAGCAGTAGATAAGTCTAAGTGCTATTCAGAGAGGGTATTCAGCAGGTCCTGACCAGTTCTGGAGAACCAGTAGCGGAAATTTTGAGTAGTTCGGAGAACCGTCAAATACCTCCTCTAACTGGAGATTTTACAGTATCTTTTCCCTGCCACGCCCACTGAACCACGCCCACAGAACCGGTAATAAATTTTTTTGAATCCCACCACTGGTGCTATTGCTCTCTGGCATCACCATCTCCATGGCACCCCATCTGCAGCAACCCTGCCCTCTTGCCTGGGACTCCCTCCTCACCCCTTAATGACCCATGCAGTCATAGGGTTTTGACTGTTGCCATTGGTGAGCCACGTGGTCATACGACAATGCATTATTTAGCGGCAGCAATCCCGCTCCCAATTGTCTTCGTCACCCAAAGCACTACCTGTATATGTATTCAAACTATATTAAGGCATATATCTTGCACAGTTGTTTCAATGTAAAATAGTTATACCACCAAACTGTTTTAAGTCTTAACCAGAGGCGGTATTCAGTAGGTTCTGACCAGTTCTGGAGAACAGGTAGTGGAAATTTTGAGTAGTTCGGAGAACCAGCAAATACCACCTCTGACTGGCTCCACCTCCTGAGCCCCAGCTGATTGGCTGGGTCTTCTTTGGCTGCCCTGCACAGGAGAACAGAGCTGGAAAGCAGGTTAGTGGGGTGGGGAGGGAAGGGTATTTTGCAGTATCTGTCCCCTGCCATGCCCACCAAGCTACGCCCCACCAATCCACACGCATGGAGTCGGTAGTAAAAAAATCTGAATCCCACCACTGGTCTTAACTATTTTACATTTAAAAACCACATGAGGTGCCAACCATAACCCGTCTCTAAAGACCTTCCAAAACGATCAGGGCTTGAAAAGAATGAGGTTTGGTTTTGCACATTTGTGGCGATTTCTCCCGTTTAGAAATGCTCCATCAGCATTTATCAAGTGAGAGGTATGATGAAATAAGAAAACCGGACTAGAACAGACGTCCACAGAGATACCCTGATTGCAATACTTGGAAAACAAAAATGGGACATAGAATGCTTGTGTCCATCTATAAAAAGATTGGATTGCCAAGATGAAAATGAAACCCTGCTAAACCTAAGTCAAAAAGTAGCCAGCTGAATAACAAAAAGGCCTATCAAGTTATGGTGTGATTAAAACTTTCTGAGCTGTAACTTGATGTATTTGAGGGATAGAAAGGAATTTCACCATGTATTCTGGTGGGACTGAATTTATATTGTTTTGCTCTCAGCAGAACCAGGGTAGAATTAAGGCTGACAAAGAGCTAATATTTGACTTTTTTATGCTGGAAAAAATGGTTCTACATTCTGGGGTGTGTGAGAACTATAGATAACTTCAAGATTTCACTTTAAAAATCTCCTATTTTCTGTTAGGTAACAGAGACAGCTTCTGTTTTTGCAACAGAAATAATAAAGTCACCCCAATCTTTTATTAAACATCTGGACAGAAATTGACTGGAACGAAGAGTTTGGCAAAATAGGTAGTCAATTTGATTGTATTTATTGCCAACCGCACAACTTTCTCTGTGGATCTGTGTTGGCGTGTGGTATGTGCTGTATATCCACAAATACACATACTTCTGTGGTTCTTCACATGAACCTTTGAGAAGCCTCTCTTTGAAACCTTGGATGTGCATCGCTGCTGGTCATGGCAGAATAGACAGTGTGGCCATAGGTAGATCAATGGTTGGACTCAGTACAAAGATCTATAGGAACATCCTGGGAAATTAATCTCCCTGTGTTTTCTTAGGCAAGCCAGAACTGGCTTTATTTATTTTTGTTACTTCTTCATGCTTTTCACCCATGGCCACGTGACATGAAGAGAATTTAACGCTGAAAACTAGCCAAAAAAAATCAGAACAGAACTGTACAAAAAAGCCCATTGTGGATTTTTATGAAAACAAAATGCTCTACCAATCTGTGTTCTCTATGAAACTTAAAACATTGGATGGGGTTAGAATGTATTCTTTCAGGATACAGCTGCCAAGATGATAGGTAGGGGGGAAATGTCTCATTTCTTCTTTACTTTTTAAAGTAAGTTTTCTCCGTTTTGGACGGACTATCAGCACTTAAGTGAGTAGCAAATACTTACGAACTAGCACTTGATCGAGGGCAATGAAGGAAAATGCCTTTGGATGCTGTGACATGTTCAAACCTTCGAAGTCCAAACTCTGCACATAGCAGTTTTTCCCTGTTGACACTTTCTCAAAGGGAAAATTGGATTTTGGGAAGCAGGGTAGAAAAAAATATCGATGCTTTTATTCTTTGTGTTGGACAAATGTCTTTTGAGAATCCCTGGTCAGCCGAGAAAATAAACAAGTGGATCATCAGACAAATCAATTCACGAAATTCTTACTTGAAGGACAAGGGAAGGGTGTGTGTGTCAAATGATCATATTTTGAATGCCTTAATGTACACAAACACCAGTTCCCTTGAGCAGGCCATAATATTGAGAAAGATGGAAGGAAAAAGAAGATGGCCAGCAGACAGTGGATGGACCCAATCACAGTAGCAATGGGTACACCATTGGAAGAGCTGAAGGACCAGGAAGGGGGCAAATCACATAATCATTATTTATTCTAACTTGTTCTGACCAAGGCTTTCTGAGTAATTAAGCACACACTTAGTCCAAAAACTCTTGTTTTATTTCAACGCTGGGAATTATGTTCATTCCCAGCCCATAAAGAGTCAAACAATCCCTCGAGATAAGCACCCACCTTTATCTCCTTTGAATTGCTGCCCAACAACTAATGTGCCAAATTAATGGTAAAAAACCAAACGAAGTACAAAGAGCTTCAAGGTTCAATCTGAACAGAGTGAACAACGTTGCTTCCTGCAAAGGTTTCTGTCCCTTTGCATTTCCTTTATACCTTAGGGGAGGGGCAATCACCTCCCAGCCTTACTCCCGAGTCGCCCCTTTTGTCTTAGCTGCTCTTGCCTTCTAGCAGCTTTGCGCACATGTGCACTGGGAACGGGCTCCCCTGGTTCCTCTGCCTCGCTGCTGACAGATTCTGGAGGCTCCGGAGTCAGCACATAACTCCCAGATGGTCCTGGCCCCACCTCTGTATTGGATGCAGGACCCTCATCCGAGTCTTCCCAAGACTCCCGGACTGGCCCCTGTTCTTCCCCACTGTCCGATTCTGCTGTCTGCACAGGCTGCCGGCGAACCACAACGTAACTTTTGAAAGGTGGTGGTGGATGGCTGCTTTGTTTCCATTCAGGGACTTCATAGAAAGAAGAGTGTAGGGTTGATTTTAAAGGATGGCATTCCAGTGGCTCATACGATGGATTCGGAACGCAATGAGCTACATGGTCAACCTTTTGATTATTTTTTTCCCACTGCAGACTCAAGCAAGTCACTAAGAGGATGCTGATATTAAATAGCCAGATCAGTCTTCAGCAAGGATATTGTAGCTGTACTTCAATTCCCAGTCCCAGAGCTGATAATGAAAAACGCTTGGAGCTGCATTTTGTTCCTATTCTTGAAAACAGATGCCTTCCAACACAAGGCAGCTACAGTTCCTTGTAGTGTGTTTGATTATGTGCCACAAAGTTGTCTGTGGAGATTCCCAGTCATCCAGGTCATGGTTGTCCCAAGGGTGCTTTTTCAAGAGGCAACTGGACTTTCCAGAAAGTCCACTCAGTTGGCGTGGGTATCAACTCATAGCAATCACGTAGGTAGATTTCGTTCAGTACATTCTGTCCCCCAGCTTGGCCCTTCAGATATTCCAAGGGTGCACCAATTGTTGCTTAAATGAGTGTGTCAATCTTGCTCCTGATCATCTCCTTTTTTTCCTTTCCTTCCATTATAGTCTTTCAGGCTGCTTAGGTTAGTGATGGCGAACCTTTTTATTGTGGTGTGCCGAAAGCACGTGTGTGCCAGCACCCACAATGCAATGCCCCCGCCCCCCTGCACACGCGTGCACAAGCTTCCCTTACCTGAACTGTACATGTGTGGGCCTCCCAGCTGATTTTTGGCCCGTTTGAAGTCGTGTTCACCCTCTAGGGAAGCCTCTGCAGCCTCGGGAGGCTGAAAAATGCCTTCCAGAAATACCAGAAGTGCCCATTTTCAGCCTCCGGAGGGCCTTTGGAGCTCGGGGGAGGCCATTTTCACCCTTCTGGGGGCTCGAGAGAAGCCTCTGCAGCCTTTGGAGGCCGAAAAACGGGCCCATTTCAGCACTTCCGGAAAGATCAGTTGGGAGGCGCACGCATTTGCAGTGCAGGTAAGTTTGGCTGGGGCTCGCGTGCCCGCACAAATGGCTCTGCGTGCCATAGGTTCGCCATCATGGGCTTAGGTCTTCACGTTAGGTATCAAATATATGATAATAACCTTGTGGTGTATGCCTCACAAGTGAGAACCATTCTACGACCCCTCTGCCTGTTTTGTGGCCATCCATAGTATTCTTAGAGATCTTCTCCAAAACCAATGTTTAAAAGCGTCAATATACTGCTTATTCTGCTTCTTCGAAGACCAATTTTCACTTGCATAGAGTATCATAAGGGAAATCAGCGCTTGCATGATTCTGATCTTTGTCTGTCAACTAGTTGGATGCTCTGGTTAGTCTCTTGAAGATGATTTTCAGAATTTGGAACAAGATAGTTTCCCCTTGTTGCACTGCTTTAATTAACTCCACCTCAAAAAGTAGAGTTTGGAATGAACTAAGATACTACATAAAACATATTTTAACTGCTACTTTCTGTGTTATTTTTTTCAATACACTAATACATTTACATCTATATTATTTTTATATTGTTCAAAATATAAAGCACTATGGGATCATTGGTGGAAAAGCAAAATACACATTTTAAGTATTAAAAATAACTAATAAGTTAATATTAACCTTGACATAGTCGTATTAATGCATTCTTCCATTTATTCTAATGGAATTCAACCAGCGTGCTTTTAACAGTCCCACTTTATTTATTCATGCAAGACATCAAAGTAGATTGATTTCCAGAAGAAATATTGGAGCTTCCTCTTAGTGCCTAGTACTGTTGATTCTTCAACAGTAGCAATCAAAAACCTGAAGTTCTGTTGTTTGTAAAAAGATAAAAGAGCCTGGGCTGCACCATGAAATAAAATTACTCCATTTAATTCAATACTAGTCAGATACTTTTATTTGTTTCTCTATTTTGGGATAATGCAGCAAAACTGTCGTGCATTAAAATGCTGTTTTCCTTGAGTAAGCAAAAAATAAAATAAAATAGTGTGCCTGAGAGTCCTGCTATTTAAAATATACATACATACATACATACATACATACATACATACATATGCACACACCATCTTTTCCCATAAATCAATGCAATCTTGTTTTGCTAACATAAAATAAACTTTGCCAAGAGATGAAATGGATAGTCTACTCCTTTTGCAAGAGACCCCAGTCTTGGCTCTGTGAACTATTACACACAGAAACTAAACAACACCTTTTGGCTAATGGTGCTGAGTCAACAGATGGAACACATTACAGAGCTAGGATAATGCTATTTAAACACTTGTTTGCCAGGATCCCAGGGTAAAAGTAAAGAAAGGTTAAAGGATAATGTATTGTATAAAACATGAACTAACATGTCTTTGCAAGGCGGGAGAGTCCATTACTTAAAAGCCATTTTGGTGGCTTTTGGAAATGTTCCTAATTTTGTATTATTGCTAACACTAAAACAAAAGCTCTTTGCTCACTTGCACTCAGAAAAGTTAGATTAAGCATCAATAAACATTAAGAAAACCAAGTAAATTGGGATGTAAGAGTAGCAAAGCTTAATTGTACACCGTATGTTGTTTCCTCCAAAATTAAGGCAGTAAATGTATTATAGAACTTTTGGATTTTGTTTGTTTGTTTTGTTTTCAGTTCATTCAAAATCTAGCAACTGGGAAGAATAACAGACTTGTGTTGCTTGAGAGTTAGGTGGCAAACATTTTTAAATTATTAATTTAATTTATTATTATACAACAGTTTATACAGCAAACAAGATAACTATGCTGGGTTTCGTATCACTAGTCGAAATAATCATAATCATAATAATTAATCATCATCATCATCATAATCTGGAGACAGGCAGCGCTGGACAGCCTGGATAGGAAAATGAGAAAACTGATGACCATACATTAGGCACTGCACCTGTGTAGTGACATCGACAGGCTATATTTGCCCAGAAAAGCAGGCAGCAGAGGACTTTTGCAAGTGAAGCAGACAGTCGAAGAAGAGAAGCATGCTCTGGCAGATTATGTGAAAGACAGTGTTGAACCAGGTCAAGAATAGGAAGCTGCTCAAAGTGCAGCAAACCAAGAATCAATACAGGAAAACAGCGATGCAAACTCGGGCTGACAGCTGGTGTAACAAAGCACTGCATGGACAGTTCCTTGAAAAGAGCCAAGGAAAAGTAGATAAGGAAAAAAACCTGGTTATGGCTGACCAACGGAACACTGAAGAAAGAGATTTTGCAGCCCAGAACCAGCCATCAGAACGAATGCAATCAAAGCCAGAATAGAAAAATCTGCCGATGACCCCAAATGCAGACTCTGCAAAGAAGCGGACGAAACCATCGATCACATACTGAGCTGTTGCAAGGCAATCGCTCAGACTGACTACAAACAACGTCACAACACAGTCGCTCAGATGGTCCATTGGAGCCTGTGTCGCAACTACCATCTGCCTGTAATGAAGAACTGGTGGGATCATAAACTTGAAAAAGTGGTCGAAAATGAGCATGCAAAACTACCGTGGGACTTCCGAATACAGATTGACAAAGTTTTGGAACACAGAACCCCGGAAATCACGATTGTGGAGAAGAAAAAAGTGTGGATCGTCGACACTGCCATACCTGGTGACAGCAGAATCAACGAGAAACAACTTGAAAAACTCACCAGATATCAGGACTTGAGAATCGAACTGCAGAGACTCTGGCATAAACCAGTGCAGGTGGTTCCAGTGGTTCTTGGCACACTGGGTGCTGTGCCTAAAGACCTAGGCAAGCACTTGAAAACAATTGGCACTGACAAGATCCCCATTGGTCAGCTGCAGAAGGCCACCTTACTGGGATCTCCTTGCATTATTATTATTATTGACTGCATTGCTATTATAGCTATTTCCTCAAGCAAATCAAATATTCTTAAACTCTAAGCTGTCCATCACCATTATAAAGAATTCTTCTGAGATCAGCTTAGGACAGTGGTGGCAAATCTTTTTTGGCTCCCATGCCAATAATTGCAATCATGCTCGCGTGCCAGCACTCAGAAGACAATGTGTGCTGGTCCCGCCAACACTCCCTGCACCTTGCACACGCAATCCCCCCACAGCATGCTGGGCGCCTGTGCCTGCATGCGTGATTCCCCCGTTGTGCACAGTACATCTTTATGTCTGCATGCGCAATTCTCCTGCTGTGCCCTGTGCATCTGCGCATGTGCGCCTGATCACCCCTGCACGCCATCCATCTGTGCATGCGTGCATGATACCTCTATATGCCGCGTGTCTCTGTGCATGCGCCCGCGACCCCCAGCATGTGCTGCGGATCTCTGAGCATGTGCACGTGTCTCCTGTGCCTCCCCCGTGCATGCGCACCAGATACCTGACAATCAGCTGTCGGGCGGAGGCGGCGCATGTGCAAGCGCAGTGGTGCTCTTCCGGGCGAGCTCTCACATGCCAGGGGAAATGGCTCTGCATGCCACTTCTGGCACGCATGGCATAGGTTCGCCCTCACGGGCTTAGGAGTTTCAAGTATATTTAATAAGAAAAAAATACAGATTATATTTATCCCCTCATTAGTTATTTGTTAAATTATACTGTTGTCTGTTTGGAATGACGAGGGCACCAATGTGATAAGCTGTGTATACAGACCTCACAATAAAAACTCTGCTCTTTTGTATTTACATTGTGAATTCTATGCAAGTACATAAGAGTCAGAATTTGCCTCACAAAATCTCTACAGGTAGCCCTCGATTCGCAACAATTCATTTAGTGGCTGTTTGAAGTTAACTGTGGCACTAAAAAAACGACTTATGACTGTTTTTTTCATACTTATGCCTACTGCAGCATCCCCACGGTCGCGGGATCAAAGTTGGGATGCGTGGCAACTGACTCACATTTATGATGGTTGCAGTGTCCCGGAGTCATGGGACACCCTTTTGCGACCTTCTGACAAGCAAATTGGAAGCTGGATTCACTTAACAACTGTGTAACTCACACAATCGCAGCAAGAAAAGTCATAAAACGGGGCAAAAAAAGCACTTAGCAAACGTCTCACTTAACAACATAAATTCTGGGGTCTATTGCGATCATAAGTCAAGGACTACCTGTATTTAACTTTCTGGTCAGAGGCACAATAAAATACAGGTAGTCCTCAACTTAGAACCACAATAGGGGCCAAAGTTAAGTAAGTTGTGCATGATTTTACAATCTTTTTGGGGGGGTGGGAATGGGGGTGGTGGCTACTTTTCTTAAGTGAATCACGTGGTTGTTAAGTAAAAGTTAATTAAAAGGCTGAGACTTTTGTAAATACATGCTGGCTGCCAAATTTTGATTGCCATGGGGATGCTGGGTTGGTTATAAGTGCGAGAATCAATTGTAAATTGCTTCTCTCAGTGCGGTTGCAATGTCACACCATCGCTAAACAAATAGTTGTAAGTTGAGAATAACTGGTATCAGGCAGCCCAATATAATTTTTTAGATATGCTCGCAAAACTATTTCTCAATTTCAATGCTGAGCTACTTAACAAAAAGATCCATAAATACCACTGTGTTATTTTTTTTTTCATATTTACAATAAATCAGGGAAGTTTTGTGCCAATAATGATGCAAATCTCAGGTAAAATTAAATTAAAATAAGAGCTTTTGTTTGTATATAGGTCAAGAACTAGCACTGTGATGACCCAGGGTGGGATACAAAACAAACACAAAAAACAGGTGAAGCCCCTTTTATTCCTTCACTTTGCTTCCAAGCTCCAAATATCCTTGACTGGAGACACAGACAGTTACAAGGAGGAGGAAAAAAGAAACACAAACCAGGGAAGATAAGGGCTAAAGGACATCCACAGATAATAACACACACTGGGAAGGACGCCAAACTCAGAGAGGAACTATAAACTAGAGATATTTCCATGCTTTCTTTCCAGCGTTTGCCCGTACTCAGGTCTGTACTCTTATTCATTTGTCACAGCTGCAGCTCATGAAGAGGATCAAGGCTCTCTCCCAAGGAGACCACATCTCTTCCTTATCCTTTCCTCTCTGCATGCCCTAGGATGGCTAGGAGACAGGCCTGGGTCCTCCTCTGACTGCCCAGCTGGCCTCTGCCCTTCCCCAGCCTCTTCCACAACCTCTGGAGCCACACTTCCACTCCCTGTCGGCTGTTCCTCCTCTCCCTCAGAGTCAGCCTCCACCAGGGGCATGACAAACAGTATTGTTCAATGCAAAGTGACTGCCTGGGACAAGCATGCAATAATTTAACATCATCTGCCTGCTTAATCCATATAAAAATCGGTATAACAGACGTAGGTACTATATTTTGAAGAGAATTACCAATTAGTCCTTGTTTTCGACCCATCTCAGCAAACATGGAACTACGTAGAGAAACACATTGAAGAAAAACATGACTAACCGCAACTGTTTGAAGCATGCAATCTCAAGCATTCAACTCCGTGTAGCTGATCAGTTTTTCAAGGAATGCTTTTGATTCACGCCAGGGAGAGTTACGTCTATTATTGATTCTTCTCAATTAAAAAGTAGGAATTGTCCTTTATATCAAGCCATTGGTTCGCCTATTTTGATGCTGTCAAAATTAGTTGGGAGCAACTCTCCAGCCAACTCTGATATATATCCAGCCTATATAATCAAGCTAACTAACCAAATCCAAAATATCAAGAGAAAGGTTCTAGCTTTCATCCATGGATTACCTTTTTAAAAAATATTTTATATGGCAAAATACAAAATTCTTACATGTAAATATACAATTCTGAAATTGTACAATTCCTGTTAAGATTTTTGATTAAAATTATTTCAGTGTTACATAAAGTGTGATGAATATCTGAAACTGGGGGGCGAAGAGAGAGAGAGGGAGGGAGGGGAGAGGGAGAAGGAGAGGGGAGAGAGAGAGAGAGAGAGAGAGATGAAATTTGCCAGATTGTAATACCAGTCAACTATAATAAAAAGTTAAAATGTTAGTGTTTACGTTTTTCTTAATTTAACAGTTCTTCCAGATGTAGCTTTTATCTGTCATCTATGGATGTCTCACTTGTAGAATTTTGCAGGGAGTCTAGACTTCATTTGATTTGCAACTTTTCCATGCTTTCCTACTCTTTCATCCACATTTTTTCTTGCAAGAGAGGGAAAATAATTCACTAAGGAAGAAAATAGGAAATAGTTGCACAACGCCTTTTAATTTACTGAAGTATGAACCCACTGCATTTAAGCACCCAAATAAGTACTCCTGCTCTCGACATCAGAACCTCCTATTTTAATCTCATTTTTAGAAACAAGTTAAGAAACCCTTTAATGTTTTTTTTTTAATATCACCACTATGTACTTTAAACTTTTCCTCATGGCCAGTATTTTGAACTCAGTACTTTCTTGGAAGTAAAAGTACAAGTTTGAGTTATATAAATCATAGTGTATAAATAATCTTCTTCTTCTTCTTCTTCTTCTTCTTCTTCTTCTTCTTCTTCTTCTTCTTCTTCTTCTTCTTCTTCTTCTTCTTCTTCTTCTTCTTCTTCTTCCTCCTCCTCCTCTTCCTCTTCCTCCTCCTCCTCCTCCTCCTCCTCCTCTTCTTCTTCTTCTTCTTCTTCTTCTTCTTCTTCCAATGCTTGGATCTGCTCATACATTAAGTGATACATTACAACACCCTAGGTTCTTGAGAAGAATTTGGGGAAAATGAAGGCCAACAACAGAATAGAGTAGAGTAGAGTAGAGTAGAGTAGAGTAGAGTAGAGTAGAGCAGAGCAGAACAGAATAGAATAGAATGAATGCAGACTAGACTAGACTAGTCTAGACTAGAATAACAGAGTTGGAAGGGACCTTGGAGGTCGTCTAGTCCAACCCCTTGCTCAGGCACCACCTCAGACAAATGGTTATCCAATCTCTTCTTAAAAACTTCCAGTGTTGGAGCATTCACAGCTTCTGGAGGCAAGTTGTCCCACTGGTTAATTGTTCTGACTGTCAGGAAATTTCTCCTTAGTTCTAAGTTGTTTCTCTCCTTGATTAGTCTCCATTCATTGCTTCTTGTCCTGCCCTCAGGTGCTTTGGAGAATAGCTTGACTCCCTCTTCTTTGGGGCAACCCCTGAGATATTGGAAGACTGCTATCATGTCTCCCCTAGTCCTTCTTTTCATTAAACTAGACACATGCCCAATTCCAGCAGCCGTTCTTTAAATGTTTTGGCCTCCAGTCCCCTAATCATCATTGTTGCTCTTTTCTGCACTTTTTTGGCGACTAAAACTGGATGCTGCATTCCAAGTATGTGTCAGTTATGATGTAATGTGACATAATGTAATGTAACAGAATAACATAACACAATATAATATACCAGGATTGAGAGCGCAGTAACAGACAACAAATGCCACTTTTGCAACACAAATGCACTGCAGCAAGCAAGAACTGGTGGGACCACAAAATAAACAAAATAAGAGAAAATGAAAAAGCTAAAGTGCTCTGGGATTTTAGAATCCAAACAGAGAAGCACCTGACACATAATACCCCAGACTTAACAACTGTCGATAAGACAAAAAAAGTCAGGACAGTTGGTGTGGCAGCAGCTAGAGAGTGCAGAATAGATTAAAAGAACTGGACAAAATCACAACCTACAGAGACCTGCACACAAAAAGTTGAATGACTGTGGCTAAATGAAATAAAGTTAGCACCAGCAGTAAAAGGTGCCTTGAAGGTAATTCCAAAACCTCTGTAGCATCACCCGGACACCGCCGGCATTGACAAAATCACCACCTGTCAATTGCAAAAGGTAGCTTTACTTGGAACAGGGTACATTCTGTGATTTACCTTTGACAGTATTAAGCAACCGTATGTGTCTATTCCAGATCCTTGGGAAGACTCGACAGATGGACAAAAAATGCCACATCCCGTCTAAACATCGGGCTGATGGTGTGAGTGAGCATCATAATAATGGGAGCGATCAAAATGCTGTATGGATGAAGACACCACTTTTAATGGCTGTTTGTGTAGTTTAAAAGAATGTTGATGTGTACAGGGTCTGTTGAATTCACCCACAGAGAAGTTGAGGAAACAGTTCATAACTCTTGCTCCTAACAGTGGCAAAACATGGCTCCAAATATCAATGAAAACAAACAATTCTATTCTATTCTATTCCATTCTATATTCCATTCCATTCCATTCCATTCCATTCCATTCCATTCCATTCTACTGAAAGCATCTCTCTGGGAAATTTCTAATTAAGAGATTCTATTTTTTCTTCAAAAGTAAAAAAAACAAAAACTGAACTGATGGTTTTCTCTCAAAATCTTCATCCTAAAGTACTATTTTATCTTCAAATCAAATTGCTCTGCATATTTGTTCCCTTAATTTATTTTTCAAGCAACATTCTAAAGGTCTCCGTAACTCAAGCCTGCCCTCATTTCCAAAGTAAATTTGTTTTTAGCGTCACACCCACATTGCGTAATTTTTCCATTTTATTGAGAGGTTGTTGTTTTTCCCCAGTATCCCACTTGCCAAAAAATAATTTTTATGGCCCAAACAAAATAATTTTAACATTCTTCAAAACGTTGTGCACTACAAAAGGGGGGATGGTTTAGCCACCGGAATTTTTTGTAGCAAATTCCAAGGTAAATTCCATTTTGTTGCTTGTCAGGGAGGTGCCAACAAATCTACCCCAAATTAAGCCGTATGCACATTGTGACTTTCCCGGAGCAAGAACGATGGAACTTAAATCTTTACTAAGCTTGGAATGCTACATGTCTCCACCTTGAATAAATGTATTTATGAATAAATCTTTCACTGAACTGTTCTGTGTCAGAGGTGATATTCAGCAGGTTCTGACCAGTTCTGGAGAACCGTTAATTTTGAGTAGTTTGGAGACCAGCAAATACCACCTCTGACTGGCCCCTCCCCCATCGATTCTCCACCTCCCGAGCCCCAGCTGATTGGCTGGGTCTTCTTTGGCTGCCCTGCACAGGAGAACAGAACTGGAAATCAGGTTAGTACGGAGAGGAGGGAATGGGGATTTTGTAGTAACCTTTCCCCAGGAGTGGGGGAAGGAATGGAGATTATACAGTATCCTTCCCCTGTCACGCCCACCAAGCCACGCCCACCAAGCCATGCCCATAGAACCATTAGTAATTTATTTTTAATCCCATCACTGTTCTGCATGTACCACTACGTGTACAGAAAGCATACCTAGAATTACAATGTTTTAAGAAATGGGACAATCTGCTCTTCTCCATTCCTGCCATTTCAAATGTCCCCCAATATATCTCCTAACATTTAACTTTCAGCTCAGTGAGGGATGAATTCAGGAAGGAGGAAACCACGAGAACTATGGATTTCCCTTCCCTCCAGGGTTCCTTCCCTTCCCATACAGACTGATGATAAACAAAAGGGAAAGATTGATTTATGCATCAGGTCTGAATGCTGCTTCCTGAAGGGATGGTTCTGGTTGGGTTATACTGGCAGAGGAGAGATCTGCTCAAGGAATGCGCCTCAGAGAGTTTTCCTCTATCCATTCTTATTTAACATCAACTTTTGGGGGGAGGTCATCGGTTTGCACAGAGTTTGATATCATCCATATGCTGATGAGACCCAATTATACATCTTATCCCCAGGTAAACAGGTGATGCAATGGAAGTGCAGTATCTGGAGTTTTCAGAGTCTGGATTTGGGGAAAATAGAATCTGGCTAGATCCCTCTAAGATGGGAGTTTTTCTGGATTTGTGGTCTTAACGGTTCCATTAAAATTCAAATAATACAAAAAATAGCCTTTGTACAGCCACAGCTTATGTGTCAAATGTGACCATTAATGGGCTAATCACTTCAACTACACAAGGAGGCTAATTCTATCTTTATTAATATTTACTACACTGCGTGCCAAAGATTTTACTTCCCAAACATTTGGGGTGTACCTTATAGATTTTTGGCTGCTAATCACAAAAATAACTTGTAATTTAACATATCATGTATATTATTTTGTGTAGAGAGTGGTGCGAGGGCCTAGAAGTGGAGCTCAGGCTGTGAGTTCAATCCTAGGGTAGAGGGAAATATTTCTCTCTCTGGGCACACTGAGAATGTATCTGCTGAAAAGAAAACTCCGCATTGGCAACAGGAAGGGCATCCGGCCAGTAAACACCCAGCTCCATTCAACTGCCCAGACTCCACCCCACAAGGGGTTATGGGGTTGTTAAATGAGAGGATGTATATTATTTTGTAGAAATCTTCTATATTTTTACAATTTAAAAATTTCAGTAATTGTTGGCTATGTTGCACAGATGACACAAACAAAACATGAAACTGTTGTTGAAGCGCATCCAGTATGTCATGTACAGCGGCAATATCTGTGGAGATCTAAAAGTAGAGGAATGCATTTGGATATACAGTGCCAAGTACTATTACCCATGTGAAGTTTGATTGCCCTTAGTTTGATTATTTTCTACACAATTGATAGCACACATCCCATTCAAGCTTCATTTTATATTTAATACCGATCCCCTTGCATTGATTTCCCCTAAGAACACTCTGGGAGTAACCAATGCTGTTAGAAAAATATAAGAAATAGATTTAATGAAGTCAGTCATAAGTCAGACAACTCAAGAAAGCAACTACGCCTGAGCCTTTAAAAAAAAGAGAGAGACCTTAAACATCTGGGCTTCCAAATTAATTTTACCAGAGAGAAACTATATGAAAATAAATAGGGAAAGATAAGCCAAAGAAATCTTGTTTATAAGAAGAGATGATTAAAAACAAGACAGACATGGGTTGCATCGTTAAGAACAACGGAGAGAAACCTGCCAATTTTAAAGCCCAGGAATTTGGTGCAACAAAGCCCATGTGCTCTAAATCACCTGTGCCAGATGGTCCTGGTAATGAACCAAGCTACATGCCGATGGGCAAGATCAAGAAAATCAAGAATATAGACTCCAATAAAGTAAATGACAATATAGATAGTGGATCCTTGTTGAATGTTTGATTTAAAATGCTTCTTCCCATATTTCTCGACAGTTGGACTAAGTTGCCATTTATGAGATAAGCTATCAACTGCCTAGCCTGCTGTCTCTTGATTGTTTATGTCTACTCTCTCTCTCCCATTCCTTTCCCATCCCTCTCCACAATCTCTCATATCATGAAGAATTTAGTATTAAATACATCTCAATAAGTGAAACATCTGAGTATCAGAAGGCCTGTTCATAATTCCTGCATTTCTCTCTCCCAGATAAATAGTCCACAATAACCAAATATATATATATATCCAACCTCTTATTGCAAAACACTGGAATCTACAAACTCATTGTGTAATATGGAATAGCTTAGAAAAAAATAAAGATGAATATGCTAGCATTATCTTAATTATTTTTCCCCATGATTTGCATTTGTACAGCTCCCTTCAAAACCAGGCAGCACTACACAAATACGCTACATAGTTAAGTGCTGGATTTTGATTTTTGCAATACGTATTTTCAATCTTTATTGGGAGAAACACCTAGAGCCGTGATGGCGAACCTATGGCATGCGTGCCACAGGTGGCATGCAGAGCCATTTGTGCCAACACGCGAGCTGCAGGGAAACTTACCGCACTGCGCATGCACGCACCTCACCGCTGATTTTCGGCCAGTTTGAGGCCTTTTTCGGCCTCCCAGAGGCTTCATGAAGGCTTCTGCAGGCTTTTCAGGCCGAAAACTAGGCCCGTTTCATCACTTTCTGCTTTTCCTGAAATACCGGAAGTGACGAAACAGGCCTAGTTTTCAGCTTGAAAAGCCTGCAGAAGCCTTCATGAAGCCTCTGGGAGGCCGAGAAAGGCCTCAAACTGGCTGAAAATCAGTTGTGAGGCACAGTACAGGTTAGGGGGTAGTGGGGGTGGAGATCGCGTGCGCATGCATAGAGGGCATGGAGGGGGCACACATTGTCTTCTGGGTGCTGGCACACAAGCGCGAGCGTGCAAGCACGCGCACAATTTTTGGCACAGGAGACCAAAAAGGTTAACTACCACTGACCTAGAGATATTTCCATTGGTAACTATCAACTCCATCCATAGAAGAAACAACATTTTAAAAATCCTGTTGAGATACGGCTGTTCAGTCCTAATGTAGATGGCCTCTTTGGAAAAGAAAACAAACAAACAAACCTAAAACACATCAAGGAAGCCCTCAGAACATGTGACATGAAAGCAGCATTCCAGTATTTGAGGCACTACCCCAAAGAAGACGGGGGTCAAATTATTCTACAAAGCGCCAGAGGGTGGGACAAGAAACCACGGTTGGAAACTAACCAAAGAGAGAAGCAACCTGGAAATTAGGAGAAACTTTCTGAGAGTGGGGACAGCTTGCCCCCAGAAATCATCAGCGCTCCATCACTGGAGTCTCAGCCGTTCTTTAGAGCTCACCGCGACGAAAAGATCACTCACTCCGAGCAGGTAGGAGGTTTTCATTTTCCTTCCACACAATAATATCAAGCAACAACTAAACAATGTCATTTAAAGTCAGCTCTGAGTTTTAACTCACTCTAAAGCTGTATTTATAATTACATGATTATCCCATTACCCCAGCCACCATCCGGTTATCATTGCCCCGCCAACATCCGGAGTTACTATTAACATGGTAGGTCAGTTCACGTTATCTTATTAACACCACAACCACCGTAAACCATAATCGCCATCAATGTTACCGAACCACCACCAACCCGTCACCACTAGCATTTGAAATTATGCTGCATTTAACAGTGCCCTGCCCGTCGAGTCCCATCTGGGTTTTCGCCCATAGTCTGTATTCCGCCCATGGGTTGTATCGCATCATCATCATCCGGTGCCTCCAGTGAAAGCCAGCCATGCCGCATAGTCGGAACCAAAACACTGAAGAACGATGGCGCCCGACATCAGTCCCATACAGGTATGAGGCACCTCAACATCCCGACAATGCCAGATGACAACGGATCCCCAATCCACAACAAAACAAGATCGGGAGGCACAGATATGGTCTGTCGCAGATCAATGGAGGAGGACATAGAGTCGCGACATGGAGGTTTTTAAGAAGAGACCAGGCAGCCATCTATATAGTTTCTCCCGCTTGAGCAGCTCCGGTGGCCTAGAGGAGACTGTGATTCAATCTGAGGTAGAGGCTAATATTTGGAATAGACTCTCTTGCTCGAGCAGGGGGTTGGACTAGATGACCTCCAAGGTCCCTTCTAACTCTGTTATTCTATGACCATGGCAGCAGTGGGCTGAAAATCAGTTGGGAGGCATGCACAGTGCAGGTAAGGGGGGCGGGAACGGTGTTGCGTGCACATGCGTGGGGGGGCAGGGCGCATTGCATTGTGGGTGCCGGCACGTGGCTGCTTTCTGCACACCACAACAAAAAGGTTCGCCATCACTGACTAAGAACATGGCCTAGTAATCACTCTGAAATTGACCCCACAAAAATGTCAGTGTGGGGAACAAAACAAGGTTGTCCACTGTCACTTCTGTTTATTTTAGTTTTAGAAAAAAATGAATAGACGAGAGAAAAGATGAGAGGATTGAGGATGAAATGTATTTGAATGTTAGTAGCTCGGGTTGTTAGTTAGTTAGGCTGTTGGTTTGAGCTCCGAGCTTGGCGATTTGGTTGCAAACTTTTCATCACTGTTCGAGGAGACTTCGTCAGTGTGTTTTGAGTTATGCTCGTCTGTCAGAACACAGGTCTTTAAATACCATTTTATGAGATGCAAATTCATCTGAATGTTGTTTGTTCGGATATTTCTGAGTCATGGTCTGATTTCAGACTGTTTGATTGGCTGGCTGTTGTTGCTGGACTATAGTTAAGTACTGTCTGTGTGATGCAGGATTAAGGATGTAAAGATTTAAAAGACTTAAAAATGAAGTATTTTTGCAATTCAGATTTAGAAGATCCTTTAAAGTGAACGGAAACAATAATGGGAAAATTAGCAGGTTTTAATTTTAATAGACAGAAAACAAAAATGTTGTCAAAAATATAAAGATAGAAGATCAAAATAACAACAGCACTTAGACTTATATACCACTTTACGGTGTTTTATAGCCCTAAATGGTTTTATAGAATCAGTATATTGCCCTCAACTATTTGGGTCCTCATTTTACCCACCTTGGAAGGATGGAAGGCTGAGTCAACTTGAACCTGATAAGATTTTAACTGCCAAATTGCAGGCAGCCGGCAGCAGAAGTAGCCTGCAGTACTGCACTCTAACCACTATGCCACCATGGCTCAAAATGGGTTTTAAGATCAAGAAGAAGATTTTAAAAAAATTGAGTATTAATATGACAAATATGAATTGTATGTTATTTCAAAATAATTGGCTTGGAACAAAATTGAAAAAGATGTCCTAAAATGGGAGAAAACACAATTATCATTGTCAGGAAGAATTTCTGTGGTTATGTTGAATGCTTTGCAGAGAATGTTATCTTTATTTCAGACAATAAATGTTTTGACATCTGATATAGCAATTAAACAATGGTGAAAAGTTTTATCTAAATTTAAGTGACGGGGTAAAAAAACCACAAGAGGTGTTTCAAGATGTGAAAGAAAGAGAGGAATTGGGTTTACCTGATTTGCAATTATATTTTGCAGGTTGCTGTTGGTTTGGATGAAAGAATGGATGTCGCCGAGAAACAGAAATCGTTTGGAATTAGAAAGACATGACAAGATTTGGGTAGCAGGGATATCTACGGTATGATAAGCTAATGTAGTTTTTAAAAACAAAATCATTTTGTTAGAGATGCTATACTGAGAATGTGGACCAGGATTTAAACTTAGATTGTGGCCGAAAATATTTTTATGGATCCAAGCACAGGAAGCATTTATAGAAGAGAAATGAAATTAAATAGAAATGGTTAATTTATTCTGACATATTAATTTTTTTCATGGAGAATATAAAACAAGACTGAAAAAAACAATCAAAATTTATAAAGCTTCTTCCAATTTATGCTGGAAATGTAATCAACAAGACGGGATGGTTTATCATGCTTTGTGGATGTGTAAAAAGTTAGAAAATGTTGTACTCAATTGCACATAGATTTTGAAGATCTATAAACAATCGAAACCAAAGACTTTTCTTTTGGAAGTGACTGATAGATAAACAGTTGGGGAAAAATGGAACTTTCTTTCAGTATATGACAACTATGGTGAGACTATTTTATGCACAAGGATGAAAAGATGCAGGAATATGCCCAATGGATGAATAGATGGTGAAGATAATGGAACTTGCTGAGATGGCTAAGTTGACATCTTTAATTAAATATTAAGTTCAGTGCTGATTGGAAACACATTATTAACTTTTGTGACCAATAGGAAAAATGAAATTATGAAGCTATGATGTATGGGTTTGATTAAAAAAATCGATTATAGAAAAAGTGTAAGCACAGAGTAAGTGGTAAATTTGCATTTATACTTACAGTTGCTGTAAAAGTAAAAGAATATGTATGTGTGTGTGTGTGTGTGTGTGTGTATAAAGCCACAACTGTTTTCTTAAGTTTTCATGGGTATTTATATGTATGGTGTTCAGCTTTGTTCAGCTTTGTTTGTGAGTCTCACAAACGACCACTTATACAGAAGCCTGATGATGGCAGATGAGATTCTGCCGAAACGTTGCTACAACTTTAAAAGCACAACTACAATGACGTGGGAAAATACCTGAACAAAGCTGAATACCATACATACATACATACTCTTTTTTCTACATTTCTGTCTTCATTCTTTTCTTATGTCGAAGAATGAGAAATACAAATAACAATAAAATGTCAGTGTAGAAAGAATTCCCTGAAAGACACTGCTGTAAAAAAAACAAACCTCAGCTGGAACCAGTGGGTAAATTCTGGTCCAAATAAAACACACAAAGCTCCATAGTATATTGAAGACCAATAATGATAGCTTGAATTAACTAACAATTTGTATTACTCTTACATTAAAAAGCATTAAGTGTGCCTTAGCTATATAAATTAACCTGATAGGACCAGCCATGTTTATGAAGCTCCGTCCATCCTGGCTGCCAAGAAACCACAAATGAAAAGAGCAGGTCCATGAAAAACTTCACCGCCCACCGAAATACACACAGCCAGGCCCAAATTACAAAAAAGCTTTGAAAGAATCAAAACACTAGTTGTGGGAACCAAATTAATAACTGCACTGGCAGCGTGAAGCCCCAAACCATTTATTTTTGGTTGTTGCAAGGGATAGCATATTATCTGCGCCTACCTAAAAGCAATCTTCATCAGAATAAACCTATCTCTTTGGTCAGACCATAAACAGGATAATAAATACTTAGCAAAAAAAGGGACCACCGTGGGAAAAAGCCACAAACTTCTTGGATATTCTCCCCCAATTCATTTCTTACTGTTGCGCTTAACTAAAGGGCACTACTAATAGCAAGGGAAGTTATTAGCGTACTTTAAGATTCTAACTATGGTCTTTGAAGTATGGACAATTCACAGGATGTCCTTACTCGTTCTCTCCCCCCCCCCCCGAAAAGGGCACTTAAGGTAAACAGAGTGCTTTCCAATCATATTTATTATTGAGCTAGCGAGCTGCCAAATTTTAGGCAGCTATGCACATTATTGGGAATAAGCATTATTTTTGAGTGCAAAACATAATTTTAAAGTAGGTGCTCTGTGTACTAGATACCTAACCGCTGGAGAGCGGGGGGTGGGGAGAGGGAGGGAGGGAGGGAGGGAGGGAGGAAGGAAGGAAGGAAGGAAGGAAGGAAGGAAGGAAGGAAGGAAGGAAGGAAGGAAGTGCACAAATCCCCATTAATTCAAAAAATGAAGCCAGGCATAATTGCTGTTGACTCCATCATTGCAATTCTCTTAGTGGCCTTATCTATAGAATTTTCAGAGGTTTGGCCCCAAGATTCAGGAGAACAAATGATGTCATCTTTTGCTGTTGATGGCTAATGACAAGGAGGAGGAAGATATTTCTTCTATATGGTTCAGCTTATACTGTCTCCAACTTCTTGTTGCGGTATTGAATTGTAGATACCAGAACTAAATAAACATAGGTGGCTCTAATCTTCTTTTATTATGACCTTTGATCTCAATAAACTACATTATATACACATATTCGTATATCTAAATATACACACACACACACTATAGATGCAAGCAGTAAGCATAGTGTACAACAAAATAATATAATATTAATGTTATAATAAAATTAAATAATATTGGAGATCATCAAGATTAATTGTAAGGGATGTGTGTGTGTGTGTGTGTGTATGTATATATATATATATGGGATGTGGTGGCTCAATGGCTAAGACGCTGAACTTTTCGATCAGAAAGGTCAGCAGTTTGGCGGTTCGAATCCCTAGCACTGCGTAACAGAGTGAGCTCCCATTACTTGTCCCAGCTTTTGCCATCCTAGCAGTTCGAAAGCCTGTAAAAATGCAAGTAGAAAAATAGGGACCATTTTGGTGGGAAGGTAACAGCGTTCCGTGCGTCTTCGGTGTTGAGTCATGACGGCCACATGACCACGGAGAGGTCTTCGGACAGCTCTGGCTCCTCGGCTTTGTAACAGAGATAATATAACTAGAGCCGGAAACGACTAGCACATATGTGTCAAGGGAACCTTTATATATAGAATGAGAGCGAGAAAGAGAGAGAGAGAGACAGAGAGAGAGACAGAGAGAGGAAGACAGAGAGAGACAAAGAAAGCTTGGAAGACAAAACTTCTGACACAGATTAGAATCTGCTCTCTTTCTGTGTGGCATGTGTGTGGTGTGTGTGTGTGTGGTGTGTGTGTGTGTGTGTGTATATCTAAATATTTCAGGTCAGATTAAATAGCTTCATAAATTACAGTGCAATTCCTATGGATTGTGATGCAAACATAAGCCCTATTAAATTAAATAGTATTTATTCTCATGTAACTGAGTATAAGATTATAGTCTTAATTAAAAAGCTCTGGAGCTGAATTCAGAGTAACCACATATGTTTCCCATTGACTTCTGTGCTACTGTCTTTGGTTAATCTCATTATAGTATGAATAAAAAAAGCAAATGTTAAAAAGATTCACTGCAAAGACAGCAAATATTGGGTATCTGCAAACATTTTCTTTATGACAAGCTTTTCACATCCAAATATATTCATATAAACCTTTCCTGTTTTAAGGTCACCCAGCTGGCTTTCGTGGTGAAAATGTGGGATTAGAACTCATAGTCTCCAGCTTTCTTGACTGGTACCTTAATCACTAGACAAAATAAGACTCTTTGCCTTCCTAAGTGATGCAATCACAAAGTGTGATGTCACATGACTACACTACTTGGCGAAGGCAGTTCCAGAACTTCTGGTTGCTGCAATTCAGCAGATACCACGCTATTGTAAAGCGGGATATTACATGGTTGCCACTTGCGATTTCCCACTGGCTTTCCCATTTGACTTTGCTTGTTAGAGGTGGTCAGTGAATGTTGGAAATGGTGATTGCATGACTGTAATGTAACACTATAATTGCAAACCAGTCACTGAGCACCCAAATCACAATCACATGACCATGAGGATATTGTGATGGCCCAGTTCGAGTACCAGTTGTAAGGACCATTGCCAATGCCACTGTAACTTCAAACCGTTGCTGAATGAGTCATAGTTAAGCAAGGACCACCTGTAAAGGAAAGGAAAGCTGAAAGTACGATCATAAGCACCATCTGGTTTCTCTTATCAACCATTTCACTTAATGAACCAGTTGCTGGTCCCAATTATGATCACTAAATGAGGACTACTTATAGTTTATTAGTTTTCCATGTGAAATAGGATTTGGAATTCAAACTGACCCCCTTGACTGCAAACTCTGCTAAACATCTCCACTTTCTACCTATGCCTTGCCCTAATGGAGAGATATTGAATCCTAAATCAAAAACTAATGGTTCTCTATAGTGTTAAAATCTGGAAGGACGGTTATGAAGTATTTGAAAATCCCCTTGAATTATATTCTGATGTTGAGCAATTGAGAAGAATACGAATTCTTATGATAATGCAGGAATCATATGGTAATCCTACTCTTTAGTGACCAAAGACCATAGAATGAACCAAAGTAGTTTTATAATTCCAATATTTTCTTAAGGTAGAAGGGCTATGCTTTTGGCTGATAGTAAAATAACTCTGCACAAGCCATTGTTATCAAGGAACAGTTTCTCCTGTAAACAATGATTATCCTATTTTCCAATGTAGCTTTCTGCTTAGAAATAAAATTTTTGCCTTAATCTCTTTAATCAGCTACATCCACGTTAACCACTTTAATATGGTTACTTACACTTCTGTGTTTCAGATTGAATGGAAATCACGATTAAAACAGGTAGGAAACTGATAAGTGACCTTAATATAAAACTGCATTGTAAGGGTGCTGCAATCTTTCAGAAACCCATTTAAAATCTCCCAGAAATTTATACGGTAGAATTAGATAAATGGCAGAAATTGTGGGGAAGGAACTATAAACTAATGATGTCAACTGCCTATACAGAGAATTTGTATAAGATGTTTTATAGATGGCATTTTGCACCAGCCAGATGGCCAAAGATGTTTAAATATAAGTCAGCTAACTGTTGGAAATGTCACCAGATACCTGGATCTTACTATCATATGTGGTAGACGTGTGGAGAAGCAAAGGAATACTAGATGAAAATAAAGACATGGTTGGAAGAGATGATAAAACAACGTATTGAGCTAAAACCAGAAATATTTCTGTTAGGGATTTTACCTGAAGTTTATAACAAAGAGAATGTTTATTTAATTATTCATGTACTAACTGCAGCTAGAATGGTATTGGCACAACATTGGAAAGGTGAGGAGATTTCCAAAGACGAGAAAGTAATCAGGAAAATATTAGAATGTGCAGAGATGAACACATTAACACCAGCAAATAAAGAGAAAGAGCAAACAGAGTATTATATGATATGAAAAATAGGTTATCAATGGTTAAGAGAATAAAAAAAGAATTTGCAAATGAAGAAGAATAAAGGCGAATAGAAAAAAAATTAAGATAGAGATGGAAAAAAGACGATAATTGTTATTATATGTATGATAAGAATAATGAGATGTAACTCCAATGAGGTACTACCGCATCTCCAGAAGAGTTGTATAATGTTTAACTGCTCGATATATCTTAACTTCAAGTTTAGAGAAATAATATCAATGTGAATGTAAACAATGTTGTAAGAGGTGAAGGATGTGGCACAGAAGTGTTTGTGCCTAGACGACACACTGCTTGAGGAAAAAAAAAATGAAATGTTTGTATTTTTGAAACTGAAAAATAAAAAAACGTATTATTAAAAAAGAAAAAACTCCCAGCAAGATGTGCTTATTTAAATTCCAAATTAGCTGCCTCAAAGTCTCCTTTGTTTTGGGGTGCCTTTTTTTTTTTTTTTTTGCCGGAACAAGACTTATATTGGGACTAAGTAGCTTAAAACACCTGAGTCAAAATCAGATCTCCCATCCACGGCTTCTCAGATAGATGGGAAACACGAATGGCTAAACACTGAGCGTTTATTTTCATCTTTAAACAAGACACTGTGGCTGGCAGGGTCGAAGGAAGAGAGAATAGTCCAACTCTTCTTCTCTCCGTTGCCTTTAACTTCAGACGGATGCTAATGGTACAAAGCCAGTGAAGTGATAAATAAGTTCTGGCAGGCAGCTCTTCCTACCTTGAGCAGTACTGCAGTTTATCGTTAATTTTAGCTATTCAGGACAGGAAATAGTAGAAGAGGAGGATGCAGCCTCAGTGTAAGTTCACAGATATTTCTTTGGCAGCCGCTCTGCCTGCGCTAAAAAGCATAAAAAGTGGCCTTTATTTCGCGAGCAGATTCATCTCCAAAAGATCTGCTTGGGGAGATCCAGAAAAGGGCTTCAGTCAAAATAGCCAGTGTATTTGCTTCTTCTCAGGGAACAAAGAGGCTGACTGATTCCCTAGGAAAGACACTGGCGAGTTTTTTTTTACACTGTGGGAAACACCACAGATACTTAAGATACAAATTAATAGCAACTGCCACTCTAAATCAAGTGAGGATTAAAATGGCCCTCTTTGTAAGTGGAGCCCTTCTGCTTCATGACTGAGGTTTATAGGAATGTTGAATGAGTGAAGGGAAAACTGAAATTTAGATAAATTTAAATGCTAGGCAGCTTGGTGACGTTATGCTGGTATCCTTACCTTATACCTGCACTCTAAACAGATTGTATGTAATTATGCACACTTTATATGTAACCAGATGGACATACAAGATCTGGTACATTTTCAAAGAGGTGTCTGAAATGGGTATTTTTCACTCTATTATTGGGAGTGAGCACCATCCTTTATTCATTTATTTTTTTTTACCCTCAGGTCATGTCTTCTCTGACAACTATGGCTTGAAGAAATTTACAATATCCAGTCACGGGATTAAGTTCAAGTATCATCACATTCCAGAACGTTCCCCCCACCCGCAGAATAGTCAAAATAAGTTCTAATGTATACAGGTGCATAGAAAACACACTGACCTGAAAAGAATCCGGACAATGACAAAGGAAAATACTTTGAAATAAGCTCAGATTGGTCTGAAACTTCTCCGAGAACGATCCCTTTTTGGAGATAAAGTAAATCGGGATCAGTGGGACTGACTTCCAAGATTTAAGATCAAAGATTAGGAATACTACATCCAGTTTTGGTTGCCATGAGGTAAAAAGAGACTGTAAAAAGAGTGCAGAAAGGAGCAACAAGAGGGATGGAGGCTAAAGCATATGAAGAACGGTTGCAGGGATTGGGTATGTCTGATTTAATGAAAAGAAGGATAAAAGCTGACATGATAGCAGTGTTTCAATATCTAAAGGGCTGCCACAAAGAAGAGGGGGTCAACCAGTGGTGGTATTCGATCGGTTCAGCCCGGTTCTGTAGAGCCGGTAGCGCCGATGAGCAGCGGAGACGGAACTGGTTCTCCCCGACGCTCTGCTGTTGGGTCCACCTGCCCGGGCTCCCATGCGAACCTTTATATCCTGCTTTTGAAGCGCGGCTGCTTTGTGTGGCCCAGGAGATTGTGCGCGGCAGCTGCTGAAGCAACAGGGAGAGTGCAGGCTTGCAGGAGGTGAGTCAGAAAGCCCCTGCGCCTGCGCTAAGTGTGTGCAGGCGCAAAGCACGCCCACCAAGCACCACTGGGGTCAACGTATTCTCCAAAGCACCTGAAGGCAAGATAAGAAGCAATGGATGGAAACTAATTTAAGGAGAGCCAACCTAGAACTAAGGAGAAATTTCCTGACAGTGAGAAAAACTCATCACTGGAGATTTTTAAGAAGAAATTGAGACAATTGTTTGTGTGAAATGGAAGAGGGTCTCCTTCTTGAGCAATGGATTGGACTAGAAGACCTCCAAGGCCCCTTCCAACTCTGTTATTCATAATGAAATGAAGGAAAAAAGAGAAAGAATCACAGAGCTTTTCTAATCGTTTCTGATATGAATAAATTTCCTATATATTTATACGTATGTAAGAAATTAGCTGGGCCTCCACTGTGTGGTTGACATTAAAAATTTTTTGATATCCCCATCATTAAAAAAAGAGGGATAAACATCATGATGAAGCGGCAAAGGCTGTTGTAAAACATCAAACTACACATCCGATAGCTCTGTGAAATTCTTTATTTAATGCAGAGAGTAATGTGGCAGAAGGAATATAAATCGTTCCAAACTAATATGATTAAAAACTAAAAAAAACCAACCCCATCAGAGTTGCTGTGCGTCTTTCTTTATATAACCCTGCAGGGAATGTTTGACTTGAGAGATTGCCTGTCTTCCATAACATCTTCCAGTTTATTTGATCCTGAAGGGTGGCACATTCTGGATTCCTTCGATTAAGCAATGCAATCACAGATGTTGTCATGCTCCTGTCGAAGTCTGAAGAGGAAGCTGAACAGCTGAAGAGGAAGCTGAACAGCTCTGTTGTCCGTGGAGGAGGCTGGGGAAAGGCAAAGTCCGTCTGGGCAGAGCAGGGGAGGTAGAACAAGGGAGAGGGAGTTCAGAGGAAGAACCAGGCTCACCCCCTCTTCATCCTAAGGCAGGCAGGGAGGAATGGAAAAGGGAGCAACGTGAGTCGCATGGCTTATGGAGGAGGAAAGGGCTCTGATTCCTTTCATTAGCCACAGCTGGGAAGACAGTTGATAAAGGCAGGCTGCATGTGGAAAGCTGCTGAGAGCAAACGTGACCTTATCCTGTGTTGTCATGGCTTATCTGTGTTCCTGGCATCTTCCCAACTGTATGAGTTTTGCCATGCCTTCAAGTCTGAAATTCTTGCTCCTGCCCTGCCAAACTAATTACTTCAATTTGGCTTGTTTGGAAAGTTATATTTTATGTTGCTCATGTTATGGACTGAATTTTCTGCGGTCAAAGGTTGTTCCTGGGAGAGTTTTTCTCCAGACCAGATGGTAACCTGGACATTGGGGGCAGAGATGGAGATAATAAAGGGACTCTTGTTGCTTATCTGACTGTGTTGCCTTTGTGCCACACCCCAGGTCATCGAAGATGTGCTCCTTCTCTATGGTAGCGCCTACTCTCTGGAATCAGGTTCAAGTCACCCTGACACAACCTGTGTTGTTGTTTATAAGAGCTGTGAAGATCTAGCTCTTCACCAAGACCTTTGGCAAGACGGAGACTCCTTACTTCATCAAGCTTGCCATCTTTTGTCTTTGTTTTTTAAAATTTTTATATGTTTTATTGATTTTACTGCGATGTCCTTTTTGGTTGTGAGCCGCCCACATTTGTCAAGAGTTAGGCAATACACATCATTCATAAATGACAAGAAGAACATTAAGTTCCATCCCAATGCTTTATTAAAAAGATTGTGGTGGTGGTGGTGGCAATGATGGAAATTTTTAAATTGCAAATACGGTTGATGCGTAATATGCACAATATGTAGTTTTCAATTTAATGCCTTTATCAGAGTTTCGGTTAGCAAAACCTCTTCTCCTCCAGCCCCCCTTCTGTCTATCTTGAGACATTCTTTCACAGCTGCCGTTTTTAAAAGCTGCAATGTTCTTGTTGATGTCCAAGAGGCCTGCTTAATACTATTTGTCTGTGCAGCACAAAGGGATGCTCTGAGAGCAAAGCAGCAGAAGACTCCCAACTGCAGTGTGGGAGATGGACAATCTGGGTCTTAATATTACACTTTGTCTCACTTACAAAGGCTGTCAGCTTTGTGAACTACAATTTGCAAGGCTCATCTGAAGATAAAGTTGAAGGTTCCCCTCGCACATACGTGCTAGTCGTTTCCAGGTCTAGGGGACGGTACATAGCGAAAGAACCAGCACTGTCCAAAGACGTCTCTGTGGTCACGTGGCTGGCATGACTAAACATCGAAGGTTTACAGAACACTGTTAACTTCCCATCGCAGTGGTCCCTATTTTTCTACTTGCATTTTTACGTGCTTTTGAACTACTAGGTTGGCAGAAGCTGGGACAAGTAAGGGACAAGCTAGGGATTCGAACCGCCCAACTGCCAACTTTTCTGACTGACAAGCTCAGCATCGTAGCCACTCAGCCACCACGCCCTTGCTCATCTACATAATGAGCCCACAGTCTAGGAGCAGGAAAAGATGTTGCTGTTTCTGGATCATTAATGATGCTATGCTTGCATAAATGTCCGAAGGTGTTCTTTAGGTTGTGCTGTATATCCCATTTTAAGCTTCTTTCTGCTATCAAGACTGTGGTTTGAGCTTGTCATCTTGCAGCTGCAGATAATGTTCTATTGCTGTCTGAACCTCCTTGCCATGTTGCGCAGAAGTCTGGCCTTCCAGTCAATGAGACCCCACCCAATCAGCAAGTGATTGCAAAGCAATTAAAATAAAACATTAAAAAGGGAAAGCGGTGAACTCTAAGCCTTGTTCTCATCCTAAATGATCTCGAATTGCTGTCAATGAAAATCTCATGTCTTGGGGGGACATTTTCACCTGAAAAACAAGCACTTCTGCGTTTGCCTCCGAACAGAGAAAAATTCGATTTGTTTGCTTCCGGCTAAGGAGGAAAGCTACATATTTCAGAGTTTTGTTTTGTTTAAAAAAAATAAAGAGAAGGAGGTGCTCTCAGCAGAATCTGTGTTGATGAGAACCATATCCTGAACAGGAAGTTCAAAAGACGGAGAATGGCATATAAGAGCAGCTCCATCTGTTCTGAAAACATATAACTTGTACAGCAGAGGCCAAAACCACTGACAAAGTCAAGTCATTATTCATGGAAAGACTCCGAACTGGGCCATTTGTCAAGACCTCAACTGCCAGGCCCATGAGCTTGCAAGCAACTCACTCTGACTATGCCCCTTGTAACTATCACATGTGGGGGTGAGACTGACTATAAACTGCTGGAATTTCAGAAGAGGGGCAGAAATAAGGTGCAGTCGTGTAGGTTGATCTGGACTCACCTACGTTCAAAAAGATCCAAGATGCCTCTACTGCAAAGCAAGCCGACATTAAAACAAACAGAAAAAGAACAGCGGACAATCAATCGCTTTGGAAACGTTTCTGCCCAGAATCAAAGGTGCTTTCTCGCTTTTTTTTTTTTTCCTGCTGAAGACATTTCGCTTCTCATGGATGAACGTCTTCAAAACGCCTTCAGAAGAAAAGAAAAAAAAGAAACAAAACAAGGAAATCCAGTTGCCTCCTGAAAAAGCACCTTTGGGACAACCACGGCCTGGATAGCTGAGAATCTCCACAGACCTTTAGCTGTACAATTTGGCATGAACAGTCTTGGAATCATGTGGGAGTAGGAATGGAATTCCAGAGAGAGAGAGAAATTGCAGATTACAGGAACCATTAGCACTACTCAGGTAATCCTGAGGACACAGATAAACCACCAAGTAGCCTCAATGACCCTGTAAATTTAGGATGCAAATGACCAGCTGTCTGCAAGGAATATAAATCCTTCCATTCCCAAGGGTCCAGAGGCACTGGGAGGGCGAAAATGGCCTCCCCTGGGCTCTGGAGGCCCTCCGAAAACCGGAAATGGGCCCGATTCTGGACTTCCGGAAGGTCCATTTCCCCCCTCCTAGAGTATCTGTGTGAACCCTGAACTTACCTGCATCAAAAATGGGCCACATGGAGACTCCTGGGAGGGGCGGGGTGGGCAGGGCCAGCCGGTCGGTTCAAATACCGTTTTAGCGGACCAGATGCAAATTTAACACCTGGTTGGCCCGAACTGGTCTGAATCCCACCCCTGTACCAGGTGTTCACAGCTGCTCCCCAGCCTGATAGATAAACTGGTTCTGATGCTGAAACATCCCAAAAACATCCCTTGAATTTTTCCAGTATGACATCTCAAATCACTTTGGCCAACTTGTAAGTGATACTATCTAGGTTGACTTTTAAACTGCAAATGTTCAAATCCAACCCTCATTAAAAGATGACGATAGGCTTCAAGCTCAGTGAAGACCATTTTTATTGCCCTTCATAGGATTTAAAAAGTATGTAAAAGAATTGTAAGTCCAAACAAGCTTTTTTTTTTTTAAAAAAAGAGAGAGATCATAAATTATTACTCTACTAGGCACATCTTACTAACCTTTCATTTAAAGTACTACATCAAGGTTATAAACATCTTAACTCTATTTATACAACAAGGATCAGCCCTAATAGACAGGTTCCCTCCCCCCGTTCCTGTTATTTTGTGGTAAAATAGTAAATCATTATTGATTTATAAGACATAAGATTATCATTCAGTCTTTGTAATGGAAAGAGGGAAAGTGTTTAAACCTTTGTAATCACCTTTTGTCTGTCTTCCACTAATCACATGTTTTTACAGATTTAATTTGAATAAAAGGCAAGGGAAGTTGAAAGGACATTTTTTTTCTGAGGAACATATAAGATTTTAGAAATGTACTAAGACGATTTAGGCATCAAATTGGCATTTTTAATGGTAGAAAAGCGACTCTCATTATTACTCTACTGATATGGTACCTTGGAAATCACATCCACAGAGCCTGCTTGCTGGACAAAGAGGTGTCACTAAATATCCCAGAGGATATAATGTCATGTGTCTGCCTTACCTCATCATTAGAGAGCAGTTGAGCAGCCTAAAGATGGCTTCAAGTACTCCAGTTGATAAGTGGTGTTTTCCCTCTTGCACAAATTCAACCTTCTCCATCTGGACAATCCATGGAGCATGGAGAAGAAGGTTTGAGATGATATAGTCAGAGGTAGTGATTTGTACAATCCCAATTGTTCTAGACAGTCTGCTGTGGGATTGTTCCCATCTGTCCTGCTCCAAGGCTCAGTATCTATTCTTCAGTGCTCATTTGGCTACAAAGGAGACCAGAATACCAGTTTCTGCAACCACTTTGTTTTTCAAAACATCTTTCTCCTTCTGTCCTGGCCGCTTTTTATAGAGGCACGATTGAGAGTATTTTAATAAACTGCATCTCTGTTTGGTTTGGTGGCAGCAGTGCCTCAGATAGAAAGTCCATACAGAGAGTGGAAAGGACAACCAAGAAGATTATAGGAAGCTCACTTCCTGTTATTCAGGATGCTGCTTGTAAGCACTATGTGTTTAGAGCTTGAAGCATTGTTAGAGACCCCACACACCTATTTGAAGGTCTGTTTCTACTGCTCCCCTTGGGGAGGAGGCTTTGAAGTACTTCTAGCAGGACTACCAGATTCTATAATAGCCTTGTTCTCTATGCCATCCATCTGGTAAACTCACAAGACTTGTTTTTCTCACTGTGTACATATATACATCCGAACTAGACTGTGTTGTTTCTCTGTTTCATATAATATATGTTGCTATATGCATAATTTTGAATTTATTTATTTATTTGTTTGTTTATTTATCATGTTTATGTAGTGCAGTGGCCCCCAACCTTTTTTGTACCACGGCCCAGTACAAAATGATCCACGGACCGGTGCACGCACGACCAAGGCAAGGTGAGCCGAGCAACCGGCCAGCCAGCCATCCCCCGCTTCTCCCTGCCACCTTCAACTCCTCCTTTGTACCTTCTCGCGGTCGATGAGGTTTTCGGGCTCTTTCTTAATCTCCTCCTGAGTAATGCGAGACTCCACCGCCATCAGGACGGCTCTTCATTCGAAGCCGCCCCACCCTCTTCGACGAAACTAAGGCCCGAGGATTCCTTCAGCACCCAAACGCCACTTTCCAACCGGCAACTGACAGGCTCACCCAGAAGCACTTTCTCAAGCGCCGTTGAAACAAGATGGCGGTGCCCAAGCAAAATAGGTGGCCCGGTACAAAATGATCCACGGACCGGAATCGGTCTGGGGCCCAGTGGTTGGGGACCACTGATGTAGTGCATATTGGAAATGGTGACCCTTTGAGAACTGTATGCAATGAAATTTCATTTTAATGTATGCCAATTAGTGTACATTCAAAGTGACACTAAAGTTAGACTAAGTCTAAGTCAAATGGGTTGATTGACAGGTTTAACCTACAGAAGTTGAGAATAGACCAAAAGTGGCTAGTTCATCCTTGAGTTAATGCGTATAATTGAAAGGCTTGGCTGTGATAATTCTATAATTTGCCTGACTAACATCCTTCCCAATGGTCACTCCTGGCAGAGAAGTCCTGTGTCCTTGGCTACTTTCCCCATGGGTTCTTAGTTTAGAGTTCCCACACAAATCCCCACAACTAAACCCCTTTCTCAAACAATCTCTTCAACAACACATCGGCAGAAGTATTTTGCTCGCACAAATCTGAATGGTCAGTAGATGGCAGATAAAAGAATAAAAAAAACCCCCTACAGTACATCTAAATCAGTCAAGGACACAATGAGACAGAAAAACATAGTGGCCAGATTAACCAGACCAATGCATATCGATTGAAAAAGTTTTTTTTTTTTAAATGGGGGATGATGTTAGAAGGTTCTGGAAGAAAACTACCAATCATAGTCACGTAGTGGTTTGTTGCAATTTTCATCAGGTTCCTCATTTTGATCAAACTCGAATGAAAGAGTGACTCAGCAGAATGAAAAACTAAAGCTACATATCACTATAATGGTAAAAAAAAAGATGCACTATTAGCAGAGATGATGAGACAATAATGAAAGGCTGTTATAGTTCTTGATGGCTCAAGGATTCCACTCTGCCCATAAGCTCTTTCCCAGAAATAAACAGAACGACCTAATAATATTTAAATGTCTTCACTATGGTTCTTCTGGGTGGCAACCTTCTAGTACAAGGGTGTCCAACTTGATTTCATTGACGACTGCATCAGGATTGTGTTAAGGATAAATACACTTGCCCATAACATGTATTCCATACAACATGCCATTTAGGCTCAATTTAAATGACATGCAGGAGCACTAGACTTCCTGTCTCCATATATATGTAATTTGCAGAGGGAATTATCCCCAAAGCAGCTTTTACACTCAAGCAATGTGTTGATCTGAGATCGCTACTATTCTTGCACTTCCTGTGACATGGTGGGATTTTGGCTGTCTTCAAAAGCTGGGGTGATTAAATTAATAAATTAAGATAAATGAAACCCTTTATTGGGGAAGAGGAAAAATTCCAGGATTGGTTTCAACAGGAATTGGCCATTCTAGATATATTTATTTTATATAATTTATCAGCGGATCCAATCTGAATGATCTCTGGGAAGGAAAGCTGGGCACTGAATAGGATTTTTCACCTTACTTTATTTTCTTTCTCTTAGCCCTATATTTGGGCAGATCATCTTATAGGTAGACTCAGCCTCCTTTCGTGTAAATCTTGTTGCTTTAGTATAAGTAGAACCTTTAATTATTTATGCTACCTTTTCTCAAAATGGTTATTTCAGACAACCTGGAAAATTTCCATAGCCCATCATTTTGGATACAGCAGAAATCACTAGGCACGGATTTCCTATTTTTGTTCCACAGTTGTTGTTTAACAAATAACACAGCTATCTCTGCACATCCGAAAGATCTTTACTCTTGGCACATTTGCTCTTTGAAAAGTAGCTTCTACTACAGCGCAATTTTTTTTTACTGTGAGCATTAATTAAGTGTATGATAATGGCAACAGGAGATGCTCTTTAGAACCAATCACCTAGGGCAGTGATGGTGAATCTTTGCGGAAATGTTGAGCGCACACACACTCGTCGGGGCCACTTTCCAGAACAGCCAAACTTCTGGCTTCTAGCATGCATGTGCGCCCAACAATCAGCTGGCTGGCGCACATGCGCAGGCTGGTTTTTGGCACGGCCATGTGCGCAAAATGATCACACTACAGAAAAGCTGAACTTCTGGGTTCTGGCACGCATGCGCGCCCGACAATCAGCTGGCCTGTGCGCATGGGCACACCGGTTTTCGGCACTACGTGCGTGGACAGCTGACCGTTGCATGCGCATGCATATCAGAAACCCGCAAGACAGACAGGCAAGGCGGCACATGCTGGGCATGACTTCGCATGTCACTTTGGGCATGTGTGCCATAACTTCGCCATCATGTATCTAGGGCGTGTATAAATTTTTAGTGATTCCTAAAAGAGCATTCTGGACTGTAGCCCAGATATATCAAAGGCCAAAGCTTTATTACCAATAATTTTTTTTTTGCCACCAGGGACCGACTCTGTGGGGAGAAGTTTTCTCATGGGGAGGGGGGGGGGGCGTGGTTTCTCATGCTGCCTGCATCCTGCAGGTGGCGCTTCTTGCATGTGAGGTCCGGAACCAGTCGATAGACTGGATGTTGGGGATGTGAGCTACCATAAGACTGCATTCAAGCATGCATGTTTAAAATTATCGGACACTGCTAAAAATATTTGTTTAAAGGATTCCTCTGTTTGACTAAATTGGCTATTTGGAATGCTGAATCAGGAAATTCAGTTCAAGGTAATATGTTCTGATTTTTTTCCCTTGATAGCTGGGATTTCTCAATCCCAAGTTTTTCAATCAAACCTAATAGCTACCAGTAATTTTAGGGGGAAAAGCCTTTATACTTATTCCCATTTTTGTGATGAAGATTGGAATTGTTGTCAGTAACAATCTGGTGTCTCTGTGTGAGAGAAACAGACAGACAGACACACAGAGAAGCTCTCTCCAATCTTGCAAATAGAAGATACATCTCATCATCATTCATGGAAAAAAAAACCCAGTGTTACAGAATATGAAAATTCAACACAAATTGCAGGAAATTATTTGTCACTGAAGAGCAATTTTTCCTTCCTACTCTGAATTTTAATGTCAGTAAAAGTAAAGTCACACGTCACTGCTTCTGAATGCCAAAATCCAGAAGGATAGTTATGTTTCAAATACGCCTAAACCGTTTTTTTGCCAGTTCTTTTTTAATGCCGTATGAAAAACAAGAAGAGGGAAGATTATTCACGAAAGGGCTGTATATGTAATTGGAAATCATGTGGTTTGATTTTAAGGCTAGTTAATTTGAAGAGCCCTGGCGGCGCAGTGGTTGAAGTGCAGTATTGCAGGCAAACTGCCCACAGCCTATAGTTTGATCCTGATGAGGTTCAAGGTTGACTTAGCCTTCCATCCTTTCAAGCTCGATAAAATGAGGAACCAGATTGTTGGGGAAAATATGCTGATCTTATAAACTGTCCAGAGAGGGCTGCAAAGCACTGTGGGGCGATATATAAACCTAAAATGCTATGCTATCCTATGCTATGCTAACTTGCTAATTTTTAAGCACCAGGTGCTCAGTGACTTCTCAGTGCAAATGTGTTTATACTCTGAGAAACATAAATACTTAATAAATCTGCAACAGAACAATTCCCAGATCCAATTAGACTTAACTGGGCAAGGATCTCTCTCTCTCTCTCTCTCTCTCTCACACACACACACACACACACACACACACAAAGACACACACACACAAAGACACACACACACAGA
>NW_020769320.1:16829501-16885224 GCF_900518735.1 Pseudonaja textilis | reverse complement strand
CACACACACACACACACACACACCATCTGGCTTTATGCCTAAGGAGGGATTAGAATTCATGGTTTCCCATTTTTTAGCCTAATGCCTTAACCACTACACCAACCCGGCTGTCAAATATTAATATGATATATTATTAAAGGTAAAGCTTTTCCCTACCTAGTTGTGTTCAACTCTGTTTCTTAGCCAAGGGAGCCAGCATTGTTCAAAGACATTCTGCATGGTCACGTGGCCAGCATGAATTTACACCAAGGCACACGGAACACTGTTACCTTCGCATCAAAGTGGTATCTATTTATCTACTCCCATTTGCATGCTTTCGAACTGCTAGGTGGGTAGGAGCTGGGCCAAGTAACAGGAGTTCCCCCAGTTGCATGGTGCTTGGGTCTTCAACCCTGGTTGTCAGCTTTCCAGCTAACAAGTTCAGCATCATTAACTGCTGAGCTACTGTGCCCCAATATATTATGTACATGCAAATACATCATTCATATGTGCTTGCATATATAAATGCATAAACTATTATAGTCATTGTCCCATCTAGAGCCAGATCAAATTAAATGTGCAAATAACTAGATAACTATAGTGTTGCTCAAACTTCATTTGCTAAGCTAAAACATGGTGTAAAATAGGCATAGTTGCTCCAGTACTTTCCAGATGGATATTTTTCAAAGTTCTCGGAGCTGAAATCCACACAATCTTAAAGTTGCTAAGTTTGAGAAAAGGTTGGTTGGGGTAAATAAAGTCACATCTCTTCTGAGCCAAGCTTGAATCCCATTGAATTCATGGACATACCCAGGCCATTTTCTTGCTAACATTATGTCAATGGTTTCCCCTTACTTTCTACCAGTCTGATTTTCCTCTGTTTAACTCATCGCCTTAAGATTCCTTGAAAATCTCCCAGCAATATTAACCCTGCTTTGTTTTTCCAGAAAAATACAACTCCACGATCTATCTATCTATCTATCTATCTATCTATCTATCTATCTATCTATCTATCAAGCCAAGTACCACTCACTCATCATGAATTCTCCAGAACCGTAATGCCTACAAACTTGAAATTTGGCACATATGTTCCTCTTGGCTTCTTTCTTAGGTGCTCACTAAGAAAGGATTTTTTGAAATGACCACCAGATTGTTAGTATTTCTTATACAGTAATTAATACGCTCTGACGCTAAGGAGTTCTACTCCCCCTCCCCACCTGAAAAGAACTCTGTTCCAACTGCCAGTTGCCTCACATCCCGTTACCTCAGTTCAAACTGGCAGACATTCCACTCCTTCACTCAGGAGTGGTCTGGGGCTCCTTCACAATACTAAATGTTGGTACCTCACCAAAATGTCTACGCCTTCCACCTATGGAACTGCTTCTGGACTCAAGGCGGCAGGAGCGATATTCCCTTACGTGTTTCAATCACTGGCCACCACTGAGCCAACGGATTGTCAACCAAATTTCTCCTGCATAGCCCGATCACAAAGATTCGTTGTGAAGCATGGGTTTCCAGCTAGTTCTAGATGTGGGAAGTGTTTTAGAACATTGAGAGTCACATGCCTACTTTAAAGAGATCCAAATGAATTTTATGTGTGAATAGCAATAAAAGAAATCTTCAAAATGTAAAATTATCCTTACCTCTAGCCCATACGAGGTTAAAACAAGTATTATTGCTGCTCAATGAAGGCTTAATAAATCTTTTTGTCTGAAATGTTTTGCCAACCAACAATTAATGCAAAGACTTGTGCATTAATCATGCGACAGGATAAATTTGCTGCACATGGGGTTTTTTTCCATATAAAATGTGGAAGCTGTCTAAATGCTGTTAAAAGTACAGCTGGTTCAACTTAATCTGTCTCCCACGTTAATTGCACAGTCAATTTCTCCAATGGGTTCCTCATCACAGGCCGTTGCTTGGAGGAGAATGGAGAAATGTGCTAATGAGAGCAAACATTTTCATATATTAATGGAGATGAAAGGACAAAATTTGGAATGAGACTGCCATTCTGCATGTTTTTGGTAATAAAAACGTCTCACGTGGAGGAAACTTTAATTTTTATTCTGAACTTCAGGTACAATGAGAAAAATATTCTATGTATGTATCAGAAAACTATTCCATGAAAGCTGTGCATTTTAACTTTTTTACATCCTAGCTTTTTCTGATATGATGTCAACAATCAAGCTATATTGTGTTCTGTGAATGTTGTTTATTTTGTACGTTCTGTATAAACAACTTCATTGGATTCTCTCTTATTCAAGTCTGGCAACCTTTACACGTTGTTATAAACAAATATCTACCACTCTACGGAAAAAAACTTAACAACAACCTACCAAATCCGTATTGTTGGTCACAGACTCTCTCCTAAGTTAAAGCATATACAATAACGCACATGTAAAACCTGCTGGTAAACTTGATTGTAAAACTTTCCATCTCTCCTCTAAAGATTTATGTTATCTAACTACAATTTAATATATATATATATATATATATTGAGTAGAAAGATAAGCCTTAATAAATTGCAAACCAAATAAGGCCAATTGAAGACTCTTTCAAGTAGTAGTATTTATAAAGAAATCTAATGGATCTCCAAGTGAAGAAAAAAATAATCTCTGAGTATGTAGGTAAACAATCTGGACTTCCCAAGGGATCTGTAAACGTCAATATTACCACACAGTTCTATTTTTTAAAACTTATTGAAACTGAATTAATGACACTACTGTAGGCCGCCTCACACGAGTTATCTCAGATATTTCCAAAACACAGACAAGGACTTAATGCAGTTCACCTTTTATTTAGCTAACACTCATATTAAATAAATAAAATGTGCTTTAGTGGCAGTGCTAGAAAAGACAAGACGTAGAAGTAGATACAATTCAGAATAAAGCCTTTTGTTTGCATTGTAACATATTGGAAGAAGATTTTATTCTTCTAGAGCTTAGGGAAGGGGAATCAATAAGCAACAATATTGATCATGTTCTTTCACTACCTTATTTTATCTATCATATTTTTTAAAAAGAAAACAGTTCAAGATTCTTCCTATCCCCACAAAACAGCTCTTAATCCACATTAATTTTGGTACTTGAAAAAATCCATTTTTCCTACTATTTAAAAGATTCCTCAAGTACTTGAGAATTAAATGCAGGTACTTGACTCCCTACTGAAATCCTGCATGAAAACATTGCCCGCTTGAAACTCAAAGTTACCTCCATTGGAGGCATACTAGTGTTCCACTTACCTATTATTTTCTGCAGCAAAGGTGATAGCTCTGGTTCATCGCAAATAGCTTGGATAAAGGCTTCCTTCACTTGACTTTCGGCCTCATTTAATTCTTTCCCAGTTTTGACTTCTCCCACTATGGAGTAAATATACACCAATAATAGGAGGAACTCTTGGGGAGTGTAATCATCGGCTGTTCTGTTCCTGGAAGGCTTGATAATAGGTAGCAGTTGCTTCAGTGCATTAAATAATGTTGACTCACCAATATTCTGAAAACAAAACAACAACAACAAATTGTCAGTGTTTGCAGCGTGACTACTATTGTGAGACAATCCAGGAGCAAAACACAGCACACACAGAGGTATTGTCTTTTAGCAGTGCTTTATATGCAAGACAAGCTATATACACACATATACGTGGTAGGCAAATACCTGGCTAGCAATCAAGGAGAGAGAGCTATGCCCTCTCATGGCCTCATATATAGACTGCTTCTTAAACTGGTAAAACCCTGTGGGACCCATCCTCAGTCTTAAAAGGGCAATAACCATGCTGATTCATCCTCATTGCATCAGCCTTACAAGAGCTGGTAAGCTATTAAATCTCAATACCTTAACACAAATCCTTAATTTTACACTTTGAAAGTCAAGGGAATCATGGGACAAAAGGCCTGTAACATTTTAAACCGATTTTAGGAAGTGCAAATTCAAACGTTGCTATTACAACCTTGATTCCCTTTATAGTAAAGCTTTTTAATCTGTGTTCCCTTAGGTTTTGGACTACAATTGTGATGGCCCCGGGTGGGATACAAAAACAACAAAGTCACAAAAACAGGTGAAGTCCCTTTAATTCCTTCAACTTGGCTTCAAAGGTCCAATTATCGTGGACTTGAGGAAAAAAAATTCCCCCACAAACAGTTGCGAAAAGGAAGAAATTCCATGTAAGCTCAAAATACATATAAATTATAAATAGAGAAAACAATACAAACCGCACTGAAGTAATTAAGGAGACAAGGCAGGATAAGGGCTTGAAGATGTCCACAAATATCAAAATACACACACTGGGAAGGACACCAGAACTCAGATAAGAACAGACAGACTAGAAATATTTTCACACTTTGCTTCCAGCACTGGGCCATGCGCAGTTTGTCCTTTTAAACAGTCCTCACAGCTACAGCCCATGAAGGGAATCAAGGCCCTTCCCTCCCCCATAGACCACGCCATTCATGTTGCTCCCTTATCCGCTCCTCCCTGCATGCCCTAGGATGAAGAGGGGATGGGCCTGGGTCTTCCTCTGAATGCCCAGCAGGCCTGTGCCTTTCCCCAGTTTCCTCCACAACCTCCGGAGCTACACTCCCACTCCGTCAGCTATTCCTCCTCTCCTTCAGAGTCAGATTCTAACAGGGGTGTGACAACAATCATCCCTAGCCAGGAGGATCAATGATTCAAGTTTTATAAAGGTAGTTGTTGAATGACGACCACAAGTGAGCCCAAAATTTATGTTGCTAAGTGAGAAATCAGTTGTGATTTTTGCAACCTTTCTTGCCACAGTTGCTAGGTGAATCGCCATGGTTGTTAAATTAGTAACATGGTTGTTAAATGAATCTGGCTTCCCTCATTGACTTTGCTTGTTGGAAGGTCACAAAAGATGATCACACGATCCTCGGACACTGCAACCATCATAAATACGAGTCAGTTGTCAAGCATCCGGATGTAAATCATGTGAGTGACCATGGGGATGTTGCCATGGTCTTAAATGTGAAAAATGGTCCTAGGTTACTTTTTTCAATACTGTCATAACTTCGAATGATCATTAAGCAAACTGCTGTATGTCGAGGACTGCCTGCAGTTGTTGCCTGGGAACATAAACATTGTAGACAGCCTTCCAACCCATTTCATCCAGACACATTTCCCTAGCAAAATGATTTCTCAGAGGAAAAAGACAAGGATGGAGTGTGCTATTTTATAATCACTGCTGCCAAATCCATTCATAAAATAACATTACAATCCAGTCTCCTAGCTATTTCAAGGATAGCGCTTAACTATAACATGATACGAGATCTTTTCCTGAAGTTTCATGACTTGCTGGAGACTGGATATTACAATAATTGACTTATGTTTTCCATATGGAAGGAACAAAACTGGACTGTTAAGTCGGAGGTGGGGGGGTCTGACTTGTTTAAAATTGTGATGACTTTTTCATGGCTGCATCCAGAAAACATGTACATTTGGAAGAGAAAATATGCTTTAAAAACACCCCCTTTTTTCCTTGTATATCTTTCTATGTCTTTGGATTTACTTATAAGAAGTAATATCACTAAAGGTAAAGGTTCCCCTCGCGCATACGTGCTAGTTGTTTCCAGCTCTAGGGGGGCGGTGCTCATCTCCGTTACAAAGCCGAAGAGCCAGCGCTGTGCAAAGATGTCTCTGTGGTCATGTGGCCGGCATGACTAAGTGCCAAAGGCGCACGGAATGCTGTTACCTTCCCACCAAAGGGGTCCCTATTTTTCTACTTGCATGTTTACATGCTTTTGAATTGCTAGGTTAGCAGAAGCTGGGACGAGTAGCGGGAGCTCACTCCGTTACGTGGTGCTAGGGATTGGAACCACCGAACTGCCGATCTTTCTGATCGACAAGCTCAGTGCCTTAGCCACTAAGCCACAGCTCATATCACTTATATACTGCTTAAATCACTACCACTCCCTTAATATCACTACCACCCCCTTAACATCACTACCACCCCCTTAAAAGTCCAGCTTTTCTGTCAAGTCACATAATTAAAGATACATTTATCAGAGTTGTAATCTGATTCTGTCTTTTCCCTCTGACTTGTTGGCAATCTGGATACAATGGGGAAAAAAAATCAGTCCAATTGTTGAGTAGTTCTTCCCCAAATTGGCACTTCCTGTATATATTAGACGGTGGTTGTGCTTGTATTCTCAGCTGTAGAGTACAATTCTATTCTGGAATGTCAAGTTGAAGATCTCCACTGAATGCAACCTCACACAGGGATATTTTGGGAAGAAACTCACAGGCGCCCTTTGTTAAATTTGGGAGGGATTGTCAGAGCACTAAAAGAATTAATTCCATAAAATTTAATGTTGATGTAACAGAGGGTAGTAAGATAATATAGAAAGGAGCACCAGCAGGGGTGGGATTCAACCGGTCTTAGTACGAGTTCGGTGACTATGTTTTGTGTGCACATGCGCACTTTGCACGCACACATGCCTAACACATGCTGCGCGTGCATGTAAAAAACAAGCTGTGCCACCCGGACAGCTGAAAAGCACAGCATGCAGGTATGCAGCGTTTGAAAATACTCTTCTTCCTTGCTTTTCAACCTCAGTTGCGCCGCGCAAAGCAGCTGAGGTTGAAAAAGCAGGAAATAAAGGACAGGTAAGAGCCTAGGCGGTCAGGTGGACCAAACAGCGGCAAACACAGAACCGGTTCTGTATCTGCTGCTCTTCAGAGTCACCGGTTCTATAGAACCAGGCAGAACTGGTAGCATCCCACCCGAGCACCAGAAAGTACAGGCAGTAAAGACTTATGACCACAAATGAGCCCAAAATTTCAATTGCTAGGTGAGACATTTGTTAGGTGAATTTTGTCCCGTTTTACTACCTTTCTTGCCACCATTGTTAAGTGAATCAAGTGTAGTTGTTAAGTTAGCAATGAAGTTGTTAACTGAATCCGGCTTCCCCATTGGCTTTGCTTATCCAAAAGGTTGCAAAAGATAATCATATGAACTGGGGACACACGAAAATGGAAATCAATATGAGCCAGTTACTAAGCATCTGGATTTTGATCATGTAACCATGGGGATATTGCAATGGTCATTAAGTGTGAAAAACAGTCCTAAGTCGCTTTTTTTTCAGTGTTGTAACTTTGGATGGTCACTAAACGAACTGCTATAAGTCGAGGACTACCAGGGGCCTAGCTGCATCTGTTAGAAGGAAAGAACTTAAGGCAGATGTAACATGGCTTGCAGTTTGATTAAACATAGGGACCAGTGGTGGTATTCTACTGGTTCAGCCTGGTTCTGCCGAGCTGGTAGCACTGATGAGCAGTGGAGCGAACAGGTTCTCTCCAACACTCTGCTGTTGGGCCCACCCAGGCTGCCATACTCACCTTTGTCCTCTGAATTTGAAGTGCAGCTGCTTTGCGTGGCACAAGAGATTGGCGCGTGGCAGCTGCTGAAGCGACAGGGAGAGTGCAAGATCGCAGGAGGTGAGTCAGCAAGCCTCTGTGCCTATGCAAAGTGCGTGTTTGGCTGTTGTGGTTAGCCGGCAGCAGGTGCAGACGGCTGAGGAGAGTGAGGACTCAGATGAGGGGCCAGGACTATTAGGGAGTAGACTGCTGCCTTCAGAGATTGTGGGGGCTGGCAGCAGTGATGAGGAGGTTCCCGAGGAGCCTGTGCTAACTGCACGTGTGCAGGATTGCTCGCAGGAAAGAGCAGCTGCAACAGCACGGGCGACTCGGGAGTAAGGCTGCAAGGTAATGGCCCCTCCTTTAGGAAGATAAAAGCCAGCTGTGAAGTGAAATGTTCTTTGCAGGAAGCAACGACATTTTGAAACTCAGTCTCATGGACATTACAGTATCTTGTTGGTATTTGAAGACTCTTGTGTTGTGAAATATTTCTTATCTGTGATTTTTGGCAGTCTTGCACTGTTTCGGCGAGGTTTGTGTTTATCAAAGTTAATGAGTTTGCAGCAGCCTTTTAACCGGGGATTCGTAACACTCATTAAAAGGTTTCTGTTCCCTTTGGTTATTGTTTGTCTTATTGGAAAAGGGTTTGGGCCAGAACACTGGCGTGCACGCACAAAGAACGCCCACCAAGCCACGCCCACCGAACCGGTGGTAAAAATATTTGAACCACACCACCGATAGAGACACTAGGCACAGGAGGGGGAGAAAGAGAGAGGGCACAGAAACTTGAGGGGCACCTGAAAAGGGCAGACATATTGCTACTTGGAGGTGTTATTCAACCTTGTCTCCCTCACATTGGTTCCTGAGGTACAGCAGAAAAGAGGAAAAAAAAAACAGGATGAATTTAATTTGTTCCCACTGGCTCTCGGGAGTAAAGAATTCTTTGTTTAACACAGTGGCAGCACACACAGGCCCAGGCTATGTGATATCGAGAGGGTGCCAGGCAGGAGAAGACTGAGAATGAAAGCCAGTTGTTTCATTAGTATGGCAGTTAGTGTGTAGATCAGGTTATTTTCAATTTCCGGTTTCTTTACGACTAGCATTAATATTTACGCTTAAAAGAGAAAATAAGAACCTGCTTTATTTGCCTAATCAAAGAGACTATTACGATAAAGGGCTTGTATTATAAATACTTGGTCCTTGCACTTTGATCATCTTCAGTTTAAAAAAGAAAAAAGAAACGACAATCTCCACTGTAGACTATAATCTGGTTTCAGAATTAGCATCTTTTTTCTTAGAACAAAATAGAGGATCCCGAAGCTCAGATTTTAATTCCCTTCAATCAGAATAGAACTGGAAGGGACCTTGGAGGTCTTCTAGTCCAACCCCCTTCTCAAGCAGGAAGCCCTATACAATTTCCCGACGGATGGACGTCCAGTCTCTTCTTAAACCCTCCAGTGATGAAGCATCTGCAATTTCTGAAGGCAACCTGTTCCACGGCTTAAGCGTTCTGTTAGGAAGTTTCTCCATAATTTCAGGTGGCTTCTTTCTTTGACTAGATGCCTAATTTTAATTTTAAATGCCTAAAACATTTTTTCAGATATTCATAACTCTACACAAATTAATTAAACTAATATATTAAACAAATATTCTTCTAAATTAATGCCGAGCGCCCTCATTACCAAGACGGTTATCCCTGGAGAAAGTCAAACTTCTTTCAATTGATACTTTGAAATGCATTTTAAAACAAAATAGTAAATAAGGAATATAAACACTAGAGGACAATTCCCTTTTTTTTGCTTTTTTGCAAACATAACTAGAGAAGCAGAGAACATGAATGGGAAACCATGATATTTATGAAGGCCCCATGTTTAAATCATTGACCTGGAATCACACAGGGATAATGAGAATTTTTCACAATATTAAGGTCTTGAATGCTTCTTCTTTTGATCTTAGTTGCTGTTATTGCCTGCTGTCATTTTCTTTTCCCTTTTGTAATTTTGCAGGGAGGGGGAAATATTTTATGCAAATAAGCCCGCTGGGCTATAGAAAAAAATTAAAACAAAAATTAAAACCAGCTCTCTTAAAGAGTGCTAGTGAATACCACAGATAGTGAGGAAATTTGCCTCAAACAAAACCATCTAGTAGTTTGTCATTAACTAGCCATCTCTAATGATTTAAGAGCTCTCAGTGCAATTACAAATCAATTAATTACACTGACCAAATGGCCCCTAAAGCACCAGATTTAAAAAAAGAAACCATCCATGTCCCAAATTTCCTGCTGGTCAGGTTGGCCTCTGATTAGACTTCTTTACCTATCATTAAGAGGTCCAGTAAAAGTAATTTTTTTGAAAAAAATCTCAATTCTGAGCTTTTGAAAATGCTTGCCTAACATGGCTCCAAAGAAGACTAATACTTTGTCTTCTCTGATAACCTCTAGTAAATTTCACTCCTTTTTATTACCTTAGTATTGTCCTCAAATGGTAAAATCACTAATGTAAGGGAGAGAAAATTCCTCTTATTTTTTTCTTTCTTATCCTAGATATCATCTTCCTTCCTTTTTCTTTCTCTCTGGGTTTTGTTGGAGGTAAAAGAAAGAATATTCTGTGAAAAGCTGTGGTATCCATTTGCAGACTTTTGCACACTGCTTTGGCCAGTTGTTAGGTATAAAGGAAAGGATACGAATACACATTTTCCTTAGTAAAAAGTGGCCTTATTTTGCACATGGCATGCATCATAAGCCATTCTGATTAAGACACTTATTTCCCTTCAGTTCTGCAGAATGTAATTTCGAATTAAGGATGTATGCAAAAGAAGCATATATTTTTGCTTAACAGAGGTTCAGCAGTACATAATTAAAATCTGCCTGCTTTTTCACTTGGGAGGTGAAAAATTTTAAACATTAAAATTTTCACATGAAACTTCTGAAGTTCTCTTTGGAAATAGTTCTACTCTTGGCATTACCTGTACACAAATTTTCTAATTCTGAACCAACATTAGAAAATGAAACTGTTATACTTTGAAATAAAACATAAACATGCGATGGATTCCCATAAAATGAGTAATGTTACTCTGTTCCTGAAAACAAATTAACTGATTTGTTGTTGGGATGATGATCTAGGATGGGTTGATGTGATCTGATTTGTTGTGTATTAAACAACAGTTTTCAATTAGGGTGGGTTACAATTATTGCCACCTCAATCAATCAATTATTCTACTTTGGAGTCAAAATTATATTTCATAGGTTTCATATTTTTTATTAATATAAAGTCCCTGCTTCATTGCTTATCCCATTGGTAATGAATTAATTCCCGCACAGTTTTGTATTTAAATATTAGCTTGGTGTTCCTAATAAAAACGGAAAGCAGATAAATGCACTGATTTGTTCTTAGGCAAGCTGGCATTTTCCAAATATAAACTACCTAACTTGCTAGGGTCTTCTGATTTACATTTCACATTTCTCTCTTCCCTCCAATTATTTCCTTTTTCCCCCTGTGTAAATTGGGTCATTTGTGTAAATTTATTTACATGAATGTTCCAACTGCTATTTTAAACTAAAATAGTTCATGACTAGTTACTTTCCATGCAAATGTATCCATTCACTATCCTTAATATGAATATTATATCCTTCCACTTTATTAAAAACAAAAAAGGATACACATATGCCAAAACTTCAGAAAGTATTTATTTTAAGTCAGGAGGCAGTGGAGGTGATCGTCTATTGTAATTGTCCGTAATTAAAATTAAATAACTCAGAACAGAATTTTGGCTGAAAAATCAGTCAATCACTTGAACAATCAAAGTATAAAAATTCAACACAATACTATATGTTAAAAAAAAGCAAACTATTCTTTAAACTATCCCTTACTTAACTTTACCCTAGAATCATACCAAAATGTGAATAAATATGAGCCACGTGAAAAGGATAATTATCGTCTGTATCCTTAAAAAAAGATAGTACACATAAGGGAAAGGACCATAATGAAATTCAGATAACTTTAAAATATGGAGGTTTTGTTTCAAATAGTCGGTCTTTCCTACTGGCAGATTTAAAAATAGTGTTGAGTGTATAAATTAATAAGTCACAAAAATTGAATTTCCTTCTCAAATGAAGTCTAATTTATTCTAAAGATGAAAATGTGCTTTTCTTAAAATGGGTATTCAGCAAGGATATATATCGGAAAGGTTTAATTTTCATTTTCTGGGTTATTTCAAAGACAGAGAAATCCTCATCACTTTGTTCACCTCTGTCCAACAGCTAACTTTTTGAAAGGCCTCAGTTAAACTTTCAGCCATTGGTTTGCTCTGGTGTTCTTCTCAATGGAATTTGTCAGATTCTGCTGCTGATTTTATTATGCCGTAAAAGGAAGGCTTAAACAAAAGTGACCCAACTCCAATAACAAATTATAAACCTATAATTGCCAACTACCAAGCCTTCTAAACATGCTGTCCCAGCGCTACAGTTGGGGCCAAAGTAACATAATTTTTTTCAGCTGCTTCAGCTGTTTCGTTGCCTTGGTGGCAAGCCAGCAAAAATAGGATGTTAAGGCAGCACCAGAAATGCATAGAACAAGAGTGGATATTATAACACATATATCTGTAAAAGTTGCAGAAGTTTAGTCAGTTCCACTGAAAATCTTTGAAGATTTTTTTTTAAAAAGGCTGCTAAGCAATAAAAAACTTGGAGAATGCCACAGGTAAGTCCCTATAACCAGAAAATAAAGCTCAATCTATATGAGACTTAGCCTTTATAAATTGGCAGAACAACCCTTGAGTCCATGAGAATGACAGGGAGCAATAATATCTATTTTAGTTAAAAATGGATTCAATTGTATGTAAGAGAACTTCTAGGTTAGATAAGCTGACTAGGAACTGCCCATAAAGCAATGATATTGATCCTTAGTGCGAGAGTTTTAGGTATTGCTAAAATGTACAGATTTTGGAAAGCTGATTTTATTTCAACAGTTTGAAAAGCTTGATTTGGTTTTATTATACAAAACATAGTGTCCTTACTTCTAACCAAATAATAATTTAAAAAATAGCACGACTGCATGGTTGAACTATCAACTAAATTCGCAGTAGACACTTATTATATACACAACTACATACATGGTATTATTGCAGTAGCCATGAACCTACTTCTGATATCCAAGTAGACCAATAATATATTTCAATTGTATTTATTCATTTCTATAGTTTTAGCCTGCATTACAGAATAAAATAATACTATTCATTCCACTAATTATTTACTATAAAACTATGTATACAGTGGTTAGCCTTTTTTGAGACAGAAATTTTTGCCAGGGCTACTGGCACTCCTAATAAATGAATTGATTGATTTAAATACAGAGGGCTTGTCAGGTTTCGGGAGCTGGGTCAGAACAACCCCCCCCCCCCGGTTGTTAAATGAACCAACTGTTTGATAGTAGACAGTTTTACCTAAAACTGGAAACACAGCAAAATGCCGGCTTTCCACAAAAATCTTGTAAAACCGGTCATGTGATCACAGGAGGCAGCAAATGGGCTGGTTGCCAAGCATTCAAAATGCGGTCATGTGACTCCAGAGGTGGTATTCAGCAGGTTCTTACCAGTTCTGGAGAACCAGTAGCGGAAATTTTGAGTAGTTCGGAGAACCGGCAAATACCACCTCTGACTGGAGATTTTACCGTATCCTTCCCCTGCCATGCCACGCCCACAGAACCGGTAGTAAAAAAATTTGAAACCCACCACAGCTCTGCGGGGGCGGGACAGGGAGAAGCCACCGAAACCACATTGAAAATATTTCTGGGGATGTTTGTTGTAACTTTGAAGGATTGTCAAGAGACAATATATAAATTGAAGACTAACCCTTTAAAACAAAAAACAAAAAAACCCCCACAGATATACTTAATTCTGGGAGGTGCTATCTCTATGCTCTGGGTCTTCTGCAGAAGTCAAATTTGAATATTTTCGGCAAGCAAATAAAATTAGCAGTAGGTGGTCCACTATCGGCGGTGCAAAAAAAAAAAAGAAACAAAAAAGAGGTTTTAATTAACCAAGAGCTCCGAAGTAGATTGTTGCGCAAATACTGGCAACCCTTCAAATGAGGGGACGTGCTGCCTTTCCTTCACAATGAACAAGTTTCTTAAGAGAGATTTTGATAAAGATTGGCCTGTGTCCTTGCCGGGCCTGCGTTTGTCATGTTTATGTAAGGGAGGAATATAAATCTCTCTCTCTCTTTTTTTCCCCTCTCAAATGAACCCCACTGTTCTTGAACCAGAGTGCTTGTTATAAACGGCCTGTTTCCGTTTTGTCTGCTCCAGCAACTAAGGCAGAGACACACTGGAACTAATTTAATGTCTTCCAGGCTTGAGCCTCGTCCCTCCCTTCTCCCAGCTTTTATGAGGAGATTTTACACAGCAGATTAACTACTGACTTCCAACAATGATTCATGTGAAAAGTGGGGATCGACTTGCTTGCCGTTGCAAAAAATGATGCGTCCCCAGCAAAAATGCCCTCGACCGAAACAGACAAAAAAGCACACACAAAATAATTGTACAAGTCTTACGCAGGACTAAAATTTGTGGATCTTGTGAGAAACTGGGCGAGACGTTTCGCAAATGGCTTTATTTACCTTGGCGGTAATTCTATGCAACTCAATCTTATTTTCCTGTCCAAATGAGAATAAGAGACAATTACTAGAATTACAATGTTCTGTACTGCTAGCCATTCTGTTCTTGTTGCTTCCATAATGGTTATATGAACAGGACACTCCCCAAGCCAGTTAATTGCACAAGCTGACACACCACACACATGTGTGTGTAATCTAATGCAAGATATGTTAAGAGCAATATTTTTTTTCTGGCACTCTTTAACTTTTCCCAATGAAACAGACTTCTTTTTCCTTTGTGAAGTGTGTGTACTTGTTACATGGAAAAAACAACAACCCTCATTGGAAGCTGGCTGAATCCTTTGTCTTCCTTAAAAAGTAAAGAGTCAGGAGATGGCAGTATTGCACCAAGTTGCTTACAAGACAAAGTAAGGAGGGAAAAAAGTATTTCTTTATATTAAATTTGTGTTGCAGCATAATTTTCCAGACATATTAAACCTGATGCTAAATTTCAACAGGAATGCATTCTTTCTTTTTTTTCTTGCTTTCATGAATTCTTTACCACCTAACGTAGAGCTTAATCAAACTATAGCGGGAGAAAGGCATTAGTCACTATTGAGTGACTAGTATGAGTACACACACACATACGCAGACACAATCACGTTCCTTCTGACTAATACCAGCCATACAGCAGTAACAATCTGAAAATGATTTCTAGTAGACACACACAGATACACAAACACACAGCACATGTAACCTTTGAAATAAAATACACCCTTTATACCGTAAGGGGATGGAGAGAAGCTTGCTAAAGATTTCGTACAGGCAAATATTTATAAATGGCCTAATTTTCACAACAGCGGGCAGAGTATTGTCAGAGGACAGAACAGTATATATCATTGCCAAGAAACTTTTGTCAACGCTTGTTTTACTCAGCCCCGTGTAATTAATGGAGGTAAAACAGAACGTTTGAGCAAATGTCCCTTTAATCACATGTAGCTGTAGGTCACTATGGTCACCAGAAAAACAAACAAGCAAACCCACAAAATCAAAACCAAACTTTTGTTCAGGAGCCGAAGGAGCCGTAAATAGCACTTCTCCTATTTTGTATCCCAGCCACGCACAACTACACCCATTACTAGCAGGATTTAAATGAAGACCTTGATCCCGTGTGCTTGCAAGGATAGTAACGCAAGAGAGAGAGAGAGAGAGAGAGACCGTATCTGCAGCCATCTAGACATCTCTTGACTCCCATTCGTGTTAAAAACGATGAATCATGGATTGTAGGTGATGTCCCAGATAGCGATCCCTGAGTTGTCATTATCATAGTCATTCTGCAGTCACTGCTTGAATGACATCATGAGCTGAGGATGTTCTTTGAATGTCTTTTTAAAAAAAAAATCAAATCAGTTGAAACGGAGTTATAGACACGTACAGGGAGGAAAAGATAAGAAGTTTTGCAATATTGGATGCTTTTCCCCTTCAAGGACCTCTTATTGCTTTGTAGTTCTACTCAACTTTTAGAGCAGGGGTCCCCACCCCCTGTTCGTGGACTGGTACCGGGCCACAGCATACCAGAAACCGGGCCACACAAACAAGCGAAGCCCCATCTGCAGGATGCAGGTAGCATGCGAAACCACGTCTGCTCCGGTCCGTGGAAAAACCTCTCTCCACGGAATTGGTCCCTTGTACCCAAAAGGCTGGGGGCCACTGCTTTAAGGGAAAAAAGTATAACTCCTTCTAGCTAAATGGAGCAAATCTTATTTATTTTATGACCAGAAAAACAATTTATCTTAGAGTAGGATACAACCTAAGGATTCCTTATGCTTTTTCCTACAGCTGATATTCAGACAAATCTCAGGCCAAAAAAACTGTTCCTTTCCTTTCATTTATCCGTTTCACATTTTCAATAATTTTCTGGCAATTGACATGGCTATTAAATAAATAAGCACGAACCCTTCGGAAACATAACCTTGAGATCAACTCACTTAACAATAAAAGAAATACAAGTGCCCAACAAATGTTCTTCTACATCAATAAGCTATTCAGGTCTTGTATCCTTTTGAAGCAGACCATTTATAACTAGTTCGGAATAATTATATTTGGCTCTGACTCTGTACTTCAATTCACTTACAAACATTATAGGTTATATGGCAATCAAAAAGCATGAGACTAACAGTCATGCAACGCAGGGACACAAAAACACAAAAACAATAACTGCAAGACAGTTATTCCTGATTACATAAAATATATTTCAGTTATCCTTTGAAGTTGTGCCACTTCAAAATATTATCTGAAGTAAAAGTTAATTCAAGGTTATTAAGATACATTATCAAGCATAAGCATGTTTTTTTTTCAAAAGCTAATAGATGTTTACCAGATGTAATGCATACATGTCTATCAGTGGTGGGATTCAATCTTTTTTACTGACGGTTCTCTGGGCGTGGCATGATTTAGTGGGCGTGGCTTGGTGGGCGTGGCAGGGGAAGGATATTGCAAAGTCTCCATTTCCACCCCACTCCAGGGGAAAGATTACTGCAAAATCCCCATTCCCTCCCCACCCCACTAACCTGCTTTCCAGCTCCCTTCTCCTGTGCAGGGCAACAAAAGATGACCCAGCCGATCAGCTGGGACTCAATGGGAGGCAGAGAATAGATGGGGGCGGGGCCAGTCAGAGGAGGTATTTGCCATTTCTCGGAACTACTCAAAATTTCCACTACCGGTTCTCCAGAACTGGTCAGAACCTGCTGAATACCATGTCTATTCCTTGTAAATCAATGTGTCTATAAAGTTGACTGTCATAAAAATATGTGTAATGTTAATCAGTTTTAAAATACATATATTCAATACAGCAATTATTCAAATTATTTTTTCTTTCTTAAGACAAATAAATGTCTAGCCTTTCAAGATAATCCATCCGTAAAACTAATATTTTTCCCTCTTAAATATTACCGAGATATTCTTATTAATTAACTACTCTACAAGACGTGACCTATTTGGTTATGGTTTAAGGGATATAGATTCTTTAATGCTTTCAACAATGGCAGAACTTCAAATGTACTTGAAAAGTTCTTAAAAATTAGTGAGATATGCAGAGATAAAACTGCCTTGAAAATAGACTGTGTTGAACTGTGTAGCACACTCCAAGATCAACATAGAAAATGTTTAATGAGATTTTGCTTTACAATGTTTTTTTAAGGTAATAAAATATTTTATTAAGTAAATTTGATCCAATCCATTATTTCCATTATCCAATCCGTTATTTCCATTTGACAAGGAATTTTAGTTTTTGAAGACTGATATCAAATAATTGATTGTCCCCCAATGACGCAGTTGGAATCATATAAATGCATAGAATTAGCTTTTAGGTCAACTTAATTGGATGCAATATTTTAATTACAGGAGTTTGCCTTCCCCCAGGGTGACCAGGTAGCTTTTCAATTCTTAGCCGTCTCTGGGCTCTGATAGACTAGAAAGAAAGATTCAAAGCTAACTATTCTAAAAATGTAAGTAAATAAATAAATGTCCTGCACAATTTTAAGTACCGTGCTTATTCATTACTATGTTCAAGGCAAGTAAACAGAACCAAAATTCTGCAAGGCAACTACATGCATCTCACAATACCGATCAAAATGGCCTCTTTCCCAGCTGATGTTACTCCTGCTAACAGTTTATATTCATAAGGAAATTTTCTGAGACCCTGAATTCTTAGAGGCAGACTATTCAATTACTAAACTGGACTTTCTCTCTCTCTTTAAGCCACATGCTTCCCTGCTCTAGATTCGAAATAGCACCGTACCCTACTTCAGAACGTAGAAAATTGCAAGCCTTATGGGTCATATAATGCAATGTTTGACTAAAGAAAATGACCGTGTACACAAGAGATAATGACAATGCTGAATGGGAAGGCTGACTTCGGTCGCAATTCCTGGCCTATTTAAAAAAAAAGAAACAAACATAATGGGTATAAATCCAGAGACAGATGTTTAGGAAAGGATTTGGTGCTACTTTGTTTTCCTTTTTGTTTATTTTTCTTCAGTTTTAAATGCAACACCGTTGTTGGATTGTTTTAACTCTTTATGAAGTACTGTATGTTTATGTTTGTTCAAATAAAACTATAAACTGAATACTCATACTTCAGACACCATTAGTATGGTCCAGCCAAAGCCAGGCAACCTAATTCTGTGCATGGATTTTGGGGAGAAAAAGCCCTCTTAAGTTCAAAAAATACTTAATATAGAACTGCAGGCTGAGTTGGATGGATTTTAGTGGTAGGGATTTTAGTACAAGCTTAACTCTCCCACTGAGTTTAATTGGACTTCAAAGAGATTTATCTAGATGAGTTTGGATCTAGTAGTGTTTTTTTTTAAATACCAAAGATCTTATAGAAGCAAACTTGGGGCCTGGATAATGTCTTGGTGATAGATTGTCTCTTCAAGTATATTTTATGGGGTCCCTATGGCAATTTGAAATCATCCCTGGACCATACTGCTTTCACAATATTGGTAAAGTCTTTTACTCTGTTATTTGTCAATGAGAACTTTAAGCCTTCTAATTTGCAGGATCAATTTGAAGAAACATGACAAGAAGGAAATAAAAATACAATGCTGCATAGTAGACATGATAGTCTACAACAAGGGTCTTCAAACTTGGCAAGTTTAAGACTTGTGGACTTCAACAATCAGAATTCCTGAGCTAGCATGACGGGAGGAGGAATTCTGGGAGTTGGAGGCCACAAGTCTTAAAGCTGTCAAGTTGGAAGACCCCTGGTTTACAACATGCACTCATAACTTCTTATGCTGCAGCTTCCACAAGATTTTCAAGGACAATCCCACGTGCAAGGACATTGCAGTAGTCTAGACAGGACGACATAATGGTGGATGCTGCCATGCAAGGGGCTTATCTTCTCTGCTGCAACACCCTCTGGGAACAATTATGATGGAAGGAAGAAGAAAAAAAGTAACACCCTGCCTCCCATTGCTAAATCTTGAAGCTGAAGCATGAAGATATCACAGTCAATGCTATCAAAAGCCACTAAGAGACCAAGAACAGCTACAATATGCAGAATGCATTTCCTCTGTCCCAGTCCTATTAGAGGTCATCTAAAATTTGATCAATGCTGTATCATGTTGTTCATCTGAAGACTGACTGGAAGGAGTCCAGAATAACCCTTTGCATCCTGGATCCTCTCTACATGTAGTCCTCATTTAATAGCCATCTGTTTAGCAACTATTCCATTCCATTTTGTCTTCTCTTCCCTTCCTTTCCATCTTCTCTTTCCCTTTATCTTCTCTCCTCTCCTCTCCTCTCCCTTCACCTTCCCTTCCATCTTCTCTTCCGTCTTGTCTTGTCTTGTCTTCTCTTCCGTCTTCTCTCCATTCCATTCCATTCTATTTTCTCTCTGGTCTAAGTCTAAGTCTAATTCATTTGAAGTTATAATGACACTGGGGGGGAGAGTGTCTAACTTGCAATTAAAGAAAAAGAGCAAACTGAATACTATAAGGTATGGCAATCATTTTACCAGAGGTGGTATTCAGCAGGTTCTGACCAGTTTTGGAGAACCGGTAGCAGAAATTCTGAGTAGTTCAGAGATCCGGCAAATACCACCTCTGACTGACCCCGTCCCCACCCATTTCCCGCCTCCTGAGTCCCAGCTGATCAGCTGGGTCTTCTTTTGTTGCCCTGCACAGGAGAATGGAGCTGGAAAGTAGGTTAGTGGGGAGGGAATGGAGATTTTACAGTATCCTCCCCCTGCCATGCCCACCAAGCCACGCCCACAGAACCAGTAGTAAAAGAAATTGCATTCTACCAATGGCTGGAGAAAAAAATATGAAAACTAGACATAGTTAACGGACTAGTTAATGTTAAATATAGAAGATAGCTTAACAGAAATAAATAAGTTAAGAAAAAGAGTAAAGGGATAGAGATATTAAGTATATTAAGACAAGATTAGAGAATAATACCAATGTAATGAATATGATTTTAATTACCAATTGCATTGAACAAGGTACTTGTATCCAGGCGACACATCATCAAATGGAAGAAGATATGTTTGTAATAAAAATAAAACAAAAAACTGTATAAAAAAAAGAAAAGAAAAAAAGTGTCTAAAGATCAGTCCTTGCACTTAAGACAGCTGGAGTATGGATACATGGCTATCATTCACAGAGCCTCTGTGGCGCAGTGGTTAGAGTGCAGTACTGCAGGCTCCTTCTGCTGACTGCCAGCTGACTGTACTTTGGCAGATCGAATCTCACCAGGATCAAGCCCAAATCAGAGTGTTCAGAATAGGTCCGGTCATCATTAGTTCTGCCAATTGCAGCAAAACTAATTTTCTCCACCCTGAAGTGCTGCAGATCTGCAAAATATCACTGTAATCTATTCTGGGCTGGCGGGAGCTCTTCCCTCATTCTGCTTCTCATTTGCCCTGGCAGAAACTCTCCTCTGAATTAACTCTGAGGTAGGCAGTTCAAGTCATCTCCACTTTGCTTTTTAATGAATTACGAAGTTCATTACTACCTACACATAAGGAATAAAATAAGAAAGCAGCATAAGCAACGTCTGCTCCTAAAAAAAAGTTCAGCTTATAGGGTACCTGTACAAATAGCCGTTCAAAGGCTAAAAAGTTGTCCCATTTGGCATTCTGGGGGTCTTTTAGGGTCTGCACAACAGCCAGTGCGATCTGCAAAAGCCCACAATGATTTTTGAGAGCGTCAAATTTCTTTTTGAAGAGCTGGATATACGAGTGAAGCTGTTCTGGGGTAACTCTCCCTGTGGGGCAGAGAAAAAAAAATACTTATGTATTAGAGTTGTTCTTAAGAGTATAGGAATAAAGTGCACAGAAAACATAAGCCGTGTCCAGATACATTTAGGCAATATTTTTCAGGCAGAAAATAATATTCTTCATTTGTTTCAATATAAAATTTATTTTCCCCATATCATCATGGCTCTCTTGTGACACCATAACAACTTTATTCCTTAATCATTATCAGATGACTTTCAAGATGTAAATCAGTACACATATCCAAAAGTCCCTTCCTTTTTAAAATTATAATAAGCGACCTGTCGTTGGAAGGAATGGAGGGAGGGAAAGAAGGGGGAAGGAAGGAAGATGAAAGAAGGGGAGGGAAGGTGGTAGGAAGGGAGGGAGGGAGGAAATACACTAATATAGGCCAACAACAGAAAATAGTATATCTGTGAGTTCATTACTAAGTGATGGCTCTCAAGGACAACAGAAGGATGAACCCTGTAAAAAAAGACCAGCTTTTGGTGTTCCAAAATGAATAAATCCACAGCCATATTACAGTTGGTTTGTTTCTTGATATTTTATTGACTTTTATTTTGCTTAAATATTATCCAAAATCTTCTAAAAGTTCATTTTGTTCTGGGAGCCCAACTAGGAAAAGTTTAGTACGATTGCAAGGAACAAAATGTCTTGATCGTCATGGCTTACACATTTCTATTGGCTAAATTAAAGACAAGGGTGTGCATCCTTCTACTAATTAAGTTAAAGTTTATTTACTATAAAATTTTGCCTAATCAAACAAGCAACCAACCTGCCTACAAAAGCATAAGGAAAGCCTTTGAAATGTCTTATTTATGGATTGCAAACCTTATCTGATATTAAGATAACCTTGTTTAGGCCAATCTTGAATACAAGACTTATTAAGCCCTTGGTTAAAGTCTTTAAAAAATAAAATAAAAACTATGGTTATCTCGTGAGTACAGGGTCCTTTTCTGCTATTTCTCTTCTTTACCCATTCCTTGCCCCAAACCTGTACACATTGGATTTAAGAAAATGGGTATTCACTCATTATTCCCTACTCATATCTAATTAATATTAGCTTTGCCATAAAACTGGTACTAATTGTCTTTCCAAATCAAACCTTGTGTTTCCTTTATTGACTCAAATGGTTTTTGTTGAGGAAGATCTTGAATACTTTATTCAGAGAGCAGATAGCCACCATGGCCAAGAAGGCCTTTGCATAGACATATCTAGTGCACCAGTTGCATCCTTTCCTGAATGTCCTTCAGAGGGTCCCTCATGCCTGGTCGCATCACAAGTGGACTATTGTGATATACGGTTCGTGGGGCTACCCTTGAAGGTCACTTGGAGGGTATATCTAGGACAGTGGTGGCTAACCTTTTGGGGCTCCTGGGCCAAAAATTGCATGCGTGTTGGCGCGCATGCATACTCACATGCCAGCACCCAGAATGCAATGCACCCACACCCACTGTGCATGTATGTGCAATCCGCCCCCCACCACCCCCTTACCTGCACTGCACCTCACAGCTGACTTTTCGGCTGGTTTGAGGCCTTTTTTGGCCTCCCAGAGGCTTGGAAAAAAAAACCTCTGCAAGGCTTTTCGGGACGAATAATAGGTCCATTTCATCACTTCTAGTATTACAGGAAGTGATGAAACAGGCCTATTATTCATCTTGAAAAGCCTTGCAGAGGTTTTTTCCAAGCCTCTGGGAAGTTGAAAAAGGCCTCAAACCAGCCAAAAAATCAGCTGTGAGGCGCGCGCATGCGCATTGAGGTAAGTTTGCGTGGGGCTCACGTGCCAGCACAAATGGCTCTGCATGCCACTTGTGGCATGCGTGCCACAGATTCACCATCACAGATCTAGGATATGACCAGCCTGGGCCCGAAGGAAGAGTCAAACACATCATCAGTCATGAATCCCTTTGCCCCTTCAAGAGATGCAAGTCCAAGGGTCTTCAAACTTGGCAAGTTTTAAGACTTGTGGACTTCAACCCCCGGAATTCCTGAGCTAACATGACTGGAGGAGGAATTCTGGGAGCGGAAGTCCACAAGTCTTAAAGATGTCAAGTTTGTCCAAGTCCAATCCACTTTGAATTCCTGTGACCCTTATCTACTGCCAATTTGCCTGGGCTGTTAGAAGTTCAGATTCTTATAAAGACTTTAAGCTGGCAATAAACCTTTATAACCATTTGAACTGCCTATATCCGTGATGGCGAACCTCTGGCACACAGGTTGCACGCAGAGCCATTTGTGCTGGCACGCGAGCTACAAGCAAACTTACCTCACTGAGCATGCACGCACCTCACAGCTGATTTTCAGCTGGTTTGAGGCCTTTTTTGGTCTCCCAGAGGCTTTAGAAAGGCTTCTGCAGGCTTCTAATCTACTAGGCCTGTTTCATCATTTCCTGTTTTTTCCGGAAATACCAGAAGTGATGAAACGGGCCTAGTTTTCGTCCTGCAAAGCCTGCAGAAGTCTTCCTAAAGCCTCTGGGAGGCCGAAAAGGCCTCAAACTGGCCTCAAATCAGCTGTGAGGCGCAGTGCAGGTAAGGGGGTGGCAGGGGATGGGTGGCTGGGGATTGCGCATGCATAGGGAGCATGGCAAGTGCGCATTGTCTTCTGAGTGCTGGCACATTAGCGTGAGTGCAAGCGCACGCACAATTTTTTGGCAGAGGAGCCTAAGAAGATTAGCCACCACTGGCCTATATCTCCTCATTTCCCTAGCGCTTGACGTACAGTGATCCAGAATGCCGTGGTGTAGGCAGTAGGTGTGCACGCTTTATTATGCTCCTGCAGTGGTGGGATTCAGAAAGTTTTACTACCAGTTCGGTGAATGTGGCTTGGTGGGTGCGCTTTGCACGTGTGCACGCACTTTGTGTGTGTGCGTGCACCAAACGCACACTTTGCACAGGCGCAGAAGCATTCCAACTCGCCTCCTGCAAGCCTGCACTCTCCCAGTTGCTTCAGCAGCTGCCACGTGGCACTCTGCTGTTCTGTGCAAAGCAGCTGTGAGTAGGGGAGCCCGGGCCAGCGGGTGGGCCCAACAGCAGACAAGCGGAGAGAACCGGTTTGGTCTCCATTGCCGCTACCGGCTCGGCCGAACTGGGCCGAACCAGTAGAATACCACCACTGTGCTCCTGTGAACCATTGTTTATTAGCAGTCTTCCAAGCACAATTCAAAATACTGGTTATCTCCTATAAGCCCTTCATGACACCAGTCCAATTGATTTGAGGAACCACCTATCTCCTGCTGCCCCATGTGATTGGGTAGAGTCGACATGCTTTGAGTCTCATTGGTTAAACAATGAGATGCCTAGCAGGACCCAAGGAGCCTACTTAGTTGTAGTATCTGCCCTCTGGAATGATAACCCACAAAGATTTGGATGGTTCCCACCCTGATGGTTATTTAGGAAGCTACTGAAGATCTGGTTATTCTCCTAGGCTTGGGTGCAGCCTGAACATGGAGCCCTATTGAATAAGGAAGGATTGTTAATTACTCAGGTCACTTAAGAATTTTTCTGGTATTATAAATCTGCCAAGACTCAAGTGGGAGTCAGTTCCAAACTGCTAGAATGAACAAGCAAAAAAAGAGATTATTTTCCCAATAGTCTATGCACTGAGTCTATTGATTAGTTCCATGTTTTGGTGTGACTAGCTGCCAAATGTAACTACTGCATCAGGAAATTTTTAATCATGCTTGGAGGAAGAAGGAAACCCCTAGCAGCAGTTTACTACAGGCTCCTTATAATTGTCACAAAAATCTGTACAGAAAACTCCTTCCTGACTTCTAAACAGCTATGGAGCATATTTCTATAGGTTTTAATTTATTTGGCTGCATATACATTGTAGCTCAAAAACAGTCTCCTCTATACATCAGATCCCTTGAATTGACAAAAACTAACGCCATCTTGTAGAACGCTTCATACTGGCCATGGTTACTCAGTTTTTCTTCTCTCTTTATCTACTTATCTGATTTATGCTCTGATCTTCACGAGCACCAAGCTCCCCATGTATACTGTAGTAAAGGCATATATAATAGAGTTATAAATTTTCACTAGACGAAAATGTGATTAAAAATATATATTAGAGTGTGCCAAGATGGATAAGTTGACCATGGAGATAAAAGACAGAGAAGAAACGGATTATTATTTGACGTGGAATGCATTGTAGGATTGGCTAAATAATAGATACAGAGATCAATAGGACAATAGGACAATAAGGTAAAGGTTATAGTGGACAAAGACAGATTAAGGAATATAGATAAATGTACAGATAGTTAACATTTATATAAAAGTATGTATACCGTTACGGAAACATTGCAATGAATGGAAATGATGTTGTATATGAGAAAAAAATGTTTAATAAACAGTATTTAAAAAATAAAAAATAAAGTTATAAAAATAACAAAAGACAGCCAACACACACACAAATACTCCTTCCTCCTCCTATTTTCCTCATAACAACCCTATGAGGTGAGTTGGGCGGAAAGAAAGTGACTGGCCCAAAGTGACTCACCCAGTTTTCATGCCTAACTCACAATTACCTGATTTCTAGCCTGGTGTTGTAACCCCAAACTGGCTGTTTTGTGTCCTCTGACATAAAACTCCCTTTTTATGAGCCTGTAATCCATTAATTCAGGGTAGAATCGAGGTGACTAGATGGAGCTGAGCATTTATTGGCCGGATACTCTTCCTGACACCATGCAGAGTTCATAGTAGATCTTTCGTGTGTGTGTTCTAAGAGAGAAACATCTGTCACTACCTAAGGACTCAACTCTTAACCTTCTCAATGAGAGGCAAGCTTCTTCACCACTAGGCGACCGTGCCGCTCCTTTTATGCTCTGACATATGACCCCAATATTCCCCCAGTAGGAAGGAAAGGCAGGAAAAGGACAACCAGCAACAAGGTAGATGAATCAGTTATACCAGTGAACTTCACTGAAGGAAAATCATGATGGCTCCTGTAAAGGCACATCTCGCTAATCGTTTACAGTTCTTTCATGGTGTCAGTGAGCGCACAGGTTGAAGCTGTATTTCCCAACCTTAAGCTATTTTAAGATGAGTAGACTTCAATTCCCAGAACTCCCCAGCCAGCATGGCTGGCTGGAGAATTCTAGGAGTTAAAGTCAACTCATCTTAAAGTTGCTAAGACTGAGAAACACTGGGTTAAAGTCAGGGGTGGGCTTCAAAAATTTTAGCAACGGGTTCTCTGTGCGGTTGCTGGATGGGCATGGCCATGGTGGGTGTGGCCTCAGCTTTGAGGTGAGGAGCTGGCTGAGGAATCCTGGGAGTTGAAGTCCACAAGTCTTAAAGTTGCCAAGGTTGGAGACCCCTGGCCTAGTCTGGCCTAGTTGAAGTCCACAAGTCTTAACGTTGACCCCTGGCCTAGTTGAAGTCCACAAGTCTTAAAGTTGCCAAGGTTGGAGACCCCTGGCCTAGTCTGCCTCTTGCACCACGGTGTGGGGGTGTGCGTTTTTGCCCTGCCCAGACTCCGGAGGCTTTCCTCAGGCCTTTAGGAGGGCAAAAACGGCCTCCCCGGGCTCCGGAGGCTCTCTGGGAGCTGGAAACAGGCCCATTTCTGGCCTTCCCGAAGGCCCATTTTTCTCCCTCCCTGAACCTCCGTGTGCGCCCTGCCCTTGTCTGCATCCAAAACGGGCCGGGTGGGGACTCCTGGGAGAGGCGGGGTGGGCGTGGCCAGCCAGGAGTGAGATTTGGGCCATTCTCTGAACTGCACAGAATCTTAGCTAGGGGCTCTCTCGAACCCCCTGAGAACCCACCCCCAGCAGCCCAGCCCTGTTTAAAGTGACAACATTTATTTCACTCTCAAAATGCCCTTTTAGAAACAAATGCCTAAATGGGGCTTATATAATGTTCAAAATGAAATTTCCAAATTTGTATTTCCCCATGATGGATGTGGTACAGAGATAATTGAATTCCAACTCAAACATTCAAAACTGTGGGAATATGAGGCTCATGTAAGTTTTTCCTCTGTCCCCATTTCACAATGTCCAAAGATGGTCACATTTTGTTCCTTTCTCATATCTTGGATGTTCTTTCATGTTCCAAATAAAGTTCAGACATACCTTATCTCCACAGATCTGTCCTTTCCTTTGAAGTTTCCCCCTACCCTCCCTGTGTACTTACAACACTGTTTAAGGGATGTACGGTAGCTTTACTCCTGCCTCTCAAACGAAGCCCGCTGCATCAGTATAGTGTTACTGTAGGCTAAATCTGCCTTGTGCTTTTTAATGAGCTCCTTTAGCCTTTCGTGTTTCATTCTGCGTAGTTTACTAAGGATGAACTAAAGAGGCCCTTTTCCATTCGTGGAGGAGTCAGGCAACAGAAAGGAGCATTTGCTTCTCTTATTCTCCTGGCGTTTCAGCTTTTATCATTCAGCATGACAATAAAGGGACATAATAAAGAGATTCAGGCTCCTTTCAGATGTCCTTTCCCCTGTTAAAACTGCCAAGCAAGGCGGGCTACTTCTGAAGTCAAACCACGGCATTGATGACAAAGCATCTTTGGTTGCTCAATAACACGCTATCAGCAAAGATGTAAACAAAAAGCATTATGAATCTTCACTCTGAGAAGCTTTCCATGCATCTGATCACCAAAAGAGGACCCAAAGAAAGGGAGGGCTGACCAAACAGCAGTAGTATTTACACTGAAAAAAATAAATCTTTGTTTTTAGGAATGTCCTTGTCACCTTCTCACCTTTCTCACCTCTCGTCTTTCCTACTGTCTCCTCCTATTGGTATACTATGATTTGTACATTCATAAATATGAACCCGTTGCCCAGCACCCAAATTTTGATCGTAGCAATAGCACTTAGGCATATACCGCTTTACGTCGCTTTATAGTCTCCTTTAAGTGGTTTATACAGTCAGCTTATCCCGCCCCCCCGCAACAATCTGGCTCCTCATTTTACCCACCTTGGAAGGATGGGAGGCTCAGTCAACCTTGGAACCTGGCGGGATTCGATCGACCAAATTGGAGGCAGTTCAAATGATCACCAGGTTTAAGGTTGACTGAGCCTTCCATCCTTGCGAGGTGGGTAAAATGAGGAGCCAGATTGTTGGGGGCAATTGACCATGCAACCATGGGGATGCTGCAACTGTCATAAGTGTGAAAAACAGTCATAAGTCACTTTTTCCGGTGCCATCGTAACTTTACATGGTCTGCTGTAAGTTGAGAACTACCTGGACATATAATCCTCTTTATGTGTTAGAAAAAAAAATTATGGAAACATTGCTCTCTCTAATCTTCTGAGTCATGGACAGGAAATGAACTTGTGGTATTCTGCAAAGGCTTACAGAATCAGGATAGGTGAAGGCTTTTTATTTCCTCTTCATCCATACATTGCTCTCGAGTTCCCCATTTCCATCTGGAGGTAACGATATACATTTCCATATCTCTAGATATCAGTTTAATAGCTCACAGGGAACACAGCAGGCCCCAAAGGGTTTCTTTGCATTTTCACTTCAGAGTTTTACAACATTAAAAATAATGCACTGCAGTTTCATATGAAAGTTTGACTATTTTAATGGAGGGTGGGGAGGTGTCCAGGGCTGGAAATATTAAGTAGTCCAAAATACCAAAGATTCCCACTCCTAGACAAAACATGACATCCAATTTGCTCTTTTCCAACTGCATGTTCCTACAATACTGGAGACAGAGAGCAAGAAATCAACCTGAGATATTATGAACATCCCTATGGGAAATTGCATGCATAAATGTCTTTCAAGAAAACTCCAATGATTTAGGATTGAATATCTTATCACTCTGCTAAACAACTATTTCCCACAACAATGTCGAACTATTTAGTAAGGCTGTATTAATATTCTTCTCAACTTTCCTATTACCTATCTCCTTTCCTATTTATAACTATAACTTGGTTGCTTGTATCTTTACAATTTATATTGTTTTATTTAGATTCCTAGAAGGATTTATGTTGATTCTATCACTAAGTGCTGTATCTTATGATTTATGATGAATGTATTTTTATGATGATTATGATCATGATTTATCACTTATAGCTTTTATGTACAATGAGAGCTTATGTACCAAATTCCTTGTGGGTCCAATCACACTTGGCCAATAAAGAATTCTATTCTATTCTATTCTATTCTATTCTATTCTATTCTACTCTACTCTACTCTACTCTACTCTACTCTACTCTACATGGAATGGAATGGAATGGAATGGAATAGAATTCTTTATTGGTCAAGTATGATTGGACACACAAGGAATTTGTCTTCAGGGCCTCAGTTTACATAAAAAATACATTCTTGAAGAATCATAAAATACAACACTTAGTGATAGTCATAGGATATTAAATAGCCAATCAAATCATATTAGGAAACTAAATAAAAATATACAAAGATAAAGATAAAGATACAAGCAACAAGGTTGTAGTCATAAGTGGGAGGAGATAGGTAATAGGAAAGATGAGAAGAATACAGTCTTAGTAAATAGTTTGACAGTGTTGTGGGAACAGGCAAAAGATTCATTAATACGATTTCTGATACAATACATTTATTTCAGCATACTATTAATCATGCAGATTGATACAATTGTCTAACTGTTCTAATTCCATTAGAAAAAACAGGGCAGATTTTTGAATGCAGAATCCACAGAAATGGTCTCTCTATATAACAAAGGCATTACAATCTTACTCACTTCAGAAAATTTAGCTTCCTGTCCAATGAGAAATAATGCCAGCTTATCAAATGAACAATCATTATGAAGTCGCGCTACTTCTAGTGCATTCGCAGTGTAGAGTTAGTTAATGGCATATGGGCTCACCCATGCTCATCTTGATTGGCAAATTTTCTCGGCTTGCAGCTTCCACAAGGTGTCTTCTAACTTCCATCAAACCTTCTTTCTGTTTCAGATTCATTAAGGACTCCCAGAGAGATCTAGCCGCTGGTTCTCTGTTAACAAAAGGAAAGTTTAGACTAACATCTGTTAAAATCAAACAGGTTTGTCCTAGCTTAGTGATGTCCATATTGCAGAATGTGGCCTATATATTTTAAAGTACAGAAATACTGTTCAACTTTTACAATAGTAGCCGCCCTGTTTTGGTTGGTAATAATCTAGGTGGCTTGCTGAAGTTCACAAGGTGGCTTGGTGGCTAAGACGCTGAGCTTGTCAATCAGAAAGGTCGGCGGTTCGGCAGTTCGAATCCCTAGCACCGCATAACGGAGGAAGCTCTTGTTACTTAGCTTCCTAGCTTCTGCCAACCTAGCAGTTGAAAAGCACATAAAAATGCAAGTAGAAAAATAGGGACTACCTTTGGTGGGAAGGTAACAGCATTCCGTGCGCCTTGGGCATTTAGTAATGCCGGTCACATGACCACGGAGACGCCTTCAGACAACACTGGCTCTTTCTCTTTGTAATGGAGATGAGCACCGCCTCCTTGAGCTGGGAATGACTAGCACGTATGTAGGAGGGGAACCTTTATTTTTATCTTTAATCTAAGAACTGATAACATACCGGTATCTAAAAGCATGGTTGTTGTCATGCCCCGTTGGACACTGACTCTGAGGGAGAGGAGGAACAGCCGACAGGGAGTGGAAGTGTGGCTCCAGAGGTGGTAGAGGAAGCTGGGGAAGGTCAGAGGCCAGCTGGGCAGTCAGAGGAGGACCCAGGCCCATCCCCTCTCCATCCTAGGGCACGCAGGGAGGAGAGGATAAGGAAGTGAATGGCGTGGTCTACGGGGGAGGAAAGGGCCCTAATACTCTTCATGGGCTGCAGCTGTGAGAACTGGTTAAAAGGACGGACATGTGTATGGGCCAGTGCTGGAAACAAAGTGTGGATATACTTCTAGTCTGTCGTTCCTCTCTGAATTTGGCGTCCTTCCCAGTGTATGTTACGATATCTGTGGACGTCTTCAAGCCTTTATCCTGCCTGGTCTCCTTAATTGCTTCAGTGTGGTTTGTGTTGTTTTTTGTCTATTTATAATTTATATGTATTTTGAGTTTGAATGGAAGTTCTTCCTTTTCGCAATTGTTTGTGGGGGAGTTTTTTCTCCTGTCAATAATATTTGGACCTTTGAAGCCAAGTTGAAGGAATTAAAGAGACTTCACCTGTTTTTGTGACTTTGTTGCTTTTGTATCCCAACCTGGGTCATCACACCACACTCTTCATAAGTATGAAGCATCTGAAGTGTGTGAAAAATGGTCAAAAATTTTTGAGTGCTGTTGTAACTTTGAATGGTCACTAAATGAACCATTGTAAATCGAGGACTATCTGTAATTTTGATTTACTATTCCTGCTCTACTTACTACTTAAAGGCTCTTTTTCGTAATTTACATTTGTGCCAACATTTCTAGGAACTCTTGTAAGGATTCCAATTTGAAAAATGAAAATATACTGGAATGCAATTTCCAAGCATATGTGCTGTTTGGAAACATAAAAATCACATTGTGAGGATTAGAGCCTGGATCTTTCTAAGGCACCTTTTTGGAAGAATTAAAAAGCAAATAAAAGCTCTCCAGGAAACATTTGGTTTTTATATATGAAATGGATTTTTTTAAAAAATCTAATTTCCTTCTTGCTTGTTTTCCTTTTTCAAAGAGGAGAGCAATCCAGTGAAGATGGATTTGATAAGCGATCCTGGTTGGTCCTGCTTGCAAAAGAAGTCACACATGTTCACGCTTAACTTTTTGATTCATAAACTCTCATTCCCAGGTGTGGCTAATGAAGGGAATCAGGGCCCTTTCCTCCCCCATAAACCATGCAACCCACATTGCTCTCTTCTCCGTTCTTCCCTGTGTGCCCTAGGATGAAGAGGGGGTGGGCCTGGGTCTTCCTCTGAACTCCCTCTCCCTTGTTCTACCTCTCTCCTGCTCTGCCCAGCCAGATTTTGCCCTTCCCCAGTTTTCTCCACAGCCAATGGAGCTACACTCCCACTCCCTGTCAGCTGTTCAGCTTCCTCCTCAGATTCAGATTCCAACAGTCGCATGACACAGAATTTATGCATCTTTATATGCAGGCATGCTAGCACCTTTGCTTTCTACCTTGTCAATTCAGACCTCACAAACAGCATGTTCCAAGTGCATGGTCTACAAAACAGACAAGAAACAGTCCGATGGAACATATCACTTGAATTTAACCCTTAAACTCCATTTGTACTGTGAGAGGTGATCTGATCATTGCTTTAGAAGACCCAAAGGCTGTGCATCCGGGTTCTGATTGAGTTTACTGGAGCAAATGGACACTGACTATAAAAGAATTCTGGAGTGAGGGAAAGTTTTCTGAGCAAAATTCTGAAAGCACAGAAGGATTAGTTTTCAGTACAGTTGCCAAGTTTTGAGTTCATTAACAAAGTAAAGGGGATTCAGCCCAGGAACACTTTAGCAAATGATAGTGAATCGTTCCCAAAGATTTTAAGGATGTTTTCTGAGGATTACAATGTGTTACATCAACTTTTGGTCTTATGCTTTATTTCAAATTATGTCCCTCACCAACAAAAGTTCTGTTTTTGGTAGCATCTTAAATAGAATTTATCCTGATCTGAACTAAATGGAGTTTGTTGGAAACTAACAGGAAACGTAGGTCAAATGGGAGCTGTTTTAGTGGAAAATGGAGTTCTGTGCTGAACAGTGGTTATGATTTAATTAATTGTAAAACAAAATTGTTCTAGGGAAATGAGTTTATATCCCAGTGAAATGAACTTTCTAAAAAGAACTACTTATGTGATCTCTGGCCTAGGCTTGTCTTACTTCAGATCTGCATAATAAACCTATGACTTAGTCAAAGATAAGAGATAACGATAAGAAAATACCAAAATACAGCCCTGCCTCTGCATATATATTTCCAATATTCTGTCATGCTGCATTGCAGCCAAGAAACAAATAGTGGACAGGCCTTTCCACTTAGGAAGGTATTTGATTCTTAATGAATCTAGCAAAGTAAGGAATGAAACTGGTTCACATCAAGCATCCAAAGTAACAAATATAGGTCCCAAGAGTGCTTTTTTTCAAGAGGCAAGTGGACTTTCTTGGTTTTTCTTTGAAGACGTTTCGCTTCTTATCCAGCTGAATAGCTGAAGAAGCTTCTTGGATGAGAAGCAAAAATGTCTTCAAAGAAAAACCAAGAAAGTCCAGTTGCCTCTTGAAAAAAAGCACTTTTGCAACAACCATGACCTGGATGACTGAAAATTTCCATAGATATTTGACAAACATAGGCTTTTAATTTCACCAATCAAAGCAAAAGGTTGCTTTGTATTTCTTGGAACTGTGCTGAAATGCGGGTAACATTTTTATTGCATAAAATCATTAGAAGTAAAACAAGCATATATACATTGCATAAACTTATTATATTAAAGAAATATATGGACATTAAAAAGCTAACAAAAAAATCAAGTTTTACTCTTCCCCTCCCTCCCATTTGTATCTCTGGCTCAAATTCAAAAGATTTGATTGCTTTTTCTGTTTCTGCAAACAAGCAGTTGACAGTTAACAAATGTAAGTAATTCACTGCGGCCAATCAGCTGTTTCCCCTATGTTGTATATAACAGCCACCCTTAAGTACAAAATATCCACCATATTTGTCTTGATAGATTCATAACGATTGCATATACTGACAGGATGATATTCTTAATGATTGTTTGTATTGTATGGCAAAAATGCCGAGTTGCTGGCAGAGAAGAAAATTCATTTCCAACTATTATTAGACATCTGGATGATGCAATGAATCTGAAAAGTAACATACTGGAGGTAATGGTGCTTGATAGAATAGCATCAAAAGTTAAAAAGGGAGTTTAAAAAGGGTAAGTTATTCATATATGGGGAAAAAATGGATGAGGTGAACTGACGGCCTGACTGAACTGTATTATCTCCAGCCCAAACAATGTAGTTATATTATGTTGCAGGATTGGGTACCTCTAGTTTAATGAAAAGAAGGGGAGTGACATGATAGCAGTGTTTTAATATTTGAAGGGTTGCCACAAAGAAAAGAGGGATACATTGATTCTCAAAAGCAGGGCTCGTCACTCTTTTGGTCCTCAGGGACCACCAAACTCATAATTTTAAATCCTGCGGACCAGGGACCCTGGGAAAGTCCCCCCAAAAGTCTGCAGGAAAATTACTCACCCCGTTTTCCTACCGATCGATCAATCTTTATTTGGGATCACAGGATACCGTCTCCAACTCCATTTTCGGGGGGTGGGGAGGGGGAGAAAGAGAGAGAAAGAGAGAGAAAGAGAGACTTTTGGCTTCATGCAAGGAAAGCAGCAGAAGTCTTTCTTTCTCTCCCCCAAATTTCGCCAGAAATGAGTCTTTGTGAGACTTGTTGTGCTGGGCGCAGCCTCTTGGAGCAAGATGCCTTGCAGGGTCCCAAAGACTCATTTCTGGCGTAGTTTGGGGGAGAGAAAGAAAGACTTTTGCTGCTTTCCTTGTGTGCATCCAAAAGCAGCAGAAGAAAGAAGCAGAAAGAAGCAGCCTGGTGGCCAGGCCTGGTGTGGGGGGCAAGTGGGGCAAGCTCCCCCCCCGCCCTTTCCCCTCTCCCCTCACTACCTTGTGTTGTTGACAATGTAAGGGACGCAAGCCTTGTGTTCCCGCAGCCCATGTAGGTGGCGCAGCCTTGTGTTCCCGTGCAGCCTGGATTAGTTAGTTAGTTTACTTTATTGTCACTGCACCTCGTATAACAAAATCAAACACTATCTTCAGTGCACATCATGACCATGAAAATAAACACAAACACACACATCCTTCACACTCCACATTAATGGCTTGGGGGGTGTTTTGGGGGTGACATTTCTCTGCGGACCACCAAAATTTTCCCGTGGACCACTGCTGCTCCAAAGCACTTGAGGGCAGGACAAGAAGCAATGGATGGAAACTAATCAAGGAGAGAAGCAACCTAGGACCAAGGAGAAATTTCCAGACAATGAGAAACATTAACCAGTGGAACAACTTGCCTCCAGAAGTTGTGGGTTTTTTAAAAAAATAGATTGGACAGCCATTTATCTGAAATGGTATAGAGTTTTGCTTGATGATCTCCATGGTACTTTTCAACTCTGTTATTCTGTTATATTGAATATATAGCTGCATACGCCTTATATATCCACTCTGTTGTCTGCTGCTGATGTCTCATTTCAGTGCCCGGAGGCTTGTAAAAACTAAATTTCCAACTTAGGAAATCTGAGCTTCCAAAACAACTGTGAATATTCAGAGACAGCCCCATGGCATTTTGACCAAAAAGGCCAAGCTGAAAAAGCATCCCCTCTCAGGTATGCAAAACTTTAAAGTGGTTTAAAATTAAGAACAAAGTGGGTCCAAAAGAAAACGGTGAGAGGCCCAATTTACTGAAAAAGCAGAGTTTTGCCAGCTATTTTAAAAACAAGAATATCTTCTAATGTCAATTTTTCATGACCGAAAAGGCCACTCTCCTTCTTTTCATAGCCTAATCATATCTTATCAGCGGATGGCACCATTGGCTTAGGTTCAGGATTAACCCATCTTTGGGGTGAATATGCTATTTCAGCTATTGTACTAACGAGCTATCTGACTGGAGGAGGCCTGGCTTCCATCAGGAGGCACCTCCTGGTGATCATAGTTGATGAGAGTTTGAGGAGCCTTAGATCCAACACATCTGGAAGACATCAGCTTCTTCTGTGACAAGGCAACACAGAGGCCCCGGCTTAAGAAAAGTGGTGTGAAGAAGCTTCTTGGATGAGAAGCGAAACGTCTTCAAAGAAAAAACAGATACTCCAGTTTCCTCTTGAAAACAGCACCTTTGGGACAATAAGTAGGGTTCTGCATTCAGCCGATAGGTATTGAGTTATCACCCAGAATCTCGAGAAGGTCCTAGCCCTTTACCTGGTGCAGAAGATTTTAGTATTAAAATCTGGGGCCATGACAATAGCCGCTGTGAAAAAGAGCAAAAGACTGAAAATATTTGATGGCGGTGCTTTCACAAACTTTAAAAACTGCAGCTTTATACAGCAAACAGTTCCCAACTTCCCACATTATCACCTTTGTGATCAGTGGTGTTTAAATTCCCACCTTACAAAACAAAACATGCCAATCCAAAAAAAAAAAGAGAAAAAGTCAACACTAAAGAAACACTAAAGGTTGTTTTTTTAAAAGTAATTTAAGCTTATTCCCCTATTTTATTCTAAACCCTCAACCTAAGAGGCTCAACTTTAGCTGTAGATTTTGTAAAACGAAAAAGACGAGTGATTACGATTCGGTTCAAATGCCCAAAACCCGTGATGGCGAACCTACGGCACGCAGATTAATTGGTGGAACAAACTTACCGTACTTTTGTTTTAGTAGAGATTTCAATGATTAAAAACTATAATCAACATTTTATTGATAGTTTTAAGAAAAATGTCAACAGATACTTAACTGAGAAACAAAAGGGGGTTGCATCAGTTGATTTTAAAATAACTATAAGGGTCTCAATTTCTTCTCTAGGGTCACACTTTTTTTTTTCTTTCTAATATGAAGGAATAAAACGGCTAAGACATATGCTTCCAGGGATTTTGTGTTTGCAGACAGTGGGTTTTCTACTGAAAACATCTGGGTATATCCCAAGGCTATATAGTATATAACATTCCTGGAGTTCTTCCAGACTCCAATGCTAACAATAGCGTGTACGTTTGGGAGGGTGCCTGTGTGTTGGGAAGCAGTTCTTATTTCATTCAGTGGAAGATAAAAATGGATTCCTGAGGCAACAGCCTGCTTCTTTAAGTTATGCTAATGCACTGTGATTCATTTCTCTAGAGAATGTGCTTTCAATAAACACCAGAAAAGAAAACTGTACGTTTATAAAATTCCCACAATTTCTGTTCAGCATTGAATATTCTTGGTAGGCAAGCCAATGCTTGTGTTTTACAGAATCCTAACTCTCCTTTTCCTCCCAATAAGGGATCACTCTCTCATTAGCGAATGGGACAACTCGCCATGGCCAACTCACCGTGGGAAAACTTGCTGCGGGACAATCTACCAATTCTAATTAATTATTTCAAATAAATAAAAAATATTTTCATTTTTGCCATTCACATTTCATTCCGTCCTTCCTTTTGCATCCTTCCTTCAATGATTCTATTCCACTATTTCTTTGATATTAGCGTAACTCTTGTCCTGCAGTGAGTTGTTCTGTGGCAAGAGGGCCATCCATGGCGGGTAGTCTGACGGTGAATTGGCTGTGGCAAATTCTCACAGACCTCTCTGATTTAGTGAAACAAACTAGGAACTTAGGATGCCACTAAATCTTTCCTACTCAAGAGCAACAAAAGGTACTCAAGGAAGAAAGATACCTGCCTGATGGGTAGTGAAGACCATCCCAAAAAATATGGATTCCTGTCATTTGACCGCATTACACTGTGGGGTGAAACACGATCCTTTTCTCTCAGCTCTTTGAGCCAGGTGAGGTCGGAAAACAGATACAAGAAATACTAAGATTCTACTTTATTGATACAGACTATAATGGCAAGACCCTTGAAAGGCTGAGGGTATTTTCACTTCCCTCTCTCTTATACCAAAAAGAATCAAGGAAAGCTGGGTGAAGTGGCCTGAGCTTGTAATCCAACTAAATTTGCAGATGATACACCCAGTGGTGAGACTCATCTCCGGGGGGATGAGTCTGCCTACCGAGATGAGGTGGACTGGTTGCTTTCGTGGTGTGGAGACAATAACTTGGTCCTCAACACCAATAATTCCAAGGAGCTTATAGTGGACTACAGAAGGAACAAATCTGACATCCAGCCCTTGCTTATCAATGGAGACTGAGTGAAACAAGTGGCCGGTTTTAAGTTTCTGGGTGTTACCCTAATAAAGGACCTGACCTAGGGTGCCAACATTGAAGCCCTGGTCAAAAGGGCCCAGCAGAGATTATACTACCTGAGGCTTCTCAGGAAACAACAAGTAGATGGAAAACTGCTGGTGACCCTCTACCGCTGCACCATAGAGAGCGTCTTAACTTACTGCACCTCTCTATGGTTTGCCAATTGCACAGCTAGGCAGATAGGAAAGCGCTCCAGAGGGTTAACGTCATTGCCCAGAAGATCATGGGTTGTCCTCTCCCCTCTTTGGAAGAGCTTTATAGTTCCAGTTACCTTAAGAAAGTTCAAAACATTCTCAAAGATCCATCTCATCCTGGGAACCCCCACCCCTCCTTTTTTGAACTATTACCATCTGGCAGACAGCACAGGATAATAAAAACAAGGACAAATAGGCTGAAAAACAGCTTCCATCCCAGGGCAGTAGCTCTGTTGAATTCTACTGTATAGTACACTGAAGATGGTATTTAATTTCGCTGTACGATGTGCAATGACAATAAAGTAAATTAAACTACTCCAGAGGTTGAGGCTGGCGGATTGCTTGAGCTCAGGAGTTCTGGGCTGCAGTGGGCTATGCCGATTGGGGGTCCGCACTAAGTTCGGCATCAATACGGTGATCCCCAGGGAGCTGAGGGCCACCGGGGTGAACCGGCCCAGGTCGGAGACGGAGCAGGTCAAAACTCCTGTGCCAATCAGCAGTGAGATAGTGCCTGTGAATAGCTACTTCAGCGTTGCCTGAGCAAGACCCAGACTCTTAAAAATAAAAGAATCAAGGCGAAGCCACCTTGAGTTTCTTTCTCACATTTTCTTGTTTTCCTGGGCTAAGCTCTGGTTAAAATATGATCACCGTCTTCTTTTAATGACCCCATACTCCTTTGCAGGGTGGAGTCTGGGAACAGAATGGAGCTGAGTGTTTACTGGCCGGATGCCCTTCCTGTCACCATTGCAGAGCTTTGTTCGGCAGATATATTCTCATTGTGCTCAGAGAGAGAAATATCTGCTGCTACCTAGGATCGAACTGGTAAACTAATGGTCCCTACGTATCTTCTCCAAAATGATCTCTGTGGTTCTGCTATACTTTTCTTCCTCATTGACAGCCAAGTCTATCACAAGAAAGAGAAGCGAGCCAATAAGATTCCTGAATCTGTGTTATATCTCAGGAGACCAAAACAACCGTGGAACTTTCCTCCCTCAATTTTTGGGAGAAAGGGTACAGAGGTTTGCTTATTTTGTGGCTGAGCCAATCCAGATAATTCATATTTAGTGTGAAGCTGCAAACAGGAAGGACGGATGCTTCCTTAAGGGTTGAGGTTCGCATCAAACATCAAAAACACAAAACAACTACAGGAATGATCTCTTCTAGCTTCCAGCAAGAAACACTGTTTTTCGTTGCATTCAGAAGAAGACAACGAAGCATTTCCCATAGTAATCTATGGGGCAAGGGAAATGGCAAATTACGGTCTAAATCATTCGCTTTTTGTCAAAATAGTGAGCCGATATATAACAAAAATACACCTTTTTTTTTAAAGCAATTTTATTGGTTTTTAAAAACAAACAAAACAGAAAAAACATAAAAAACAAAAATATACCTTAATGAGTCAAAAAGAGGGCTGTGAAAATATCTACAGACCCCTCACATCCTGGACATAAACTGTTTCAACTCTTTCCCTCAAAACGAAGCTATAGAGCACTGCACACCAGAACAACTAGACACAAGGACAGTTTTTTCTCCAAATCCATCACTCTGCTAAACAAATAATTCCCACAACACTGTCCAACTATTTACAAAGTCTGCACTACTATTACTGTTAATCTTCTCATCACTCCTTATCACCCATCCCCTCCCACTTGTGACTGTATGACTGTAACTTTGTCACTTGTAACCTTACGATCTATATGGACTGTTTCCTAGTATGATTTGATTCCTTATTGTCCCCTATGACTATCATTAAGTGCTGTACCTGATGATTCTTGACGAATGTATCTTTTTTAACGCATACTGAGAGTATTTGCACCAAAGACAAATTCCTTGTGTGTCCAATCACACTTGGCCAATAAAGAATTCTATTCTATTTCTATTCTTAATCACAAAAAGATATGCTTATAAATGACAGATGTCAACTTCTGAGTAAGTTCCTAATTGTGACAAGATGTTAGAGTTGTCTACGAGGGACATAGCTCTGCCGGCTGTGGTCAACCAATGTTCAAAGTACTACTTTAAGTTGGCAAACCCACAAAAGGAAACACATATCTTAAACTTGTAGCAAGCACTTCCTGCAGTCCAACATCTTATGCAAGCTTTGTAGCAAATGACAACCTCTCCGAAGACTATTTAACACGGACTTAAAACAAATACCCACTCATATGCGCAATTCAGTTAAATGGTTACAAGATATCTTCTAGATTTAGGGCCCCACGTGTAATTTTAAGACATACTTTAGCATCTGTGATAACAAGCCATTTATATACATAGCTGTGGAATGTGTGAAACAACTCAGCTGGTCAAAAATCAGCTGAAGAAGGGAAAAAATTTTCATCTTTGGCCGCTGAACCATAAGTTGCTTCTCACAGCCAGTTTGGAGAATCTCTCTTTTTTTTTTTTAATTTAAATTTTTATTTTATTTTATTTATACAAACATTCCATCTTTCATTTGAACAGTATGTCATCAGGGAATAAATACCTTGTGCAATAACCATGATAGTTTATACATATTCATCACTTAGCTTTAATACTCTGTTCTTACTTAATACTAATCTGCATCATCTATTTAATTCTTATAAAATTATCCATCTTAACATTTTTTAATTCGTACATGTTTACTATTTTGCGTTACTCTTTTTTTCATTTCTAACTTCCGTATTTGTTTTCCAACCATTGATAAAATAAATTCCATATCATATAATATTCAATTTGTTCCTTCTCTTGAATTTCTAGTGTTAACCTAATTTTGAGAGTCTCTGTTGCTGTTAAAATTAGGAGATGTAACTGATAATAGTTAACTTAAAATCCTCAATGTTTTAAGATCCTTCCTTACTACATACTTCTGTTTCATTCCCTCTATTCTTTACAGAATTGAAGCAAACTGTGATAACCCTATTGCAGCTCTGGAATATGGGACCAACTTTCCCATCAATGTCAGCAAGCCACCGTCAGTTAAAATTCATATTAGTGGTCTGCGGGATTTGAAGTTTGGTGGTCCCTGAGGTCCAAAAGGTTGGCGACCCCTGAGTCCTGGATGACTGAGAATCTACTTAAACATACCGGACGTGTGTTCAACCCAACTGCCAGAAGGCATAATAACCATTAAGGAAAACCTGACTTTTAGGTTTGCAACGCCAAAAAGTTGAGAACAGGCAATAGTTCATTTAGTGACCGTTCAAAGTCACTGGAAAAAGTGACTTATGACGTTTTTCATGCTTATGACCTTTTCAGCATCCCCACGGTCACATGATCAAAATTCAGATGCTTGGCAACCGGTTCGTATTTATAACCGTCGCTGTGTCCCACGGTAATGTCCCAAGGATTTTGAAACCTTCTGACAAGCAAAGTCAATGGGGAAGCCAGATTCACTTAACAACCAGGTTACTAACTTATCCATTGCAGTGATTCACTTAACAACTGAGGCGAGAAAGGCCGCGTTTCCCAAATGCCTCACTTAACAACAGATATTTTGGGCTCAACTGCAGTCATAAGTCAAGGACTATTTGTTTCAGCTAGTTTTCTTTATTTGCAGGGTGTTGTTGTTCTCTGTAGATGGCACCATTCCCCAAAGAACGCACCATTTGCTCTCCATCTGGGAGCAACACTCGGCCTCTTTACATTCTGTGCAAGGGCTGCAGGATATTCCTTTGTTCCTCATATACAGGAGAATGAAGAGTTAAAAGGAAGGAGAGATGTTATGTAAAGCAGTCCAATACTGTGTTGTCAAGCAAATATAATGGATGGATAAAAAGAACAAGCGAAAGTGTGGAGGTGAGTAGCTCTCTATCCCAGGTGTAGTCTGCAAATTGCAGCAGAGCCTGCCTGTGTGTGGCATTTCTCTTAATATTTTCCTTGTTTGTTGGTAATGCGTAATGCGTGAGGAGATTCAAGTTGGCTAAAGTAGCAGCAGAAGAGCTAGAACTTAACACCTGAAAACACAGCACAAGATTCTAACGGTAAAAGTAGATCTGGCCTTTGTATTGCTTGGGATGATTATTGCACAAAAAGTACATGCAAGTAACTGTTAAGACTGAAGAACTGTTGGAGTCTGAATCGGAGGAGGAAGCTGAACAGCTGACAGGGAGTGGGAGTGTAGCTCCGTTGGCTGTGGAGGAGGCTGGGGAAGGGCAAAGTCTGGCTGGGCAGAGCAGAGGTGAGGTAGAACAAAGGAGATAGAGTTCAGAGGAAGACTCAGGCCCGCCCCCTTTTCATCCTAGGGCACACAGGGAGGAACAGAGAAGAGAGCAACGTGGGTTGCGTGGCTTTATGGGGGAGGAAAGGGCCCTGATTCCCTTCATTAGCCACATCTGGGAAGAAAGTTGATAAGAGCTGAATGCTGAGTGCGGCAGCTGCTGGGAGCAAACGTGACTTTATCCTATGTTGTTGTTGCTTATCTGTGTTCCTGGCATCTTCCCAACCGTGTGAGTTTTGCCGTGCCTTCACGTCTGGAATTCTTGGTCCTGCCCTGCCAAACTAATTACCTCAGTTTGGCTTGATTGGACTTTAAGTTACAATTTGTGTTGACCATGTTTTGGACTTAATTTTTTGCAGTCAAAGGCTGTTCCTGGGAGAGTTTTTCTCCAGTCAGAAGGTAACTTGGATATTGGGGGCAAAGTTGGAGCTCATAAAGGGACTCTTCTTGCTTATCTGACTGTGTTGCCTTTGTGCTACACCCCGGGTCATCACAAGAACAGAACTTTGCTCCAAACGATTGAGTGTTGCAATCCATTCTTTCCCAAACCATGTTGAGTTAGACTTGGGAGTTCACTAACTTTATAGGGCACCACATGTGGACCACCTGTGAACAATGGAGTACAGGATTCACAAACAAAGCAAAGAGAACAATAGCTAAGTTCAGGAGAAGGGCATGAACCACATTGAACAGTAATATGGTTTGTTTGTTTTTGATTTAGCCTGATCTTCCACATTTTGACACATTAGTATTTTGGAAGAGACTGCCATGTAAGATATATTGTCAATATTGTTAAAGGTAACAGTTTCCCTGTCAGTCAAGTCCAACTTTAGGACAGGGGTGGAATTCAACTTTTTTAACAACCGGTTCTGTGGATGTGGCTTAGCTGGCGGGCATGGCTTGGTGGTAATGTGACTAGCTGGGTGTGGCCAACTCAACATCACCCACATTGAGGCACGCATCTCCTCACCTGGCTTCTCATGACTGTAAGGATGCTACAATAGTCGTAAGTGTGAAAAAGGGTCATGAGTCACTTTTTTTCAGTGCCATTGTAACTTTGAATGGTCACTCCACACAAGCAAAGTACCAGCAAAGGAGGGGAAAAAAACTCCAGAAAAGTTCCAGAGACAGGAAGTCTAGTCCTGCCAAGAATATACTAAGGGTTAATGGATAGGCAGTTTCTGTTAGCAACACCAGAATGTTTCCTTCCTGCCTTCCTTATAGGATTAGGCCAGTAATTTCTTCCAACAACCAGTTCTCTGAACTGCTTAGAACGTTAATAACCGGTTCTACCGATTAGGTGCGAACCTGTAGAATCCCACCCCTGCTTCAGGATATGTTGCTCATCTCCGTTTCTTGGCCAAGGGAGCCAGTGTTATCCAAAGACAATTTCCACAGACATGTGGCCAGCATGGCTATATACTAAAGGTGCACAGGATGCTGTTACCTTCCCACCAAAAGGGTACCTATTAATCTACTTGCAAACAGCTAGAGCAGGGGTGTCAAACTCAAGGCCGGGGGGGCCAGATCCAGCCTGCAGGGTACTTAGATCTGGCCTGTGGGGCCGACCTGGAAACAGTGAAGGACCGGCTCGTGGTGCCTCTGCCAGCGAAAATGGAGCTTGCGAGGGCCGGATGCGACCCTCCCAAACTCTGTTTTTGCTGGTAGAGGGTTGCAGGAAGCCATTACAGCAGAAAACGGAGCTCGGGAATCAATTTTCGCTGGCAGAGTGCTGGTAGCAACGCAGGCAGCCCCAACACGAGTGACAGTGAGCTGACCACACCCATCCAGGGCCCTCGAGGTGAAACACAACCCTGATGAGGCCCTCAATGAAATTGAGTTTGACACCACTGAGCTAGAGGGAAGGAATGGGAGCTCACCCCAATGCACGGGCCTTGGGTCTCGAACCTGGCCTATCAACACTCCAGCTAACAAGCTCAGTCTTTAACCACTGAGCCATCACTCCCCTCTCAATGTTGCTACCATCATACTCTTTCATAGCTACCGAATTAGTAGCTAGAATACCTACAAACAACACTGTTTATTGAAGCCAAGGTTATAAACAGTTCTATCTAAAGAAAAAAGACATTTGAAAATAGTTTTGAGAACAAACGGAGTCTGCTTGCAGAACAGTGAGACAGTAATTCAAACTACTATTAGAAATGTAACAATATTCTTGTCTTATTTGTTACTTGATTATCTTAAAAGTACAAGATCTTTGAAAACACTCAGCACTTTTCTGGGTTTAAAGAAAGATTCTGGTTTATATCATTATTCTAGTCATGAATATTCATCCCACTTTTTTTTTAATCTATATAAGTAATTCCAGATGTTTTTTTAAAAAATTCCTGTTTTTTTTTAAAGTTAAAATGTAATAAGCTGTAGAAAAGAAGTGATTCTTATCAGCTACAGTCATGTTGTGGGGGGGGAAAGTACTTTATAGTTTAACATATCAGGACATAGCAAAAATCATCTGGTCCTTAGCAGTTCTTAAAAGTAGGTAAATACACCCTCAGATGAATAGCAACCACTGACATATTATGCCATGTCATCATTTATTTTACAATAAATTGCATCCTGGATCCTCTCTATATGTAGTATTCACTTAACAGTCATCTGTTTAGCTTCTATTCCACTCCATTCCACTCTATTCTAAAATGGTGTATAATTGTATTTATCCTAAATTGGCTAAAATAGGCAAAGGATCCCCAAATAGTAGTTGGAAATGTAACACTCAAATGGTAACCTTTTATCACTTTTGATAAACTTGGAAAAGGGCTAAAAACAATACTGGGGGGAAACTAATAATATAATTCATTATTTTTTTTGAAAATTAATGTACAATTTACACTGGAAACTTTTTTTGTTAGGATTAATGGATAAAACAGTGGGGGGAAAATCACATGGTGTTTTATTGCTATATATGATAAAAGCAGCAGAACTTCAATATGCTATGTTTTGGGGAAATCCTACGATATCCATAATAGAAGAATGATTAATAAAGATGACAGAACTGGAAATGGCAGCTAAGGTAGTGGCCCTCATGAGAGAAAAATCACTGAAGAAATTCATCTGTAATTGGAAGCTTTTGGTAGGAGATGGAGAAAAATCAAATGTTGATATATGTTTATTGTTGTTAAAATTTAACAAGAGGAATTTTTTTTTATTTCTTTTGGGGGAAATGGAAATTTTATTATAATCTTTCAGTATTCTCTGTATCCTTGGAAGAATTTGGAAGTCGTTCTTTGTATATATTTGTGTTTTTCTTTCCTTTTTAAAAATACTTTTTCACACTTCTGCCCCTATTCTCTTTTTACTCAACCATTTGTTTCGATTGTTAATGTTTTTACTATACGCTTTGTAATATGTAATAAAATTGTCGAAATGAAGGAATTAAGAGAAGGCTGCTCATTGAGGCAAAGTACATTCATGTTTAAATTTCAGGTCCATTTTAACAATCCTGCGTAATCAGGCGATTGCAACAAAGCATTCAGCAAGTAATTTCAAATTAATACCTGAACTTTAAACTTTAATTTGCTGGTCTTATGAATCCCTACCTATTCTCTTGTCTTCTTTACTATTTTGGATTTCTTTAGTTTTTCTACCAGTGCCATCTTTTTTGTTATTGATCATACCCAAGTTTGTAGATTTCACACAAGTTGAGCTACAAGTCACATCGACTGCAGCCAGGACATTCACTGACTAAAAATTATAGGCATTATATAGTGTGACACATCAGAAGGATATCTGGTGAGAAAAGACTGCTACTCCTTCAAAACCCTTCCCTTGGCTCTTGTTTCCTCGGCCTGCTGCTTCTTCAGAGCCGTTCTTCCTTCCTTTTCTTTTTCTCACCCGTTTTTCGACATCGGCTTTTCTCTTGATCTTAGACTGGAGCAACTTTCTACTTCTCTTGCCCCTGTTACGATTTTAAGGCGATTCAGCTACTCCCTATCTGCATTTTCCACTCTTGGGGGAACAGAAGCTGCCAAATTCTGTATCACGATACTGGACAATCTTGTCATAGATCAGGGTTGTCAAACTTGATTTCATTGAGGGCTGCATCGGGGTTTGACCTCGGGGGAGTCGGGGGGGGGGGGCAAAGGGGGGGGGGCATGGCCAGCATGATGTCACTTGTGTTGGCGGCACAACTCCCGAGCTCCATTTTCAGCTGGGACAGACTCCTGCAACCCTCTGCCAACAAAAATGGAGCTCCCCACCCCAGCTCCATTTTCGTTGGCAGAGCTACCCCGGTGTGATGACTCAGAGTGTGACACAAAATCCAAAACGTAAATAAGTGTCCTTTAATGCCTCCAACTTGGCCCCACTGTTCAATAATACTCCGTTGGAGATAAAACGTATTCAAAAATAGTCTTCCAAAGAAAGCAATACAGTCCAAACTTAATGATAGCAGATAGAGGTGAAATAAAAAACCAAACAAACTACAAGGACGAAATGTCCACAATGGAACAGGAGAAGTATTTACCAAATTCAAGGAGATAATAAAGCACAGTCTGTTGGAAGGACACCAACCAAGATAACCTCAAACCAAAATAAAACACGCTTGCTTATGGCAACCTGTGTTTTAACCGTCTCTCTTATATACTCGTTTCCCCAGCTGCAACCAATGAGGAGGATCATGGCCGCTTCCTCTCTCGTAAACCAAGTTGTTTCCTTCTCCGTTCCTCCCTGCGTGCCCTAGGATGCAGAGGGGATGGGCCTGGTTCTTCCTCTGACTGCCCAGCCGGCCTCTGCCCTTCCCCAGCCTCCTCCATAAGGTCCGGAGCCACACCTCCACTCCCTGTCAACTGTTCCTCCTCTCCCTCAGAGTCCGACTCTACCAAGGGCATGGTCCTTCGCTATTTCCAGGGCACCCCGGGGGTGGTCCTTTGCTATTTCCAGGGCAGCCCCATGGGCCAGATATAGGCACCCTAAAGGCGCGGGATCTGGCCTCCGTGCCTTGAGTTTGACACCCCTGTCATAGGTGCAAAGGCACCGCCAATCAAAACCAGCCTTATGTTTGATATGACTTCTTGAGGATACAGCATTTGGGAATCTAGCATTAAAATAAAGATTGTCACAGGAAGCAGACCAAATTATTCACCATCATTACAGAGCCATAGTGGCGCAGTGTTTAGAATGCAGTGTTGCAGGCTAATTCTCTTGACTGCCAACAGTTCGATCCTGACTGGCTCAAGGTTGACTCAGCCTTCTATACTTCCAAGGTGGGTAAAATGAGGACCCAGATTGTTGGGGGCAAAAAGTTGACTCTGTAAATTGCTTAGAAAGGGCTGTAAACCACTGAAGCAGTATGTAAGTCCAAGTGCTATTGCTAAGTGCTATCGTTCAAACTCTGATACAGTTGTTAGAAAGGCACTGGAGATGAGATCAATTATTCCAGCCGGTCTGCACAGACACTGTTCTCACAGATTCATCTCATCATTATCATCTCATCTGATACTCTTGCATTTGGCTGAGGTTGCTCTTCTTGCAACCTTTCTCTTTGAATAAAGAAAAGCAGAAAGCATCACAGCGAGCCTGATTTCAGAACTCGATGCATCTCTGAACTACTGTTATGCATCAGACAACTGAAGCATTTAATTAAACACTGTTTACTGTTTATGCTAGCCTGCAACTGCTACTCCAGATTCCAGTTGTAGGATTCTTCCAAGCCTATTTAGACAGAACTATGGAACCTTGCGTGGTAAATTGCTTACGTTCTACACAAATAAGTAAAGAGTTAAACTCCTCATTATGGGGAGGTAAGGCCGAAGGTTAGCAGAACAAGGGAGAAATATGAACAGCTATCATGAATTACGTCTACTTTGGGACTGTTTGTAGTATTTTAACAACTATTTCACACAGCACAGACAGCAATGTTCAAGGAGTGGTAGGAAGGTCTAGAGGTCTAGGCCTCTTGCCTCACAATCAGGAGGCTGTGAGTTCGATCCAAGGTAGAAGCAGATATTTCTCTCTCTGGGCACACTGAGAATATATCTGCTGAACAAAACTCCCCACTGGTGATAGGAAGGGCATCCGGCCATTAAAATACTCTGCTAGTTCCATTCGGTTGCCCAGTTCACCACCCCGCAAGGGATTATGCGGTCGTTAGATGAAGATTATGATAGACAGCAATGTTCAAATTATTCTGTGATCTATCCCATACTCGATCCACGAGAAACAAGAAATCTTTAGCAAACCAATGTATACAGTAGTCAGAACCACAGTGCAGAGGCATGCATGCAAGTTTTCAATGAGCAAGGGGATCTGCATACAAAACTTATTTCTACAACAATATATAATGCATATAAAACTTATTTCTGCAATAAAAGAATTGTGAATCAAGGTTAAGTTCTGAGTACTATTTGCTCAAAAACCATCCCATCTCCTCCATTCCTGACCCCACTCCACATTTCCAACAGATGTACTTACGTTGGTTGTGCCAAGCAGCCGGGGGCTATAATATTGCAACTTGTCTCATTAGCGTGCAGGCTTGTGAGCTCCGTCATATTGACCATCACATCACTTTTATGACCGGGCAACTTGGGAAGTATGGATAGAATCTTCTCTGCTAAGTTGTCACCGTGATGCCCGACGGCTCCTGAAAAAAATAAAATAAAACCACCCCGATGAAAAGTAACCAGTTCCTCTACAGGTATATATGGCTGTTTCCAACATTGGCCAAAGGCAATCTTAGCAACAGTCAATATATGTAATAATAAGTATTTTGTGCTTTTTACGTATTTTTTTTAATACAAAAAGTTATGAATTGTGCTGAAATGGATAAACTAACGCTGAGTTTAAAAGATAAGGAAGCTTCAATGTTTTATAAGGTATGGGAACAATGGTATAGCTGCATAAATCGGAGACAGACTAAGGATAGGTAATTGTTAAATATAGAATATAGATAGAATAAGAATATAATTGTGCACAAATTAATATCTGTAAATATTGCACAAATGATGGTTATATGATAAGCACAACAAATAGCTGTTATTGAGTGATATATTTTTTATGTTTTTAATGTAATAAAAGTTCAATAAAGTTTAAAAAGAAAAAAGAAAAGTAGTCAAGTATCTCTCTAGTGTAGTGAAATATTTCCTAATAATAATCTGATCTCAACTGATTGCAAAGGAAATTCTCTCTCTTTTTTTTTTAAAAAAATAGCTTTTTAAAAACAATTGCAGTGTAACAGAAAATAAGACAAAATAAATAAAACAATAAATCTCAAAGGAAAGAAGAAAAGAATTTTGAAAGCCTGGCACAACTTCTCTTTGTTCCACTTTACGTCCCAAGAAAATGGGATTATTTTAATTTTTTTTAAGCTTTCTACTTTTTCGGGCCTGAATTACTGTTTCTTCATCCTCACCCACCCCAAGGCCAGATTTACTTTCACAGTATCAGAGATTGGAGCTGCATGGCCTGAACAGACCATAGAAATGGGATCTTCTTCTGCCTGTTTCATTTATTGATGAAGGTAATGGATTTTATGAATTAGATAATGGATATTCATATTTAATAGTTAATAGTTTTGTGGGGAGGGTTTTTTTTTTTGTACTTGATATTAACTGCATATGCCATCTAGAGTCTAGCCAGCAGGAATCGAATAAATGTTTAGATCCAAATATAAGTTGATGTAGGCCCACGGTTGTCTTGATAGTCATGAAATCCTAACCTGCCCCGAACAAAATTAAAATCTTTGCAATCTCGGCAAATATCTGTAGCTTGGGGGTTGGAAGAAGGTGGAGGTTTGTTCTTTGAGCTTGTGGGATGGTTTCCAAACGTTTCATTACCAAGCCAGGTAACATCATCAGCAGAGTTTGGGAGATGTCAGTGTTCTTCTGTTTATAAGGCCTTCGGGTGTGGGTCTGTTAAATAAGGATCTTGCGATGGGTCAGCTGTGAGCAGTGGTGGTATTCAATTTTTTTTTTACTACTGATTATGTGGGAGTGGCTTGGTGGGCGGAGTGTGGCTTGGGGTGTGTGGCATGGCTTGGTGGGCGTGGTTTGGTGGGTGTGACAGGGGAAGGTTTCTGCAAGATCCCATTCCCTCCCCACCCCACTAACCTGCCTTACAGCTCCGTTCTCCTGTGCAGGGCAACCAAAGAAAACCCAGCCAATCAGCTGGGACTCGGGAGGCGGAGAATAGATGGGGCAGTCAGAGGTAGTATTTGCCAGTTCTCCAAACAACTCAAAATTTCCGCTACCGGTTCTCCAGAACTGGTCAGAACCTGCTGAATACCCACCTCTGGCTGTGAGAGTCTTGTGACGAGTCCTGGGATAGAAAGGCTACATCAAATCAGGGTCATTGGGAGGTGAACTGCTGTTGTTGTGGGGTTCCATGGGTTGGTTGAGGGTTGGTGCAGTCTCTGGTTGGCTGTGCGGTTAATTCGGTTTCTGAGGGGTTCGTAGGCTGGTTGTAGGTCAGTGTGTCTTGTCTGTTGATGGAACTGCTTGTGGAGTGCCGGGCTTCAATAAACTCACGAGCGTTCACCTCCCAATGACCCTGACTGGATGTCACCTATCACAGAACCCATCACAAGACTCTCACTGATGACTCACACCTGCCTCATCACAAGACCCTCACTTGACACACCCACACCTGAAGCCCTTATAAACAGAAGAACACCAACACTGACATCCAGTGATGGTGAACCTTTTTGTTGTGGTGTGCCAAAAGCGTGCGAGCGTGTGTGTGCTGGCACCCACAATGCAATGCGCCCTGCCCCCCTTGCGCATGAGCGCACAACATTCCCACCCCCCTACCTGCACTGTGCATGCGCGCACCTCCCAGCTGATTTTTGGACCATTTGAGGTTGTTTTCGCCCTCCCGGAGGCTCGAGAGAAGCCTCTGCAGCCTCAGGAGGGCGAAAAACGGGCCTTCTGGAAAGTGCCCGTTTTCAGCCTCCGGAGGGTCTCTGGAGCCTGAGGGAGGCCATTTTTGCCCTCCCAGAGGCTTAAGGAAAGCCTCTGCAGCCTCAGGACGCCGAAAAACAGACCCGTTTCGGCACTGTCAGTATTTCTAGAAGGGCCATTTTTCGGCTTTCCAAGGCCACAGAAGCTTCTCTTGAGCCTCTGGGAGGGTGAAAACAGCCTCAAATGGGCCAAAAATCAGCTGGGAGGCGCACGCATGCGCAATGCAGGTAAGTTTGGCTGGGGCTCATGTGCCTGCACAAATGGCTCTGTGTGGCACCTGTGGCATGCACGCCATTGGTTCGCCATCGCGGCCCTAAACTCAGCTGAAGATGTTCGCTAACCTGGTAATGAAACGTTCAGACACCAATCTACAAGCTCGCAGAACAAGCCTTCACCCTCATTAAAATCTTTATCAAGTTTTCAGCAGCAGCAGCAGTCAGTGAGTTATGTCAATAAGCCTATGTTTTCCTTGGTATGGTCCTGAAGAGATTAAATATTTTCAACATTCTTCTCCTCTTTTAACCTTCATGAGTAGCATACCTAAGGGAACATCTGTTCTTCACTCAGGTTTTTAAGTGCTGCCAAAGAACCACCGCTGGAAGCAATTAGTTCATGCCATAAGAATGGGAAAGAAAAAAGAAACACAAAGGACAAACGCAAATGCAAAATCGTACAAAAGAAGGAAGCAAAAGATGATGGTCAGCTGCCAAAGGCGATTTATTGAACTGGGATTCTCAAACCACTTGAAAAACAACAATGACTAAAACTTACTTCCTCAGTAAAGCATGAAACGGAACAAAAGCAAGATCATCTCTTTCTGATGTCACGGTTTCCTGAATAAATGCATTTTCTGAGGAGGAGAATCAAAATTTATGAAGGAAACTACATTTGATACAGTGGCTTGACAATGCTTATTAAAATTACTGGCAATAATATCCTTTTTAAAGATGCAACTATGCTACCTGTTGGGAGAAATATCCACCTGGTTCAGTTCCAAGTGTGGAGAAATACACTGGAAACATGGAGGCTGTTTGGAAAGATGGTTTATTGATGGACAGGACCACATGGGTTTTAGGTCCTGGGCAGCTGAACACATGGGGGAGAGAGAAAGAAGTATTTATACCCTCTCTTGGGCCTTGCCCTTGAGCTTCCTGTTCCTGTGCAAGAAATATATTCTATTGGTTGTCAGACATCCAGGGGGCTATGCAGCCATCACAGCTGAGGTTGTCTGAGGTATGTTTGGTTGAACCTTGCTGGGTAATGCAACCAAGGGGCTTGGTTGTCAGCTCTGCTGATAGATAATCCTATTATGTCCTGGAGGGTCATGTCTTAATCCCATCACCGTGGAGCTGAAGATCTAACTGTCTTGTAGACAGGCTGGCCAAGTCCTGCTCAATAAGCACCAAATATTTGCTAGAGGCAGGGAGCTGCTCTTTGTCTTTAAAAACCTGTTTCTCCTTTTCTCATCCAAGGAAATATAATATTCTGCCTTTTTAATATTTCCTAGAAGATTTCATTCTTCTAGGAGAGGGGTAGGTGCTAACTTTTTACATGCCAAACTCCTAATCTAGACAAAGGCAATGTTTTACCAAGGGAACAAGCTGGATTTAGGAAAGATCAAGCAAAAAGTTTTATATCACTTGACAGAGAAATACACCCAAAGGCTTTAAAATTCCATTTCATGTACATTCTAGAGAAAATCTATAAAAAAAAAGAAATGGGCAGCAATTATCACTGACAAGAGATCTTTACTATAGATGTATACATTTTATAGTAATCCTGGTATGAAAGTCAGATGTGATTCCTGTGGCCAGCTAAATGATCCAATTGCAGGAAGGATAATTCCTCGCACTATTTTGATTTAATGTCTATAAAATTACAGTGATATGGCATGTTAATTGTTAAAAAGAGTTTCATTTCCCTAAGCTCTCTAAGAGACATATTTTGGCATTTCTGCACAATGATCTGGTCATTTTATCATGCTCAATTATTGGTTTGAGAAGAGGATTAAAAACCATGACTAATACTGCAAAAATTGCTAATGCAGTAAATTATCAAAATTTAAAAGTTCTGACAGAAATATCTGCTAATGCATCACCAGAGGATTTAAATAGTATTTACAGATGTGAGGGTAACTTTGATTCATCAACAATTATATTTAGAATGCATTGGACTTTCAAAAATATGTATTTGAAAAGATGGACATCTGATTTCCTTTGCTGAAAGTGTAAGAATTTTACTCATTGAGATGACTCTGGGCGTGGCACAAAGGCAATACAGTCAGATAATCAATAAGAGTCCCTTTAATAGCTGCAACTTTGCCCCCAATGTCCTGGCTGGAGATAAACTCTCCCAGGAACAGCCTTTGACTGCAGAAAATTAAGTCCAAAACATGGTCAACACAAACTGTAACTTAAAGTCCAATCAAGCCAAACTGAGGTAATTAGTTTGGCAGGGCAGGACCAAGAATTCCAGACGTGAAGGCACGGCAAAACTCACACGGTTGGGAAGATGCCAGGAACACAGATAAGCAACAACATAGGATAAAGTCACATTTGCTCCCAGCAGCTGCCGCACTCAGCATTCATTTCTTATCAACTTTCTTCCCAGATGTGGCTAATGAAGAGAATCAGGGCCCTTTCCTGCCCCGTAAGCCACGCAACCCACGTTGCTCTCTTCTCCGTTCCTCCCTGCCTGCCCTAGGATGAAGAGGAGGTGGGACTAGGTCTTTCTCTGAACTCCCTCTCCCTTGTTCCACCTCTCCCCTGTTCTGCCCAGCTGGACTTTGCCCCTCCCCAGCCTCTCCACAGCCAACAGAGCCACGCTCCCATTCCCTGTCAACTGTCCGGCTTCCTCCTTGAATTCAGACACTGACAGGAGCATGACAGTCATGTGGTTTTAAAGAGTAGCATGCAGTATTACACTGTGGAACTATAGGAAAACATTTACATTAAATTAAAGATGTTAATGTGATGTTGAATTGTATCTCAAAGTTTTGGAATCTAACCTTTTATGAGGAATTAAGTTTGTATCAGACATGGTGGATGGCTATAACAATCATATTGAGAAAGTGATATTATAGTGCAGGGGTGTCAAATTCGATTTCATTGAGGGCTGCATCAGGGTTGTGTTTAACCTTGGGGGGGGCTGGGGGGGTGTAGTCAGTGGGGGAATGGCCAGGTTGACATCATTCGTGTTGGGGGCACCTGTGGTGGCCCAAGCACTCTGCCAGCGAAAACGGGCTCCATTTTCCGCTGCATTGGCCCCTGTGATGACCCAGGGTGGGATACAAAACAAACACAGTCACAGAAAACTGGTGATGCTCCTTTTATTCCTTCACTTTGCTTCCAAGCTCTGAATATTCTTGACGGGAGACAAAAAACTCCCACACAAACAGTTACAAGAAGGGAAAAAGCAACACAAACCAGGCAAGATAAGGGCTGGAGGATGTTCACAGATAACAAACACTGGGAAGGACACCAAGCTCAGAGAGGAATCATTAACTAGAGATATTTCCATGCTTTGTTTCCAGCATTCGCCTGTACGCATGTCCGTCCTCTTATCCAGTTGTCACAGCTGCGGCCTGTGAAGAGGATCAAGGCCCTCTCCTCCCCAGTAGACTATGTCTCTCCCTTATCCTCTCCTCCCACTAGGATGGAGAGGGGATGGGCCTGGGTCTTCCTCTGACTGCTCAGCCAGACTCTGCCCTTCCCCAGCCTCCTCCACCATCTCCGGAGCCACATTCCCACTCCCTGTCGGCTGTTTCTCCTCTGCCACAGAGTCAGCCTCCACCAGGGGTATGACAGCCTCCTGCAACCCTCTGCCAGTGAAAACGGAGGTCAGGAGGGCTCCCCGCAGTCCATTTGAGCTCTGTTTTCAGTGGCGGAGGTACTGTGGGCTGGTCCTTTGCTGTTTCCAGGGCAGTTCCGTGGGCCAGATCTAAGCACCCAAGGGAACCAAATCAAAGTTACCACTGAACTTTGTATTTTTCATACATATGACCGTTGCAGCATTCCCATAGTCACATGATCAAAATTAAGCGGCTTGACAGCCAATTCACATTTTCGACAGTTGCCGTGTCTCATCCCCTTTTCCGACCATCTAACAAGCAAAATCAACGGGGAAACCAGATTCCTTTGACAAACATGTTGCGAATTTAATAATTACAATGATTCCCTTAACAAATGTGGAAAGCAAAGTTGTAAAAGAAGGCAAAACTCATTTAACAAATGTCTCACTTAACAACATAAATTTTGGGCTCAACTGTAGTCGTAAATTGAGGACAATCTCTAATCCTTCCTCCTATTTTCCCTGTAACAAGCCTGTGAGGTGGCTTGGGCTGAGAGTGACTGGCTCAAAGGGACGCAGACAGCTTTCTTGCTTAAAGATGCATTCATAGTCTTCTAGTTTCTAATCTGGTGCCTTCAACACTAGACCTGGATGTTTCTGATTGGTGGGATACAGAAAACTAGAAACGTTCTGAAACAAGAGATTCTGCATATAAAGCAAAGGTCTTCAAACTTGGCAAGTTTAAGACTTATGGACTTCAACTCCCAGAATTCCTGAGCTAACATGACTTGGAGGAGGAGCTCTGGGAGTTGAACTCCACAAGTCTTAAAACTGTCAAGTTTGAAGACCGCTGCTTTAAATTCTTTCAGATTCTTTAGATAGATGATAGAAAGAGAGAGAGAGAGAGATTAGATATAGAGAGATGATATATATATATAGAGAGAGAGACAGATTAGATAGATAGATAGATAGATAGATAGATAGATAGATAGATAGATAGATAGATAGATATAGATAGATAGATATAGAGTTAAATATATATATATAGAGAGAAATACAGATTAGATATGGATGGATGGATAGATAGATAGATAGATAGATAGATAGATAGATAGATAGATAGATAGATAGATAGATAGATA
>NW_020769320.1:16818772-16829491 GCF_900518735.1 Pseudonaja textilis | reverse complement strand
ATAGATAGATAGATAGATAGATAGATAGATAGATAGATAGATAGATATAGAAGGCCCTTTACCACAGACCAAGCATCTTCAAACTTGGCAAGTTTAAGACTTGCGGACTTCAACTCCCAGAATTCCTGAGTTAATATGACTTGGAGGAGGAATTCTGAGAGTTGAAGTTCAGAAGTCTTAAAGCTGTCAAGTTTGAAGACCCCTGATATAAAGTAACAGCAACTGATGTGTATGGTTCCAAGATAACTGAACTTGTCAAAGTACTCCTGTAGTACCTGTTCAGCTGACAACTGCCAGAAATCAGAGTGTTTTCTTTAGCCCAGCTTGACGTCTTAAGTTTCAGCTGCTATTGACAACAGACGCCATAAGAATATTTCTGCCTTATCAACTCTTCTTGGATCATGTCCTTGCACTGGAAAGAAGCACCCTAAATGTTGCATGCTTTGGCTTTAACTATATTGGCACAAATGATACTGAGACTGGAAACTCTAACAATCATTGTTGAGCAGATTAACATGCTACTCATCTATGTCACAGTGAGCAAGTTTTATTAACACCAGTAAGCTGATTACTTGAATGATTGGGAGCCCTTTCGTTATTTGTACTGATTTTGCTATTGAATATAACTAATTTCTTAGTTTTGAGGGAGGGAAGCAAAGTGGCTCCCATTATCATGTAATATTCATTATTCTATTCAGAATGTAGGTAAAATATAATTGTGATAAATGGTAGTGACTTAGACACTACTTTAGAAAGGTATACGCAACATCTATCTCTAATGTCATGTCATATGAATACATATGGGGCAAAAGGAAGAACAAAAACGAATGAAATCCTTGCTATGAAATATTTACTGATGGTAACACAAATTTTGTTTTGGTCTTTACCTTTTTAATTATCTGCTCAATGTTGGAGGGCCTGTTATAATTAGGTTTTGGGGGTTTTTTTCTAGGGCTTTTGAATGTTTCCAGTTCTGTGCTTTGTAATTTTGTCTGAATCCACAAGTGATGTATGTTTTAATTAAACCTCAACTGGTTCAGAAGTTCAATATATTCTTAAAATAAAATCCACATACTAATTATCTTGTCAAATTAAAGGAAATATGACTTCATTTTGCTTAAGAAATAGTTATGAAAGTGCTTCTAGTTGCCTTGAAAATAATAAAGAATGGTTTCGAAGTACAAAAAAGAACATTTCTGCCTTTATGGGCTTCATACAAGAGAAGTTCTAGTCCATGTTTTACTAATCTTCATCCTCCTTAATCATACTTCTTCTAAAAATAGCAATAGCACAGACTTATATACCACTTTGTAGTGCTTTTACAGCACTTTGTAAGCAGCTTACCGAATCAGCGTATTACCCCAACACTCTGGGTCCTCGTTTTACTGGAAGGAGGGAAGGTTGAGTCAATCTTGAGTCAGGATCGAACTCCTGGCAGAGGGCAGAGTTAGCCTGTGGTACAGGAAGTCTTTGACTTACAACAGTTCATTTAGTGACCAAAATTAGAACAACACTGAAAATAATAACTTATGACCATTTTTCACACTTATGACCGTTGCAGCATCCCAATGGTCACCTGATTTACATCTGGGTGCTTCACAACTGACCTATATTTATTACAGTTGAATGGTCACTAAATGAACTGTTGTAAGTTGAGGACTACCTGCATTGCCTGGGATGCTACACATCTTCTCCATGGCTGGTTTTCTTTGTTCCGAAACAGAATCACTAGATTCTGTAATAGCTTTATACATATAGTATCAACCTTGTTAACTCTCAAGACTCTTTTGTCTGCTAATATTCTAAAAGGTCTGTAATTAATGTGTGTGTGTGTCTAACATAGATATATGTATGTGTATGTGCATATATAGGTATGAATATATTTTGAAAGCGAGCATCAGAATTTCATTTTTTAATGTGTGCCAGAAAAAAGTGACAACCAAGATTATCTTATGTCTATACTTTCAAAATGATTCTAATCGTTTTTTTAAATAAAAAATCCTAAATCATATCCAAATACCATAATTCCTGCATCAGTTTGACAATACCTGTTCTGACCCAAACCCTTTTCCAATAAAACAAACACAAACCAAAGGGAACAGAAACCTTTTAATGATTCTTACGAATCCCCGGTTAAAAGGCTGCTGCAAACTAATGAACTTTGATAAGCCAAATTTGTGCCAGGCTGCCAAGCATAACAGATAAGGTTACTTAGAAATATTTTACAACACAAGTCTTCAAATACCAACTAAGATACTGCAATGTCCATGAGGCTCAAGTTTCAAACCATCTTTGCTTCCTGCAAAGAAGGTCCGATTCACAGCTGGCTTTTATCTTTTTGAAGGAGGGGCCGTTACTTTGCAACCTTACTCCCCAGTCGCCCATGCTGCTGCAGCTGCTCTTTCCTGAAAGCAGCCCTGTGCGCATGCGCACTTGGCACAGGCTCCTCGGGAACCTCCTCATCGCTGCTGCCAGCCCCCACAATCTCTGAAGGCAGCAGTCCACTCCCTAATGGTCTTGCCCCCTCATCTGAGTCCTCGCTCTCCTCAGCCATCTGCACCTGCTGTCGGCTAACCACAATACCTTTTAAATCAACATCCGGGTTCTTACCTGTCAAATCTAATGTCCGGTCCACAAAAATGATAGCAGCTTTATTTTGTGCATTTTTCCTCCTGAGCTTGGCCTGGGAATAATTCGCCAGATCCCCCGCAATAATCCTGCTGAGTGATCCAACGGCGAAACATTCCTCCCGAACACTAAGGTACTCCAACAAGCTGTTGAGATCCGACACCAGCGACCGGATGGCAAGCTGCAACTCGGCAGGCAGGGAGAAGAAATCCACATCACTCAAGTGGCTGATTTTCTTCTTCTCGGGTCGCACCCTATTGAGATGCATCAAATCCTCCACCATCAAAGGGAAAAGCGCTGCAAAGGCCGGCGTCACAAAGAGGTGAGGCGAGAGGGGAGCCAGAAACAAAGCAGCATGGTGCACCTCCGCGGTGTAGTTCATGTTGCCCATCCACTGGCAAAGCTTCTCTTCGAACTGTTCGAAGACCACCGGGCCAGAGCTCTCGGCCTCAGCGCCGAGGGGCGTGTTGTAAGCTTGCAAGTGCACCGCGTGGCTGACCCCGGTGAAGACCACGCAGTACTGGAAGCGGCTGAGGCTCATGATGTCCCGGATGATGTCCAAGGTCTGGCCTTTCAAGGCGGTGCTGACCACGAAGACGGCTTTGGGTTGCTCAGCCTCCCCAGATTCAAAGCTGGAGAACTCCTTGACGTTGAGGGCGCCGGCTTGCAAGAGCGCCTCCAACCCACCACAGGCCCAGTGGAGGCTTTCTGCACAGGCCGGGTCCAGGAACACCACGGCTCGCTTCACCTTGGCAAACACCGGCTCCCAAGCTCGGCGGCAGAAAGAAGGCACCCCAGGTTGGGGTTTAGGAGGGGCGGCGGCGGACATCGCCCTGCCCAGGTATTGGGGAACCCCCTCCTTCAATGCTTGGGCAGGGGGTTGGTCTAGATGACCCCACAAGGTCCCTTCCAACTCTTGTTATTTTGTATTCTGTATAGTGGAAGCCGTCCAACCGTCTATGCCCGGGAAGCGGGCACCACCTCCGGGCTAGCAAGCCAGGCGATCAGCAGCGCAAAGATGCCCTTTGGCCTCCATGGCTTGCGCCGCCGGGGGGAACCTGGCCGAGACCAGCGATGAGAAAGAGATCCGGGATCCCGCCCCGTGTCGGGATCAAGGAAGAGATCGCAGCCTGCTGAGCCACGGCATCACCGCCATGCCCTATCTTGCAAAAGGCTTGGGCGCGGAGAGATGACGTCGTCGTGGTCGGCGCCCCGCGCGGATTGGCTGTTCAAGGGTGAGCCGAGGACGCGGCTCGGGCGTCGGAAGTTGGGAGCCCCGGAAAGTGAAGCCTTGAATTCGCGGAGAGAAGCAGGGAGTCCCCGAACTTGGCAAGTTTAAGGCTTGTGGACTTCAACTCCCAGAATTCCTCAGCTAACACGACTGCAGGAGGAATTCTGGGAGTTGAAGTCCACAAGCCTTAAAGCTGTCAAGTTTGAAGACCCCTGGTAAGAAGGATTGTGAAAAGTGGGCGGTGCGGATAGTTGTTCGGTGATGATTACATGCAGGTCGTTATTCCTTTCTCTGGTCTATTTCATGGCCTCCCCACCCCCCACCCCATTTTATCTCGTTTCACTTTAATCCTCTGCTTTCCTAATCTGAATTCATATTCTAACGGTTACCTAAAATTTTGCACAATAGATTTGAACAGAATAGAATAAATAGAATAGAATAGTGGAATAAGGAATAGACTGGACTAGAGTAGAGTAGAGTAGAGTAGAATAGAATAGAATAGAATAGAATAGTAGAATGAAGAATAGAATAGACTAGAATAAATAGAATAGACTAGAATAAATAGAACAGAATAGAATAGAATAGACTAGAATAGAATAGAATAGTGGAATGAAGAATAGAATAGAATAAATAGACTAGAATAGAATAGTGGAATGAAGAATAGAATAGAATAGAATAAATAGAATAGTGGAATGAAGAATAGAATAGACTAGAATAAATAGAATAGAATAGAATAAATAGAATAGAACAGAGAAAAAGAATGGATGGGAATAGAATAGAATAGAATTTTATTGTTACTTTGAATGTATGATTGGCATACATTAAAAATGAAATTTTGTTGCATACATTACGTGTTGTACCTTATGATTCTTGTTGAATGTATATTTTCCTTTAATATACACTGAGAGCATATACATGAAGAAAAATTCCTTGTATGTCTGATCATACTTGGCCAATAAAAAAGTCATTTGTTCATTCGTTCATTCATTCATTCATTCATACAGCTCTTATAAAGGATCACCACCTCCAATTTTACACTACATAAAAATAACAAGATCAATAAATACAAAATTATGGTATGCATATACTCACATGACACAGAGAAACAACACAGTCTAGTTTGGAAATGTACGCATTTATTGTGAGAATACAGTTAGTTCTTGATGTACAACAGTTCATTTAGTGACCCACGTTTTCTGCCTGAGAGGCTGTGCTCAAGGGAGAAAAATTGCAGGGGAATATGGATGTGCCATAATTCTGCAGGTCTCCAAATTCTGTTAATTTGTACTGGAGTCCTTTTGCTTCTGAAGCTAAATTTCGCAGTCCAGAGATCACCCTAGTTTTAATTGTGAATTAAATACTGAAGGTATGTCTCAACTTACAGCAGTTCATGTAGTGACTGCTCTAAGTTACAACGGCACTGGAAAAAAGTGATTTAGGATCATTTTTCACACTTCTGACCATTTTCACACCTATTTTTGTGACTTTGTTGCTTTTGTGCCATGTCCCGGGTCATCATAGTATCCAAATGTAAATCACATGACCCAGGACATGGCACAAAAGCAACAAAGTCACAAAAAATAAGTAAAGTCCCTTTAATACCTCAAACTTGGCCCCCAATGTCCAGTCATCCTCGGCTGGAGATCAACCTCTTCCAAAAAACAGTCTACAAAGGGAAGAAATGCAGTCCCAACCCAAAGTACAGATAGATTAGAAATAAAAAAAACAACACAAACCACGCTGAAAGAATTAACAGGCCAGGATAATGAATTGCAGACTTCCAAAAGATAATGTAGCACACAGTTAGGAGGACGCCAAAACTCAGATAAGCCTCGACAAAGATAATGCATGCTTTCTTCCAGCAAGATGCTGTGTGCAAACGCCCTTCTTATAATCCTGTTCTTCCAGCTGCAACTAATGAAAGGGATAAGGGCCCTTTTCTCTCCAGTAAGCCATGTTGCTCACTTCTCCTTTCCTCCCTGCGTGCCCTAGGATGAAGAGGGGATGGCTCTGGGTCTTCCTCTGAATGCCCAGCCGGACTTTGCCCTTCCCCCATTTCTTCCACAGCCACCAGAGCCACAATCCCACTCCCTGTCAGCTGCTCAACCTCCCCTTCAGAATCGGAGTCCAACAAGGGCATTTATGACCATTGTAGTGTCCTGGGGTCATGTGATCCCCTTTTGCGACCTTCTGACAAGCAAAAGTTAATGGGGAAACCAGATTCACTTAACAACTGTGAACTGCAGTGGTTCACTTAACAAACGTGGCAAGAGAAGTCGTAAAATGGGACAAAACTTGCGTAACAAATGTCTCAATTAGCAACATACATTTTGCGCTCAATGGTGGTCATAAGTTGCTTTCACAAGATCATGATGGTCAAGCGGTCATCACAATATCACATGATTGCTTGTGTCTGAATATGGGATTAATCGCCAGACATAATAATTGTATTATGGATTCAATATTTGCAGCATTCTCATTACTCAGTACTACAAAAGCAGGGGACCTTCATTTCTGTAAATGTGATTTTAATAGATCATTTAAATTTTTTTTAAATTATTTCATCAGTTATATTCCAGATCCAAAACACTGATTGACAAAATTGTTTTGCAATGTTACATAACAAAAATGACCCCTGGAAGTTCCAGAGTGTTAAAATATTTAAAATACATTTATAAGTTTCCCACCACCACCAGATTAGGTAACAGATGACAGATAAACAGAGTTGGAAGGGACCTTGTAGGTCATCTAGTCCAACCCCCCGCCAAGCGGGAGACCATACACTATTTCTGACAAATGGCAGTCCAATCTCTTCTTGAAAGTCTCAAGTGATGAAGCTCCCGCAACTTCCGAGGGCAACTTCTGTTCCATTGGTTGAATGTTCTCACTGTCAGAAAGTTTCTCCTTATTTCTAGGTTGAATCTCTCCTGGTTCAGTTTCCATCCATTATTCCTTGTCTGGCCTTTGGGTGCTTTAGAAAATAGCTTGACCACCTCCTCTCTGTGGCAGCCCCTCAAATGTTGGAAGACTGCTATCCTGTGTCTCCCGGTCCTTCTCTTCACTAGACTAGTCAGGCCCAGTTCCTGCAACCATTCATTGTATGTTTTAGTCTCCAGTCCCCTAATCATCCTGGTTTCTCTTCTCTGTACTTTTTCTAAAGTCTCAATATCTTTTTTATAATGTGGTGAATAAAGCTGGATGCAGTACTCTTAGGTGTGGTCTTACTAAGGCTTTATAGAGTGGTATTAGTATCTCACTTGATCTCGATTGTATCCCTCTGTTAATGCAACTTAGGATTGCATTAGCTTTTTCGGCTGCTGTTGCACACTGCTGGCTCCTATTTAGCTGGCTGTCCACTAAGACTCCAAGATCCCTCTCACAGTTCCTGCTATTGAGCTTGATTTCACCCAGTCTATATGCGTACTTTTGATTTTTCTTGCCTAAGTGTAGGACTTTACTTTTCTCTACATTGAATTTCATTTTGTTAGATACGTGGCCCACTGTTCGAATCTGTCAAGATCCATCTGGATCTTGAGCCTATCTTCTTGGGTGTTAGCTATTCCTAAAATGTAATCGTATACATCTTTATAGAACAGAAAATATTCTTACAAGTAACAAGTGCTGAATACTTACCAAGTCAAGGAGTCATGGTTTAGACAGATTGTCTGAACTGTCTGGCTGTGAGTTGTTGAAGAACAGATATGATGGTCATAGCTATGAATCATTCAGGCAAACTTCATGCTATTACAAAGCACCTATGATCAGTAATGTGTGAAGTCTGAGATAAAATGTTGCTAGCTATTTCTTAGCTATTTCTATATTTCTTAGCTATTTTCAACTGTGTGAACTTCAACTCCCAGAATTTTCAGCCATCTCCATTCTGGGAGTTGAAATCTATGTATCTGGAAATTGCCAAGATTGAGCAGCAGGGCCCCAAAAGATTGTAGCTTTTGTACTTTATTAACAGTAAAATAGTCTTTAGTAAAGATAAGCAGATTTCACATATTTTTATAAAAAGTGGTGCAAGGCTGCTAGTACAGAAATGTTTTTATTTGATCCAGGAGCCATTTCCCAAAGCTAAACTATGTTTAATGCTAGGATTTGACCTTGGATGATAAAGCAATAAAGGGAATGTAAGTATTTACAGAATGTTACTAATCCATTATAGTCTGATCATAGTCAACTGATAACACCTGGAGATCTTCCAAAGCCAAAGAATCCAGCCTTATAGGCAGACTCGAGTTCTGTTACTTTAGGGGGATAAAAAGTTTTTTTTTTTAATTTAAGCAGCGTGTAAATTTGAAGACGATGACAGGAAGAAAGAAGGAAAGAGAAGAGTGGTGGTATATGGAAAGGAGTTTCAGACTCAAATATGATAAAGGTAACATTTAAAGGGCTTAAATGGGTTGTGTCTCTTTTATGTGAAAACGAAGAAAATGTTGGTAAGGTAAATTTTTTGGTCTTATTAAAAGCATTAGAAGCTCCAAAATACCATGTTGTTGCTTCATAAATATCAAGGGAATTGTGAGTGTGGATGAGTGGAAAACTTTTGATAGGTTGTTTTAGTTAAGAAAAACCTGAAAATTCACAATATGGGTTGGAAATTTAATAAATCAAGACCGATGCACCAATTATATACCCCCAAGCATCTTTCTTGAGCGTTAGACCAAAAATCCTTGGCTTGGGGACCTGATTATCATCAGGACGCCAATGGACTTTCTTGGTTTTTTTTCTTTGAAGACGCTTCGCTTCTCATCCAAAAGAAGCTTCTTCGGCTCTGACCGGATGGTGGAGGATGGAAGGGTTTAATACTCCTCGTATTCTCCGTTTAAGTGTGCAGTAGAGAAATCCGGGTAGAGCGCCCTGGCCAAATGGAAATACATTTCCCAAAATGCCCCGCTTCAGGCTGGGCGGTGGACCGACGCACCTGAAGGGCGCCGCAAGGGTGGGGGCCGAACGTGATCGGGCCGGACTTCCGTACTCGGGAGCATTCAGGACTGGGAGAAGATTCGCTTTCTTGGCCTATTTTTCCTGGAGCCTCTCTAGGCTTTCGGGAGAAGCGGAGGCCGACAGCGCCCACCCCTTTCAGGAAGAGAGGCGAAGGGAAAGGGCCTCTCTCTCTCTCTCTCTCTCTCTCGTCCTCTCTCAGCCGTCACGACTCTCCCCGCCGCCGTTCTGCTCCGCTCCTTTCGTTTGCCACGCGAAGGGAGGCGGGGGGGGGGGGGGGGGGGGAAAAAAAGGGGAGGGGGAGTTGTGCGCAGGCGCGCTGTGCAGTCCGGTCTCGCGCGGCGGGCCGGCGGAGCGCGTGTGCGGGGAGGGGAGTCGGCCATGTCGGCGGGCGGTGAGGTGGAGCGACTGGCGGCCGAGCTGAGTGGGGCCGGCGACGAGGAGGAGTGGCTCTACGGCGGTACGGTTTTTCCTCTTCGCTGCTTTCGACGCCCCCGCCTCCTTCTCCCCTCCCCCCCCCACCCCAAGTCCCCGGGGTTTGTGGCCGGGCCTCGGATGGAAGCAAGGCCTCGATAAGGCCTCGGACTCGATTAGCCGCCTCCCTTCCTAACCCACCTTTCCCCTAGCGGGGCCTCAGGTTTCCCTCACTTCCCCCGCCAAAGGCGGAGAGAGGAACACCCCTCCCCCCCCCCGGGGCCCGGGGGGGTGGGGGGGGCCCCCCGGGGAGGGGGGGGGGGGGGGGCCGGGGCCCCCCCCCCCCCCCCCCCCCCCGCCGCAGGATGGGCCTTTTTGAGGCACCGTCTCCTTGGAAAGAGGAAGGCGGGCAGATTTCTAACATCCTTCCGCTCCCCCCCCGACCCCCTTTATTTGCAAAAAATATGCAATTTTAGCCTCTTGTTTCTGAGGAGGTGAACCAAAGCTTTGGACCGGCCCCGAATTAAAAATTGTAGTCCTCTATATGTGTGTGTGTGTGTGTGTGTGTGTGTGTATATATATATACATACACACGCACAGGATTACAATGTCTGACTTCCAGGCAATAGCTTTATATACATTTATATGTATGTTCATAAGTATGTGTCTATTTCCATCCATCTATCCATGTGTGTGTGTATGTAATGTGCACACATGCATACATATATGTGCACATGCATACATAAATGTACACATCTGTACATATATGTATGCATGTGTGTGTGTGTGTGTGTGTGCATACCAGTACATATGGATGGGTGGCTGGATGGATGCATGGAGAGATATGGAAGGCCCTATACCACAGACCGAGGGTCTTCAGACCTGTGGACTTCAACTCCCAGAATTCCTGAGCTAACATGACTTGGAGGAGGAGTTCTGGGAGTTGAAGTCCACAAGTCTTCAAGCTGTCAAGTTTGAAAACAGCTGCTTTAAATTCTTTCAGATTCTTTAGATAGATTGTGTGTGTGTGTATGTATGTATGTATGTTTTTGTAGATTTTCAAGGATACAGGTATGCAAGTCTTGGCGTGTTTGGGTCTTTTCCCACCAAGATACTCTCAATCTTACACGGGAAAAGACCCGAACACGCCATGAACTGCATATGTGTATGTATATATGTGTGTGTGTGTGTGTGTGTGTGTGTTAGAGAGAGAGGGAGGGAGGGAGGGAGAAGTTTTCACGGGTATTTATATGTATGGTATTCAGCTTTGTTCGGGTATTTTCCCACGTCATTATAGTTGTGCTTTTATAGATGAACAGTTGTGCTGTCTAGACAAACACTATATAGAAGCCTGATGATGGCAGATGAGATTCTGCCGAAACATTGCTACAACTTTAAAAGCACAACTATAATGACGTGGGAAAATACCCGAACAAAGCTGAATACCATAGGTAGATAGATAGATAGATAGATAGATAGATAGATAGATAGATAGATAG
>NW_020769320.1:16764544-16818762 GCF_900518735.1 Pseudonaja textilis | reverse complement strand
TAGATAGATAGATAGATAGATAGATAGATAGATAGATAGATAGATAGATAGATAGATATGGAAGGCCCTTTACCACAGACCAAAGATCTTCAAACTTGGCAAGTTTAAGACTTGTGGACTTCAACTCCCAGAATTCCTGAGCTAACATGACTGGAGGAGGAATTTTGGGAGTTGAAGTCCACAAGTCTTAAAGCTGTCAAGTTGGAAGACCCCTGCCACACAGATAGACAGATACGGTAAAGAGGATATTGAGAAGCTGCTTACCTGTCTGGGTTGTCCCAGTGTTTGCCTCTGAAACCACGTCACTTTAAATATATGTTTGAATCTTGTGCGTGGATACTGATACGGATATTTCAAACTCGGTTATAATAATCCTGGTTCAAGATGAAATGAAAACACTTAATTCATGGAGCTAAATTAATTAATTATTAATTCATGAAGCTAAAGAGAAGGTTATGAAAAGAATACAGATAATTGTCTGACCATCTGAGGTTACAAAAGCCCCGGGGAAAAAAATGGTGTGACCACTTTTTACTCTTAGCATCCCCGTAGTCACACGATCAAAATTCAGATGCTTGGAAATTGATTCGTATTTGTAACAGTTTGAAGTGCCTTAGGGTCACGTGATCAGCCTTTGTGACCTGACAAGCAAAGTCAATGGGAAAACCACATCCACTTAACAACCATGTTGCTAACTTAACTGCAATAAATTTTGGGTTCAGTTGGACTATTTGTATAGGTTGCATTAAGTTATATGGTATTTAGAGAGGGTAATGTCCACATATGCAACCCAGAGCAACAAAGGATGTTTCCAGATAGTAACTACCTGTTCAAATGAAAGATGTCCAGGAAAATCTCCTGTGCAGGATTAACAAGAAGGATTTTTGTCTGTCCAATGGAATAAGTTTCTTTGAAATTTGAAGAGCCATGACGTTGAGGGGGTTCTGTAACTGCAAAGATTATATAGAATTAGCATGGAAATTAAGGTGTATTCTACAAATCATTAAGTGATCCTGGTTGATATCTATCTTGAGATAATTTTGATTTGATTTTGTTGCTTCTTAAAGATGAAAATGAAGAAGACAGACCAGAGGAAGCACCTGTTAGGTGAGTTTTTTTATAATGTTCATCGTGAGGTGTAGTCAGTCTTATGTCTGTTGTTCAGTTTTGCACTGAATATTTAGAAGCAGCTACACCCAAATGTCGCTTTATATGTGCAGTTGTATTTACAGCTTATTTTAAGAGTTTTATACTGTTTTTCTGAAAACAAGTAGTTGACAAGAAATGAAAAATAATTTTAAAATTTTGCAGATTAGAACTACGATCAATATACTAAAATAATGTAAAATTATAAGAAAAATGTCTTAATCTCCTTTCGGAAAGACAAGAGTGGCATCCAGTCGAGAGTCACTGACCATGAAATGGAAGGCATATCAATTTAATCAATAGAATAAGTTATCCTAAAAAAAAAACCAAATATCAGTTTTATTTATTAATCAAATTTATAAAACTGCCCATGTCCCCAGTGTTTTGGAGTGACAAAAACAAAATCTTTTTTCGGTGGGCCTGTGCACATGAGAAGGTCTCTGTAAAGATTTTTCTAAGATCCAAATAAGTCAGATGTGAATTATCCAGGTCATTAAAAGCAAGACTAGCATTTTGAATTGAGTTACAGAAGATAACATCCAGTAATGCTCCTAATTCAGTGAAAGTTGAAGTTACTTAACTTGCATTTGTCAGGTTTTTAGTGTAATGAAATGCCAAATGTGACTATATAAACTTTATTCTTTGTCCGATACAATTCAGTGAGGTTTTTTTTTATAAATAGCCATATAAGAAACTTGGTACAATGGATTCTATAGATATCTCAATTTTAATTATGAAATTGAAATTATTTCAGTAGGCTTTTAGAGTTTATTGTGCATCTTTGTAGTGCTGTTCTAGGAGACTACTTTTAGTAGTACTTGTTTAGAACATTTTTGAGAAAGTTTTTCATGGTTACAAGTAGTTTCATTAGTTGAGCATACATGTAGCTTAGGGATAGCATGTCTTGTTAGAGCTATGTTACAAACTGAAAACACTTCATTACTTTATTAAGTAATGTCATCTATGCTCATTTTATTTCAAATCCTAATTGAATTGGAACCTTATGGGCTGAAAAAAATTCAATGAGCATTTTCCTGATTACTTTGTAATTAATATGATAAATCAATGTTATTAAAATCCTATTCTACTCTGGACTCTTGAGTATAATCTCCTGTGAGTAGAGTCTTCTTATGAATAGAGACCCTCTGAGTGTCAATACCATAATTGTCTAGTTATTGTCATTTCTAAAATTAATTAGATATAGGGTACAAAATATCACTGTTGTATACTTCTTCATAAAATCTATGCTCCACAAGATTTTTTTAACTGGGTTACTTTAATACCTTAATAATGGAGACAATGAAAGACATAATATATAATATCAGTGAAATCACATTAAATCAAATGAAACAAAGTGTTATTGTGCTTAATTGCATTTTTATTTCCCAGAAATACAGGTTTTACTGAAAAAGTTGTGTTTTTTTCCTAGCAAAACTATAATTCATATAAAACATTAGTATTTTCTATCAAATCATTTAAATTACACTTTTTAAAAAACCAATATCAGTCCTTATCAACCAGCTAATGCCTTTTATTTTATCTTGAAGTGTTCCAACCCCAACGGGAAATGAAGAAGAAGGAGCAGCTGAAAATGGCGTAGTGAAAATGGTATTTTTTATAAAACTAGAACTATGGAAATCTGTGTAATATTTTTTAAATTTTGAGCAAGCCATTCATGAGGACCAATTGGCTATACAGCGTGGGTGTAATAATTTGTTAGGGGTGGGTCTATTTTGGAAACAGAACATTTGAGGGAATATCTTCCATGCCTGCAATTTTATTGCATCACTTCCAAAGTTTAAAAAGCTTCCAGGACAGTCCTAGATTGGCATAGTATGGAAGAGAAACTTATTTATTTAGCATTCCCTGGAACATTCTGTCCTCCAAATGAACCATTTTTGAACATTCCTATAATTTATTATTTTATTAGACTTCACTGTGTGATAAATTAAGTCCAGATTGCAAATGTTATTGGTGCTGAACTTGTCCTCAACGTTGAAAGTATGAGGATAACTTTGCACATCTAAAGCTGAGTGATTAAATGATGTGCTAGAAAAGAGTGCAGTACTAGAGTGCAGTACTTTCCCCAAAGCTATTATCTGTTAGAGATTGCTGGCAGATTTCTTTACACTTGGTGTGCCCTGTTAGTAGCATTCTAAGTACCATTGTGCTTAAAGGTTTGTGAACATTTTTGAATGTTCAATATTATTGCATAAATATCATTTAAAATGGGATCTGTTCTCCACACAAGTCCCAAAGCTTGATAAAAAGAATCCAGTTAAATAAGTAACTCACAAACATACTTCCTCGTTTCTCTATTGAGGAAAGTAATCCAAAGCTGTAGATTTGTGTGTGGCAAAAATATGTGATCCTTTGCTTTCAGCATAAGCCATGGTGGTGCAGTGGGTGGAATGCAGTATTGTAGGCTAATTTTGCAGAATGCCAGGGGTTAGATCCTCACTGGCTCAAGGTTGACTCAGATTTCCATCCTTCTGAAGTTGGTAAAATGAGGACCCAGATTGTTGGGGGCCAATAGGTGGACTCTGTAAACTTCTTAGAGAGGGCTGCAAAGCACCGTGAAGCAGTATATGAGTCTTAAGTGCTACTGCTATTCGGTAACTGGTGTGCCCTCCTTGCACAGCATTAACAAATATTTTTGATAATTGTTCAGTCCTACACATCGGCTGAGAGGAATTTTAACCCATTCCTCCACATAAAAGTATCAACTCAAGAGGTGTTAGTGAGCTTCTTTGCATGAAGGGTTGTGGAAAACCCTTTTGGGGTCTTTCCACAACATTTCTTTTTATGTATGCATGTATGTATGTATGTATGTATGTATGTATGTAAAGTTTTATTTAACTCAACATTTCTATAGGATTAGGGTCAGGGTTTTCATTTTGCCATCACAAAACATTAACTTTCTTCTGGTTTAGCCATTATTTGGCTGTACAACTTGTGCGTTTTGGCTCATTGTCTTGCTGTATGACTCATTTTGTGTTGAACTTCGGTTCACAGACAGGTATCCTGACCCTTTCTTATAGAATTTGCTAGTACAATTCAGAATTCCTAGCTCCATCAGTGATGGCAAGCCATCCTGGTGCAGAAGCAGCAAAGCAGACCCAAACCATGATCCTGCCACCCCCATGTTTCAGAATTGGGGTACGGTTCCTATGGTGGAACACATTGTTTGCCTTTTTCCAAAAGTAACCCTTTTCATTAGCTCTCCAAAATTCTTTGTTGGTGTCTTGTCCATCCAAAAAAATCTTTCAGTAGCCTTCTAGGTTATCCATGTGGTTTTTTACAACATATAGATGGGCAGCAGTGTTCTCTTGGGGGAGTGATGACTTTCTTCTTGCAATCCTGACAAGCTTGCCATTGTTGTTCAGTGTTTCTGTCAGGGCAACCTCATTAACATGACATTTGCCACTATAAGAGAGCCCTTTAGTTCTTTAGATGTTGAGTATTGCATGTCTTGCTTTTGGTGTGATCTTGTTGGTGGACCACTCCTGTGGAGGGTAAGACTGTGTTGAATTGTCTCCACTTTTACATGATCTGCTTGATAGTAAACTGGTTGCATTTGAACTCTTTACATATAGTTTCTTAAACTTTTCTAGCCAGGGAAGCATCAACAATTATTCTCAGAAATCTTCTTTGTTCAAGCCATATTTCCACATAGCTGTATTGTGAATATGAGATTTTGATAATATCCATAATTCTGCTCTTTCACTAAGGCAGGACCTGCCATAGTCACACCAGTTTCTCATCCCATTGATAGAAACACCTGACTCTTAATTTCCAGTTCAAATTAATTGATAATCCTAGAGGTTCAAATATTTTTGCCACACTTAAATATGTAGCTCTGGATCATTGTCTTCAATAAATACATGGTGTTTTTTTATTCATTTCTTTAATATTGGTCCACTTTATTTTTAGGGCTTATGTGGAGAGTGCGTCATGTTTTAGATCATATTTAAGCAGTATCATTGAAAACTCAGTTCAGAAACTTTGAGAGCACCTCTCTGCATATCTACTAGTGTTTCAGCTTTGAACCAGAGAAACAACTGAGAAGTCTCCCCCCATTTTCTATTTCTGCAAATCTCTTCCAACGCTGCTTTTTAGTATTTCAAGTATACAAAATGCTTGCCAGGGTTGTATTTTGTTCATTTGTATCTCAACAAGTGAGTGCCAGCTTGGTCTAGAGTTTAAGGATTCTGGATTAAAAGCAAGAAACTGGAATTAGACACAAGAGACTGCCAGATTACCATAAGACAATTATTTTATTAAGTCTTAAGAATACAGCATTGGCAAGCCACTTCCGGAAAGCCATATAGTAGCAAGGAGTCAAGTTTGACTCAAAGGAAAGAAAATGCCATCACATGTAGAGGATCTTGCTTGTGTCTTGCAAATGCGTTTTGCTTGTGGCAAGTAGACATTTTTCTTACCAAGCATTAGAATTAAACAAGATTTAAATAATCCACATTGAGAAGATTATTTCTGAATACATGACTCTACAGGTTTGGATTATACAACGTATCTTGAAATGCTATAAATTTGCAATTATACAGTTGCCTTTTCAAATAGTATCAAGAAAGGTAGTTGGTACTTCCACCGTAGTTGAATTATATATAATTTCTAATTATAGCCTTTTTCGGGGTGGGCGGGTAGAAAGTGACAGAGGCCGAAGATGACAGTGACAGTGACAGTGATGATGATGAAGATGATGTTCAGGTCACTATTGGTGATATTAAAACAGGAGCACCGCAGTATGGGTAAGTTGTTTATTGCTTAATCATCTGGATTTCGGGTTCTGAGTTAAGGCAGGCTTATGAAAAATCCCTTCCTTTGTTACCTTGAAGCAAGTAACAGTTGCTTCCAGCTAAAGGACCAACTCTGTGGTCACGTGATTGCAGTCTGGGTTCTTGGCAACCCGTTCTCACGTAACAACCGGTTGCCAAGTACCCAGGGACCATATGATCGCCACTTGCAACCTTTCCTGCCAGCTTCCCCAGAAAGTCAGTGGCAAGGCTGACAGGGAATGTTGCAAGTTGCTGGGCAAGTTTCCCCACCTTCTTACCCTTCTCCCCCCACCCACCCCCCAGCCCTTTTGTGTTCATGTCAATCACTGATGCACCCCTGTAGAACTTTGCCAATCTATGCAGCATCTCTTCCGCATCCTTCGCACTGTTAGGTGAAGGATGCGGAAGAGATGCCACCCTGACCTTACCCGACCTGCACTGTGCCTCTTGTGCCTTTCCTGACCCACCCAGCATTTCTCATCATCCTTACACCGCCCCAACCTACCCTTTGCATGCGCTTGCTCCCTCCCCCATCCAGAAAAAGCCATCTACATTCCTGTGGATCTGTCTGCTGTGTCCCTTCTTGCTTTACTCCTGACAGCACATGAATTACAAAGGTTTTCTAAGTAATTTTACCAATTTTCTCACAAAAATTCAAAAGGGCTTTGCCATAAAAATACTGAAATGTACTTTTCAGTGGAATTTAGAGTTATTTATTAGGAGCTGTGGTGGCGCACTATTGCAGGCTAACTCTGCCTACAGGCAGGAATTCGATCTTGGCTAACTCAAGGTTGACTCTGCTTTCTATCCTGAGGTCGGTAAAACGAGGACCCAGATTGTTGGGGGCAATAGGCTGATGTTGTAAACTGCTCAGAGAGTATTGTAAAGCACTATAGAGCAGTATATAAATCTAGGTGCTATTGCTAAGTGCTATTTCAATTAACCTCATGTTTAGAGAAATCTCATGCTACCTATAAAATTCATTTTTGTTAACTTTGTTGTAATAGATTTGAAGACAGTTGTATGCTCTGAAGCAGGGGTCGCCAATCTTTTGGACCTCAGGGACCACCAAACTCATAATTTTAAATTCCAGGGACCACTAACCAGTTCTGTGGGCGTGGCCTAATTTGTGGTTATGGCTTGGTCCCATGACTGGCTGGGTATGGCTTGTATGTAAATATTATAAATATTTATATAAATATTGAATTTCTTTATAAAAGAGCAACTTTTACCCAAAATCAGCCAAAACAGGCAAGCAGATTGAGTTGCTCACAGAATCATTCAGTGATCTATCTATCTGCCATCGGCTAGCTCAGTCTGTCATATAAAATTTGCATGCTGTGAGTCTGCCCTGAATAATAGAACCTTCAGTCCTAAGGGAGGTTTGGCCAAAGTTGTAAAGACTAGCTAGAAAGCAAGAAATCCAACCATTTCCTGCTTCCTAGCTAATCTAAATCTCCTGGCACAGCAGAACAGATGATGGTCGGAAAAAGGAAAAATAGCAACTTAGCAGACAAGTTTGCCGGGTAAGGACTGAGTGGGCGGGGAGGGTTCCTGCGGGCCATGTGGGCGGTGCAGCCTCGTGTTTCTGCGCAGCCTGGATTAATTGCTTTGCCCCCCGGGGTGCTCTGGGGGTGATATTTCTTTGCAGCCCACCCCAATTTTCTTGCGACCCACTGGTTACTGACCGCTGCTCTAAAGAATGCTAAAATAATTACTTCATGTTACATCCCAAATCATTTTACACTTTTTTGAAACTTCAGCAATACTTGTCACAGTTGATAATAGTTTTTTTTTTATGTAAATCAGGTAGATAGACACCATATTCAATCAGTGTGACTAAGTGTGGGATTTGCTCCCTATTATATATAGCAGATTGCCTGTCATTATCAGTGTTATAAAATTAGCTTAAATACAAGCTGTTGTATATAAACAGAGAGCAAACACCAAGCTCACCAGCAGCACTGATGATGTTACCTAGTTGAGTAATGAAATGTCTGCAAGCAAACAGCCAAGCTCAGAGAGCATCAAAGACTCCACTGTCCAATCTGAGCTACATACATTATTTCCTGTTGGGATCAGAAACAAGTAAAATACCTAGAACTAAGGAGAAATTTCCTGACAGAACAATTAATCAGTGGAACAACTTGCCTCCAGAACTTGTGAATTTTCCAACGCTGGAGGTGTTTAAGAAGAGATTGGATAACCATTTGTCTGAAATGATACAGGGTTTCCTGCTGGAGCAGGGGTTGGGCTAGAGGACCTCCAAGGTCTCCCTTCCAACTCTGTTATTCTATTCTATTTTAACCAGTAAAAAACCAAGTTGTTACTGTATTTCCAAAATACCTTCAGCGAAGCACTTATACATTCCTCACAATTGAAGTGCTGGAACTGCTAAGCAGTATGGTCGTGTAAAATTGTGCTTTACAATTACGGCAGTGGGTGATGGAAATTAGAGGCTTAATCATTGCCTGTGGACTACTTGTATGTGCATGTATGGAGAACTGAGGAAAAGCTTTGCAGTGTCTTTGCTGAGCTAGAAGTTGTTGCTTCTTTTAACACTTATGTGAGTGTACACCACTGCACTTCTGAACACTTTTTCAAATCATTTCCTCAACAGTCTTGTTCATCTTTTACCCTTTACTGTAAAAATGTTGTTTTTTAGGTATGGAGCAGCACCAGTGAATCTCAATATTAAAACAGGAGGGCGAAGTTATGGATCCTCTGGTAAGCATTTATTGAGAGCTCAAAGAAAGAAACTAGGAAAAATAATGCTATGCTCTGTACTTTGGTATCTCTTAAGATTCTACATTGCATTGATACAGTGTAAGAGAATGTTTATAAGAACAGTAACTTATCGGGCTCATGAGTGCCAGTATGAAGGAAATAAGCACCTTATTTTCTCTATAAAATAAGTGAAAACTTATAATAATACATTGTTTGTCGTGGGCTAATAAAATAAGTATTCTTTTTTTATAGGCACCAAAGTAAAAGGAGTTGATCTTGATGCACCAGGAAACATTAATGGTGTTCCGCTATTAGAAGTTGATTTGGATTCTTTTGAAGATAAACCTTGGAGAAAACCAGGTAGAAAATTTTGCATAGAAATAAATAGCATTGTAAAAACACGTCAGTAAAACTCCGCAGATGAGCAGAAATTTGATTTTCTTGTTTTAACTAAACACACGGAATGTGTTCATAATTCCTATTTCAGGGGAAATCTAATCACAGCATGTCGTAGACCCAATACTTGTAAAAATGCTGCTTCCAAGAGGCAGGGAAAATACAATATTACTCAGCTGGATTTGATTCATGAGAATGTGTTGTTGCACGTTTTGCAGTTTTAAGTTTTTTACTCAAGTGTTTTGATGTTTTAGCTACTTCGGCTTATCTAACATAGGAAAAAGTGCCTCCCCTTTGAAGCACAGCTAAGTAATAAAACATAGCTAAGTGGTGGTGGGAAGTAAACAAAAGGGAATGTTGTAAAAAGAGGGCTTTTTTTTCAAAATAATTATTCAGCTGCTTTTCATTTTGGAAAACCAGTAGCTAGAAAGCATTGTGGAAGGCAGGTTTCTTCCACATTTTTCTAGTAGTTGCGTTTAACTCCTAGAATATTGGTTGTTTTCTTTTTAAGGCGCTGATCTCTCAGATTATTTCAATTATGGGTTTAATGAAGACACTTGGAAAGCCTACTGTGAAAAACAAAAGAGAATACGAATGGGACTCGAAATTTTACCCGTTACCACAGCTACAAATAAAATAACGGTAATGAAAATAATCTCTTTGTTTCACAATTGTAGAACCATTTTCCTTCAAAAGTTAGATTCCACACACAGTGTTAGCAACCCTTGGTGTGGTTCAAAAGTTCATTCCCTTCCTTCCTTGTTCCTATCATCCAGCCATTTTGCTCCATTTCCTTGTTGGCCTCTGTGTTGGTAATGTGGAATCACTTACTGCAACTAGCTTGTAACCTGTTGTTAGTTGTGTTGTAGCCCATCAGTCCATAATGTGGTGTTTTAATGGGCAATGTGTTATTTAACTTAGGCCGAAGACATTGCTATGGAAGTAACGCCAGGGACAGAGATTCCAGATGGCACATACAGTCTTTTTAAGGTGAATGTTGGTAAACTTTCCTTAGTCACTCTAATTACTGTTTGCCATACCACTTCCAAGTTTGAGTCTAAACACAAAAGTGGACGTAGCTGTTTTTTTCCCCCCAGCTTTTTAAAAAATATGTTCTCTAGATGTGCTGCATGTAGAAACACTTATTTTTTTATCTTTCTTGCTGCAACTCTTATGACTTGATGGCATAATGTACTAATGATTGCTGTGACAGTTACATAATGTATACGCTGCCTTGTTTTATTGAGATATGTCACTCCGTTACAGATTTCATGTATCATTTTTGATCCTTGCTTTCTCTCTCTTGGTGGTCCAACTTCAAAAATGAAGTTCAGGCAGAATTCTGCTGACTGAAGAAATTATTCTCCCTGTGTAAGAATATGCACGAAACAAAATGTGTGTAGTTTTGAATCTGAAATGAAACGAAGGCTGCTTTAACTATCTGAAAGTTTTGCCGTTATATTGGGCGGGGGGGCTAGTTTGATGGAAATGAAACCTGGAATGTTTTTACTATTTTTTATTTCTGCTGAAGCAAAAAAACATAGGATACAGGACAGGTGTGTGCCACACTTAACTCTCTCTTGCCTTCCTACAGATAGTATTGCTGCCTATTCCATTGTGCCCCTCCACCTTTTGCAGTGTCGTCTTTTTCTCGGTTGCCCTGGACTGTTGCTCATAGCCTTAGCCTCCCTGCCTGAACGACTGCTTTCAGTAACAACCATTCCAGCCCATATTCAAGCAAACAGCTCCATAGCTGAATCAACCACCTCCGTTTTGTATTAGAGTTTAGACCCAAGCCACCTGAAAACAGCTGTTCCACAAACAGTTCATGTACAAATACTTCCACACGTCCCTACCTTCGTATATAAGATATTGTTAGATTGTCATAAATCAGGATCACAAACTTGTAGTAATCACCAACCTCTAATATGCCTAGAAGACTTTCGGAGACCACATTGTTAGGCTCAGCGGCATCGTGAAGCGGCAAATTCTAGCTTTCTCTTGAGTGCTTCTAAGGCTGAAGACAATTCTAGACAAGACCTTGCTGTGGTAGGACTTGAACTCTTTGCTTCATGCCAGTGTAAGAAATTATCAACTAGATACATGGTTACCATTGACTAGGCATTTGAGAATGCCTGGGGGTGGGTGGGAAATGCACATCAGGTTAATATGTGACATTTACATGGTGTGAAGAAATGGGTAGGAACTTAAAAACCAATATATTTTTGAGAAAATTACCTTAATTTTGCCATAAGGCCAATACTTTTATTTATTTTTTACACCAGCACAACAGTTTTGCAAAATGTAGAAAGCATATAATATGCTTATTTTTCCATGAAGAGAAACTTCAGTTTCTTCGTTTTAATAAAATGCTATTTTAAAACACGATAGAAAATTGACCTGGTAGGGAATTTTTTTTAGGATGGATCTGGCTGGTTGGCTCCCAATTATTCTTTTTTATTTTCCAGGCTGGAGTATTTTAGCCTCTTGTCACTTAAAAAGGAGAACAGGTATAAATACTGATGGTTAGTTCAACATCTGTAACCATGCTAAGGTGATATATTTTATGTTCGTGGAGGAGTGTGTATAAAATTTTTGGGTGGGAAGCCCCATTTCAATCAGTGTGTGCGGTATTTGTTCAACATTTGATTCTGAAGAATTAAGCTAAATTATAAGCAGAGCTAATATGAAGATTTGAATTAGTATCCTTTTATTACTTGGTTGAGCTTTTATTTAAAAAACATGCTTATGTACTATTTTATTTGTACCTATTACCCAAGACACTTTGGTCAAGGCTACCTCATAATTGAGGATTTGAATCACATTTTCTACGTTCAGTTCCAGATTTATCACCATCACAAGTGTATGAGCAGGGTTGTGCTTTTCCGTAATATTCCATAATGCTACAACGTCCATTCATGCTTTTTACTAATGTAATCTGATGAAAAATGTGAAAAGTATCCATTGTCGTTATATAGAAGTCTACATAATCTAATGCTCCACCATAATGTGTTAATCACTGTATGCTTTTCCAAAATAGGGATAAGATAATCAACTCTAGTGCTCTAAAAGCAGGGGTCCCCAAAACCCCAGTCCATGGACTGGCACTGGTCCGTGGCATGCCAGAAACTGGGCCGCACAAACAACCGAAGTCCCATCCACGGGATGCAGGCAGCATATGAAACCACACACCCCTCTGGTCCATGGAAAAACCTCCACAGAACTGGTCCCTAGTGCCCAAAAGGTTGGGGGGGGGGGCACTGTCTTAAAGGACTAGAAAACAACATTATAGTTTATAGGGTTTTTTTTTTTTAATATACAGGAAGAGGTACGAAACTCTTTCCCCAACTAGCATTAGTGCAGGATATTTTGCCTGTCTTATTCAAAGCAGTCTTTTTTTTTTTTTTAAAAAAAAAGAGAAACTACATTTATAACCGTACGGTATTTGTGCTTCCCACCCACCCCCATCCGAGGAGAAATACATATGCCCCCCCCCATATAAGAGACTAATAACTGCCAGTTGTTTAGGTTTTATTTGTCTAATAATGCATACGGTTCAGTTTGCTTTGCTTAATAGCAAGTGGAAGTTATTGTGTACCTTATCAGTCTGCAGGGAAATATTAGTCTACATTTTTAGACTTTGCTTAATACTTTTTTAAAAAAATATTCTTTACATGTTTGCTTTTTTGATGTTTGGGATTGCTGGAAACAGGGCACCAGATGCTTAGGTCATTTTCCCTAGGCATGCCGCCTAGAGCTATTTTCCCATAATGGAGCTGAGTTTGACTGATAAAACATTGGTTGCACTCCCTATTTCTCGGTTTTTATTCCTATTCCATACTGAAGAAAAACACTTTCGTTAAACACTTTACAAGTGCTGAAGCATAAAAGCACAAACCTTTGGTGGATTCTACTTTGATTTCCCCCCACACACACACACTTCATAACACTACAGACAAAGTTTTAAATTACCCTCCCCTTCCCTATTCTGAGAACAACTTATTTTCAGGGTGGCTGTTGGAGTTTTTGAGAAGCGACATTTCCTTGGACAAATGAAATAGGGAGGAACTTTGAATTGAAGCCACAATAACAAGTTTGCTAGTATGACCATCCGTATTTAGAAATTATTGGGTTTGTTGCTATTTTTTTTTTTTGTGATTTATTGGAAGAGATCCTTTATTTTGCACTAGGTAACGCTAATGAAGAAACTTTATTCTAAAGGTGCAGCAGGGCAGAACTGGAAATATGGAGAAAGAAGTAGCTCTTCCACCAGTCAAAACTGAGTTTACGTCTCCCCCACCCTTATTCAAGACAGGAGTCCCATCAAACAGGTCAGTTGGTTAGTCGCACTTCGGAAGTGCTGAAGACAGAAACTGTTTCCAGGGTTGCTATCATCCCTTTTTAAAATTGAACAAAATATCTCTTTACCACTTGCTCACATCTTGCGGTTTTTTTTTCATCCTTTGGTTTAAATCTTTGATATAATCTGAGATCTAGAATGTCAGTGGCAATCAGTGGTTTTCAAAACCTCTAAGCTGATAATCAGTGGTAGTAAACAGGGTTAATTTGCATCTAAATAACATGTTGACAATAATTTAAGTAGGTTTAGAAGCCAGATGATCTTGATTATATTTTACAAAAGTTTATACTATGCATTTAATTTGGGTTGAGGTAACTACCATGAATTCCATAATTGTCATGCCCTTGTTGGAGTCTGATTCTGAGGGGGAGATTGAGGAGCTGACAGGGAGTGGGAGTGTGGCTCTGGTGGCTGTGGAAGAAACGGGGGAAGGGCAAAGTCCGGCTGGGCATTCACAGGAAGACCCAGGGCCATCCCCTCTTCATCCTAGGGCACGCAGGGAGGAAAGGAGAAGGGAGCAATGTGGCTTATGGGAGAGAAAAGGGCCCTGATCCCTTTCCTTAGTTGCAGCTGGGAGAACAGGATATAAGAAGGGCGTTTTGCACACAGCACCTTACTGGAAGAAAGCATGCATTATCTTGGTTGAGGCTTATCTGGGTGTTGGCGTCCTCCCAACTGTGTGCTTCCTTATTTTTTGGAAGTCTGCAATATATTATCCTGGCCTGTCGTGTTAATTACTTCAGCGTGGTTTGTGTTGGTTTTTTTATATCTAATGTATCTGTACTTTGGGTTTGGACTGCATTTCTTCCCTTTGTAGACTGTTTTTGGAAGAGGTTGATCTCCAGCAGAGGATGACTGGACATTGGGGGCCAAGTTTGAGGTATTAAAGGGACTTTACCTATTTTTGTGACTTTGTTGCTTTTGTGCCACCCCCCAGGTCATTATAATAATGTTTCTTGTATATTGTTAAACAGATATAAACAAAGGCTGCCTAGCAGCTTAAACTTTAATATCTATAGTTTTAATTTTCGTGGTTGGCTGAGATTGGTTTGGAGTAGGCTGTAGTCAAGGTTCTTCTTACATTTGATCAATTAAAAATGCAAATTCAGTTTTGAAGAGGTCCTAAGACTTGCCTATCATGGGCTAGATATGCAAAGTCGGTATGTATTGAACATGTAGCTGAATGACATCTTAAATAAGGCAAAGTAATACAATCAGGAAAATGTAAAAAGAATTATATTGCTTTCCTTTTGATCATTATTTTCCTGCAACCTGCTTGATTTCTTTCACAATGCTTTATTTCACACTAGCTGATTTTGCTTGTAACTGTTACATAATAAGATAGTCTGAATACAAACTCATAATCCAGTTGAATCCCATTGAAAGCTAATAATCCTGTTTTATATGATCTCTGTTGGCCTCTACTGAATTCATTTAGATTTTCTCAAATAAATGACCATAGTTTTTTGTGTGATGAGCACACTCAAGAGGAGAATTTTTCAACTAGATGTTTGGGGGGGCGCAGTTAGAGCATGGTCAGTGATTGAGCAGCTTTCTCTAATGCCTGCCTGCCCATCAGCCAAAATATTCTCACTTATGATCTATTCTAGTCCAAGAGCTTGTTATACAGTATCTGGCATATACTTTGCTGACCGCAAGGGAGGTTGATGGCATAGTAAGAGGAGGCAGGTAGATCTCTGCTTCTTTGTGGATTGGAATGACCAGAGCTAGGCCCCAATCATTGGAATCTTAGCATGGTTATTGATGCAGGTGAATAGGGAAGCCAGAACAGGTACACACCTATCTAGATTATTTTGGATCACCTGAGATAAAGTCATGTTAAGGAGCCTTGTTTGGTTTCAGGTGTTTAATCAATCATTGTTTTTACTTTTTAAATTTTGTTATTTACTTTTATTTTTACTTTTCATTAAATACCCTGGTTATTCTAATTTGTTTTATCTTAAAATGTTATTAGCAGATCAGTCTGATTTCATTTCTCTTTCCACAGCCCAGTACAGATTAATAGTCTTCATAGTATGCCATAGTATTAACACTAATCCCTCTTAGATATCTTAGAAAATATATTAACTGTGACTATCCTGCTTGCTGGTCTACAACCAAATAAAGATTGATTTATTAGGGTTTTCTTGTGTGTGTCCCTGTAAATAAGGGAAACAGGAATATTTGTATTACATCACGAATATTGAAAGCACTGGGCATCATTTTATATATTGTCCTTTTCTTGGCGGGGGAAGACATGAAAACATCATAGAAATTTCAGATGGGGAAAAATAGATGTTTATCAAGCAGTACATTATTGTTAATGTTAACCTATAACATTATAGGTTATTGTTACCCTATATTTTAGGTCCAGCCATTTAAAAGTATATTTAATTCCTAGATTCTATAAACGTTGCAATTGTTTTGCCATGAGCATATGTATATTTTACTTTTGACCTCTCAAGTCTGATTATGAACTGTTCTGTCCGTGTTGGTGCTAATGGTGAATCAAAGAGTCTGAATTGTTTTTCTTGAAACAAAACAGAAAAAAAAATCCAAAAACAAATCATAGCTTCTTTCTCTGCAACTGCATGGTACCTGGATAAATCCAGCTCTATTTGGTTTTCTTGCTTGTTTGTGCGTTTGTGTTTTCTCTTAACGTGAGATGAAATGACTTAGTGAATATGGTTAAAGCATCTCTAGTCTAGACCACTATTAGAATGATCCTGTCTCCCAGAATCACAGGAAGGCGCAGATGGGGGGAGGCGGGGAATTCATGTGACAGAGTGAGGGGTAGAAAATTGTGTCTGATAATAGGAAAAGGTAGAAACATAAGAAAAGAAAGACCTAGAACCACGTTGGTGCATCTATGGCATGCGTGCCACAGGCGGCATGCAGAGCCATTTGTGCTGGCACGCGAGCCGCAGGCAGACTTATCTCACTGCGCATGCGTGCGCCTCCCAGCTGATTTTTGGCCTCCCAGAGACCTGAGGATAGCTTCTGCAGCCTTTGCAGGCCGAAAAATAGGCCCATTTCATCACTTCCTGTATTTCCAGACGCTGTCCTCAAGCCTCTGGGAGGCCGAAAAAGGCCTCAAAGAGGCCGAAAATCAGCTGGGAGGCGCAATGCAGGTAAGGGGGGGGATTGTGCGCACATGCTCAGGAGGTGTGTGGGGGGGTGCACATTGCCTTCTGGGTGCTGGTGCATGAGTGCATGCACAATTTTTGGCACAGGAGCCCAAAAAGGTTAGCCATCACTGACCTAGAACATTTATCTCACCAGAAACAGCGCCTCTTCTCAGTCGCAGACAGGCACTGCAGTCAGGAAAACCAGTTCGGGCGCTGTGAAGTGGCAGGCTCGATATGGGAGGGCTGAGTCACCCGAACTAAGGTAAGAACGTTTTAAAATACACGTTCATGTTTTTAAACAAATTTTTTTTTACGATGCCATATTTTTCCTCAGTAGATGGAATTGGGCTGGACTTGGCCACATAAGCCTATTTTACCAACACTGATGAGGAAATATAAATACAGATTAATCCTGATCATAATAATAATTGTGAGGAGAGTATTTTCTGTGTGTACTTCATTATAGAATTGGGGAGTCTTAAAATTTAAAATATTTTTGGGTTAATTTCATCAAAGCCCGGTTATGTTTTTTTCCTCCCTCTTCCCCCCCCCCCCCCCCCATGATGATAATAAAATGAACACATAGAACACTGTTATTTCATCAAGGAGTACCAAAGTTCATGAGTGCCAATCAATTTTTAGATTATTTTCTGCACCAGGATTCGTCCCATAATTGTTTAGTTTTTACTCTGCTAGTAGTTCCTTTATGCCCACTGTGCTATTACAGTGGCCATACATGGCTCCACTTTCCAAATGAAATGCTGATTAACCATAGCAATAACACTTAGACTTCCATACCGATTCACAGGCTTTATAGAGCCCTCTCTAAGCACTTTACAGAGTCAGCCTATTGCCTCCAACAATCTGGGTCCCCCCTGGAAATAGTGAAGGACCAGCCCGTGGTGAAAATGGAGCTCATGAGGGCAGTTCCCCCAAGCTCCATTTTCGCTGGCAGAGGGTTGCAGGAGGCCGTCCCAGTAGACAACGGAGCTTGGGAACCCCTTTTCATTGGCAGAGCGCTCAGGCCACCACAGGTGCCCCCCCCTCCAATACAAGTGACATCATGCTGGCCACGTCCACCTTGGCTCCCCGAGGTCAAACCGGAATCTGATGCAGCCTTCAGTGAAATCTGTATGTTTTATCCTCCAGACCCCTTATCATCTTGGTTGCTCTTCTCTGTACTCTTCCAAGGGTCTCTGCATCTTTGTGGCAACCAGCACTGGCTGCTGTATTCCAAATGTGGCCTCACTCACTAGTGCAGTATAGAGTTATATCACTTCACGTGATCTTGAGACATGTAGTCCTCGACTTACGACCACAGTTGAGCCCAAATTGAGACATGTGTTAGGTGAGTTTTGCCCCATTTTACGACCTTCCTTGCCACCATTGTTAAATGACTCACTGCAGCCGATAAGTCACTAACCCAGCTGTGAAGTGAAATCTAGCTTCCCCATTGACTTTGCTCGCCAGAAGGTCACAAAAGTTGATCCCATGGCCTTGGGACACAGCAATAAATATGCTGTCCAATAAATAGGGACCAGCTGTCAAGCACCTGAACTTTGATGTTGCAAAGGTGATAACATTCAAGTCACATTTTTCAATGCTATTGTAACTTTGAATGGTCACTAGACCAGTGGTTCCCAAAGTGGGCGGTACCGCCCCCTGGGGGGCGGTGGAATGTCTTAAGGGGGTGCTGAGAGGCAAGGGAGCCGGCAGGAGGGCGCTAGGAGGCGGCAGGGGGGCGCTGGAGGTGAGCAGCAGGGCACAATTCAGGGGTGAGAAAAAATCAGTCCGCCACCGCGTTCGAGGCGAGGCCCCGCAGGATCACTCCATTGACTTGCACACTCTGGTGCAAGGAGCTCAAACATCCCGCCACCGTGTTCGGGGCGGCAGGGCCTCGCCCCGAATGCATCGTTGGGAAAGGAGAGCAATCTAGTCCAATGACCTGCTCCAGCAGGGTTGGAAGGGAGTTTGCGTATATGTATGCGCATGACTGTCAAAACTCCAAAAACAGGTCAAGTAGTTCTGGGAAGGCCAGTCATAAATTAGAGCACTTGCTGAGCAACCGGCCATTAAGTGAGGACCACTTGTATTTGGTTTGCCGGTCATCAAACCATGCCCACCCAGTCATGTGACCAGCAAGCCACGCCTACCCAGTCATGTGACCAGCAAGACACGCCCACCCGGTCACGTTACCAGCAAACCACACTCTCAAATTAGGCTATGCCCACAGAAATTTGAATCCCGCCCCTGGGTGGGGGGGGCACTGAGGATGAGTTTGTAGCACCAAGGGGGCGGTGGACTGAAAAAGTTTGGGAACCACTGCACTAGACGAACTTTTGTAAGTCGAGGACTACCTCTCCTATCCCTTTGTTAAGTGCAGTCTAGGACTGCGTTGGCTTTTTTGGTTGCTGTAAAAGGACTGGTCCTGAACCCTTCCCCGCCCCGGTCCATGGACCAGCACCGGGCCACAGCCAGCACCGGGCCAAAGCCCCATCTGTGGGATTCAGGCAGCGCATGAAACCACGCCCCCTCTGGTCCATGAAAAAACTCACTCCACGGAACCAATAATTAACTAATACCAATATTAGTTACTGTGTTAACTAATGCCAGTATTAATTAATATTAACTAATCCCCGATATTGATCTGGAGCTCTGCTTCAAGTGCTCCTGCCAAATCAAACGGGCCAGGGGATCACAAGAAAGTGGCTACAGAGGTGCTTCCTCTGTAGGACAAACCTACAACGTTCTAGCTCAGGGGTTTCCACCCTTGGCAACTTGAAGACTTGTGGACTTCAACTCCCAGGATTCCTCAGCCGGCTTTGAGGTGAGGAGCTGGCTGAGGAATCCTGGGAGTTGAAGTCCAGAAGTCTTCAAGTTGCCCAGGGTGGAGACCTCTGTTCTAGCTAGAGAGGGGCTCAAACTAACTCCCAGTCCTGGACCAGCACTGGACTGGACCGCAGCAAGCCAGAAACCAGGCCGCGCAAACAAGCAAAGTCTCATTCACGGGATGCAAGCCGCCCAAGAAACCACGCCCCCTCCGGTCTGTGAAAAACCTCTCTCCACGGAACCAGTCCCTGGTACCCACAAGGTTTGGGGGCCATTGCGCTAGGACACCTAGATCCCTTTCTCATAACAATATCTGAACAGCTATTACGTAGAAGGAGGGCAGTCAGAATTGTTTCAGAACCCCAAGCTGTGTGCAAGTGGGTGTGGCTATAAAAACAGAATCATCAAATGGATTTAAATTGCAAGGAAATTGGTTTTGATTGGCCGTCAGGAGATAAATGCTCCTAACTGGAAGAACTGTTCATCTCAGGAAGCAAACTCTCCTTGGTTGGAGGCATTTTAAAAGAGGCTTGGTGATCCTCTCTTAGGGGTTTATTTATAGGAGTAAATTTTCACATTGGGCCAGGGGTAGGACTAGATGACCCCTCCTAAACCTTAAATTCTGAGGCTGCTTGTCCAGAGTGCCAGAGGGATTCAGTAGGAAGCAGTTCATAGCTTGTTCCATTTGCACTCCTATTACATTAAAGAATTAATGAATACCCTTTTATATAAATTACCTACCGCCTATAGATCAGAATAACACTGGTTCATCAAGGCCTTATCCATTCTGTCCTTCTCACTTTCTTAAATAATGTTTTGTAAATTGACTCCAGGTCACCACCTAACCTTGACATTTAAGAATCTTCCTGTCAGTACATAAACAAATAGAATAACAGAGTTGGAAGGGACCTTGGAGGTCATGCAGACCAACCTCCCCTGCTCAAGCAGGAGATCCTATACTGTTTTTTGGTGGCAACAATCCCGATTAAAGTAGATCTGTACATTATTTTTTCTTGGGGGTTTTATACAATTCATTACAGCAGCCTGGTCTGGTGCCCCCTCGGATGTATTGAATTTCACTTCTCCAAATTCCTGTCTAGCACTGCTGGCTGAAGATTTGAGGGATCGAACCCCCAATCTGGAGGGCAACAAAAAATTTCTGTAGAGAAAAAAAAAAAACTATAGTTCCTGTGCTTTTACCAGCCAAAATAAATTCCTATTTTTTTTTAATCTTACTTACACAATCCTTCCATTTTTCAAAACAATATTTACGAAAATTGTTTGCACTTAGTTTAAATGTTTTATGAAATAATGTTTTGCACTTCCCTTTTCAGACGCCTCTCTGGGACAATAGATGTGATTGGACAGACCATCACAATCAGCCGAGTAGAGGGAAGGCGGCGTGCCAATGAGAATAGCAATATTCAGGTTTGTTTTCATAAATGTAAAACAAAATAACTTCTACCCTCAATCCCCAAAATTCCCATCCAACATCAGTACAGAAGATGAACTTACACAATGTGTTAGGGTTGTTACGCAAAATAAAATAAAAAAAAAATAAAACAGGGAATATGACTCACAATCAAGGCATGGATTTATTCATTAGATACATTAGAATTGAAGGAAGTTGGACAGAATTTCAGATCGAAAGATTGAATTGTTATCCTTTTAATATAACGTGCTATTATATTAATTTATTATATTATCATGGATTGTTTCATCCATGAAAGTGTGCCACGTGTTCCTTGCTCTCCCCAAAGCTGTAGGGCCTCCTTTATGCAATATAGAAATTTCAAAAAGAGCACTGATTGGTGGCACATGCCGTAAACCAGGGGTCAAACTCAAGGCCCGTGGGCTGTATCCGGCATGCAGTGTGGTTAGATATGGCCCACGGGACCGGCCTGGAAATAGCACAGGAAGAGCCCGCGGTGCCTCTGCTACCAAAAAAGGGCCCCCAGGGTGGGCATGCCCCCCCCCCCGGCTCCATTCTGGGCCTGGATGGACTCCTGCAGCACTCTGGTAGGGGTGTGTGTGACTCAGAAAGTTATAAAAGGGAGAAAAGGTAACATATTTCACCTTTCCGGCTTGCAGGATTCTGCTACTATAGCCTATGTCAATAACTTGTAGTTCTAGTCTTCCTATGGAGTTAGTTTCTTGACCTGGTCTCTCACTCATAGGGTGATCAAGTAGATCAACTATGTATTAAATCAAATCACAGAAATGTAGCCCTCTCTATTTTTATAAGTGCATAAAAACCATATGTGGAGGTGCGGTCCCGTGTCATGCCTATCATGGCGATGGCCATGCCCCCCGCGCCCCCCCCCCCGTCCTTCGAGGCCAAACACAACCTTGATGCGGCCCTCAGTGCAATTGAATTTGACACCCCTGCCATAAACAGATTTGATCTCCCTCTCTCAAGGGTTTATTGCAAAACATTGCATTACTTGCCCCTCCCTCCCCATTGAATAGATTATTCCATTGAATAGAAGCAGGCAAATGCAAATATTAGTTTAGATTTAGCAGGTCCCGAAGGGGAGGAAAGTACATTTTCCGCTCCTTTTTGTCCAAAGGCAAATATAAAATTGGTTTTATTTATAGGTTCTTTCTGAACGCTCCAGCACTGATGTAGACAACAATTTTTCCAAGCCGCCTCCGTTTTTTCCTCCAGGAGCTCCACCCACCCATCTTCCTCCACCTCCATTCCTTCCACCGCCTCCATCAGTTAGTACTGCTCCTCCTCTTATTCCTCCTCCAGGTAAAAAGAAAAGTTGGGGGGAAAAAGGACAGTGTTTTAATTGCAGTGTATGTGCCTCACCTGAACCCCAAACCACAATGTTGGGTATTTAGAATTAGACATGTTCTGGGCAAAACTCAATTTATTTGGCACTGTAATATTCTATGTGGCTTCTAATAATCATTTTGCTTGAAGAGTATGTTTCATTTCTGAAGTAGTTTTCACATTTCTCCTCTTTTCCTGAAAGATCATAATTATTGATATGCTGCCCCTTCTAAGTAACTGGTTCCTGGTCTTTGGAAAATTTCATGTAATTTCCTTCATGTGGAATTTGAACTGCAGCATAAAATACAAATAAGATTATTGGACTGACTGTCTTCTGATCACCACCTTAAATTTAAAACAGGACAGAATAAATTGTGGGCTAATTGGAAATATTTTAGTCCTTGATAGGTATCATGCACCGAAGGTATTCTCAAAGAGCATTTTATTAGCAATTTGCTTCAATTTTAGACAATCCAACAGTTACAATTTTCTCACTATCCATATTAATTATATATAGAATATAGAGGAGAAACAGCAGTACAATAGAACTTAATTGACAGAAACCACAGCAATAAGAAGAGCATTTGCACTTGCAATAAACAACAGATCAGTAATGCTCCGTAACTCCAAATGGAGTGAAATGTGCCCAGAAAGCTAAGGCGCTCACTTGGTTCCAGAAAAATCATGATGTAGGTGGCAGCAGTGCCGGCCCCCAACCATTTGGGCATTTAGGGACCGGTTCCGTGGAGAGAGATTATTCACAGACCAGAGAGGGCGTGGTTTCTTGTGCTACCTGCATCCCGCGAATGGAGCTTTGCTTGTTTGCGCGGCCTGGTTTCTGGCTTGCTGTGGTCCAGTGCTGGTCCAGGACTGGGAGTTAGGGAGCCCCTCTCTAGCTAGAACAGAGGTCTCCACCCTGGGCAACTTGAAGACTTCTGGACTTCAACTCCCAGGATTCCTCAGCCAGCTCCTCGCCTCAAAGCCGGCTGAGGAATCCTGGGAGTTGAAGTCCACAAGTCTTCAAGTTGCCAAGGGTGGAGACCCCTGAGCTAGAACGTTGTAGGTTTGTCCTACAGAGGAAGCACCTCTGTAGCCACTTTCTTGTGATCTTCTGGCCCATTTGATTTGGCAGGAGCACTTGAAGCAGAGCTCCAGATCAATATTGATGATTAGTTAATATTAATTATTACTGGTATTAGTTAATGCACACAGCATATTGAACAGTAGGACTAAAGAAATACAGTTTTCCTTATCATTCACACCTTAGCTGCAACAGTAACATATCATACTTGAGTGTAGTTTTCTGAGAGCTGGCAAATAATGAAAACAAAAAAAATCACACTTATATCATTTAAAATAAAATAACATTGTGATAAACATCTCTAAATGTTAAGTTTTGGAAATAAGCTGTTTATAGAGTTTATAAAAGGAAGATTTACATAGTAAGTTTTCACCTGTAGTTAATTGTCAAACTAAAGCTGGACTACATACTTAATTACAAGGAAATCTACTTATTTGAATGTAAGGTTACACTAATTCATCTAAGAATAGCTTTGAGATCATTCAGTATTTCTTTTGCCTGTGTACTCTCCCCCACCCCAGTGATTGCAATGCTTCTTGCCCAAAATACAAATTAAAATATTGCCTACGTCTATTTTTGCCAAAATAGTAGGAAACTTTCTGTCTCAAAGGCGCTTCTGGACTCTCTGGTTTTTCTTTGGAAGACATTTCGCTTCTCATTCAAGAACCTTCTTCTTCGTCTCTCTTGGATGAGAAGCAAAATGTCTTCCAAAGAAAAACCAGAAAGTCCAGTTGCCTCTTTAAAGAAGCATCTTTGACCTGCGTGACTGAGAATCTCCATAGGGAACTGCTGTTTTCCTGACACATTCACAGCTTTTGTCACAAATACAATTGCAGAATTGACAGACAATAAGCTTGTCAATAATTACTGGAATCGTTTGAATTTGAACAACAGCCGTTATTTGAGGGGAGTTCATTTCAGCATAACTGCAGGTAGTCCTTGACTTAACCACAGTTCATTTAGTGACCAGAGTACAACGGCACTGAAAAAAGTGACTTAGGGCCATTTTTCACACTTATAACAGTTGCAGCCTCCTCATGGTCCAGCCTCTTCAGATACTTATGACAGTTGCTGTGCCACGGGGTCATCTGATCCCCTTTTGCGACGGTCTAACAGGCAATGTCAGTGGGGAAGCCAGATTCACTTAACGACCGAATTACTTAATAATGGCAGTGATTCACTTAACAACTGTGGCAAGTAAAATCTTAAAATGGGGCAAAGTTCACTTAACAAATGTTTCTTTTAGCCACAGGAATGTTGGGTTCAATTGTGCACATAAGTCAAGGACTACCAGTATATCTGTACTTGTAATTGATCGATGAAACCGGAGATGAAAGTGTGAGGAATGAGAAAATAAAACCATTATTCACAAGTTTTTGAGAGGCACGAAGTCAGATTTTTTTACTGAAGTTCAGCATTCAATCATATTTGGAAGCAAAGGAGACATTTCCACATGTGGAAGCAAAGGAGGCACAAGTTTATCAGATGAGCCTGCCCTGAGGCTTTCCTTTTTCTTTTTTTTATCACTTGCAGTTTCATACACTTGGAAACAATTGTATTGTAGCTTTGGCTCTTTCAGGTTTGCAGCATTTCATCTTCAAAGAGCAAACCAAAATTAAAATCTGACCGTTCCTCCTCTATTGGGGTAGAGACGTTTCTTATTAGTTTCTTGTTAGCCAAATATTATTAACTTGGAACTTCTGCCCGGAAAGTTTTCATCCATTCCAATATAAAAACATCCTTCGGATGATCCTTTTGAAAGGGGGTTTTTCTTTGAAGCTCTGGTTCTGTGTTCACTTAGCTATTTGTGATGCAAATATCTGTGGAGGCCGGAAGAATTGCTGCTGTTTAAAAAATGTAAACCTAAAAAGCTGACTAAATCTTACTGAGAATAGTCGCTGAAAGTCGATGGTATAGAGCTATGTTTTTCTAGGATTTATGAACCAAGTGAGCAAAACAATTTAATGGACAGAGTTAACTCTGTTAGGTACTTTTTCCTGTCACATTTTACAATATGAATGGGCTCTCTTGGTCTAATTCCCATTCTCTCAAGTAAGTAAGTCAGGGATCAGGCATTTCATAATTGCTAAAGTTAGTTTTATCAAACAGCCATGATTGGTATGATGTGTCAATGGGAGGAATATTCTCTTGTTTTTTTTTTAACGTTCTTTTGATGAGAACCGTATGGCCCAGTTAACGCTAACCTGTCATTTTCCATTTTGAACTTGCTGTCTTGTCTGTTAACATTGAGGATATAAAGGCACAGGTGGGTTTTTTTCCCATTGAAATGTGCATGTGTATTTTTACAAAGAAAAAGAACATTTAAGATGTTACTTTAAGCTAATATTTTTAGAGTTACTTTTTATAACATGTTTATTACGAGTAACATATCTTCCTATCTAGATGATATGGTCCCTGGAGTTTAATGATACATAAATATCGAAAGGTTTTTTTAAAAAAAATATAATCAGAAAATTCTAATTGTATTGTGTCTTCACTATTTAAATAATGTCATCATCTCTTGCTCAACAGATTTCAAGTCATTAATATGGAAAAGTGCCAGTACGTTTGTTGGGCACATATTTTAATGTGGGTGCATGCGGTAGAGTTTTTATTCATTAATTCATTTATTTGCATGGACACGGCCACAAATGATCAGGTTCTGCTGTTTGTGTAGATTCACACACAGAACCTTTCTGGACTGAAGCCAATAGGGATTGGTGGTAGAAATTAATTTACTGCCAATTCTTACCGGCTTTTTAAAAATATGTTGTTGGCATAGAATGCCAATATGGGAACCGCAATATGGGAATGAGACAATATAAACTCATTGCTGAAATGACTGGGTGCATCTTTTTTGTTTTAGGTATACCAATAACTGTGCCACCGCCAGGTATATTTATTTATTTTAAAAGTAGCATGAAACTTAACTGTGAATTCCTTTTTGGTATAAGGAACATTTGAATATATCCCACTTTTTTAAAAAATGCACTCAGTTTTCTTTGAGTTGCCCACTTGCTCAAAGTAGTTGAAGAATTGGAAGAACCTTAGAATATATTAAGTGTGCAATGTTTTTTTAAAAAAAGCTACGCAAATTTGTTTTATTTTGGCATCGTTCTATCATTTATTGCTACAAAGTTTTACTAAACGTTGCTGCGCTGGTTTACTGCTGGGACCCAGCTAATGTGCACTAACTTAATTTTAGAATTCGTTTTCAATTTAAGCCAACCTGTTAATTAAATATTTCAGGCTTTCCTCCCCCACCTGGAGGACCACCACCTTCCCTTATACCAACTATAGAAAGGTAAATTTTTAGTTTGTAATCTACCGTCACAAGGGCTTTGTTTGTTTTAACAATTGCTAGGATGTGAATTCAAACAAAAAATACCGTTTTTTTGTTTTTGACTCTTTGAATTTCCCTGAACCGAAAAGAAACCTGCTTTGTAAGTTTGTGGGTTCAGCAGCCACTTTGGGGTAGGTAGAACAAAGAGCAAGGCTAATTGTAGAGCTGACTAGGTTATGGACAGTGAAGATAAAACGATTGGGGACAGCAAATAAGATTTGAAGTCTGAAGTTAGATATTAGTTGAGCATTTCTTACACGTTTGATTTCCTTCTCAGTTAAAAAAAAGGCTTTGGAACAGGGCTAGGCAAGATAGTAACAATCTGCCATACATACAACATGTATTTTTTTAATCTTTGTTAATTTCTGATTCAGGAAAATGTAATCTGGGCACTAAGATTTTGTGGGGCTTTTTTAATTGTTGCTCTTCAGGAAGGTCTCTGGATTGTTTCTGGTAGAAAGCTTGACCCTCTAAGACCCTCTTCAAACTTGGCAAATTTAAGACTTGTGGGCTTCAACCCCCCAGAATTCCTGAGCTAACATGACTTGGAGGAGGAATTCTGGGAGTTGAAGTCCACAAGTCTTCAAGCTGTCAAGTTTTGAAGACCTCTGCTCTTAAGTGCAGGTAGTCCTTGATCTACAACCGTAATTGAATCACAAGTTCGGTCATAAGACATGGCAGTCATAGGTCACCATGTGACCACACCCAATTCTATGACTTTTGTGTCATTAAGGAAACACAGCAGTCATAAATCGAACCCATAGCTAAAACATTGTGGAGTGCTTTTTGCTGGAAATCAGAAATGAATGCCAAATTCTGGCAAAAGTGTCATAAAATTAGTCATGTGACTACAGGATGCTGCAATTAGCTGGAAGCGTGAGCCAGTTGCCAAGCACTGAAAATGAATGATTAATTAATTTTATGATTTAATACCATTTTATGATTTAATGACAAATGCCTCCTAGTATAAGAGATTAAGTGAAAACAGCCAGTGGGGGAAAACGTTTAACCCCAAACTACATATATTAATCATGATCTGAATCAAAACTTTTCTTCATATTAGCAGTGGTAGGATTGGATTTGGCCATAGATCTACCTTTTCACTCCTCACCAACTGACTTGAATGATATTGGGGGGCAGGTTCAGTGGTCAAGACCTTGACATTAAAAGTTTTCTAATGGAAGAACCTTTTCCCACGTTCTCTACCACATAGAGATCCGTTTTGTCTATACTTTCCTAGTGTAGCTGGCTGCATCCGTCCGACCCATAAGATGGAAAGACGGAATATGAACAAAGCCAGACAGGAATATTGCTGGGAATATTGGGCTGATAGGTCAAAGGTCAATCCATCCATGTTGGAGTATGAACCAAAAAGCAGAGGATTGGGTCTGTTGCTTCCCTTAACATGCAGTTTCGTAAGGCTTTCTGTTGCAGAATGTGTAGAGGGTTGCAAAAATAACAGTGAGGCTGTGCATGAAGGACCCAAACAGACCTACTTCCGACCCTCATCCTGTTTATGAAGATAATTACAGGGAGCATAGAAGACATTGATAAGCCTCTTTATACATGCAAAGATGGATCAGGTAGCCAGTTGCCTTAATTTATTCCTGCAGAACAGAGTATGTTCAGGGCACTGTCATTCAGTTAACAGTGGCAGCCCATACTGATTTACTTCAGCATGTTGGTGATTAATCATGTTCTATGCTTGCAAACAAATGCACAGTTCAGTAACTGGACCTGTAATGCAATGGAAATTGGTTAATTTGAACAGAAATATGAAAGAGGCTTGATTTATATTTATTTCCCAACAGTGGACATTCCTCTGGTTATGATAGCCGCTCTGCTCGTGCATTTCCATACGGTGGTGGTAAGTGTCTTTAGTTCGCTGCTTGAAAATGTCACCTGGCTTGCTCTATTTTCATATCTAAAAATTTTTCTTGTCTACAGGAAAACTAATAACCTAGTTTATTGTTGGTTTCCTAAGTCTGTCTGTTATAATCTTTCATTTGCCAAGCATCCATTGGCAGGCACCAGTCTCCTGTCATATGGTGAGGGGGGCATGAGGGCAATCAGTAAACTGAAAATACATTCAGTCCTCGACTTACATCGATTCTTACTCTCAGAATTTCAGTTGTTGAGCAAAGCGGTAGTTAAGTAAAATTCCACGTGACCCGTTTTCCTCAACAACCGCAATCCCAGCGTTTCTGGTTGTGGTCATTAAGCTATCTTGGCAAGTCATTCAGTCTCGCAGGGTTGACTCTCCGAGGAAGCTGACAGAGAGAAGGTGGCAACAAATGGTGATAATAAGGTTGCGTACATTTGTAGCATGCTATATTAAACAGTTAATTACAAATATATATATTTTTTCTGAAATTATTTATCAAATTTAAAAGTTGCCCATCTCCTTCCCAGAAGGCCTCTGAGAAGATAAAATGTTAAAAACAAAGAGCGAATGTAAAAAAAGCACAATGGAAGCAATGATAGTAAATGTCAATATTAAAAAGCAATTAAAAGGCAGGGAGAAAGAATTCAAGGTGCTAAATCAGCCCCATGGGTGCATGCTTCTCTTTGAGCTTCAAGTTAGAGCCAAATCTTTAGATATTTAGGTATTTTCAAAAGGCCAGGAGATTGGGAGCACATCTCACCTCTGGATTGTAGGTTTTCTATTTCCAATAAATGCTGAATGTTAGTTACATGGAAAAACAAAAACAAAATGGAACCCGTGTCATCATGGCACCAGAAGACGTGCACAAGGAGACTCCTGAGCCTACCCACGCTGTAAAATAATTAATTTTGCTACTCCCTTTTGTTTTTTTTTGATTGCTGTCGGAAGAATGGAGCAATATTACCTTGAGCAGTCTTATTCAAATCCCATTCAGTGCAAAGATCTGCAACCCATATTCTATAGATCGATGCCTAGGGTGCTAGGTATATCCAGCCTACAGAAGAGAAGGTTTGGGGCGGGTATGATCATTGTCTTCCAGTACTTGAGGGCTGTCCCAGAGAAGAGAGGGGTCAGTCTATTCTCCAAAGCACCAGAGGGCAAGACGAGAAGCGAAGGATTGGAAGCTTGTTAAAAAGAGATCCAACCGAGAAGAAAAGAGGGCTTTTCTGGCAGGGGGAATAATAAATCACTGGAACAGCTTGCCTTCCAGAAACGCGGGTGCTCCATTGCGGAAGATTTTCAAACAGTCCTTTGTGGGGAACGGTATAAAGTCCTCCTGCCTTGAGGGGATTGGCCCAAGAGACCTCTGAGATCCCTTCCAGTCCTATGTTCTATGACGCCCCTTGAATAATAGAAGAGGCTGAGATTTATTTTGGGTAGCACAAAGTTAGTTACCTTTCCTTGAAACTTCTCTAGGAACCAGCTTTCTTGAAAAACTCAATTTATTCTCCTGTTTAAATATAATAATGTTTTCCCCTCTTGGGATTAATAGGGATAAGGCTGAAGTTTTTTTTTTAAAAAAAGTATTCTTGGAATTCTTGTTTTCTATATCATCTGTATTTTTTTAAAAAAAGTTTTGTTGTTACGAGGAAATCGCTTGTTGCCTTTTCATAACACCTTTAAGTTGAATGTTATTCCCATTCAGTTATTTATTTAATTAATTTTTAATTGAGCCCATTTCTTCTCGGGCATTGTAATTTCATTCTAAGTTTAGTATTTTGTGAATCTCCCCACGTTCCTGGTTTAGAAATTGTATTGGTGCTGTCCTGTTTGGTAATAGTAGAAAGTTCTGCTTCTAATTGAAGAAGGATTAAAAATTCCTGGTGCTTAGAAATTTCTATCCTTCAAAAAGGAGAAGCACTTAAGTGGCTGTTCCTTTCCTTGTGCTACTCACCCTCTACTGCTAGGGAGATATCTTGTGAGAAAGTTCAGTACATTTTAATTATTGTTCAATAAATAATATTGTTCAGGATGGTTCCCCGTGTACATTTTTATGAGCGTGACTGCTAAAGTGAAATAGTAAGAAGAAATCCAAACGCTTTTATTATATACAGATTCTGGATACCTCAGAATCAGGCCATTTGGAAGTAACTTCATGGATTCCCATTTTAGATTGTAAGATTGGCATAATTTGGTATAATTTCAGTCAATTATTTGAAAAGCTTTATAAAGAAAATCATTTCTCAGTGACTAATGTCACTTTTAAGCAATGAATCTGCAGCAGTTTTAGAGCAGGGGTTTCCAACTTTGGCCACTTTTAAGACTTGTGGACTTCAACTCCCAGTATTCCTCAGCCAGCAAAGCAAAGCCGGCTGAGGAATTCTGGGAGTTGAAGTCCACAAGTCTTTCAGTGGCCAAGGTTGGAGACCCCTGCTTTAGAGCACCAGGCAGCATCCAGAAATGACCCCCTGTGCACATAGAAAGCAATGTCTGTATCCGCCTTTGGATACATTTTGTCTTTTTCACTAATGGATTATTTTACCACAAAAATAGGAATTATTTTTGTCTTCCATTTCTGTCATAAATCAGCCTGGTCGCAAGATACTTCATCATATGATTAGACCCATTGTTTTAACCATTCTTTACTATAGTTATTAAATGAACCTGAATGCTTCCTGAATTGACTTGGCTTGTTTAGAAGCCAGCTGGGAATGTCACAAACTGTGATCATGTGATAGCAAGACCCTGCCACCATCATAAAGGCCAACCACTTGCCAAGCACCGGAATTGCAATAACGTGGACCATGAGAGGATGGTCCAGTGGTTATAACTTTGAGGAGGGTTTGCAAGTCATTTTTTCCGAAGCCATCGTCACTTCTAAAGGAACAGTTGTAAATCAGGGACTATCTGTAAGGCCAAAATGAACAAATGTGATGTTTGAAGTAATTTTTCCCCCACATTTATGCATTTTCAGGACCTAGAAACTAGAACAGTGATGGTGAACCTTTTAGTTGTGGTGTGCCGAAAGCGAGTGCGTGAGCCAGCACCCACAATGCAATGCGCCCCCCTGCATATGTGTGCACAACCAAACCCCCCCCCCCTACCTGCACTGCACATGCTGATTTTTGGCCTGTTTGAGGCCGTTTTCACCTTCCTGGGGGCTCGAGGGAAGCCTCTGCAGCCTTTGGAGGCCAAAAAACGGGCCTGTTTCAGCACTTCTGGTTTTGGCACTCCTATTTTTCGGCCTCTAAAGGCTGCAGAGGCTTCCCTTGAGCACCTGGGAGAGCGAAAAAGGCCTCAAATGGGCCGAAAATCAGCTGGGAGGTGTGCGCACGCGTGGTGCAGGTAAGTTTGGCTGAGGCTCACATGCCCTCACAAATGGCTCTGCGTGCCACCTGTGGTATGCATGCCGTAGGCTCACCATCACGGGACTAGAACCTCTCTTTATTAGTGTGTTGGTTTGATTTTCAGCGCTCAGTGCCTGTTAAATTGGTTTGGGTAAGTACTGAATGAAAAAAAAAAACTATTTTATTCCAAGTTGAGAGCAAAAGAACTTGGAATATTTTGAACAAAGTCTGTTCTGGCAGGAGAAACCAAAAGAAACGAACAATCAAATCAAGTTTCTTCTATAGGGCACAAGGAGTAATCAAAATAAGTATCTGGGGGTTTTTTTGTTTTTGTTTTTGTCTTAAAACAACATAACAAGGTGGGATGATCATTTGCATTGAGTGGTGCCCATCACTATTACTTCATAAAAAATTGTCAAGGAATATTTTAATTTAATAAAAGGATGTGTTTCCAAAGTTCCCCTAGCATATAATGGAAGAAACCAATGAACATCCTTTTTGGTGTCCGCCTCAAAGCTGCGTTCAGTTACGAAAGAGAGATTAACTTCAACACAGGCCACAAGCAACTATAAAATTAACCTCCCTTGAATCCTTGGCTTCAGATTTGCTTGAAATGCACCCTTTTGCTATTATATTTAGTGGTTGGGGTGGGTGGCTCACTTAGAGAGCCCAGTGACAGGGCTATTACATGGCAGTCTGGGAATTACAATTACTCCATGCCAATCTTTTAAAAAAATTAATAGTAAATTTGCTTTCCCAGGCAGGCAGCAGTATTTTCAAAATGTTTATGTCTCTTTAAATGTGTTCCCAATTTGAATCTTCCTCGCCCCCTCATCTCTAGTAATGCTGGCAATTTACAAATCAATGGGATTCTGCCTAACCAGAAATACTAATTTACAGATATCAGACTATTCAAAACAACATGAATTAAGCCCCCCTTTTTGTCCTGGCCTTAGGTTGAAACTCCAGAATATAAAATGTTTTGTTTTTAGTTTGGAGCACTTTAAACGCATCTGCCAAACTTGGAACCTCTTGCAGATATCCGGGTCTCTCTCTTTTATCCTTTTAAAGTTTAGAAAAACAATGTAAAAGAAAGTAAATAAGTGCAGCTGCAATTACAAAAGAACACAAATGTGGCATTTAAATATAATGCCATAAGAGGTACTCCAATTGACATTACTTTTTAAATTGCTACTTGATGTAGAATTCACCACTGGGAAAGGGGAAGCAATTAGTTTATAAGCTTTATTCAATCCGGTCATTCAAGGTGGGTTTTTACAGTGAACCTCACATCCTTAGGCTTCCCTTTTATAAATGGGGAGTAATCCCAGTGCGATTCATTTTTGCGCTTTTCAAATGTTGCAAACTTTTTGTTGGTTTTCTAATCCTGGGATTTTTTTCTTTAGTCACCTTTCCGCACCTTGCAGGTTCTGCCCCATCATGGACTAGCCTCATGGACACAACCAAACAGTGGGATTATTATTCCCGAAGGGATAAAGACAGAGAGCGTGAAAGAGACCGCGACCGAGAACGGGATCGGGATCGTGACCGAGAGCGGGAGCGGACCCGAGAAAGGGAGCGGGAGCGGGAGCACAGTCCAACTGCAAGTGTGTTCAATAGGTGGGTATCGGGACCAAATCCAAGGCTTTGCATGGAGAGTTCAGGGCCTGCTTAAAAAAACAACACCACTCTTATTTCAAACGTCACATGCAGCTGTATATTCTTAGGGGACAAGGACTGGCCTTTGTTTTTCTTTTCTCTCTGAAAGCCTAGCCAGCTAGCTTAAATTCAAACCAGAAGTGTAAAAATAAACATTACATACAAGACCCAAAACTAAGATGGTGAATTTTATTAGCTCACAGAATGAGTGGAATTACCTTTTCCAACTGCTCATATACCGAGATCTATTTTTTTTCTCATTTATAAAGAGATTTGTGCTATTTTAAATAATTCTCTTCTTTTTCAGCTTCAAAATGCTACATGCATTCAGCGTTGAGTTTAAAATATATGTCCGTGTTTGTTCTTATAGAGGCTTAGTACTAATGTTCTCTATTTTGTATGTTTTGTGTTATAAATTACAGGGTCAGTGTCTTAGGCATTAAGATCAATTTAACATCTGTTCCTTAGGCACCTTGATTGAAAGCACAAAATGATCTGGTCATTCAGGGGTGCTGAAATGAATCTTAATGACTTCCAGGCCTAGGGAAGATGCTGTGCTGCTTGCAGACTTAACCAAAAAGGAGGGAAGAGAACATTTTTCTTCTTTCTTTCTTTTTAATGTGACTAAATTATCTGACATCGATAGCAAAACTACTGTCACATGACAGTGTGAAAAGCCAGAGAGCCCTTAGCCTAATAAAATCATCATTTGTGGAATAATAAGAGAAAGTGGGAAGCTTGGGAGTCATACATCATTCACATAGAATATCCTGGAACAAGTAATGAGTCTTTTAACAATTTTTCAGTACCTTGTGAAATTGTGTCTAAGATTAAACAGAACAATATGTTGTCCTTCCACGAGTGACATGCACTGTAAGCAGCTATTGGCATTATGCTCTGGTAAAAGGTCAGGTTCACCTGGGGAGACTTTGAGGACTCAGGGTGTGATTCTCTTGGTAGGACTACTAAAGTGGTCATCAGCCATTGCTGATGTCAACTGCCACCTTATGCTTCTGCGCTTCACTACCTTGCAGAAATGGGGAAAGTGGATGGGGGGAGGGAAATGAAAGTAATGGCTATATCTCCTTGAGATGCTGCTTCAAGGTTACCTAGCTGGGAAAAAAAATACCTTTCTCAACAAAGGGAGCCAAGGATCGTTTCTATTTAGAGGCTTAAATTTGAGGCAGGTCTCACAGCTGTATTGCGGTCTACTTTCCCCCAGCTATCCGGAATAATCTGCAACTTGGGATTTTCTCTTGTCTATCTACCAGTCCACCTGTTTCTCCTTAACTTTTGAACCCGGACAAGCCCAAAGCCCACTTTGTGGCGTCTGCCTTAGCTTTAACTTTGGGAGAGTGCCATGTCTTGAAAGATCCAAGAAGCTTTTCTTTGTGTTGCGGCCTGTCGGCAGACAGCCCCTCCAAATCAGATGAGGAGGCGGCTTGAGAGTCAGTCAGCATCAAGGCAGTCTGGGAGCTCTGAGGGGGAAGAGGGAATGGAGCTGGCAGAGAGGCAGGCGGAGCCTGGGCCGTCCATCAGATGGAGAGTTGACAGCCCCCAGGTCTGGAGTGGCTGATAAGGAAAAGGAGGAACTGCTGAGTGCAGTGCCTGAGGCACAGAAAGCAGAGGAGAGGAGAGCAATGGAAATCTATGGGCTGATCCTTGGGACAGAAGAGCCACTGCTGCTAGCGCCGCCCCACTCTGGCTCTGGGGATAAAAGTCAGGGGGCAGAGATGAATAGATGTGGCAGACAACTATTCATCTCCCTGCCAGACAGGGAGAGAGAGGAGAGGGAGAGGTAGACTTTGCTGAGGTTGCTGGCGCTCCTAATAAAGGGAACATTTATTTAACTACCGAGGGTTTGTCGCACTTGGGAGCTTGGTCAGAACACTTTTATTCTGCCTTCTGAAGGCCAAAACATCCAAACGTTTTGTGAATTTCAGTAAAAGGTAGTGCCAGCTGATACCTCATGTTGTTCCCTTACATTACACGTTCCTGCCCGAAATCAGCCTTTCAGAATTATCCTTCGTGGAACATAGAAAGCAGGCAGAAGTTTCCCAGCCAATAATCTCTCTGTGCTTTAGGTGTGTATGGGGAGAAGCCAGGAGTTGCTCCCTTTAGTTTGACGTGCACTGGAGGAATGTTCTTTTCTTCTTAGTGATGAGGAGCAGAGATACAGGTACAGAGAATACGCAGAGAGAGGCTACGAACGACATAGGACAAGTCGAGAGAAAGAAGAGCGGCACCGAGAAAGGAGACACCGCGAGAAAGAAGAGACGAGACACAAATCGTCACGGAGGTCAGTTCCTTGCTATGCTAAGCTCTCAAATGGTGGTTTTATGGGTGGTGCTTAAAATAAAAATGTTGGCTATCCGGCAATAGCCTCCCTCCCTCTCCTCCTTTTTATTTCCTAGTGAAAATGAAGCCCAAAGTTAGTAAATTGGGTTTTTTTTCCCCCCCTAATCAAAGAGATCTGAACGTAGGTCCGTGGTGGCGAACCTATGGCACACGTGCCAGAGGTAGCACGCAGAGCCTTCTCTCTGGGCATGTGAGCCGTTGCCCCAGCTCAGCTCCGCCACACATGTGCATGCGTGCCTCCCACCGGCCAACTGATCGTTGGGTCTCTGCCACAGCTGCGCGGGGAGCAGGGGGCATACGTTCAGGGGGAGCCACACGTATTGCATTTTGGGGATGCGTGCATGCTTTGGGCACTTAGTGCCAAAAAGGTTAGCCATCACTGCCGTAGGTGATAAAATCAGAATCCTTTTTGTAGTTTGAACATGGGAACTTCGTAATGAAAGGTTCCGTTCATTTGTCTCGGTGGGCTGCTTAGAGCAGGCAAGATCTTAGATGAGGGAATAGAAGGGGAACTTACCCAATTTGCAGATGATACTAAGCTGGCAGGAATAGCCAACACCCAAGAAGATAGGCTCAAGATCCAGATGGATCCTGACAGACTAGAACACTGGGCCGTATCTAACAAAATGAAATTCAGTGTAGAGAAAAGTAAAGTTCTACACTTGGGCAAGAAAAACCAAAAGGACACGTACAGACTGGGTGAAACCAGACCTCTGAATAGCGGTAACTGTGAGAGGGATCTTGGAGTCTTAGTGGACAACCAGCTAAATATGAGCCAACAGTATGCAGCAGCAGCCAAAAAAGCTAATGCAATCCTAAGTTGCATTATCAGAGGGATACAATCAAGATCAAGGGAGGTACTAATACCACTCTATAAAGCCTCAGTAAGACCACACCTAGACTACTGCATCCAGTTCTGGTCACCACACTAAAAAAGATGTTGAGACTCTGGAAAAAGTACAGAGAAGAGCAACCAGGAAGATTAGGGGACTGGAGACTAAAACATAGGAATAATGGTTGCAGGATCTGGGCTTGGCTAGTCTAGTGAAGAGAAGGATCAGGGGAGACATCATAGCAGTCTTCCAATATTTGAGGGGCTGCCACAGAGAGGAGGTGGGCTCAAGCTATTTTCTAAAGCACCTGAAGACCAGACAAGGAAAAATGGTTGGAAACTGAACAAGGAGAGATTTAACCTGGAAATAAGGAGAAATTTTCTGACAGAACGATCAATCACTTGAGACTTTCAAGAAGAGATTGAACTGCCATCTGTCAGAAATGGTGTAGAGTCTCCCACTTGGGGTGGGTGGGGGGGTGGACTAGATGACCTATAAGGTCCCTTCCAACTCTGATTATCTGTTATCTGATCCCTGGGCAGTGGTGGGACCCACTGTCCCTGGGGGAGAGGGAGTGTTTGGCTGCTCTTTGCAGCAGCGTCCATTTGTGGTTCATTTCAAAATCAGGCCCCAATCCCTTTACCTTGTCTCTGAGGAGAGACTGACCAAGAGAGCAGCTGTCTTCTTCGTGCCCTTCGCTTATTTGCCAAGTGAAAGATTTCCACTTGCTTTCCTCCCTTTGCTAATACAGGTAGTTCTCGACCTACCACCACAATTGAGCCCCAACCTTTCTGTTGCTAAGCGAGACATTTGTTGAAAATCCTCACTGGATTAATCAACATGTTTTGTGGCCCTGTTGTGTATGTGAAAGTGAGTCTAGGGAATCCTCCAGTTACGACCACAACCGAGCCCAAAATGTATGTTGCTAACTGCAACATTTGTTACGTGAGTTTTACAACCTTTCTTGCCACGTTTGTTAAGTGAATCACTGCAACTGTTAAAGTTAGCAACCCGGTTGTTAAGTGAATCTGCCCTTCCCCATTGACTTTGCTTGAATGTCCCAAAAGGGGATCCCATGACCCTGGGACACTGCAACCGTCATAAGTATGAGTCAATTGCCAAACATCCAAATTTTGATCACATAACTATCAGGATGCTGCAACGGTCATAAGTCTGAAAAATGGTCATAAGTCACTTTTTTCACTGTTGTTGCAACTTTGAATGGTCGCTAAATAGACTTGTGAATTGAGGACTATAGCAGTGGTGGCTAACCTTTTTGGACTCCTGTGCCAAAAATTGTGCGCGCGCTTGCACTCGCGTGCCAGCACCCAGAAGGCAATGCACGCCCCCCCATGCCCTCTACACATGCGTGCGCAATCCCACCCATCCCCTGCCACCCCCCTACCTGCACTGTGCCTCACAGCTGATTTTTGGCTGGTTTGAGGCCTTTTTAGGCCTCCCAAAGACTTGAGGAAGGCTACTGCAGGCTTTGCAGGCCGAAAACTAGGCCCGTTTTGTCACTTCCGGTATTTTCTGAAAAACAGGAAATGGCGAAACAGGCCTAGTTTTTGGCCTGCAAAGCCTGCAGTAGCCTTCCTCAAGCCTTTAGGAGGCTGAAAAAGGCCTCAAACCGGCCAAAAATCAGCTGTGAGGCGTGCACATGCCCAGTGAGCTAAGTTTGCCTGCAGCTCGTGTGCCGGCACAAATGGCTCTGCGTGCCACCTGTGCATAAGTTTGCCATCACAGATCTGTAATTTATAACCAAAAATGAAAAATAAAAATCCTAAGGATTTCTCAGGAATATGACTGGATGACATGATTTTAGGCCTACTATCTTTATGAACGGAAATCCTGTGAAAGCTGCAACTTCTTTGCAGAAAAATTCTGGCCTCTTCATTGTGGGGACATGTATTTTACTTTTAAGGATAGTCATTGATACAAGTATAGTCAAAATAAACAACGGCAGATGAAAATCTCAAGAGAAGCTGAATATCAAGAGTTTTTCTTCAGACCCCTTTTCTGGTTTTGATTTAATGGTGAGGGAGGCTCATTCGATGACATCATTGCGTAGGCCAAATAATTGGTTTTATAACACGAAGAAGAGCTTGAGAAGCAGGCTGGTGGCACTCAGCCTGAGGCTCCATTAAATCTTTCTGTCCTTTTCTCCTCTCCCCTCTTTTCTCTCCCTAGCAACAGCCGGCGTCGCCACGATAGTGAAGAAGGAGAGAGCCACAGGAGGCATAAACATAAAAAGTCAAAAAAGAGCAAAGAAGGAAAAGAAATGGGTGGCGGTGAACCAGTCTCTGAGCAAGAAAACACTGAAGCTGCCCCTGCAGAATAGGCATGCGATATTGTTGCCTACTTGCTTATATTAATGCCAGAAATAGATTGCTCTAAATCTAATTATTTTTCTGGGTCTTAAGATGTTGCTCTTAATCTTGTTCTGTTAGTAGAAAAGCATACGTTTAATTTGGGTTTTTGAAAATAAAAGAGTGAATTTTTTCATGTTAAAAACAAGACTGTTTTGTCTTCTTTATGCCATTGGAACAGTGAAGACGTCACCAAAGAGTTGTGTTTGGTTACTGAAATTCCTTGCATTTAATCCAAGATTCATCGAAATGGAAAATGCAGAATTAATACAGAGGCTTCTCACATTCAAATAAATATTTCACACGTGGCCGTTCTTCCGGGCACTCAATAGATTGTTTTCTGAAGGATGAACCAGTGTTTCATTTAGTCCTTTAGAGAAGTAAATCTGTATATTTTGAAATAAAAAAGTTAGCATATCTTGGCTAGAAATCCATAATGTGTCAATAGTACCCAGGTGTAATATCTCCTGTATTTGAGCATATGGGCCTTTTTGTTGGTGGTTCAGCCTAGATTTCTATAAAGCAGTTTCTGGTTTTATTCTTTACTTACACTGCTCCTTACTATCGCCATTATTAGGATGCTGGTTTAGAAGAGCCCAACCCAGAATGGAAGGATAAAAACCGAGTAAAACAATGAAATGGTTTGATTTCATGAATCAGAAAGTTTCATGCAAAATTGAGTATTTTTGTCCTTTTTAAAATTAAATTAATCTGGCTTTACAAATTACAATTAATTAAATAGTAGAAATAAAACACAATTATAATATATTAGAAAAAAAAATATCTTAAAAAAAGACTGCTTTTACTGAGCACAAAAAGGAAAATTAATAGATTCATCAGCCAGCCTTCTAACATCTTTCATAGATGCTGTCAGGATAATCATTAGAAAAGCATTTTATTATTTCGATGTTTCTGAAATCACTTTCAAATTAGGTAAAGTTGTTTCCTTCTTTATCTAAAGAGCAGGTGAAACATAGATATATACCTATCTATGTTGTGTGCTTTGATTTACACCAGTAGCTTTCCATAGTTTTAAGAGGACATGAGTTTTTTTACCCCCCACAAACAAGTACTATGGAGCATTTTAAGACTCTTCTACTTATATAATGCACATTTACACTTTGATACAAAAAAAAAGTACATAGGAATCCGTTTGTTTCCAGTTGAAACACATCTTTATAAAAAGGTGCCGGGCCAGGATACAATAGTGAGAGTAAGTTTCCCCTTCAGTTCTTTTAGCATCCTTGCCAAAGAGGCATGCGCCATTCCTGAGATATTCCTGCCGTTCACTGCAAGGAGCATGTCACCGCACCTGGAATGGGAGGAACAAATAAAACTTAAGTTAGGCTCATCCGCAATTCCAAGACAGTTTTCCTTTATTTTGCAAATGTCTATGGAGCTTCTCAGCGATGGTTGATTTTTGGGCTTCCTGGTTTTTCTTTGAGAGCTGAAGAACGCTTGGATGAGAAGCAAGACGTATTCTTTTTTGTTTTTCATTTTTTTTAACAAACCAATACAAACACAAAACAACAAAACCTCTCAATTGTACAGTGTGTCAGTTGGTACATATTTCTTGTGCACATTATCAATAGTCTTTCCCTCTTAAATGTAAATTTATATTAATATTCAACTTTCCATGTCATATTACCATTAAATTCACATTATACTTTCAAGCCCACTTCAATTTTTACAATTTCAAGTTCATATTATAATTTCTTCTATAATAATTGTATCATTACTATTGTATTATATTTACTGTTGTATTATATTTATATTAATATATTTCATTTTCCCATCTAACCAGCAAAATGTCTTCAAAGAAAAAATGGAAAGTCTAGTTGACTCTTGCAAAAAGCACCTTTGGGGTGATTATATTGCAAATCTCTGGTGTTTGGAATTGCCAAAGTTCTCATGTTTATTAAGGAGCTTTCCTAAGAGTATTTAATCAAACCAGATCACCTCAGATTCACGTCACAAAACCCAACTTAAGAATCACTTCAGATGTTTTTTTATTGCATGGTATAAAATTGAACCTATTTTGATGCATAATCTTATTCTTTGGAGAGTGTGGTCAGTCACTTTCATATAATTGGAAGCACTTGTGGCCATATGATATTTTGCTCTTTGAGGATGATATTAAGATTGCTTGGCCTACTTCACCCAAGTGAGGTCAATTGTGAAGATATGCCTGGACTATGTGCAAAATTAGGTCACACGTTTATTTCATTTATAAACTGCTACACCTTAAGATTCTTGGCAGTTCACAACAATTATAGAACAACCTGTCCGACAGCAAGGTAAAGTTTGTATCAAAATTGCATAATGCACTTCGGACCATATCACAGTTCTCATTGCTTAACTTGGCTTTTGGATGACCTTTCTTGCCACAGTCGTTAAGTGAATCATTGGAGCTGTTAAATTAGTAATATAGTTGTAAAGTGAGTCTTGACTTTTTGTGATGACTCGGAGTGTAACATAAACGTAACAAAATCCAAAATGTAAATAGATGTCCTTTAATGCCTCCAACTTGGCCCCACTGTTCAATAATTCTCAGTTGGAGATAAAACTTTCTCAAAAATAGTCTTCCAAAGAAAGCAATACAGTCCGAACTTAATGAGCAGATAGAGGTGAAATAAAAAAAAAAAAACTACAATGAAGAAATTTGCACAATGGAACAAGAGAAGTAATTACCAACTTCAAGGAGATAACAAAACACAGTCTGTTGGAAGGACGGCAATCAAGATACCTTCAGTCCAAAATAACACACGCTTTGCTTCCGGCAACGCTGTGTTTTAACCATCTCTCTTATATACTATTCTCCCCAGCTGCAACCAATGAGGGGGATCATGGCCGCTTCCTCTCTCATAAGCCAAGTTGTTTCCTTCTCCGTTCCTCCCTGCGTGTCCTAGGATGGCCTCTGCCCTTCCCCAGCCTCATCCAAAACCTCCGGAGCTACACCTCCACTCCCTGTCTGCTGTTTCTCCTCTCCCTCAGAATCAGACTCTACCAAGGGCGTGACACTTTGGTTGTCAAAAGTTTGCAGAAGGTGATCACATAATCCCAGTTCACTGCAACCATCATAAATATGAGTCAGTTGCCAGGTGGCCGAGTTTTGATCATGTGAGCATGGGGAAGCAGCAATGGTCGTAACTGAAAAAAATGTCGTAAGTCACTTTTTTCAATGCCATTATAACTTTGAACAGTCACTAAATGGACTGTTGTAAATCAAGGACTTTGCTCCCAGATGGCTGTATTCTCACTCTGTGCCTCATTGCCAATTGTATCAGTTGCCCGGTTTAGCACAATTATGTTTCCCAGGAAACAAAGGTTCAGGTAAACAGGATGAATTATAGTAAATTGTTATTTAAGAAATGCAATTGCTCTGTATAAAATATTAACTCCTTTTATACTAAAATCAATGTTCAATTTTCTTGTACCTATATCTGTAGCCTAGATAAAAGAAACAGCAGTGATTCTCTTTAGAGTAGAAGATGCAGTTTCCATCCATTCCTTGTTTGGAACAGAACACTAAACATTTGCAAAGATAAGTGGTATTAAGAAGAAAATAGGATCCTTATTCAGATTCATTTTAGATTGTGTGAGAACAATTACTTTTATAATCAAAGAAGAAAGCAGTTGGCATAGGTAGCTTTACATCAGATCACAAATTTTGCAATGAATCAAACAAGTTCATAGACTAGTCCCATGATGGCGAACCTATGGCACGCATGCCAGAAGTGCCATGCAGAGCCCTCTTCACTGGCACGCGAGCTGTTGCCCCGGAACAGGTCCACTGCGCATGCGTGCCCGCCACCCACCCACCAGCTGATTGTCGGGTAGCTGCTGTGCATGTGTGGGGTGCGTGGGCCGTGGGAGACATACGTGCATGCATAGTAAGCGCAAGGCGTGCAGACGGGGTCACGTGCAGGGGTGGGATTCAAATTTTTTAACAACTGGTTCTGTGGGCATGGCTTAGGTAGTGGGCGTGGCTTGGTGGTCATGTGACTGGGTAGACATGGCTTGGTGGTCATGTTATTGGCTGGGCGTGGCCAACTTAACAGCACTCACATTGAGGCACGCATCTCCTTGCCTGGCCTCTCATGACTGTGGGGATGCTGCAACAGTCATAAGTGTGAAAAACGGTCATAAGTCACTTTTTTCAGTGCCATTGTAACTTTAAATGGTCACTCCATTTAAAGTACCAGCAAAGGAGGGGAAAAAAACTCCAGAGACGTTCCTGAGACTGGAAGTTTAGTCCTGCCAAGAATGTAATAAGGGTTAATGGAGAGGCAGCTTCTGTAAGCAACACCAGAATGTTTCCTTCCTGCCTTCCTTACAGGATTAGGCCAGTAATTTCTTCTAACAACCGGTTCTCCGAACTGCTTAGAATGTTTACAACCGGTTCTAGCGAATAGGTGAGAACCGGTAGAATTCCACCCCAGTCACGCACATGCACAGAAATGCACGGTGCACGTGGGGGGTTGTACACGCATGCCCAGGGGGCGTGGGACTCCCCATGTGCATTATGGGTGTTGGCACGCGTGTGTGCACCCGCACTTTTGACACACAAGGATGGAAAGGTTAGCCATCACTAGTTCCTTCTTAGAAATGGTTCGGATATGAAGGGAAGGATCCTTGGAAAACAATAGGGCCTAGATCCAGTCCTTATAATCCACAAGTAAAAATGGGGAACATTTTGTTAACAATCCTGGAAAAAAGGATTTTCAACATAGACAGTATGGAGCAAGATGCTTCATGGGTCTCATTCGATCAAAGACAACCTCAGTTGTAAGACAATTTGCCTTTAAGCAGTATGTTTTTATTACCTGATTCTTCCATCATTATATGCTGGAGTCCCTTCCACAATGGATTTGATAAAAAACGGCTTGTTTCCACTGTTTTCTTCATAGCCTCCCACTATACTGAAGCCAAGGCTTCCTGCTGTATTTCTTCGCAACACAATTTCTTTGCAGCTGTACAAAGACCTACAAGAAAGCATTCCATTTAAGTCATATTTCTTACCTTAAAGTTATAAATGTTCATTACTTGCATTCTTCTTATTTTACTCCTTAGCCATAGCAGACTTCAAATTATCCACCTGGATGCCATTCAGATTACGATAAAGTTTAGTAGAGCTGTTTATAGCTTCACGGGTAATCCTCGATTTAATGACAGTTAACGGATCCTGGAATTTCTGTTGTATGTTATGATGGTTGTAAGATGCAGCATCCAAGTGACTGACCCATTTCCAGGGGATGGGATTCTACCGGTTCACACCGGTTCTATAGAACCGGTTGTTATGATTCTGTGCAGTTTGGAGAACTGGCAAATGGTGCCCCTTGCTGGCCCCACCCCTCTCTACCTGCCCATCCCCTCCCCACCAGTCAGACCTTATCGTGCATGTGCGACATCGCTAACTGCGTCCTCCCCCACCCAGTCACTCCTTTCCCCCTCCCGACGATCAGCTCTTCTGATGATCAGCTGTGTGGGACCCCCCTCACTGTCTTATTGCTTCACCCAGGCGGCTTCCTTGAGGCCCAGGATGCCAAAATAATGGAGGGGAGGATGCGGCAAAAAAAGAAGAAGCCACGCCCACCCAGTCACATGGCCATGCCCATCTAGCCACACCCACGGAACCAGTTGTTAAAAAAATTGAATCCCACCCCTGCCCATTTTTTGTGGCAGTCATTAAGTGAACCCAATCCCTGCAATAGGCTCTTTTTGCCAGAAACTGGAAGTAAACACCAGTTTCCAGCAAAAATTAAAAAAAAGTTGCAGTCACAGGACTGCAGGATGCTGCAAACAGCCGTAAATATGGGCCGTTTGCTGAATGTTCAAAATGTAACCACCTCAGCGCAAGGGGATCCAGCTCTCAGAGCTTCGTATCCAGGTCATAAATATCTTTGGGGCAAGGGGGGAAATGTTTGTAATTTCAAAGGGTCACTAAGCAACCAAATACAAACCAAAGATTACCTGTAATTCAGGATTCTGTGTACGCAAAAGCTTGCAGTGTTGCATTATCAACCTAGCTGATCAACCGTCCTGGTTGCAATTTCTATTTTTATCTTTTTAAAGCAACAAGACTCAGAGCTTTGTCTTTAAATTGAAATAATTTAAAAATGAAAACACTGTTGTTGTTGTTTTAGACAACAGATTTTTGCTCTGTTCTTCTGCAGGATTTTTGTACTGTAGATTAGGCCCTTGAGAAGAACAAATATGCACCTGCTGGCAGAATATAAGTGTATAATGTTTGTATAATAGCTAGCTGGCTTCTAATGTGAAAAGCAGGTGCCTGTTGGCTCTTGTTTTGCATGGCTCTCATTTTATTCGTTTACCATCTTTGTGGGGTTTTCAGCATTGTGAATTCCACTTTTCATACAGTCGTGTATGCACCAGATTTACCAGAGTCGTGATCCAATGTTGTCAGGATTTCACTATTATTGATAGCTATTATTGGAAGTAGGAGGTCACAAGGTTGTGTCTCATCACGAGAGATGTCCTGACTTCCAGCAGTTTATTGTATTTTCTAAACAATCGTTATAATTTATTAAAAATTGGAGAGAGAGAGACAATCCTAACCATTTTACAAAGATACTAAATGGGTCTTTGGAGTGTTGGGACTTTTGAGTATGGGGCAGTGGTGGGATTCAAATAATTTAACCACCAGTTCTCTGTCCTGATGACCAGCTGGGTGGTTGTGGCCTATGGTGGGCGTGGCCAGGGGTGTGACAGGCAGCACTCGGCCTCCTGCACCCCCCCGGGAGCAAAAACGGGCCATGGGGAGCTGCGCCACCCCCCATGCCCCTTTTTGGGCCTAGTAGGGCTCCCTGCAGCCCCCGGAGAGCAAAAACAGGCCGTGCGGAGCCACGTCGCACTCCCCACGCCCCGTTTTGGGCCAAGTAGGCATCCCTGCTCTTACCTGGGAGCCAAAACGGGGCACGTTGGGACTCCTGGAAGGGGCAGTGTGGGGCGGGGAGGGGCCAGCCAGAAATTTAACAACCGGTTTCACCGAAGTGGTATGAACCGGTTGAATCCCACCACTGGTATGGGGGCTTCATCTTAAAGAGTGAGGAGAAGAAACAACTGCATTTATTAGCCTGGTATGTCACCAGATTATTCCAGACTCCTGGCTTACAACAGGAAGACAGAAAAAAATAAAAAATAAAACTCGACAATAAAATGTAAACAACACAAAGCCATTAAATGCACCCACCCTTCATTTCTAAATGTCCTCTGAATAATTCATTTTTAACCAACTTTGAAAAGGTAACAAAGCAGACAAATGTTGCCTGCAGCCCTCTCCCATGTCACAAAAAAGGAAGCATTTGTGTGTGTGTGTGTGAGAGAGAGAGAGAGGGAGAGAGGGAGGGAGTATGTAACTGCTATATTCTCTAGGAATTAAGTGAAGAGAAAAATCGATAGGATTGTGACTCACTTCCATTTTGACCCCAGAGTAATGAAAAGTGCACAAAACACCACGGCCCTGTCTCTCTGAAAACTTAAGACATCCCAGGCAAGTTGGAATGAATCACAGCAGTGACACACCCAAAGCTCCTGTCCATATGTTTTGGAGATGGCAAAAGGTCTAGCTCTTTTAATGACTGGAACTTGCTTGGGCAATGCTTCTAGGCCTCCAAGGCTTCAAAGCGGAAGGCTAAACCATTCAGTTGAGATGGAATGTCTCGTTTGGTCTTTAGTGAGTCATTGTTTAGATGTTTTTGTGGGGTGTTGCATAAGTGAAGCACTCCATGTTCTCCGTCTAGCACGGATAAAATAAAGGCTGCCACAGAACATTCTTGACCATGCCGGAGATAGTATTTTGCTTCACGGAGTCCTGGGCGGTAGAAATAGGTTGAGCAGAGAAAAGAATCAGAAGGTTGCAAAAAAGGGGATTATATGATCCTGGGACACCGCAACCATTATAAATATGAGTAACTTGCTAAGTGGCTGGATTTTGATCATGTGACCATGGGGATGCTGCTATGGTTGTAACTGTGGGGGAAATGGTCATAAATCACTTTTTTCACAGCTGCTGTAACTTTGAACAGTCATTAAACAAACTATTGTAAGTGGAGAACTACCTGTATTGCAAATCTTTCTCTTTTTTTTTGTATTGATTTGCAAAGTGCCCTTGTCTTTGAAGGTGCTTTTGGAAGGACAATTAACCCATGTTAAATAATTCACAAAAGATTTCCAGCCTGAAATACGCAGTAAATAAGATCCTTATTTCTCCCAAGACAGTTTCAATAACAAAAGAAGAAGAAAAAAAGAAAATATCCTTAAGGCCTATTTAACCTCTCTTCAGCTTTGGCTGTATGGTCAGTTGCCCTTCCGAGACCAGAATGGGAACTCTGCTCCTAAGAGGTTACATTCTTAGACAAAGGGGAAATGAGTTAATGTGTATTAATGTGATGCATATTCTGGCGAAAAGACCTGCTTAAAGGGCTTCCAGATGTGGCGTGCAAAACTCAGAAAAGCAAGAACAGAAAAAATAAGGCCGTTAGCACAACTCACAGGGCAAGATTGAAGAATGTGACAATCTGTTTTGTCAAGCAAGTAAATCCAAATACTGAATTCTGAGTGCCTAGTCAAATAAGCAAGGACTAATAAGAAATACACCTCTGTTCCTGTCAATGATAATCAGCTTTTGCCTCTTTCCTCTTTAATCTGAATTTTGGAAGACCAACACACTAGCGCAGCATACTAATTCCCCTTGGTTTTCATATACTCTGTGGTTCCTTTCTCTGAGTGGTGCTGCAGCTGGAGATATGATTACAATGAATTTCCTGTTTCCAAACCTGCTGACTTGGTGGGTAATTTTCCTTCAGTAAAAGAGGGCATAGAGAGAGGGGAAGGATGGACAAACCAGTACATGTATAGTTTGGCATGGGAAGAAGGAGCCCCAGTAAAAATTGTGGCTGGTGTTAATAAAGCAAAATCTTTCTTTGAGGATACGGGAATTAAAGCGCCCACCAACACACACCCCTTTCCAAAACTCTGTGCAAAATAATAAGTTGCCCTCTTTTGAACAATTCCCTCCGTGATACTCCAGATAAGACAGGAATAATGAAAGCGATTTCGCCATGCTTTTGCTAAACATCATGCCACTGTTAAAACTATCCAGAAAGCAATAAGGTCATGTTATTTCTTTATTATAAAATGAAGATAATGTTGAGCATTACCACATTTCCTGTCTGTATGCTAAGGACCTTTGTGTTTACAATTTTAAGCCAGCATTTAAACTATTTAATCTGATCCTGGCTAAGCTTGGGTGTCCCCCATTGGTGGGAATTCTTTTTTTTTTTTACTACCGGTTCTGAGGGTGTGGCTTGGTAGGTGTGGCATGGCTTGGTGGGCGTGGCAGGGGAAGGATACTACAAAATCTCCATTCTCTCCCCACCCCACTAACCTGCTTTCCAGCTCCGTTTTCCTGTGCAGGAGAACTTAAGAATTCACTTTTATTTACAGTACTCACTTCTCCTTAAATTGAGGCTTCTTTCTTTCCTCAGTTCTACCCAGTCCCATTTTAATTCTCAGTGCTGGTGTAAACCTCTCACTTATAAGCCAGTAGTTTAATTAGGGAAAATGAATAAGGTAAATTCTATCCATAGTTCAGGCTGATACTTGATGGGCTTCATAAAGTAGCATGGAATGTCGAAGGAATCCCTGTGGATTTTAATCCATTAATCCTAGCCGACTATATGCAGAACTGTAAAACTCTTAACAATTCTTATCTATAAATGCGAGGGAATCCTGATATCAGTCTAGGGGCATTATTATGTCACTGGAGGCCTACTTCAAGGTATCTTCATCATTTAATCACAATATATATATATTGCAACAACTTCACAACCATATTTTCAAATGTTCTCTATCAACTGGTTAGCTATTAAGCTAGCACCCACCCCTCTCCTAGAAAATTGAAATATCCTGGGAAATATTAAAAAGGCAGAATATTTCCCCTAAAAAAGAGTAGAAACTCAGAAGCAGAAACTCACCAGAGGGGCAGAAACTCACTCCCCTCCTCATCTTTGCTAATGGGCCATTAAGTCCTAGGCCAGAGAATTCTACATAACAAAGGCCTCTACCCATCTCACCACCTCGGTTGGGAAGATTGTATCAACCAACACTCAGGTGAAGCCATGTGGTGCAGACAAAGCCCACAAAGTTAGTTAAGACCCCTGCCCCTGGGAGTCTGACAGCCAATGGGATACATTTCTTGCACAGGAACAGGAAACACTAAGGTGGGGCCCAACAGAGGGTATATAAGGGTCTCTTCACCTTGTAGCATGTGATCATCCTTTTCACTTTGGAGCTCCAAGCCATGTGGTCCTATCCACCATTAAACCATCTTTCCAAACAGCCTCCATGTTTCCAGTGACTTTTCCCCCACTTGGAAACTGAATCCAGAAGGATAATTCTTCCAACAGAACTTTACATAATATATGCCACAGAATCATAGGATGGCTTTGAAGCAATGGGGAGTAAAACGTCATTGCAAAATACAAGGAAAGCTTACTAGATTTCATTTTGAAGAGACAGACCTTTGCTGAATCAGATCAAGATCTAGTTTAATGAAAAGAAAGACATCGTAGCAGTGTTCCAGTATCTTAGAGGCTGCCACAAAGAAGAGGGAGTCAAAGTTATTCTCCAAAGCATCTGAAGGCAGGACAATAGTAGAATAGAGTAGAGTAGAATAGAATAACAGAGTTGGAAGGGACCTTGGAGGTCTTCTAGTCCAACCCCCTGCTTAGCAGGAAACCTTATACCATTTCAAATAAATGGTTATCTAATCTCTTTTTAAAAACTTCAGTGGATGAAATCCCAAAGGTGCTTTTTCCAGAGGCAACTAAATTTTCTGGTTTCTCTTTGAAGGCATTTTGCTTCTCATCCAGGAAGCTTCTTCAGCTGAAGAAGTTCAGGGAAAAAGCACCTTTTGGACAATTACGATTTACATGTCTGAGAATCTCCATAGACAATGGTTGGAAACCACTTCCCAGGAGAGAAGTGACCTAGGAGAAATTCCCTGACAATTAGAATAATTAATCAATGGAACAACTTGTCTCCAGAAGTTGTGGATGATCCAACAAAGTTTGAAAGAAGAGATTGGACAACTATTTGTCTGAAATGGTATAGGGCCGTGATGGCGAACCTATGGCATGCATGCCACACGTGGCACGCAGAGCCATTTGTACCGGAACGTGAGCTGCAGGCAAACTTACCTCACTGCGCATGCGCGCACCTCACAGCTGATTTTTCGGCTGGTTTGAGGCCTTTTTCGGCCTCCCAGAGGCTTGAAAAAAGCCTTTGCAAGGCTTTTCAGGACGAATAATAGGCCTGTTTTGTCACTTACTGTAATACCGGAAAAAATCAGCTGTGAGGCGCAGTGCAGGTAAGGGGATGGCATGGGGGGGGGGGGAAGGATTGTGCGCACAGGCGTAGGGGGCTGGGGGGCGCACTTTGCCTTCTGGGTACTAGCACATGAGCGCATGTGCGCGCATGCACGTGTAATTTTTAGCACAGGAGCCCCAAAAGGTTAGCCACCTTCCAACTTTGTTATTCTGTTATTAAGAGTTGATCTATGTTGGAGGTTTTTTTGCCCTTTGTACAAACCCCAAAACAACACAAGTGCTACTCAATCCTTCTATTTCATCCTCTGGAACAGGGATTAAAATATATACGTACAATGTGAGAAACAATTTACAGGTATCATACTGCTATAGGTAAAGACATTGACAACTTTATTCTCCATGAGCTTCCTTGTACTCCTTTAAAACAAATTAGGTTCCCTGAGGTGAATTAGAGGTTCATCTAGGTAGGAGACACCAACCAAACCTTGTAACTTCTCATAAAGAACAGTTTTTCTTTAAAAAAAATATCTGCCTATTTGCCAATTCTGATGCTTTTAGAGGAATACTTGAAATATATCTGAGGAAATTCAATGTTCCCCCCCCCCAAATGGCTTAAAAATAACCCTTGCACGCATGTAACTGAAACAAAAACCACAAACGCTTGCTTTCCAGTATAATCTTATACATTTAGATAGATATGAACCAGACTGAATAAAACAAAAGATTTGTGGGGCAAATCTGTGAAGAGACTCTTGTGTAATTGATTTGCCTTATTTTATGGGCTGCTGAAGTTCAGCTTGAGGGTAAATTTAATCGTGTGTCATCCTGGCAGTACCTCATTTAAAAAAAAAAAAATCAGGTTGATACAAATGTTGTAATGAAGTATAAATTATATCCCAAGAAGACATGGAAATGCATTTTGTGAGTGAGTAACAAGCTATGTACTTCGTGATTTCGTTTTATTTGGAGTTTTTTTTTCCTTTTCCTTTTTTTCATACAAAAATATAACACAGCTGCTTCTAGCCTATTAGAACAATTTTTAAGGCTGGCTGAGAGTGAACGGTAAAGCGGTTTTGGAAATTTCACCACTGCTGTGCCCAGAGTTTTTGAACATCTGGGCAAAGACAAACAGTTTAATACAACCTAGAACTAACATATGGTGTCTGTGAAATCCGCAAGCTGTATGGATGTTGTGCAAAGACACAGGGTGGCCCAATCCTAAAGATGGTTATCCATGCCAGACTGTACAGGGAGTTCCTGACTTACAACAGTTCATTTAGTGACCGTTTCAAGTTACAAAGGCACTGAAAAAAGTGATTTATGACTGTTTTCCACACCAACATCGTGGAAAATGTGGTCAAAATCCACATGTTTAGCAACTGGTTATGAAATTTTAATTCAATGTATGCCGATTAGCGTACATTGAAAGTGCCAATAAAGTTAGGGTCTTCTATTGACATTGTGGCAAGCGCGAAATTGACATATGCGTAGCCATTTTATTTAGCCTTATTATACATTCCTTTTCTTTCTTTCTCTTTGCTGGTTATGGGGAGTTTGAGGCTTGCCACATTCCTAAGGTGGGAGGAGTAGAGATACAGAGAGTTGTTTAGGCTAGGTGGTTCTTCTTTCCCGTGCGAACAAAAACTGACCCTGCTGAGACCCAGAGGTGGAGATTGATGAGACCAGGCAACATGGATTCACTTCCATTGGGGAATGTGACTTTGGGGAGTTGTTTCTAATTTCCAATATTATGTGGTGTAATTCCGGGTTGTGTCAGATCCAGAATTACAACAGACTTTGCCAATTTGATGCTTTCCTAGATAAAAGAAATAGTTTTGGAACATGGACTTTGTTCTTTTCTTTTTAAATGGATTTCAGTCACTTGGAAACCTGACATTCTGACTTTCTGGCAAGCAAAGCCAATGGGGAAGCCAGGTTCGCTTAACAACCGTGTTAGTAACTTAACAACTGCAGTGATTCACTTAACAAATGTGGCAAGACTCAAAGGTGCTTTTTTTTTTTCCAAGAAGCAACTGGAGTTTCTGGTTTTTCTTTGAAGACGTTTTGCTTCTCATCCAAGAAGCTTCTTGTCATGCCCCTGTTAGAATCTGACTCCGAGGGAGAGGAGGAACAGCTGATAGGGAGTGGGAGTGTGGCTCTGGAGGGTGTGGAGGAAGGGACAGGCCAGATGGCCTTTCAGAGGAAGACCCAGGCCCATCCCCTCTTCATCCTAGGGCACACAGGGAGGAGCGGATAAGGGAGCAACGTGAATGGTGTGGTCTATGGGAGAGGAAAGGGCCTTGATCCCTTTGATGGGCTGCAGCTGTGAGGACTGTTTAAAAGGACAAACAGCGCATGGGCCAGTGCTGAAAGCAAAGCATGAAATAATTGTAGTCTTTCAGTTCTTATCTGAGTTCTGGTGTCCTTCCCGGTGTGTGTATTTCAATATCTGTAGACGTCTTCAAGCCCTTATCCTGCCTTGTCTCCTTAATTGCTTCAGTGTGGTTTCTGTTGTTTTTTCTATTTATATGTATTTTGAGTTTGAACGGAAGTTCTTCCTTTTTCGCAACTGTTTGTGGGGGAGTTTTTTCTCCAGGCAATGATAATTGGACCTTTGAAGCCAAATTGAAGGAATTAAAGGGACTTCACCTGTTTTTGTGACTTCGTTGCTTTTGTATCCCACCCTGGGTCATCACACTTCTCCAGCTCTGACTGGATGGTGGGGAATGGAATATACCCTCTGCAGACAGCTGGTCATTTGCATTCTGTGTCTACATTTTGGACAGAGAGGACCGCTGTTTTGAAAGAGGGGTCAAAGAGGCCATCTATGTCAAAGTTACAACTCTTTCTCAACAGAGGGGGAGGGATACGACATAGTCTATGTCCAGTCTACAACACAGTCCTTTCAACAGATCCAAGAAGGCTCCACACCCATTTGTACTACTCAAGTGACCCTGGGGACTCAGAGGAACCTCCAGGTGGCCTCAACGACTCTTTACAAGAATGCAAATGACCAGCTTTCTCTTCAAGGAATATAAATCCTTCCATTCCTCACCATCGAGTCAGAGCTTCTTGGATGAGAAGTGAAATGTCTTCAAAGAAAAACCAAGAAAGTCCAGTTGCCTGATGGAAAAAAAACCACCTTTGGGACAACCATGACCTGGATGACTGAAAATCTCCATAGACAGTGGTGGCAAAAGAAGTCATAAAATGAGGGAGAATTCTCTTGACAACTGTCTCGCTTAGCGACAGAAATGTTGGGCTCCATTGTGGTCGTACGCTGAGGACTACCTGTAATGCATAATGTGTAACCTGTATAATGGCTAGGCCTATAGCTACAACAGATACAGCATGGGGAAGGCAGAAGAGCCTGGATTTAATTAAAATATATGTGCCATGCATTAAGCTGAGCAAGAGTCACGTAAGCCTCACGTAAGTCATAAAACTTTCTTGGCGTCAACTCACCTTGGTAATTCAAGCCACATCACCCAGGAAGGAGACCACTCACTCTGACTGGAGGGGTTCAAATTGGCATCGGGCAATAAGTCCCCGTTTTCTCCTTCCGTGATCTCACAGGCTTTCAGTTCTAGTGCTTTGAACACAACCGATGAGGAGACATTTTTCAGATGGGCTACCGCCTCTCCGCGACTGACACCTGTCAGATCAATTCCATTCACGCTGAGCAGGATATGTCCTAATGGACACGAAAAACAAAACAGTGGAAATGGTTTTCATTCAAAGCTATGCTCACCACTCTGAGTGGGGCCAAACTTAGGCTGTGAATAGAATAGAATAGAATAGAATAGAATAGAATAGAATAGAATAGAATAG
>NW_020769320.1:16753053-16764534 GCF_900518735.1 Pseudonaja textilis | reverse complement strand
GAATAGAATAGAATAGAATAGAATAGAATAGAATAGAATAGAATAGAGTAGGGTACCGTCGGGAGGGGAATGGAATGGAATAGAACAGAATAGAACAGAATAATGGAATGAAAAATTACATTTACAATAATTAAGAACTCTATAGTTGGCATCCGATATCCATTAAACAAATAGTTGACATTTATTTGTTTGTTTGTATGTTTTATCGTATCCTTATATAAGGGTTAGGCTCCTTATATATTTAAGAGGTCTAATGCTTGACTACAGTATCCAAACTCTGTAAAGGACCTTGGAGTACTCATCTCTACAATGATCTAAGTGCTAGAGCCCATTGTAACTACATAGCCAAAAAGTTATTAAGAGTTGTTAACCTAATCCTGCATAGCTTTTTCTCAGGTAATATCACACGATGAACTAGAGTATAGAAAACTTTTGCTAGACCAATACTTGAATACAGCTCATCAGTCTGGAACCCGCATTACATATCTGATATTAATACAGTGGAGAAAGTCCAGAAATATTTCACAAGAAGAGTTCTCCACTCCTCTACTCATTGCAGAATACCTTATACTACCAGACTTGAAATTCTAGACCTAGGCAACCTAGAACTATGACTCCTTTGGTCTGATCTAAGTATAGTACATAAAATTATACATTGCAATGTCCTATTTGTCAATGAATACTTCAGCTTCAACCATAACAATACAAGAGCACACAATAGATACAAACTCAAGGTAAACCGCACCAAACTTGATTGCAGGAAATACAACTTCAGCAACAGAGTGGTCAATGTCTGGAATACTCTACCTGACTCTGTGGTTTCTTCCCCAAACCCCCAAAACTTTAACCTTAGACTGTCTACTGTTGACCTCACCTCTTTCCTAAGAGGTCTGTAGGGGGCGTGCAAAAGCGTGCTAACGTGCCTAATGTCCCTGTCCTATTGTTTCTTTTTTTATTCATATCCATTTCATTTATTCATAACCATGCTTATACTTATACCTGTTATCTTATAATCGCTTGACAAAATAAATAAATAAAAATAAAACAATACTGTTATGAGTAAGAGTGCTAGATTGTAAGTATGAACCAATTGGTATATAATCATGCATCCATCTTGCATATATTTAAGATGAAAGAGAGATCAACATCTTTTAGTGGGTATTCAAAGGTTTGAATTTAATCATTATTAATTATGGTTCAAGATTGTACTATGCACAATCCTGGATTGAAATATTAATATGGGTACAGATGAGGGAATGACCTATTGTGCATATTAAAGCCGACCCCCTTTTAAACTAATCATAGCATGCAGTCACAAGAATGATGTGCAAAGCTAACATTTGGAAGCACTGAACACAAGTTTAAATATGGGAAGAACCCTGAAAAAAAAAGTGTCAGTTTTTTACAGATACTTGTGGTATCTGGAACAAATTATAAAGTAATTTCTTCTCTGTTCTCAATTTATCTCCAGCCATTTTAGATGGTAACTCCCACTTGGGAATAGGTAATACCGAACTGGATAACATACGTAGACCTCAGTGTAAAAAATTAAGCTAAAAACTTGACAGGAAGATCAGATGTTATTTTTTAATAACAGCAGAATGTAGGCACATTCAAAATTAAATTCACTTAAGATCTGCCTCTCGGTTCCGAAGTATAAAAATGCAGCATTTGGTAATTTTTTTATAGCTGTTATTTGAGGTAAGATCAGGCTGAGAGATAGCCAATGCCTGTTAATTCCCAATTAGTTTTATAGCTGAATGGGGAGTTGAAGGGGTCTCCATGTATCTAATCCAAAACTCCAATCACTATACATACTGTGACTCATTTTCCCTTTTCCCATGGGAAAAAAAACTGGAGCTTTAGAAAAATTAAAATCTTCACTGAAAACAATGCCATAAAGTTTTGTCAGAAATGGATGGGAGTGATTAGTGTTTCAGGAGTCTCATCTCTCTATATAAAAGTGAAATACCACTCACGCATAATCACAAAATCTCCAGAACCGTAAAGCCTACAAACTTGAAATTTGGCATGTATGTTCCTCTTGGCTTCTAGGTGCTCACTAAGAAAGGATTTTTCAAAATGACCATCAGAGCGTTAGTATTTCCTATATTATTATTAACACGCTCTGAGGAGTTCTACTCCCCCTCCCCCCACCTGAAAAGAAATCTCTTCCAAACGAGCAGAGGAGTTTCAGTTTCAGTTTCAGTTTCAGTTTCACAGCACCAATTGCTTTAGGTTAGGAGAGAGAAGGGGAACTCATTAGATTTGCAGATGACATCAAGATAGGGCTGAATTGCCAACACTGGAAGGTGAGTATCAAGATTTGAGCATTGAGCCCTACACGACACAGTTCAGTGGTGAGAAAACCACCGAGGCAAGAAAAATCAAATGCACAGGTATTACATTACTTAACTCACCTGTGAGAGAGAGGTGTCTGAGTAGACCATCACTTAAGTATGACACGCTGTAGCTGCCAAAAAAGTCAATGCAGCCCTAGGATGCATCAACAGTGGGAAAGCATCAAGATCATGACAAATGATAGTCCCGCTTTTACTTGTTGTGGTTTGCCGGCAGCCTCTGCAGACAGCAGCAGAATCGGACAGTGGGGAAGAACAGGGACCAGTCTGGGAGTCTGGGGAGGACTTGGACAAGGGTCATGCATCGGATGCAGAGATGGGGCCAGGACCATCTGGGAGTTGTGTGCTGACTCCGGAGCCTCCGGAGTCTGGCAGCAGCGAGGCAGAGGAACCAGGGGAGCCTGTTCCCAGTGCGCGTATGTGCAGAGCTGCCAGAAGGCAAGAGCAGCTGAGATGAAAGAGGTGACTCGGGATTAAGGCTTGGAGGTGATTGCCCCTCCCCTAAGGTATAAAGGAGGTGCAAAGATAGAGAAACCTTTGCAGGAAGCAAAGTCATTCACTCTGTTCAGATTAAACCTTGAAGCTATGTGTGGACTTTGTATTTCAGTTGTTTTTTCCTCAGTTAATTTGGTACGTTGGTTGTTGGCAACAATTCAAAGAAGAGAAAGGTGGGTGCTTATCTCGAGGGACTGTTTGGGTCTCATTATGGGCTGGGAATGAACATAATTCCCAGCGTTGAAATAAAACAAGAGTTATTTTGACTAAGCGTGTGATTAATTACGGTCTCAGGAAGTCAGAACAATACTGTCTGTACTAGTGAGGCCATACTTGGAATACTGCATCCAGTTCTGGTCACCATGATACAAAAAAAAAAATGCTGATGCCCTCGAAATTAATGCAAAGAAGAGCAACAAAGCAACTTATTTGGAGGCTAAACCATATGATGAATGGTTAAGAGAAGTAAGCAAGAAGGATTAGGGGCAACATGGAAACTATCTTCCAGCACTTGAGAGGCTGTCACAGAGAAGAAGAGGTTGACCTATTCTCCCAAACACTTAAGTGTAGGACAAGAAGTAACAGGTAGAAGATCATTAAAGAGATCCAACCTAGAAGTAGGGAGAAGTTTCCTGACAGTGAGAATAATCAACCAGCTTGCCTCCAGAGATTGTGGTTGCTCCATCACTGGAGGATTTCAAGAAGACATTGGACAACCATTTGTCCGGAATGATATACGGACTTCTGTTTGAACCGGGGGTTAGACTAGAAGACCTCCAAGGTCCCATCCAACCCTGTTATTTTAATGTGTTATTGTGATCCAATCTAGATTAATTTAACCTCCCCAAGATTCAACAGTACACTAATGATAGAAGAAGCCAACATAAAATGGGGTGTTCACATTGCAGCCCTGGTCAAAAGGGCCCAGCAGAGATTATATACTACCTGAGACTTCTCAGAAAGCGACAACTGAATGAAAAACTGCTGGTGACCTTCTACCGCTGCACCATAGAGAGTATCTTAACTTATTGCACCTCTGTATGGTTTGCCAATTGCACAGGGGCAGATAGGAAAGCACTCCAGAGGGTTAACATCACTACCCAGAAGATCATTGGTTGCCCTCTCCCCTCTTTGGAAGAGCTTTATAGCTCCTGCTGCCTTAAGAAAGTTCAAAACATCCTTAAAGATCCATCTCATCCTGGGCACCTTTTTTTTTTTAACTATTACCATCTGGCAGATGGTACAGGATAATAAAAACAAGGACAGATAGGCTGAAAAACAGCTTCTCTCCCAGGGCAGTCGCTCTTTTGAATTCTGCTATATAGTGCAATATTAATGCAATATCAGGCGTTTTCAATTCAATGTATAGAATGTAAAGGTTGTGTGTTTTTGTTTTATTTTTATAGTTTTCTGAAGTATAATGTACACTGAAGATGGCTTTTAATTGCGTTGTACGAGGTGCAATGACACTAAACTAAACAACTAAACTAAACCCTCTTCCAGCCAAATGCATTTTAAAAAGTTATATAATAAAAGACTGTAAAATGAAGTTGCTTTGAGCTGAGCGAGATGGAACCCCCATCTCAAAGTATACTCCGAACTGATATGCAATCACCTGTCTTTATTCGGCCATCTCTGCTGATGACTCCACCGGGTTCAACACTTAAAACATAAATAGGTAGATTCCATTCTCTGTGAGAAGATAGTCCTCCTGCCACCGTCATCCCCAGAGACTCTAGATTATCCTTTCGGACAATGACCACTTTTTCGTGACAGGTAACTGCATGGAGGACACTCTGCAAAGGACGAAGAGCAAACATAAATTCAGTCACTGGGCAAAGACTTACATAGTGCTTCACAGCGCTTTACAGCCCTCTCTAAGTGGTTTATAGAGTCAGCCTCTTCCCCCCCAAAATCTAGGTCCTCATCTTACCAACCTCAGAAGAACGGAAGTCTGAGTCAACCTTGAGCCTGGTGAGATTCAATCTGCCAAATTGCAGGCAGCCGGCAGTCAGCAGAAATAGCCTGCAGTACCGCACTCTAACCACTGCGCCACCATGGCTCATAAATGGAACCAGTTTATCATTCATTCATTTCTTGTTCCATTGTACACATTCTTAACGCACTTTCCTTCACTATCCCCAGTGATGGGATCCAGCCAGTTCGCACCACTTCAGGAGAACTGGTTGTTAACTTTCTGAGCAGTTTGACGAACTAGTTGTTGGAATAAATCATTAGGGTGGAGAAACGGTTGTTAAATTATTTGAATCCCACCAGTGAATACAAAGTTTTAATTATCTGAAGCTCGTCTGTCAACCATTGGAATTTTGTGTTCCTCAGCACTAAGGCCTGTGTCTTTGAACATTGCAAGATAGATGGGGGATGGATAGAGATAGATAGATAGACAGACAGACAGACAGATATACCAATGTGATAAATATTGCAAAATGCGTGTGCGTGTGTGTGTGTGTATACGCACACATACATATAAATACATACATACATTTATTGCAATATCTATCTATCTATCTATCTATCTATCTATCTATCTATCTATCTATCTATCTATCATCTATCATCTATCTATCATCTACCTATCTACCTATCATTTATCATCTATCATCTATCTTGCAATGTTTAAAGGCAGCCATCGGCCTCCCAGACAGCCATCAACATGTTAAACTAAATTTCTGCCAATATTTACCTAACAGGAGGCAATCTATTGGGATCTCCCTACGCATGGAACCCCCACAGTAATGTTATAGGCCTAGATGGAATTGGTTCTTTTAAAAATATCACCGTAAAGAACATTTCCTCGTAACTAAAGGCCTTGGTTATCAGTAACAAAGACTAAGTACAGAATACATTTCAATTTCTTCTACTCTCTCCCATTGTCCCCTCATTCCCTGCTTAAATGTTGTTTTATATCTAAAAGGAAAGAAGGAAACCCATTCACCAGCATTCCTTTTGAGCCTTTATGATCGCTTGGCATTTATTGCAGCCTAAATGAGAAATTGTTCCTGACGTAGCTTTTAAGAGAAACTTCTAAAAGGTTTTGTTCATGACCTAAGGAGAAATCGGTATTTTCCTCCTCCTCTTAACAAAACGAAGTTGCTGACAGCAAATCAGTCTTGAATAGATCAACAACTTCATCTTCTTCGAGGAAGGATTTTTTAAGAATAGTCTACTTTAGTGAGACAGAGGAAACAGAATTTGCATGCTTAGGTTCAAAAGTTCGCTGACTTGCAAAAAAAGACATTTCCTTTCGAACCAGCACACTTGCCAGCGAGGAAAAAAAAAATCACAAAAATAGAAATGAAGATTATTTTTATTGCTAAGGGGGTGAAGGAATGGTTTCCTGGCTTATAAAAAAAGGGACATAGAATCCTTCCCCAACAAGGAGCATCTGCAGAGTGTAGTGAAAAACGCCAGGATGGTCGGTCACAATAGCGCAGTCAAAACGCTGCTGGTGTTTTACGTGTAACGCACAGGACAGGCATGGATTTGATTGTGCTGATGCGACCACCATCTTGACTTGTTTTGACCACACCTTGCAAACATGCCTGTTCCACAAGGATCTGGGATATATAAGAATCCAAGAGGACTCGGGCTTTTCTTTTGCCAGAAGCTAAATGTCTGAAACTCTAGATTTTTGTAATTTTTTCCCTTGCAAAAAGGTATCTTGAATCTTTAGAAAGCTATCCAATATATTTTGGCAGTTACAGAGATCCTAGCTTCATGAAATTTTCTGAAGGGGTATATTGGTTTTATTGAGAGACAGAGAGAGAAAGAGAGTGAGGGAGAGAGAGGGAGAGGGAGGGAGAGAGACACACACACAGAGAGAAAGAGTGAGGGAGAGAGGGAGGGTGAGGGAGAGAGAGAGGGAGTAAGGGAGTGAGGGAGAGGGTGGAAGAGAGACAGAGTGAGGGAGAGAGAGAGAGAAAGTAAGGGAGAGAGGGAGAGAGAGGGAGAGTGACAGAGAGGGGGAGAGAGGAGAGAGAGACAGAGAGAGAAAGAGTGAGGGAGAGAGACAGAGTAAGGGAGAGAGGGAGAGAGACAACACAGAAAAAGAGTGAGGGAGAGGGAGTGGGAGAGAGAGGGAGGGAGGGGAGAGAGAGGAGAGAGAGAAAGAGTGAGGGAGAGGGACTGAGGGAGAGAAAGAGGGAGAGAGACACAGAAAAAGAGAGAGAGAGAGAGAGAGAGGGAGAGGGAGAGGGAGGGAGGGGGAGAGAGGAGAGAGAGAGACAGAGAAAGAGTGAGGGAGAGAGGGAGAGTGAGGGAGAGACGGAGTGAGGGAGAGAGAGGGAAGGGGAGAGAGCGGGAGAGAGGGAGGGGGAGAGAGGGAGAGAGGGAGGGGGAGAGAGAGGGAGAGGGAGAGGGAAGGAGAGAGACGGAGTGAGGGAGAGAGAGGGAGAGGGCAAGAGAGGGCGTGGGAGAGAGAGGGAGAGTGAAGGAGAGAGATGCAGTGAGGGAGAGAGAGGGAGGCGAAGAGACAGAAAGAGTGAGGGAGAGTGAGGGAGAGGAAATGAGGGAGAGAGAGGGAGGGAGGGAGAGAGGGAGCAAGGGAGAGAGAGGGAGAGTGAGGGGAGAAAGAGGGAGTGAGGGAGAGAGAGAGGGAGGGAGGTTGAGAGAGGGAGAGGGAGAAGGAAAGAGAGAGATATTCCCTCATGGGCTACTACATATGGAGAAATGTTCTTCATTTGCTCTTCACATATGCATTACCAATTGGCTGTGAGGCAAATCTGACAAGCAGCCATATTGGTCAGCTTTAGTCTTAGCCGTTATTTTACTCCAAATCAACTTTTTTTAAAAAAAGCACACTGGATTAATCAACATGTTTTATGGCTCTGTGTGTGAGACCTGTGTGGGTAAAGGTAATCCTCGAGTTATGACACACAACACAGCCCAACATTCCTGTTGCTAAGCGAAACATTTGTTAAGTGAGTTTTGCCCCAGTTGGCAGGTTTGCTTGCCACCGTTGTTAAGTCACCCATCCTAAAAATGAATCCGTTACCAAGCATCTGAAATTTGATCACATAACCCATGGGGGATGCTGCGTTGGTTGTAAGTGTGAAAAACAGTCATAAGTCCCCTTTTTTCAGGGCCGTTGTAACTTTGAACGATCACTAAATGAACTGTTGTAAGTCAGGGACTACCTGTATTTTTTCGTATAAATATAGGGCTCCAAAGTTCTCTTTCGTAATTTCCATTTCCGCACGTAATGTCCATTTCTGCTGTGAAACTTGGTCATCATCTTTTCCGCAATGATACGGCGGGGATAATCAGTGGTGGGATTCACATTTCTTTTACTACCAGTTCTGTGGGCGTGGCTTGGTGGGCATGGCATGACTTGGTGGGTGTGGCAAGGGAAGCAGGGAAGGGCCAACCTGCAGTGCCTCTGCCAGAAAAAAAAATGAGCTTGCGAGGGCTGGTTGGAGCTTTCTCTGACCTCCATTTTCAACCACGATGGCCTGCAACCCTCCACCAGCAAAAATGGACGCCTGGGCTCCATTTTCACTGGCAAAAGGCTGCAGGAGGAAGTCGTGGCCAAAAACAGAGCCTGGGTGGCAGTGGTAGGATTCAAATTTTTTTTACTACTGGTTCTGTCGGCGTGGCTTGGTGAGCATGGCAAGGGAAGGATACTATAAAATGTCCATTCCTTCCCCACCCCACTAACCTGCTTTCCAGCTCCTTTCTCCTGTGCAGGGCAACCAAAGAAGACCCAGCCAATCAGCTGGGACTCTGGTGGGGGGAGAAGAGATGGGGGCGGGGCCAGTCAGAGGTGGGATTTGCCGGTTTTCCGAACTACTCAAAACGTCTGTTACTGGTTCTCCAGAACTGGTCAGAACCTGCTGAAAACCACCTCTGGAGTTTCTCCTAAGTTTCCTGATCTTTGGCACTGGATAAGCCAATATTTACAATTGTCCCTGGCTTCATAGCCAAGTTCTTTCCTCATAGAGGCAGGATGTCATGGGTTCTCACCGCCAAAAGGGACAGCTGAACCACTTTATAATAACAAATGATGTTGAAGGCTAAAGCTTATTCTTGGCACTGGATATTTAGAGACTTGAAAGCAATATTGGCCCCACGTTTCCATCTGTGTTCTAGAAATTTCTCATCAGAGAGTTGACTCTCAAAGTAAGAAAGTGGGTGGGGGAAAATGGGGATGTTTAAAATCAAATTATCCTACAGAGTAGAAATATTTAAACGTGATAACAGCCTGTATAAGAACCTGGATGATTGTGCAAGCAATTGCTTTTTGCCTCTCTCTCACACAGGTGTAAAATCCCTAAGTATATAGGGCAGCAATTTGATTTGGACATCTCCAAAACTCTATACAATTGGGATAACAGCTATTGCACAACAACTGTGAAATAAGCCTCTTCAAAGGAACACACACTCAAGCAATTTTTAAAAGGACAGACAGAGATTTTGTTCTTGCAATAGTGTAAAGGAAATAATTCATGCATGAAGAGATTCACTGAAATGAGTCCAGCAGGAATCAGAAAATATACATGAGCAGAGAGCTGGGTAAAAATTTCGAAGCAACTTTAGAAGCCCTTTTCAGATTCATTCATCATTTTGTTTAGCAGTTGTCTAGTCCTTTTATTTATGTTTTAGGCATTATCTCTACAGTATGCACAATTTGTATGCAAGACATGCCAAAAAGCTAAAACCTCCAACACTCCCTGGTTTATTCATCTGTATTCTGCCTTGTACTTCTGATATACTGAATATTTAAAATCTGAGTTGATGGAATTTTCTGCAGCTTTTTAATATGCGGATTGGGCTTTATGTTTTAAAGCTATTAACTGGTTGTGAGAAATATTTAACCATGAACAAGATATAGATAGATAGATAGATAGATAGATAGAAAGATAGATAGATGGAGAGAGAAAGAGAAAGAGAGAGAATCTAAACTCTAAACTGAGAGTTAAAATTTGTCTAAGAGATGTAATGCTACATCTTGTTTTAAAGTGATTTTATGTTAAAAAAAAGATAATTGCAGGTGTCAGTGTTCCGTTGTTGAAAGGGAAAATGGGAAGACCAGACAAGAAAACCTTAGACAAGTTGGATTACTACTGCAACCTCATCCCAATTTGTCACACTTAAAATACCAGAATGAATTTAGTACTGGGAACTGTAGTATAAGATCCAACTCTGGAGTCTTTTAACTGGAATTATTATTTAGAACCCCAAAATAGGGACTGTAACAGGGACACTAAAGAATTTGAGCTTTTCATGCTTCTGCTGATACAGGGCATCCTTTAGATGCTGTAAAAAATGGGGGAAACAGAATAATTTCCTTTTCCTTTTTCTTCAGCTCTGCTTTCTCATCTACTGTGCTCATCCTTCTCCTCATTCAGAAATCAAGAGTACTTCCTCAAGGTATATAAACAACTGCAAAACTAAAATGCATTGTTTCAGACAATGCTTTCCAGAGGTGATAATTAGAAACATTAATATGTTAGTCAGACCTCATCAGAACCCATTTTATTACTTTTTGTTACTTATTTGTAACTCCAGACTTGATTGCAGAAAGTCTGACTTCAGCAACAGAGTGGTCAATGTCTGGAATGCGCTACCTGACTCTGTTGTTACATCCTCTAACCCCCAATTCCTTTAACCTCAAACTGTCCACTATTGACCTCACCCCATTCCTAAGAGGTCTGTAAGGGGCGTGCATTGTGCCTACCATTCCTGTCCTATTGTCCCCATTTACTCTGCTAAACAAATAATTCCCTCAGCACTGTCCAACTATTTACAAAGTCTGCACGACTATTACTATTAATCTTCTCATCACTCCTTATCACTCACCCCTTCCCACTTATGACTGTATGACTGTAACTTTGTCGCTTGTATCCTTACGATTTATATTGACGGTTTCCTAGTATGATTTGACTGCTTATTATACCTTATGACCAGGGATGGGATTCAAATGTTTTAACAACCGGTTCTGTGGGGATGGCTTAGGTGGTGGGCGTGGCTTGGTGGTCATGTGACTGGGTGGCTGTGGCTTGGTGGTCATGTTATTGGCTGGGTGTGACCAACTCAACATCACTCACATCAAGGCACACATCTCCTCGCCTGGTATCTCATGACTGTGGGGATGCTGCAACAGTCATAAGTGTGAAAAATGGTCATAAGTCACTTTTTTCAGTGCCATTGTAACTTTGAATGGTCACTCCACACAAGCAAAGTACCAGCAAAGGAGCGGGGAAAAAACTCCAGAGAAGTTCCTGAGACAGGAAGTCTAGTCCTGCCAAGAATGTAATAAGGGTTAACGGAGAGGCAGTTTCTGTAAGCAACACCAGAATGTTTCCTTCCTGTCTTCCTTACAGGATTAGGCCAGTAATTTCTTCTAACAACTGGTTCTCCGAACTACTTAGAATGTTAACAACCAGTTCTAGCGAATAGGTGCAAACTGGTAGAATCCCACACGTGCCTATGACTATTATTAAGTGTTGTACCTGATGATCCTTGACTCTAGACGAATGTATCTTTTCTTTTATGGACACTGAGAGCATTTGCACCAAGACAAATTCCTTGTATATCCAATCACACTTGACCAATCAAGAATTCTATTCTATTCTATTCTATTCTATTCTATTCTATTCTATTCTAT
>NW_020769320.1:16728084-16746084 GCF_900518735.1 Pseudonaja textilis | reverse complement strand
TCTTTCTTTCTTTCTTTCTTTCTTTCTTTCTTTCTTTCTTTCTTTCTATCTATCTATCTATCTATCATTTATCTTGGAGAACTATGATAGGCTAAACATTTATTTATAGTTTTAATTAAAAATAAAATAGCTCCACTAATTATATTCCTTCTTTTTTCCCTGTTCCTTTGCTACGTAAAAACAAGCTTAGTCAATGACTAATATTGCTCAACAGAAACCTTACCAGATTTCTTCCCTAAGTTAACTTATCTGGGTATTTATGTTCTTATCACCAACTCATCTGCCTTGCCTGTTTGCAGAGTTTTGCAATATTGCAAACACTATTCAGAATTTAAAACTGCCAGGCCTTGTCTAGGAACCTGTAGTTTGATGAGTCCCTGAAACAAACCATCAGGTTTGTTCGAATGTTGATTCTTGTTTTTCATTATCCTTTTTGGTTCACACTCCTCATTCACGTATTCTTACCACCTATTTGTTTTTAAAAAGAAATTGTTATCATTCCAATGAAATAAATGGGATGCCTCGGTGATTGTAGAAGACCATTTATAGAAGGAAAAGAAAATGGTGACGAAGAATTACTGCAGGGGTCATTCTCAACTCATTCTTGTTTTCACTGGGACAACTTCTCAGCTCAGTCTGTCCATCCAAGTAGATTTAGACTAGCTCCACTGGGGAAATTTATCACTGACTTGTTGGTTTGAAATATTCACCACCAAATTATTATCTGAAAGAATTCATGGTGGGTTACAGTCCATAACAAGGCAGGAAAAGCCTTCATAGAGCATGGCTTCTGGAATTCCTCCCCAAACCCTTCACCAACAGGGGCCATAGGAGCTGTAGGCATTTCTTTCGAAATAAGGGGTGTCAAACTCGATCTCATTGAGGGCCACATCAAGATTGTGTTTGACCTCGGGTGTGGCTGAGGTGGGCATCGTCAGCTCAATGTCACTCATCGAGGCTCCATTTCGGCTGCAATGGCCTCCTGCAGCCTCTGCTAGCCAAAATGAAGCCCAGGAAGGCCACGCGTGGCCCATCCGGCAGAGGTGGTATCCAGCAGGTTCTGACCAGTTCTGGAGAACCGGTAGTGGACATTTTGAGTAGTTCGGAGAACCAGAAAATACCACCTGTGACTGGCCCCGCCCCCATCTATTCTCCACCTCCCAAGTCCCAGCTGATTGGCTGGGTTTTCTTTGGTTGCCCTGCATAAGAGAACAGAGCTGGAAAGCAGGTTAGTGGGGTGGGGAGGAAATGGGGATTTTACAGTATCCTTCCCCTGCCACACTCACCAAGCCATGCCCACAGAACCGGTAGAAATTTCTTTTTGAATCTCACCACTGCCACCCAGGCTCTGGTTTTGGCCACAACACCCTCCTGCAGCCCTTTGCCAATGAAAATGGAGCCCGGGGAATCCATTTTGCTGCCAGAGGGTTGTAGGCCATCGTGGTTGAAAACGGAGCCCAGAGGAGGCCACATGCAGCCCTCCCAAGCTCCATTTTTTTTCTGGCAGAGGCACTGCAGGTTAGTCCTTCACTGCTTCCAGAGTGGTCCCGTGGCCGAGATTTAAGCACCCCATGGGGCCTTGCGTTTGACACCCCTGTTCTAGATCATAAAGCAATGTAATGAATCTCTAGAAATATATGGGTACTTTCCAGTGGTGGGATTCAAATTTTTTTACTACCGGTTCTGTAGGCATGGCTTGCTGAGTGTGGCATGGCTTGGTGGGCATGGCAAGGGAAGGATACCATAAAATCTCAATTCCTTACCAACCCCACTAACCTGCTTTCCAGCTCTGTTCTCCTGTGCAAGTCAACAAAAGAAGACCCAGCCAATCAGCTGGGACTCGGGAGGCAGAGAATAGATGGGGGCGGAGCCAGTCATTTGCCAGTTCTCCTCAACTACTCAATATTTCCGCTACCGGTTCTCCAGAACTGGTCAGAACCTGTTGACCACCACCTCTGGTACTTTCCTTCTCAGAGATGAATCAGGATGTTCACCTGGGTATTGTCTCTAAGTATTTGTGTGTGAGATGGTCTACTTGGGATAATGTGAGCAATATTGTGTACATCTGTTCTGGGCCTTCCTTCACGTTGTATCTGTGTGCATTCTTGGTGTGCGTGCACCAAGAAGCACAAATAGGCTGCACGTACTCCACTCTGGCTGTGTGATCAAGAAGGATGTTGCAGGGGACTTCTACTGGGCAAAGAAATGTACTGAGGTAATTTTATCTGAACTATTTTCTTCACACCCACCAACGTAATCTGGCTCATTTTTCAGATTCGATTTGTCTGTTACTCTCTTCTCTCTGATTTAGCCCTCATTCCATTCAGCTTTTGGAAAATGACTCTGTTGTCGGACAGACAAGAGTCTTAAATCCCTTTACATAATTTTCCTTCCAAAATTCTCTTGGTTTTGGAAACAAGGATAGTTGTGTAAGTGCCAAACAGAACGAACTAGCAATTTAGGCTGCCAGGACTGCATTGTGTCTGGCATGTGTAAATTTCCCTGACATTGTATGCCGTGCGCTAAAATAGAAATAAATAGGTGTGATAACTCTCATGGATGCTTCCCCAGATATCTCTCCAGGTGTCCGTTTGGAAGTGGGTGAACCATTTTCAGGCATGTCTGGAGGGGAGTTGGTCAATGGCTCCAAGCAACCCCCGGAGAGTGATTTTGGCTGAAGCACTGCTGAGGCAGGATAGCCCTGAGGCTTCAGGTGGGGAAAGCATGCAGCTGCAGCCAGTCAGGGATGAGGAAGAGGAACTGCCTTCTGCAACTGATCCAAGAACACGCAGGGCAGAGAAAAGGCAGGAGCAGAACACGTCAGCCAGATTGCTTGAAAGGAGGAAGCCTCGTCCTTCTTGATGGGCTGTGCCAGAAGCTGGCTCTTTAGAACAGCAGACAGAGGCTGGACACAACATATTTATTTCCTGTGTTTTGTCTGGTGGGTTGATCTTGTTTGGGAAACCCAAACTTGCTTTTTCAGGAGGCAACTGGACTTTCTTGTTTTTTTTTGCCTTTGAAGACATTTCACTTCTGATCCACGAAGCTTCTTCAGCTCTGTTGGATGTGGGGAATGGAAGGATTTATCGTCCTTGCAGACAGCTGGTCATTTGCATCCTTTTAGAGGGTTGTTAAGGCCAGTTGGAAGCTTGCTTATCTGTGTCCTCAGGGTCACCAGCTGTCTGCAAGGACTATAAATCCTTCAATTTCCACTATCCAGTCAGAGCTGAAGAAGCTTCTTGGATGAGAAGCAAAATGTTTTCAAAGAAAAAAACCCCATAAAGTCCAGTTGCCTCCTGAAAAAGCAACTTTGGGACAGTCATGACCTGGATGACTGAGAATGTCCATATATTTGTTTGGGAAACTTTCAAGTGCCTTGTGGACTCATTGGCCATTGCTCTCTGGACTAGCCTTGGTCTGTTTTTGGCTGAACTTAATTGGCTTCTGGGTTTGGGGTGAAGGAAATTGCTGGGGAATATTAATAAACCACTGTTTATTAATATGCTAAACCACTGTTAGTTACAATAGGGTCAAAAAATGGCCCCTATCAATAGACCAGCCTTTCCTAATTAATCAGGAATACATGGAGTTTCATAGGATATCGCAGAAGAGAATGAAGCCAGGCCAAAGTCTCAATATGGAATTTTGCGAAATAAATGTAATTATATTTACTCATCATGAAATCAGGAAGGGCTAAGGAGGTATCTACTGAGTTTTCATCTTGAAAAAGGTATGTAGAGTTGGACCTTTTTAGTTCTTGTGTGAGAGAACAGGATTAATTGAATCTAAAGTTTCGATAATGAGAAGCTGAAGATGACTTCTGAGAAGATGACAGTGGAAGCTGCTGCCAAAATCTACATGGATATGTCCATGAAGTTATCGGAAATTTCTCTCACTTCAAATGAACTTTTCTTAAACCCAGCAACAGTCTACTTGCAATCAAAGACAGTGCGTTAAAAGAGTGCTAGTAACACTTTCTTGGTACTACTCCTTACTTTGTTCTACTACTATGTAAAGAGCAACTGTTGGTAACAAAGAACATTATCTTGCTATGCAATGGATGCAAAATGACTCTGAAGTGTTAGGTCTACTTTGCTCATTTCCAACTGCACTCAATATGAACAGATGGCTTCCAATTTATTTAAAATAACTGAACAGGGCTACCTTGATAAATAAACCATAATCTTTAGTGTAGCTCAGAGGTGGTATTCAGAAGGTTCTGACCAGTTCTGGAGAACCGGTAGTGGAAATTTTGAGTAGTTTGGAGAACCGGCAAATCCTACCTCTGACTCACTCTGCCCCATCTATTCTCTGCCTCCCGAGTCCCAGTTAATTGGCTGGGTCTCATTTGGTTGCCCTGCACAGGAGAACAGAGTTGGAAAGCAGGTTAGTGGGATGGGGAGGGAATGGAGATTTTGCAGTATCCTTCCTCTACCACGCCCACCAAGCCATGCCACTCCACGCTCACAGAACTGGTAGTAAAATTTTTTGAATCCGACTACTGGTGTAGCTGGTCTGATATGAGGACTACTTATGTTGGACATGGCTTAGAAATTTTGTTCCTTGGTGGTTTCGTCTCTCTATACAGACCTCAATAAAAAGGATAAACCTGGATTTCTACACTTTGCATACATGTATAGTGTCTGATGATGTATGTCTACACATAAATTGGAACGAGTCTGATAGCTACCAAAAGGAAAGTTAAAATAATACTGGCAGTTAAACATTTGAACTGCAGCTGACCTCAGTGAAAACATGAAGTAGGAAGTATAATTTTAGAAACAGCCTACTACTGAACCTTGACAAGATTAAATGAATACGGATCATAATGGGTGCAGATGACTCCAGAAAGTAGATGATAACAGCTGACAGCCAAAAGATATCTGGACCCTATTTAAGACCCTTTTTATTCTTTTTAAAGTCTAGCTCAACAGGAGTTATCTCTGTAAAACCGTAGTTTGTGCAAACAGCAACAGCTATAATGGTTTTGATCTGCCAATGAATCTTCAAAGCAAATGGACCACATGTATCCTTCATTTGAGGAGCTGAGCATTCAAAATGTGTGGATGTGAAGAAAGGTCTGGTTTTCCTTGGAATAACTTGTTTGCCCAATTTCTCAGCACATGTGCAAGTTTGTCCATGAATGCAGCACCAAGCTCTCATAGGCCTTGGTTAGTAAATCAAGACCACACATCCTGCTTTGCATACATGCAATTAAGGAGTAAATGTGTGCATAAATTCACTAAATGCTCAATGCATGGAGGAAAATTATTTCTGAATTTTTTTTCAGTGAGTTGTTTTATCTTTTTCTGTCAAATTCCCGTTAATCACAACATTGCTTTAAAGAAATTAAAACTAAGCAAGGAACATGTAATTTTGAAAGCATTTAATTCTGAAAGAAAGGCCATAATAAGGTGGAAAACCCAAATTGATTTTAGATGATCAGAAAAGATGGAACACCGAACATAGAATAATAGGGTTGGAAGGGACTTTGGAGGTCTTTTAATCCAACTAGCCTCCCCTGCTCAGGGCAGGAGATCCTATACCAGTGGTGGCTAACCTTTTTGGGCTCCTGTGCCAAAAATTGCAAGTGCACTAGCACAACCGCACTCACATGCTAGCACCCAGAATGCAATGTGCGCCCACACACCCCCGGCATATGCGTGTGCAATTCCCTCACACACACCACCCCCTTACCTGCACTGCACCTCTCAGCTGATTTTTCGGCCTCCCAGAGGCTTGGAAAAAGCCTCTGCAAGGCTTCTCAGGCCAAATTATAGGCCTGTGTTGTCACTTCCGGAATTACAGGAAGTGACAAAACGGGCCTATAATTCGGCCTGAAAAGCCTTGCAGAGGCTTTTTCCAAGCCTCTGGGAGGCCGAACAAGGTCTCAAACCAACCAATCAAAAAAAAAAAAAATCAGCTGTGAGGCGTGCGCATGCTCAGTGAGGTAAGTTTGCCTGCGGCTTGTGTGCCAGCACAAATGGCTCTGCGTGCCACTTGTGGCATGCGTACTATAGATTTACCGTGATGGTCCTATACCATTCCAAACTTTCTTTGGGCTTGATGGGATGGATACATAGAAAGAATAACAGAATCATAGAAAGAATAACAGAATAACAGAACAGAATAATAGAGTTGAAAGGAACCTGGAGATCCTCCAATTCCACCCCACCCACGCAGGAGACCCTATACCATTTCAGACAAATGGTTCTCCAGTCTCTTCTTAAAAAGCTTCCAATGATGCAGCACCAACAACTTTCAGAGGAAACCTGTTCCACTGATTAATTGCACTCACTCTCAGGAAATTTCTTCTTAATTGTAGGTTGGATCTCCCTTTAATAATCTTTCACCCACTGCGTCTTGTCCTGCCCTCAGGTGCTGTGGAGAATAAGTTGACTCCTTGTTCTCTATCAAGAGTCTTCAAACTTGGCAAGTTTAATACTTGTAGACTTCAACTCCCAGAATTCCTGAGCTAACATGACTGGAGGAAGAATTCTGGGAGATGAAGTCCACAAGTCTTAAAGCTGTCAAGTTGGAAGACCGCTGCTTTAAATTCTTTCAGATTCTTTAGATAAATATCAGAGAGATAGAGATAGATGGATGGATGGATGGATGGATGGATGGATGGATGGATGGATGGATAGATAGATAGATAGATAGATAGATAGATAGATAGATAGATAGATAGAAAGGTAGGTAGGTAGGTAGGTAGATAGATAGATAGATAGATAGATAGATAGATAGATAGATATTAGATATAGATAGATGATATATAGATATAAATATATAGAGAGATAGAGATATACAGATAGATAAAGAAATATAGAGATAGATGAGAGAGAGAGAGGGAGAGGTGATTTTGAGATAGAGATAGATAGATAGATAGATAGATAGATAGATAGATAGATAGATAGATAGATAGATAGATAATAGACAGACAGACAAACATGGAAAGCCCTTTACCACAGACCAAGGGTCTTCACACTTGGCAAGTTTAAGACTTGTGGACTCCAACTCCCAGAATTCCTGAGCTAACATGACTGGAGGAGGAATTTCAGGAGTTGAAGTCTACAAGTCTTAAAGCTGTTAAGTTTGGACTCCCGATCTACGTGATAGTCCCTCAAAGTACTGGAATATTGCTCTGATATCATCCCTAGTCTTCCTTTTCATTAGACTAGACGTACCTAGTTCCCTCAATCATTCATTGCACGAATTAGCCTCCAGGCCCCTAATCATCTTTGTTGCTCTTCTCTGCACTCTTTCCAGGGTCTCGGCATTATTTTTGTATTGTGGTGACCGGAACTGAGTGCAGCATTCCCAGTGTAGTCTCACCAGTACAGTATGACGTGGCACTATCATGTCATGTGATACTATCCCTCTGTTGAAGTAGCCTAGCTAGATGTTCTAGGTTTCTAAGCTAGCATGGGAAGTGAAACAAACAAATAGTGGAATGGAATAGCAACAACTTCTGTACCTCCGTGCAGAAAATTATCTAGCTGGATCCAATATGTATTCAGCCATTAAGTTTGATTCATGGCAGACTTTATTATTTTATTTTTTAAAAAATCCCACAGTATAATCTAAATATAAGTTAGAGGGAAAATGATTACCTGCCTCTGAAGCAATCAGATTTTCAATGTTTTCTCGTTCCCGTTCATCATGGTTAGCCACAGTGCTGCCACTTTTTGTCCTTCGAAGGGCATTGAGAGCTCTGTTTATCTTTTTAAAAGACCTGCTTCGTACGGTAGAACGCTCAAATTGTGAAGTTGCGGCTGAAGAGGAAGAAGACAGAGAATTGGGCTGAATTCCGGAAAATCTTACTTATTCCAAAGTCTGCTAAATGAAGATAACCTAGAAGCAAGGAAACCTTAAACCTTATTCCATCATTGCACAAGAGCCTTAGTATATGTTAGCTGGTGGAAAGTCAGCGTAACATAGTAGCTTGGTGTTAGAAATTCTGTTTATATAAAGCAGCACATAGATCAAACAGTACAGTCACCATGTGCTTTACTGCTCAACTATTTTACTGTAACAGGAAACAGGAAACTCTGTTAGAACAAAAGAACATAAAGCATATATACCGTCAATCCAAACATGTAAATACTGCCATCTACTGGCTAAATACTACTGTAATTGTTGCATAAAAATACATTCCAACAATGAATTCCAACACTTGAGTATTAGACGTGGACAACAAATAAATTCAAGTCCACACTTCAAGGGTGAAATTCAACCATCTTGCAGCACCTCGGAAGAGGTGGTAGGGACAATTTGAATCGGTTCAAAGAGGTGGCACGGACAATTTGCATTGGTTGGCCCCGCCCACGCCTGCTCACCTTCTTTCTTTTAGAGATTGAGTCCCACCAAGCCACGCCCACCAAGCCACGCCCACAGAGCCAGTAGGGAAAATTTTTGAATTTTACCCCTGCCACACTTGTTCACACTTGTTTAGTGGGTATTACCAAGCCACATCTGTCTTATAGGATATTGTATCTCTCTCATAGTCATAAAAACGAAGGACAATGCTGTGTAAAAGTGCATGGAGGAAACTGAATGGATGAATGAATAAATGAGTAAATAAATTTCATGGAAATTTCCAAAAGTAATGTCTTGCAATGACATAGCAGAATGTTATTTGGACCATCATCAAAGATAAAATGATGGGAACATATGCTACAGTCAGTTACCAAATGTGTATTTAAAATATATTAAATTAAGAAAAGATCCTTTGGCAGAAAACTACAATACTTCCTCCAAGTGCGCTAGAACAGCCCCTTATCCTTCACAACAACTCCACAAATTTCAACAACATTCTTTAAATAATATACATGAATATTGTGGATATTCAAGAATTCTGCTTAGTCTGCATTTCAAAGTGAACTTTGAATCTCAAGAAAGTTAGATTAGTTTTGCAAGGCAATTCTTAGCTTGGAGAAATAACAACATTCAAATAAAAATGTGAACTTCAACTGTTAGTGGCATTTGGAATGAACTTTCAGTTTGTCCAGTCTTTTGTATATCCAACAAATCAACTTGGAAGAGGGTGTAACCTCTTAGTACATGATTTTAAGACCCATGGGGACAATTATCAAAAGGAGAAGCTGCCAAGTGATTTATCGTTTTCTTTCATTGTTTTATTTAAATCCCACCATGTCTTCAAAAGTTCATAGGAGTTTTCCTTCATTTTATTTTCAAACAGCCTTGGAAAAAAATGATTAGGGCTAAGAGAGTAACCAACCCAAAAATCACTCAGTGAATTCCCACGGAAGAGGGTGAATTTAAAACTGCGTTTACCCTGTCTGACTTCTTAAACCACTGCTTCATATTGCTTCATAAATGTAAACCAACTTTAGATGGTGCATAAAGCTGGAAAGAATGATGTAGCAGTATGTGATTAGGCTTAAATAAATTAAAAACGTATTCTATATTGTTAGATGTCAGATGGAAAGCATATAGAGCAAACAGTGAAGAGGGCACCAAATAATTAAATGCAAATTTCTTTGTAATGTCTGAAAGGCTAAAGGTTCCCCCTGTGCTAGTCATTTCTGGCTCTAGGGGACAGTGCTTCTCTCCATTACAAAGCCGAAGAGCCAGCGCTGTCCAAAGACGTCTCCATGGTCATGTGGCTGGCATGACTAAACACCAAAGACGCATGGAACGCTGTTCCCTTCCCTCCCAAAGCTGTCCCTATTTTTCTACTTGCATTTTTACATGCTTTCGAACTGCTTGGTCGGCAGAAGCTGGGACAAGAAACGGGAGCTCACTCCGTGATGCGGTGCTAGGGATTCGAACCACCAAACTGCCGACCTTTCTGATTGACAAGCTCAGCGTCTTAGCCACTGAGCCTTCGTCTGAAAGGTTAGAGAAGTCCTATTCTTTCAAAGTTTCAAAAGTACTTTTAATGTTCGAGTCCATTTAGCGTACAGGCAAGTCCTCAACTTATGATGATAATTGAGCGCAAAGTTTCTGTTGTTAAGCGAGATATCCCTAAAGTGAGTTTTGCCCCATTGTATAACCTTTCTTGGCACCGTTGTTAAGTGAATCACTGCCATTGTTAAGTTAGTAATATGGTTGGTCAAGGGAATCTTGCTGTCCCACTGACTTTGCTTGTCAGAAGCTCCCAGAAGGGGATCACGTGATCCCAGGACAGTGTGACTGTCATAAATAGGGGTCAATTGCCAAGTATCTGAAGCAGAGGTGGGTATTCAGCAGGTTCTGACCGGTTCTGGAGAACCGGAAGTGGACATTTTGAGCAGTTCAGAGAACTGGTAAATGCCTCCTCTGACTGGCCCCGCCCTCATCTCTTCTCTGCTTCCCGAGTCCCAGCTGATTGGGTGGTTGCCCTGCACAGGAGAACGGAGCTGGAAAGCAGGTTAGTGGGATGGGGAGGGAATGGAGATTTTGCAGTATCCTTCCCTTGCCATGCCCACCAAGCTACGCCTACAGAACCGGTAGTAAAAAAATTTGAATCCCAACACACACACACACACACACACACACACACACACACACACACACAAATCCAGTTTTAGCAATACAGTACTAACAGCCTACTAGTCCAATACAACATTCCCTGGATCTTGCTTCATATATAAAATAGTACTGTATAATGTATTTACAAACTTAAACATTCTCAACTCAAAATTAAATCAGAAGTAATTTTCGTACATGGACATAAGTAATTGATCCCCAATATTTGATCTTCATGGCATAACTACTTCCTTCTCCTGATTTTTTATTTTTGCTTTTCGAAAAGCTGCGTTTTGCACATTTATAGTGTACTGAGTCGCACATAAGCAGCACAGAATGTTTCCTGGCTTACAAAATTTAACAAAAAATGTGGCCATTTAGAAACAGGTCTAGTGCATCAGAAGTGCTATTTAGCAGGTTTTGACCCGTTCTGGAGAACCGGTAGTGGAAATTTTGAGTAATTCGGAGAACCGGCAAATCCTACCTCTGACTGACCCCGCCCCCATCTATTCTCTGCCTTTCATGTCCCAACTGATCGGCTGGGTCTTCTTTGGTTGCCCTGCACAGGAGAACGGAGCTGGAAAGCAGGTTAGTGGGGTGGGGAGGGAATGGGGATTTTGCAGTAAGCTTCCCCCAGGACTGGGGAGGGAATGGAGATTTTGCAGTATCCTTCCCCTGTCATGCCCACAAAGCCACACTCACAAAGCCACACCACGCCCACCAAGTCACGCCCACAGAACTGGTAGTAAAAATGTCCGAATCCCACCACTGTACTGCATCCAAGATGCTCCCCTGCCGGGGCTCTTACTTCTAGGTTGCTGGCTTATATAAAGATTGGTGGAGTTGGTTCTTGGTGGGATGTCCTCAAAGTTGGCATTGAAAGCAGGATTAATTAGCCCTGGTTCATCTGTCATTAAGGCAATTGTGGCAGCAGCAGAGAAATCGGATTCACAAGCCGACCCTGTTAAAGCAGCATTCAAATCTGGAGATCCCGCTGGGGGGCACCTCTTCCTCTCCTTGGTGAAGCCATAATGAGATGCCCCTTTGCACCTAAGGAAAATTAAAGACAACAGAACTTAAAACAAAACAAAAACTACTCAAATGAACGGAGACAAGTAACTTCTTTAACAAAGTCAACATGTTGGGGGGAAAAATGGCACTGAATGAACTTCCCATTTTTAATTTTCAGCACCGTCCCCAAACGAAGAAGCATTAAGAGGTATTAGCCGATTACACACAGTTTTATTTTTTAAAACTACGAATACAAATGAAGTAGATAGAGGCCATCTAGAGAAGTGGTCGCCAACCAGTGGGCCGGGGACTACTGGTGGTCCATGAGAAAATTTGGGTGGTCCGCACAGAAATGTCACTCCCAAAGGAATTAATCCAGGCTATGCGGGAACACAAGGCTGTGCTGCCCACATGGCCCATGGGAACATAAGGCTTGCGTCCCTTGCATCGTGAACAACACGAAGTAGTGAGGGGACGGTGGAAAGGGCGGAGGGGGGGAACTTGCCCCACTTGTCCCACGCACCTCACCTGGCCACTGGGCTGCTTCTTTCCACTTCTTTCTTCTTCTGCTTTTGGCTGCAAGCAAGGAAAGCAGCAAAAGTCTTTCTTTCTTTTCCCCAAACTCCAGAAATGAGTCTTTGGGACTCTGCAAGGCATCCTACTCCAAGAGGCTACACCATTCTGGTGCAGTTTGGGGGAGAGAAAGAAAGACTTCTGCTGCTTCTGCTGTTTTCCTTGCATGAAGCCAAAAGTCTGTGTGTGTGTGTGTGTGTGTGTGTGTGTGTGTGTGTGTGTGTTTCTCCCCCTGAGAACGGAGCTGGAGACGATATCCTGCAATCCCAAATAAAGAATGACCGATCGGTAAGAAAACGGGGTGGGGAATTTTCCTGCAGATTTTTTTGGGGGATTTTCCCAGGGTCCCTGGTCCACGGGATTTAAAATTATGAGTTTGGTGGTCCCTGAGATCCAAAAGGTTGGCGAGCCCTGATCTAGAGAGAAGGTCTGAGGATAGACTTGCAAAACAAATATATGAAGGAAGGAAGAACGAATGGGCCAAGAAGAAAAGGAAGGCTCTATAAAAGTTGAGCTTGAATGGAGTTGCCAAGATCTTGGAAAAAGGGAGCGGTGAGAAGTTTGAAGAACAAAAGGCAAATTATGAAGCAACTGTGCATGAATGAAGTGACAATGATAGTTTGCAAGGAGGGTGAAATATGAAGAACAGGAAATGGCAGTCTGAATTAAAATCTAGTCATATTTCCTTTCTTTTTCTCTTTTGTCCCTCACCTCACTTGTTTTTCTTTCTTCCTTTTTCACTCTTTTCTCCGCCCTTTGAGCAAGTGCTGACTCTGCCAGGGAGTTGTGTGATGGACAGGCAAGTATGTTTATTATAACCGGCAACGCTTGAGGGCCGGGGCATCTTTTCCTAGGTTTTCGCAGGAGCGGAAGAGCAGGGGAAGGTCCCCTCCAGTAAGGAGGGTTTACATGATTAATTCACACCGAAAGCCTCCTTTTCCTAAGGAGATCGAGTTGGGGAACACAGGCCCAATTGTAGCAGGAGTTTCGCTGGATCGGAAACAGAAAGACACTAAGCTAGCCTGGCAGGTGACTGACCCAAACAACGGAGAGGGTTATAATCGTTTTTTTGTCTCTGGCTAATGAAAGAGAGCAATGTGTTTGGCCAGAAAGCTTGATTGCGTCAGCTGATGTTTGAGGAAAGAATAAAGCTACTCATATTGGCGGCTGCCATGTCCCCACCCCCCCATGCTAAATGGGGACTGTCATAGCAGCCGTGACTTCACCAGGGGCCTAACAGCTGCCCGCCAGATTTGGGATTCCCAGTGTTTTTTTCCCCAAAAGACTGTTCCAGAAACAATTGGAAATAAACCTGTTTGCTTTGCAGAATTCAAATGCAGATTTAGTCTAGCTAACAAAAGGGCCTTCATGTGGGCCCCCTTTCCCCCCCAGAAGTCAAGTGATTATTTTTCTGTCTCTTAGTTATTTCAACTTTTCAAATCACCGGCTTTGTTCTTTGCGAGGCTTCTGTGTCTATTGGAAGCTGCAAAATATATGCAATCATGATTGCTTTTAGAACACGCTTTCCTTTCTGGTGATTCAAGCGTAAGAGTTGCATTTGTGGGGTAGAGGGGCTGACTTAAGCCACCCACCCAAATTCTTCTTCCCCCCAAGGGATTCTTGAATCCTGAACCAAATTTTAGGGCAGTTGGTTTGCACACTCGCCCATTAATATAATCAACTTTCAGTATAAATATTTTTGGGATGTACACATGGTAGATATTTAAGCAGCAATTGCACAGAAATAGAAAAATAACAAGATCATCTTATTAATTTATTGCAGACAAGCTGATTTCAATAAAATTGCCCTGTAGGCACTACGAACATCCGATGGGCTTCCTGTTATGATCTCAAGGACTTGAAAAGTTGATAAGGAATTTTGTGGATGCTAACTGGCCCTCAAGCTTGGAAGGAGTTTAAAGCAACTAGCAATTTTTAACTGGACCCCAAAATAAACCCATTGCCACTAAATCAGAGGTGGTATTCAGCAGGTTCTGACCAGTTCTGGAGAACCAGTAGCGGAAATTTTGAGTAGTTCAGAGAACTGGCAAATGCCACCTTTGACTGGTGATTGTACAGTATCCTTCCTCTGCCACGCCCACCAAGCCAGGCCCACAGAACCGGTAGTAGAAAAATTTGAATCCCCACGACTGCACTAAATCTCTCTATAGAAAAGCAAAATACCTCTCAGGCATTGTCACAAAATCTCCAGAACCGTAAAGCCTACAAACTTGAAATTTGGCACGTATGTTCCTCTTGGCTCCTAGGTGCTCACTAAGAAAGGATTTTTCAAAATGACCATCAGAGCATTTAGAGTATTTCGTATATTATTATTAACACGCTCTGATGCTAAGGAGTTCTTCTCCCCCTCCCCACCTGAAAAAAAATCTCTTCCAAATGCAAAACACAAGCAAAGGGGAGGAGTCTCAGTTTCAGTTTCACAACAGCAACCAGTTTTAGTACAGAACAGTTGAGCTAAACCACGCCCAGGCTCCTTGCTGTCTCCTTGCTCACACAGCAAATACTGTTTCAGTTTCCAAACAGCCCTCAACTCTCTCACACACTGACAGGACGCAGATGAATACTGATGGATGCCGGTAGGAAGAGACAGAATTTCCCCCCCTTTTTTCCTCCCCAAAAACTAAGCCTCACCACATAGTTTCGAGCTAGTATATTTAATAAATAAGTTTCCACGGAAAGGCCCTAGACAAGATGCTAATAGCCTTGTTTGGAACTCTGCAACATTTCTACCCGCATTCAACAGTAGTAGTGCAGATAGACAACACAGAAATTTGGGAGAAATGAATTTGTTGCAGAGTTATCTCTATAGATTCTCAAGGAAACTCCTTGGAGGGTTATCAAGATATAATGAGACTATGATCACTTCCCCCTAGCTGTGGGAAAACGCAAGTTACATGGTTCCAAGGCAGAACAGAAAACAGAAGGTACCCTTATATTTACCCTGACCGAAGTTGAACAGGGGTAATTAAATTCTGAGAGCCACATAAAAGAGATTACTTAGGCAGGAAAAAAATTAAATCCAGACTGCAGGATAGATAATCTCTTTTCTATCAAGGATGGGAATACATTCCAATGGAGCAAATTCTTACACCTTCCGAACAAGGTAATAACATAAAACCCCACCGTTTTACTTTACATTATAATATTTACTGGCCATTTCTATAACAACAAACCTATCTAATCAGCAAAACCCCAAAACCAGTTTCATTTTTTCCCACCTCTAAGTCCAAAAGTGGTTTCCAAGTAAAAATTAAATTAAATAAAGCAACTATCTCTGCTAACCCCGTCAACTTTTGCAGTCATTCATCTACTGTGGAAATCACAATGTCTTTCCATTTTTATGCATGAAGTAATGTTATTGCTACCAACATATATAACATAATAAACCAGTAGGATTTTTTCTGTTGAAGGTTTAATGTCCCTGATAGGGCTTTCCTCACCTCTCATTTACAAGGTAATCTTCCTTAACCTGATGCCAGTGGTGGTATTCATTTTTTTTATTACGGGTTCTGTGGGTGTGGCTTGGTGGGTGTGGCAGGAGAAGGTTACTGCAAAATCCCCCTTCCCTCCCCACCCACTAACCTGCTTTCCAGCTCCGTTCTTCTGTACAGGGCAACAAAAGAAAACCCAGCTGATCAACTGGGACTTGGGAGGCAGAGAATTGATGGGGTTGGTGGGGCCAGTCAGAGGTGTTATTTGCCGGTTCTCCGAACTACTCAAAATTTCCACTACCAGTTCTCCAGAACTGATCAGAACCTGCTGAATACCCACCTCTGTTTCACATGCCTGCGTCCCATGGATGGGGCTACATTTGTTTGCACGGCCTGGTTTCTCACATACTGCAGCCTGGTACCGGTCCACGGACTGGAGGTTGTGGGTTGGGAGGGTGGGGCTTGATTTAGAGAATACCAATTTGAATTAACTCTGCTATTCATATTGTCACCACAGTGCGCATAAGATACTGAGAATTGAAAACTGGCATGGATATGAGATTCTTTATCCGGAAGCTGGCGGAGCTGATAGCAGAGTTGGAGGAGGTTGGGGAGGGACCAGGCCATTCTTGGAGGCTGAGGAAAGCTCAGAGGAAGGCTCTGCATCAGAGGCAGAGATGGGCCCAGGGCAGGCTGGCAGTCATCAGTTGCCTTCGGGCTCAGATAGCAGTGAGGCGGGGAAACTTCTGGAATCGGTTCCCAGCCCTGCGCATGCACAGAGCTGCCAAAAGGAAGGCACAATTAAGAACTCAGGGAGAGCAAGGCCACAGGTGGATGATAAATGGCCCTTCCCTTCAGGATTAAAAGAGAAACAAAAGGGGAGGGGGCTTTTTCAGGAAACAACTTGCTCGTTCGTTTGTCCATTTGTTCCAGCCTCGTGGAGATTTGTCTGTATAACCCAGTCCTTCCCTGTCAGCACTGAGTGTGGAACTACTTACTGGGCAGCGTTCCAGGATTGATAAAGATCTGAGCTCATTAGTATACCTTTGCAAGATTGTTTGCCAAGCCATTGGCTGACTGTGAATGAAATAAATTCACATTAGTGTAATAAAAGAGGTTTTTGCCGGGACTCAGAATTGACTTAGTGCTTTTTGGGAAGGCCTAGGGCAGAACAATTTTCTTCATTAAGACACTAAACTAAATGTTTATTCAAGCAGGACTCTGTTTATGAAGAATGGTGCAAATAAATGCTCTGTACTCTCATTTGCAACATCTAAAAACATATAAATATAGTTGTGGCTCAGAAACTCCCAGGACACTATACATTGAGTCTATGACAATATTCCTCCTCTCTTTATGGATTTCCATGTTATCTTTCGGAAGGTAACTTACCAGTTAAAGAACTGAAATATTAGATATACTTTTGCAACAGATTACTAACAAGGAAAATAAAAATGAAGACATATATATATCTATATCTGGGTGTGTCTGCTTAGGGCAATAATGTTTCCACAATTATTGCGCAGAATAGGAAATGGGAGATATTAAAACCATTGTTCTTAAAAGACAACAACTTTCTTTCCAGAATAAATTGCCAATATAATCTGATGGCCCTTAATAGTATGCATTTTTGGATGTGAAACTGCTGTTAGATAATCCCTGAGGTCAGGTGGGGAATAGAATGCTATTTCTCTATTTTTTGTAGGAAGGAATATTTTAGCCAATTTATCCACCCAGCAGAAGAAACAGACCTTGGAAGTATTTTTTCAAAATGATAGAAGAAGAATTCCAAAAGCAATGTAGAATAGAATAACAGAGTTGGAAGGGACCTTGGAGGTCTTCTAGTCCAACCCGCTGCTTAGGCAGGAAACCCTATACCACTTCAGACAAATGGTTATCCAATCTCTTCTTAAAAACTTCCAATGTTGCAGCATTTACGACTTCTGGAAGCAAGTTGTTCCACTGATTAATTGTTCTAAGTGTCAGGGAATTTCTTAGAACTTAGTTCTAAGTTGCTTCTCTCCTTGATCAGTTTCCACCCGTTGCTTCTTGTCTTGCTTTCAGGTGCTTTGGAGAACAGCTTGACTCCCTCTTCTTTGGGGCAGCCCCTGAGATATTGGAACACTGCTATCATGTCTCCCCTAGTCCTTCTTTTTATCGAAGTAGACATATCCAATTCCTGCAACCGTTCTTCACATGTTTTAGCGTCCAGTCCCCTAATCTTGGTTGCTCTTCTCTGCACTCTTTCTAGAATCTCAACATCTTTCCTACATCGTGGCAACCAAAACTTGTCCTACATGATGTGGAGGAAGAAACTATTCAAATGATCAAAAGTCCCATCTGTGCCCAAGGCTTCTGGATTGTCACCATGGATGTTGCACCACGGATGTTCCTATACTTAATTGTATTACTCTCCACCATCATTGACAAAGTCTGTCCATAATTGTTGGGTATATGGATACACCAACCAGGTTTGGGTTGAATAAATATG
>NW_020769320.1:16712616-16726371 GCF_900518735.1 Pseudonaja textilis | reverse complement strand
GGAGGAGGAGGAGGAGGAGGAGGAGGAGGAGGAGGAGGAGGAGTTTTAAGGAATTTTCTTATTAAAATTAATTAGTCTTTCAAAGCAGCAGCACTGGAAAAAGTGGAGCCCAGGGCTGTTGTTCTTAAAGTTGAACAATATCTGAAGAACTTTCTCCCAAGCTTTTCTTTTTAAAGAACACACAGCCCTATTAGAATAAAAACTATATTCTTTCCTTCCAGATTTCCATTGCCTTTCTGGGCAAAGTCATGGTAGCCACATAAGCTTTAAATTCTCCCTAGTACTCCTGGGGTGGGTATTGTTAACCCAACCTTACAGCTTCAAATGCTGCGTTTGGGCCCCCGAGGGATTTTAAGAGGTGAGACTCCAGATTCTATTGATACTCTGGCTTTGCTCCCTGGAGAAGGCTGAGAGACGCCTGAGGCAAATCACCGAAAACAATTGAGCACTGTCTTTACACTTCTGTATTTTGATGGAATGTGGTGTTAATAGCCTCCCCAAAGTCTGGGAGTAGTAACTCCCAGAAGTAACTGACATTTACCTCTGACCTTTGTGACCTACAAGCCTCAGACCTTAATCACCCACTGGCTCTTTTAGGTACACACATTACAATGGACAGCACATCCTGATGAGACATCAGCCGTAAATAATCTGTGCAGTCCAAGGAAACCATATTAAATTCGGCCAGGGGGACGTTTGTTAAAATTTTAAAAGAAGTCAGTCAATTGCCCGGTGACCGGTGTGAAGGAAGCTAGATGGATGGAAGAGAATATTGGCAAGGAAGATTTCTAATTAAAACACAAAAAGGATTGGTGAAGATAGACAATGATTCTTTTTGACCTTCTTAAATTCACAGGCTGACCCTTTCACAACTTATAAAGAATCATTCTGAGGAAAATGAAAGACAAGGTGTGCCTACAACCCTGGCACTGTGGGGTGTGCTTGGACCTCATTGGACCCCATCACACTCATTTTTGGTTTTCAGAGCTGACTTTTCTGGACCCGCACCGCTAGCACACTGTACACCTTAAAACAGTAGACTTAAGTTCCTTAGGACATGAGAAGGCACCACTTCATCGCTGGAAGCTTTCAAGAAGAGACTGGGTTTCCATCTGTCAGAAATGGTGTAGGGTCTCCTGCTTGGTTGGGTGGGTGGGGTTGGACTAGATGTCCTACAGGGTCCTTTCCCACTCTGTTATTCTGTTATCAAAAGTAGATCCAAGATGACTCCATCCTTATGGAGTCTACTCCATTAAGTAGACTCAAATGCTCCATCACTGGAGGCTTTCAAAAGGAGTCTGGACAGCCACTTGTCTGGAATGGTATAGGATCTCCTGCTTGAGAAGGGGGTCAGACTAGAAGACCTCCAGGGTCCCTTCCAGCTCTATTCCTATTCCTATTCCTATTCCTATTCCATTCCATTCTATATTCTGTTCTATTCTATTCTCTATATTCTATATTCTGTTCTACCCTACCCTACCCCACCCTATCCTATTCTATTCTATTCCTGTGATTTTCAGCAATGGCCAATCCTCAAGGTAAGAAATCCAAGATCTGTTTTTCTTTAGAGTGAGTGAGTCCCATTCTTGGGTCCCATTTTTACACTTTATCAAACCTTTTATTCAGTTTCAATATCTCCTGTGTAGTTGTGAGGCATACTCATTTTTATACATTTGCTTGCTTTCTTGGTGACTTTATTAAGCAAAGTAAAAAAGAAAGATAAAAATGAGGATAAAATCAATACCAAAAAAAGCCGCTCCTTCTTGAATGTTTTTGAAAAATCTTGCAGGCTCAAGTATTTATTGTTGTTTATTTAAAAGGCTTCACAAGTGAACAAAGTTATTTAGGAAAATCAGCAATTGTCCCAAAGGTGCTTTTTCAAGAGGCAACTGGACGTGGTTGTTTTTCTTTGAAGACATTTCACTTCTCATCCAAGAAGCTTATTCAGTTCTGACTGAAGGGCGGGGAATGGAAGGATTGATCTTCCTTGCAGTCATCTGGTTGTTAGCACTCTTTCTGAGAGTTGTTCAGGCCACTTGGAGGTTTATCTGTGCCCCCTGGGTCAGCTGAATAGTGCAAATGGATGTGGAGCCTTCTTGGAACAGCTGAAAGGACTGTGTTGTAAAAAGGACTAGGGGGTGTTGAGAGAAGGCTATTCAATTTTAATGTGCACGGCCTCTTCGACCCCTCTCTGTCCAGAATGTGGACTTTGCTGTCCTCATATGCAGATGGACAGCAGCATCTTGTCCTGATGGGGTTGTTCTCCTATGTTGGGCCATGTGTTTGTGAAGTTTTTGTTTTGTTTCTCCACTGCACATGTCGCACTGCAAGATGAGAAGATCGCCTATCCCTAATTTAAGTGTTGTTCGGAATATCACATTGCTCAGTTTGCGCCTGGGTGTTTTATCCTTGGGGTGGACACAAACTGAGCACTGTGATATTTTGAACAATGCTTAAATTAGGGATAGGCGATCCTGTAATGCCAAATGTTTTGGACTCCAACTTCCATTATGCATAATGGCAATGGATTGCACAAGGAATAACTGAGAACATCTGGGAACACTCGGTTCATTATATATAGGACATATTTTTGAGGCTCACAACATACCAACTTCCCCCAATTACTCTTTGGGTCTGCTATTCCATTCATGGATGCAGGCCAATTCTTGACAGTATTTGTTGATTTTTTTTAATGGTGCTTTTATTCTTTCTTTGCACACCACATACATCAAGCAGTGGGTGCACTGAAGAATGTTCAGAATAAATCCAGCTTGTGTTTTGTAAACAGTGCTGTAAATTTACATCAATACAGATGGATAATCCTTACAAAACAATCCGTGTTTATATAGTACACAAAGATTACACTACAAAAGACATGTAATGTCTCAATTAAGCAAGATTCTTTTTGGAAACCTAGATATTCTTTCAGGGGAAAAAAAAAACCACATCTCTGTCTTCATGTGAGCCACCCCAAAAAGGCGGAGAATAAAACCCTTAGACAACAAGAAGGATATACAATAATGGGACAAAAGTGTTTCGATCGAGAATGTCAATCAGTAGAAGAAAAAAAGAAAATGAGAGATCCTTTTAAGAAAATTAGAAATCACAGGAACGTTTTAAACTGCTATAAGATATTGCTTTTAGGAACGATTTCTAATAGAGGCAAGTGAAATTAAAAGAAAATAAAAAGACTACACCAACATTCTTTACAAACAGGATTATAGAATGACAAAAACATTTGTAGGGAGCAAATGGATTTAGGAGCGTGGGGCATGGCATCACATGGACCACATTCATCTGTTCAAATTCAGTTTTAACTTCAGGCAGTTAAAAGTACGAGCATCTCTAGATTCGGAACAAGACTGTGCAGACTAAAAAATGGAACAAGAACAGATAAAGATGGACTGATAGAAAAGATGGATCCTAGTTAGACAAAATCATGAAGAAGAATTCTTTGACACTAAAAATCAGAAAGTTAAAAGGTCTTTCCAGAGGCAATGCATGGTTGCGAAGTCTGGATTTTTGAGGAGGGAGACTTCCAAATTATTTATGGATTTGGAAAATATAATCGCCTGAAAGAACTACCAATCCATCAAACCTAGAATAAATAAAAGTCTGATTGCTCCCTTGGGGTGATGATTAGCAGGCACAAATTAGCCTCCTTTGGGCTTGTGATATAAGCAGATGATGGCCTAGAAAAAAAAATAACTATTCTTGGCCAGAGTGAGGGAAGCAGAGAAAACAAAAGTTTTTTTTTTTTAAAAAAAGAGGAAATATAACAGATAAGGTGGCTAGATAGAATCAAAGAAAACACAGAAATATCCTTGAAAAAAAGTAAATTATTGCTGGACACAGGTCAAGCAAGCACATAAATGTTCTTGCCTTTCTTCTGTCCTTTGCCTTATACTTAATAACTTAGAAACTCAAAGTAATACAATCCCAGAATTAATCTGGGATGTGGACAAGATGGTTCAACCATTTTGAACCTTTGGATATCCCCCAAATTTAGCTATTATTTTGCAAGCGGTGTTTTGAAACTGCCAGACAGGGCGGCCAAGAGGATTATGAAGGGCTGGACCAAGACTAATATAGGTCTCCTCACCTACACATTAAGTTAACATCTTCCCTCCCCCTCATCCTAACCAACCGAGAGGCTCATTAAAAAAAAAAGGGGAGGGGGATAGAATTGGTATGATTATATGATTTGTTATAGAATAAATTACTTAAATTATAATTATCTCATAAGGCATGAATGAATAAAAGTATAGTCAAATGATTTTTTTTTTAATAATGATATGAGGATATATAAGTTTGGATTGATAATATGAGTTATTATGTAATGTAATTGTAATTGTGACTACGAAAGGAATGCACAAAACTGATGAACCAACCGACACACTGTTTGTATATAAGTATGGAAGAGAGATGATGCTTTTATGTTTTGTTTGTTTTGTTTGTTTGTTAAAAAACCAATAAAATTGTTTTTTAAAAAAGGGGGGGCTGCCAGATCGGGCAGAAGGGGGCGGGCATTTGAGAACGAAGTACGGAGAAGCGGCGTTGGAGTCCATGCAGCCCACAAGTAGATGGGGTTTTTTTTTCTGTCTGGGAGAAGAATGATTTCACCCTGGTCTATACGAATGAAAGAAAAGGGACGCTTCCCTCGCCCGGCCAACCCTCTCCTCGTCCGGTTTATCCTCCTGCATTTTAAAGCCACCCCTCTCGCCAGCTACCCTTTGGCACAGCAGTTGTGCACAGATCCTCTGACTAAGCTAACAGTGGCACCTCCTCCCTTTCAGTGTGAAGGATTTCGACAGGGTAAGAAGTGGAAGTTCATTCTTCAAGAACTGGGGAGAAGGGGAGAAAGAGAGAGGAGGAGGTGAAGTGTGAAGCGATCTCCGCTGCCACTGCTGTGTCGGAAGGATACGCCTTCCTTCCTTGCCGTTTGCCCTCCAATGAGTTGATTTGATCCCGCTTTGGACTGTTTTGCTGCGAGCCACCAAGAGGAGGGTATTCAGCAGGTTCTGACCGGTTCTGGAGAACCGGTAGTAGAAATTTAGAGTAGTTTGGAGAACTGGCAAATACCGCCTCTGACTGGCCCCGCCCCCATCTATTCTCTGCCTCCCATTGAGTCCCAGCTGATTGGCTGGGTCTTCTTTGGTTGCCCTGCACAGGAGAACGGACCTGGAAAGCAGGTTAGTGGGGTGGGGAGGGAATGGGGATTTTGTAGTAATGGAGATTTTACAGTATCAGTATTACCAAGTATCAGTATTACCAAGCCACACCACGCCCACCAAGCCACGCCCACAGAACTGGTAGTAAAAAAATCTGAATCCCACCACTGGCCTGCTGCCATACATTGTTTAAAGTCAACAAGTAAGAAAACCAACAACGCAAAAGAGTTCCTTTGGGGGTTTAATCTCCTCTTCTTCTTCTTCCTCTTCCTCTTCCTCTTCCTCTTCCTCTTCTCTTCTTCTTCTTCTTCTTCTTCTTCTTCTTCTTCTTCTTCTTCTTCTTCTTCTTCTTCTTCTTCTTCTTCTTCTTCTTCTTCTCCTCCCCCTCCCCCTCTTCTTCTTCCTCTTCTTCTTCCTCTCCTCCTCCTCCTCCTCCTCCCCCTCCCCCTCCTCCTCCAAAAAGTAAATAAACAAATATTGTACCCACAATTGTGAGGGTAAAAGAGGAGCTACAGAGCCTAACTGATGTTTACAAACTATTCAGAAGTGGTACGATTCTGTGCGGACAACCAAATGCTATTTTGGCTGTCCTGGCCTTCCACATCAAGAGACACACCAAGCAGTCTCTTTCCATTAAACAGACGTCCTCACAGTTGTCTGTCTGGAAACTGCCTCTGGTGTTCAGTGACATGGTGGGATGCAGAGAGACATCCTAGAGAACAGATTGCTAATTGCTTGTCAACATCTATTTACCAAGCAGCAGAAACATTTGAAGAGATACGAGTGGCTGGAGGCCTCCATAGCTGGCATTTATTGAAAGCAAAAATATCGGCAAAGGAGACCTCTTCAGATATTTCAAAGAGTATGTTGCAGATGAATTATAATGAAGAAACTTGGTAACATAAAGGAGCCAATGTAGTATTGTCTTGGTTGAAAAGGAGAACACATTCCTGAAGCATCTGGTTGGAAGTAAACAATGCCCAATTTAATACAGATGTGATTCTGTAAGTATTTTTTCAGGCTTTAGAGCATCTCTATTTAACAGTGTATTCCTGGGGTGAATGGCATGGTAGGTGACTGGCATTGAGAATCAGAGTAAACATCACTCATGCTGCACAGAGAAATAAACCCCCTTTCAGTGGTTGTAACTTTGCAGAATGAGCAACTGGAGATGTTGGTTGGAGATCTGTTGTCACCATACTTGAAAAATAACAATGGCTCTGTGGAAAGGGAACTTCATGAGGACAGTGATGACACCCAAGCAGGAAAAGCCCAAAGGGAACACCAGACCAGCCATAAAACAAACTTGCATAGGAAAAGAGATTTAATAAAAGGTATTGAAAGAAGCCCCCTAGACAAAAGCCAAGTAATTAAAGCTAGGGAAACAAGAAAAAGAAATCCCTTACAAACAAAAGGCCATGCCAAATCAGCAAAACAAATAGACAAAAGACACATAGCAGACAGGAGATTGCCACTAAACAAATATAAGAAATGAAACTAATAATCCAATCAAACCACCCCGCAGAGTTTACCCTTTGACGGAAATGAAGACAACCCCCTGATAGAATTTAAAACATTAAGCACTCACACACAAAAGGAGAAAAGGTATAAAAACCAGGAGTTTATTACACAAAGCTGGCTAGCCCCAGGAACGCAGACTTCTTGCTATCTCTTGCCTTCCTGAAAATTAAAGGAACCTGCTTCCAAGTAGTTGTCTGTGTCCTTGTACGGGAGCCCTCCCAGCAGGAAAAAAGAACCCTTGGAAGAAAGGCATTTTCCAGCCTTTCAACAGCTCAAAACTCCGCAGCTGCATTCTTTTAGGACAAAAAGACCCTGTTTTATTCAGCCCCCGATAATCAAATGATCGGAAATTAACTCTTACTTAGGGTTGAAAATGAGTCAGAGGTATAATCAAGGCTATATTGAGCACGTATGTTTTTTTCCCTCCCAATTCAGCTTCTTATTTCAAATTCAGAAACATGATACATTCAGATTTTGAAGTGCCTTCCGAAATTGCAGGGGCTTGGATGCGCTAGAAACCAAGTCCAAGCACATGGACACAGGCTGCGACCTAGGCACTATAGCCACGCAACCTATTAACTGAAGTTAACGCATTCTTGGAAGGGAAAGGCAAAAATGGACTACAATTTACATCTCTTCGAGGAGGAAAAAAATGCGAGAGAGAAAACATTGACTGGTGGTGGAATAAAGGCAGGGGTGTCAAAACTCGATTTCATTGAGGGCCGCATTGGGGTTGTGTTCGAATCTGGGGGAGGGCTGGGGATGTGTGGCCAGCTCGACATCGCTCGTGCTGTGGTGCAGTGGTGGGATTCAGAAATTTTTACTACCAGGTTCTGTGGGTATGGCTTGGTGGGCATGGCTTGGTGGGTGTGGTAGGGGAAGGATATTGCAAAATCTCCATTCCCTCCCTACTCCAAGGAAAGGCTACTGCACAATCCCCATTCCTTCCCCACCCCACTAACCTGCTTTCCAGCTCCGTTCTCCTGTGCAGGACAACCAAAGAAGATCCAGCCAATCAGCTGGGACTCGGAGAATAGATGGGGGCGGGGCCAGTCAGAGATGGTATTTGCTGGTTCTTTGAACTACTCAAAATGTCCACTACCGGTTCTCCAGAACTGGTCAGAAGCTGCTGGATACCCACCTCTGCTGTGGTGGCCTGAGCATTCTGCCAACAAAAAAACAGTGCTTAAGAAGATCATGCACAGCTCTCCCGAGCTCCGTTTTTTGCTGGCAGAGGCACTGCGGATTTGTCCTTTGTTCTTTCCAGGGTAGCCCCATAGGCCAGATTTAAGCACCCCGTGGGCAGGATCTGGCCCACAGGCCTTGAGTTTGATACCCCTGGGGTAAGGGTTAAAGCTAAGCAACATTGCAAATTTTCAAAACGAAGCAATCCTCCAAAATGTATACATTGTCATACAAATTGAGAAGAAAAAAACACCAGGACCTTCTCAGCCATATATACGTTCTAGATCCAGATTCATGGCTTCTAACACATGGAAACAGCTGGTACTGGAAACAGCTCGGGCACGAAGAAGGCTGGAGTTCAAGGCAAGAGAGTTACGTGTACGTGACATGTCCAGAACATGTAGTTATATCTCTTCAATCCCACAGCTGTTGAGAACAGCTGAACGTTATATGCCTAAAGGGAATACAGTGGGAGATTTACAAAGTTTCTAGAAATTAAATTTGTAATTATGCAGACCCTGCAAATTTAGCCACCAAAGCCGCTTGTAATTCAGACATGGCCCAGCTAAGCAACAGAAGCATTCTGACCTAGGCTTCACAAAATCACGAAACAGGCTCCTTGTCCCAACAAAACCCATTTTTATTTGGCTAATGTGAAATTCTATCATTCACATGCAGCAAAGTCCCAGCAAACAGTCTTTCAAGGGTGAATTGCAACCACAGACCTTATCAGGCTTGGAGAGCTGCCAGGCTGATAGCTTCCAAGTGCAACTTGGCAAGGAGTCTCTGAGAGTCACGAACAAATCTTCATACTAATTAAACGAACTAATTGTCTCCTGCAAACACCACTCCCCTTTTGCTCCTCTTTATTCCTTATGGGATAGGCCATTCACCATCCATCTGTGCCTTTACTCCTGAGTCGACCCTTGTTCCTTAACTCTTCCTTTTCCTGGCAGCTCTGTGCATGTGCACATCGGGAACAGGCTCCAGCTGTTCTTCTGCCCCACTGATCTCTGATGCTGAAGGCAGCTGATAAGTGTTGGATGTCCCTGGTCCCATCTCTGCCTCTGATGCAGAGCACTTGTCAGAGCCTTCCCCAGACTCCGTTTAATGACCCGGGGCATGGCACAAAAATAACAAACTCACAAAAGTAAATAAATTCCCTTTAATACCTCCAACTTGGCCCCCAATGTCCAATTATCCTCGGCTGGAGATCAAACTCTTCCAAAAACAGTCTACAAAGGGAAGAAATGCAGTCCGAACCCAAAGTACAGATAACTTAGAAACAAAAAAACCAACACAAACCACGCTGAAATAATTAACACAACAGGCCAGGATAATAAATTGCAGCCTTCCAAAAGATAATGAAGCACACAAAGTTGGGAGGACACAAAAACCCAGATAAGCCTTGACAAAGATAATGCATGCTTTGCTTCCAGCAAAGTGCTGTGTGTAAACGGCCTTCTTATATCCTGTTCTCCTAGCTGTAACTAATGAAAGGGATCAGGGCCCTTTTCTCTCCCATAAGCCATGTTGCTCCCTTCTCCATTTCTCCCTGCATGCCCTAGGATGAAGAGTGGGTGGCTCTGAATGCCCAGCCAGACTGTGCCCTTCCCCCGTTTCTTTCACAGCCACCGGAGCCACACTCCCACTCCCTATCAGCTGCTCAATTTCCCCCTCAGAATCAGACTTCAACAAGGGCATGACACTCCAGGACTGGTCCATGTTCCTCCCCAACCTCCTCACTGTCCGAATGTGCTGCCAGCTCCTCTGGCCACTGGCAGGCCACAACAAGAGGGTCAGGTAGAGTCACAACACATTTGGGCTAAAGTTCAGTAGTATCTCATCTGTCTGGTAACTGTAATCCATACGTTCTTGTTGTGTAATGCAGGATTCCAGATTACAGGACTTAGTTTAGGACCCAACTAACAGCAGTAAAATATTTTGGAACAGCAATGCATTTTATTGGAGGAAAATACCTTTTTCCTTAAAAAAAAAAAGATTGTACATGAAGCCAAACTGCTTATGCATATTTTAGGAGATCTGAATTTGAAGGTTATGTGAATTTCCCATTCAGCTTTGGAAATGGCAAAGTTGTGAAATTGGAACTAAATAGAAGAAAAAGAACACAAAATAAACAACATTGACACTCTGAGGTAGTCCTTGACTTACGGCCACAACTGAGCCCAAAATTTATGTTGCTAAGTGAGAACTTTGTTAAGTGAATTTGGTCCCATTTCATGACTTTTCTTGTGACATTTGTTAATTTGAATCGCTGATAAATTATTAAATTAACAACGTGGTTGTTAAGTGAGCTTGTCTTTCCCCATTGGATTTGCTTGTCAGAAGGCTGCAAAAGTGACCCCCTGGGACATTGCAACCGTCATAAATGTGAGTCAGTTGTCAAGCATCCGAATATAAATCACGTGACCCCAGGGATGCTGCAACAGTCGTAAGAGTGAACAATGGTCGCAAGCCACTTTTTTTTTTTTGAAAATTTTATTTGGGTTTTCACAAAAACAAAATACAAATAAAACATTTTTTTTTTAAAATAGCATGGTCCCAGGTTATCACTTCTTCATACAGACACCAAACTCAATTTCATGCTCATTTTTTTATTCTATTCCATATCTTATTACCATTTTATATTTTCTACATAGTTTTTCCCCTCTTCTAATTTTCTCAACTTTGTTTTGATTATCTCAATTCAAATCATTATATTTATACTTTTGTCTGTCCTGTTACAATTTCACATTATCTTTTCTTATTAAACAATTTTTTTCCCTGTAGTTACCAATTAGAGTATGACACCTTTATATCCTTTAATTTTATCCATCCAAGCTCTTATTTAAGCTTCAATGTATAGCTTTAAGATTATAGCATTCAATATAATACATAACTTCCAATCGAATTCTGCTTAGTACATTCTTAAAATAGACATTATATTCTTAAAAAGAAAAAAACTATATATATATGTAAATAAAACACATTCCATTCCAATTCAATTCTATCCTTAATATGCATTAAAATTGTAACATCTTTAACATTTCTTTTCAATTGAATATCATACTTCCTTGGGAACACTTATAAACTTTCCATAGTTAATTCTTTTTTCCCCCATATTTCTCACTTATATTTTTATAAATCATTACTAATAATTAGAAATGTTCCCTTTTAATTCTCTCAATCATTTTAATTCATTTATTTATTAACAAACATCCCACTGCATTACAATAAATATTTTATCCATCATCATATTTTCTAAAGTTATTTCTATTTGTAATATAACAAAGCTATCTTATGTACCTTTGCAGAATCCCTTTTACAATTAAATTTTCATCCATTATCTCTAAACAAACTTATGGTTACAATCCTTATATCTTTTCCCTGTTTCTCCATTTCTTGCTTCTGTCTTTTACAACTTCTTTTCCTTGCCTTCTTCCCCCTCTTCTTCTCCCTCCCCTTTTTACCCCCTCGTCTCTCTACTTCTAACTCTCTCATCTGTAATCCCTTCTTCTGTTGCTTTCTAATATTATACTTATCTTTCAAATTGTTCTTCTTCTTTTTGGTTGTTTTTTCTAATCTTAAACCTTTCACTCTCTTTCCTCCCTTTTCTTTTTTCCCACCACTTAAAATTATTTGATTATTAAAGATGGCTTCTTCTTTGTCCCAATCTTCTTGTTCTGCAAGCGTTTCTTGTTGCTTCTCATAGTTCCAGATCTTTATTTCTAAGAATTGAAACACTAAGCCAAAAGAACTTCTCCCTTCTTGTGTGTCTTCTTTCCATTTTTAAAGTTCTGTTTTCAGTTCTTCTAAGAATGATACCATTTTAAAAACTTTTAAACAACCACCCAGTTAATTTTAGTCATCTAGATGCAAAAACCAAAATCACCAAGTAATCCAAATAATCCAAGGCTGTTTCTACTTGCTCCTTTTTTCCACTTTCTCTTCCTGGGGTTCTATTATTTTGTTACCAAGTTTCCATTAAAATATGTCTTTGAGGAACCATGTTAAAATTTCACTGTAAGTTCCTTTTAATTACAGTTCCATTCCTTAATTCCAGGCAGTCTCCTCCATTTTTCCAGATCCTGCCCTTCTATTCTTTTTTTTCTCCTTTCCAGCTTTTAAAAACTTTTAAATGTCCAGAAATCTTTATTTATCCCTTTGACTTTTATTTTCAGCTTAGATGCCTATTAATGTCAAAGTGGATTTTTTTTTCAGTTTCTTGCTTAAGTCTCTTAGCTGTCAGTATAAGGAAGGGAAGAAAAAAAACTAATCCTTTCCCTTCTCTCTCTCCTTTGCAGCTTCAAAATCTTCTTTGGGAATAATGTTAAGTTTAAATTCCAGGGTACCTTATTTGTTGCTTTGGCTGTTTGACCTGGTCAACCAAAACTTTCTCTTCTTTTCTTCCTCCTGCACATTCTTTTCCGGTTGAGTTCTTCTTTGTGGTGACCATTTCTGACCACCGCTACAACCGCCTTTGGGAAAGGGAGTAATGGCCAGCTGGGGAGGAGAGATGTAGCTCTCCTCAACCCTGCAGGCAATCTCCCCCCTCTTCACCACCTCTACGGGGTGGCTTAGCCCCAAAACCAGCTGGCTCGGGACGCTCCAGTGGTGAGCACGGATCAAAGCCTTGGAGAGACGAGGTTTTGGTCTGTCACCGAAAAAGTTCAAACCGGAAGTCCTAAGCCACTTTTTTCACTACTGTTGTAACATTGGTAACTAAATGAACTGTTGTAAGTCAAGGACTACCTAAGTGATATTTGTGTTGTTGTTTTTATATTCTGTGAGACTCACGTTCAGAAGAATAGCCAAGAGCACAAGATTCCCTTTCTTTGCAAGCATTCCCACAGATTGCAACTGATCTGCAACTCATTCTCTGCTTCTGCTGCACAAAATATCATACAAATAATAATGTGACTGACAATAACTCACCATAGACAGACCTACTGTATATGCCTGAAAATTGACTCCCCCCAGCCCCATTTGGAAAAGTAGATAGATAGATAGACAGACAGACAGACAGACAGATAGATGATAATAGAGAGGTAGACAGATAGAGAGATAGATAGATAGATAGATAGATAGATAGATAGATAGATAGATAGACAGACAAACAGATAGATGATAATAGAGAGGTAGACAGATAGATAGATAGATAGATAGATAGATAGATAGATAGATAGATAGACAGACAAACAGATGATAATAGAGAGGTAGACAGATAGATAGATAGATAGATAGATAGATAGATAGATAGACAGATGATAATAGAGAGGTAGACAGACAGACAGACAGACAGACAGACAGATAGACAGACAAACAGATAGATGATAATAGAGAGGTAGACAGATAGATAGATAGATAGATAGATAGATAGATAGATAGACAGACAAACAGATGATAATAGAGAGGTAGACAGACAGATAGATAGATAGATAGATAGATAGACAGATGATAATAGAGAGGTAGACAGACAGACAGACAGACAGACAGACAGACAGATAGATAGATAGATAGATAGATAGATAGACAGAGATATATAATAGATAGGAAGGTAGATGATAGATAATAGAGATAGATAATAGATAGGAAAATATACAGATAGATGACAGATAGATAATAGATAGGAAGATAGATGACAGAGAGAGACAGATGATAGGTAAGTAGATAGACGCAAAATTTTGTATGTATATTCATACATACATACATACATACATAGCTATCTATCTACCTCTATCTATCTGTATCTCTCTCTATCTATCTATCTATCTATCTATCTATCTATCTATCTATCTATCTATCTATCATCTATCACGGTACTTGGTCGGTCTATCTATCTATCTATCTATCTATCTATCTATCTATCTATCTATCT
>NW_020769320.1:16664527-16704203 GCF_900518735.1 Pseudonaja textilis | reverse complement strand
TATTCTATTCTATTCTATTCTATTCTATTCTATTCTATTCTATTCTATTCTATTCTATTCCATTCCATTCCATATAAATTCACCATAATTTGTGGTCATAAACCCTTTCTCTTCGTATGATTCTCTCTACATATCAAAATAGTTAAATCTTGCATCTTAGACTAGTTCACTTGGAATGCTTTTGAATTTTTTTTTTCTAATTCCATGTTCTTCAGATATCTAGCACTACAACACCTACCCTCATATATAGGTGCAGACCAATTCTAGGCCGACAACTTTGCAGTGCTTCAAGATGGAGAACTCTAACCCAGAGAGAACGTTTGAAGTAGAATCTGAAAGATATCTGCTTGTACATGATTTTTAGTATGTACTTTAAGTACCTGTAGATGTACTTAATATATACTTTTTAGAGTTGCAGGGTGATGGGCAGCATACAAATCTAATAAACAAACAAACAAACCAGTTTCTTAAAGTCTTACTCATTCCAGCAAGCAAATTTTTTAGGCAATCCCCATTCCTTCACCCAAAGAATACCAATTACTTCATTACCATCTTCATAGTCCTGTTATTATCTGTTACTTTAAAGACAAATTGGATGCTTACCTCAAGCATTTGCTTCATTCATCACCTTGCAAATGAATGGTTCGTTACATTTTTTAAACTTCAGAATATATTTTACAGGTCATGTGTTGGTATTTTACAAAAAGGTTTAGACGGGATATTTTGCATTCCATAAGCTACTAATGACAACCCTTGAATATTGTTTTACAGGTTATACCAGTCAAAACTGTAGTCAGTAGCAATTGGCTTTCATATTTACACAACTACAAAATGTTAGTTCTGCAACTGTATTTCATGCAATACCAAATGTTAGCATTGTGATATGGAATATTTATATTTTCATGCTCTTCACAAATATAGTACAAATAAGTCTTCAAGAACTCAGACAGCAGAGAGATTCGACACCTGTTTATTTCCAGGTTCTTCGTGGCATCTTGCTTAGAAAGATTTCAGAAAAAAAAAAACCCCACACCTGATCCCACATTTAAACTCAAAAAGGGAAAGCAAGCAGAAAATCAGAAACAACAGGCTTAAATCTCTGCTGTTTCCAGCACGGAGAAGTCAATCTCTACTCCACATTTCAGTTCAGGCAAATAATATGGATTTAGCAAGCTTGTTCATTTATATATACAAACACACATATTGCGGAGGCACTATCACGAAGCAAGGAAAATTAGCAGTGCTTGTTTTTTTTTTATAAGGGGACACAAGACACAACACAGAGACACCACCACAACACAACTGTGAGTACTCACAGCTCTGAGTACAGGAAATGCAGATTTCCCACACTGTCTGTATAGTTTGCAGGACTTAACCAAGGAAGAACCAGTAGCAGGAGAGCTTTCATTTTTGCAAGTCTCTGTTTGCAAGTTGCTCTTAAGTCTCCTCTTTGCTCCTTCCTCTCTGCCTCAGTTTTTCTGCGATGGGATACAGAACCTCAAGCTTCCTTTTTGGTTTGGGTTTTTTTAAAACGTCAGCCAATATTCAGGTCCTCCCTGTTCCCATCCTATAAGCCTTTTCAACCCAATCGAGAACGCATTAGGAACGAATGCAAATCACTTCAATGAAGCTATTCTGGAAGAAAGCTCATTGACCTGCAAGTTGATTTGAGCTGATTCTCCCAAGAAGGTTAGGGATGAGGATTGTTTTAGGGAGAACCGAGCAGCAATAGCTGGAGGCAATGCAGGGCTTAGAGCTGGAAAAAAGGAAAAACACAGCAAAAAGCCAAGGCTGAGGCACACAGGAGTGAGAGTCGCATCCTTTGGCGATCTTCAGAATGGTTTTTTAGAAGCAGCTGATACATTGACATCATTGGTAGAAAGGCAGACAGGTTAGAAGCTGAGGTGCATAAGACAAGAGGCAAGGAACGAATCCGAACCTAGCAAAAGAGATGCAGCCTGGGAGCAGATGAGGCTATATATGTATTTATCACAAACGGAGACCTATTTTTCCCTCCCAGTCAGGATCCCATTTGATTGGCTTCAACCAGGTGGAGGGAGGGGGAATATTAAAGCTCTTCGTGATGAAATCTAGGCTGAATGTTGTCTAATTACACATGCAAACCCTTCTCTCCAGTTTTAAAATTAGGAATAAGTGCCATTGAGACGATCGCCAGCAGCGTGTCTATTTGTTTTTGAAAAATTATATTGCCGCCTGCTCACACATGGTGATTCAAGGCGGCTCGCAAGGATGTAGAAACACCGTCTTAGCCAGTCCTTGAGTATAGAAGATTTGTTCTGAAATGAATACAAACTCCAGCTCCTTTGTAGTAGTGCCATGGTGGTTTATTCATTAGCTCAGCAAACAACAAATACGCTTATCTGACAAGAAAGGCTAAAAGCCAGGCAAGGTTAGAGTTGGGTTTGAGTTTGCTCCCTTTCCTTTTATTACCATCATCATGAGACACACCGCACCAAACCCAGTCCTAGTTCCCAGTGGGCTCTGGTTCCCAGTCGGTAGACTGGGGGTTGGGTACCCTTGATAGACTACATGTACGTCCCTACATGCTAAGTATTGTTTTTAGATTTAAGCAAGCTGCGAAAACACATACAGGTTTAAAAACCTATCTAAAACACATTTTCCTGTGGGTATTTTTCACCACTCTACAATGTCCTCTTCCCCTCCTTATTTTGAGGAATGTGGATGAAAAGGGAACAAATTTTGCAACCTGAACTTTTCCTTCTGGGAATGGGGAAGAAGCAAAACGTGAACTCTGGTCATGTAAGGTGCTGGTGTTCACCTTAAATCCCTCTAAACAGTTTAGCGCCTGAATTATATTCCTTGCTTGCTATGATTCTTCCAATTATTTATCAAGCTTTTTGTCAGGGTTCCAACAAATCCACCCTCGTTCAAATCAAAAGTCTCTGGCCACATCTCAGAAAAAGTAAATTGGTTTATTAGAAATTGCCATGTTGGCATGTGGCTGGGTGCAGCTGATACTAAACCACACCATACATTTCCCCCTTGACCCTGGTCTTTCCCCCACCCCCTGGATGTGACTTCTCCAATGGGACACGTCCGTCTCCAAGAGTCATCCATCATGCTCTCCAATAACCTACTTATGCTCTGACAACTTTGGGCTACCGAGGTGATTATCTAGGCATTTCAAGAATGCCTTGTTTTCCCCCACTCCTTTTTTTTCTGGCAACTAAAAAGACCAAAGGAGTATCTTTTTAGTTGACACTTTTCACTGCTAACTGAACTTAATGATTCTGATGTTGGTTTTCAGTGGTGACTTCACTGAATGGATTCTCCTGTCTCAATTTGCATTTCCCATCTTACATAACGATTCTATTCCAGAAAGGTTAGCACAACCCAATTTTTGCCTACGTCACCTTTTCACTTGCATCCCATAATACAACATCGCACAGTGTGCATAAATACAAAAAGCTTACGCATCTAAGATGACTCGTGCTCCATCACTTACACCTCCCGGAAATACTTGCACGAACCCTTATTTGACCCAGAAAGCATCTGAATTTGGTGTTGTTGTTGGAAGCTGCCTTTTAATTCATGCAAGCGGAAAGGTGGAGGATACATTTATTCATAAAATAAAGCAGTTGCTACTAAAAGACCACCTTATATTTAATATCTAACTTGATATCCAGACTTAATTATATCATATGGAAGAAACAGAGAATGGTGCAGTGGCCTAGAGGTGGTGTTCTTGCCTCACAATCAGGAGGCTGTCAGTTTAATCCTCAGTAGTGGCAGATATTTTTCTCTCTGGGCACAATGAGAATATATTTGCTGTGAACTTCACATTGGCAACAGGAAGGGCATCTGGCCAGTAAACACTCAGCTCCATTCAGTTGCCCCGACTCCACCCTGATTAAGGGATTACGGAGTCATTAAAGGACAAAAAAATAAGGAAGAAAGAGAATGTCTGATAGAAAATGTTATTCAGTGTCATGCCCCTGGTGGAGACTGACTCTGAGGGAGAGGAGGAACAGCCGATAGGGAGTGGAAGTGTAGCTCCAGAGGTGGTGGAGGAGGCTGGGGAAGGGCAGAGGCCGGCTGAGCAGTCAGAGGAGGACCCAGGCCCATCCCCTCTCCATCTTAGGGCACGCAGGGAGGAGAGGATAAGGGAGAGACGTGGTCTACTTGGGAGGAGAGGCCCTTGATCCTCTTCATGGGCTGCAGCTGTGACAACTGAATAAAAGGACGGACATGCGTTCAGGCAAGTGCTGGAAACAAATTGTGGAAATATCTCTAGTTGATGGCTCCTCTCTGAGTTTGGCATCCTTCCCAGTGTGTGTTCACTTATCTGTGGATGTCCTCCAGCCCTTATCTTGCCTCATTTGTATTGCTTTTTTCCTTCTTCTTGTAACTGTTTGTGTGGGAGCTTTTTGTCTTCCGTCAAGGATATTCGGAGCTTGGAAGCAAAGTGAAGGAATAAAAGGGGCTTCACCTGTTTTCTGTGACTGTGTTTGTTTTGGATCCCACCCTGGGTCATCACATTCAGATTGAGGTTTTTTTCTCTATACATATCCACTGCCATAGCCAAATCTCTAAGCATGATCTTTGAAAAATCTTTCAGGACCTTGCCTAACCTATGGTCACAAGCCACGGTCATCCCCATCTTCAAAAAGGGAGACTCCAGCCTAGTTGAAAATTACAGACCAATCTCCTTATGCTGCGTCACCTGTAAAGTCATGGAGTCAATTATTAACCAATCCATTATCCTCCACTTAGAGACAAACAACCTACTCTCCAATAAACAATTTGGTTTCAGGAAAAAACTATCCTGTAATCTGCAACTCTTACACTGCAAAAACATATGGACGACACAACTCGATCAGGGCAAAGCAATAGACACAATCTATATAGACTTCTGTAAAACCTTTGATTCAGTGGTACATGACAAACTACTCCTAAAAATAAAATCCTATGGTATCTCTGGACAACTGCATAACTGGATAGAAGCATTCCTGTCAAACAGACAACAAATGGTCAAAATTGGGAGTGTCCTATCAAATTCTGTACCTGTCAAAATTGGGAGTGTCCTATCAAATTCTGTACCTGTCAACAGTGGTGTCCCCCAAGGCAGTGTTCTAGGACCAACTCTCTTCATACTCTACACAAATGACTTCTGTGATCATATTAAGAGCAACTGCGTTCTTTTCGCTGATGATGTAAAGTTGTTCAATACCACAGACAATACTGCTACCCTTCAAAAAGATCTTGACTACGTATCTGAATGGTCAAACAAATGGCAACTTCAAATCTCAACAAATAAATGCTCTGTCTTACATATTGGCAAAAAAAATTTCAGAAAATAAAATACAAGCTGAATAGTCAATATCTTGTTGATGATCCAAGCTCTGTAAAAGACCTTGGAATACACATCTCTAATGATCTAAGTGCTAGAGCCCACTGTAACTACATAGCCAAAAAGGCATTAAGAGTTGTTAACCTAATCCTACATAGCTTTTTCTCTGGTAATATCACACTACTAACTAGAGCATACAAAACATTTGCTAGACCAATACTCGAATACAGCTCATCAGTCTGGAACCCACATTACGTATCTGATATTAGCACAGTTGAGAAAGTCCAGAAATATTTCACAAGAAGAGTTGTAAAATACCTTATGCTACCAGACTTGAAATTCTAGACCTAGAAAACCTTGAATTACGCCATCTTCGGTCTGATCTAAGTATGGTATATAAAATCATACATTGCAATGTCCTACCTGTCAATGAATACTTCAGCTTCAACCATAACAACACAAGAGCACAGAATAGATACAAACTCAAGGTTAACCGCACCAAACTTGATTGCAGAAAATATGACTTCAGCACCAGAGAGGTCAATGTCTGGAATACTCTACCTGACTCTGTAGTTTCTTCCTCAAACCCCAAAAACTTTAACCTGAGACTGTCTACTATTGACCTCACTCCCTTCCTAAGAGGTCTGTAGGGGGTGTGCATAAGCTCATCAACGTGCCTACCATCCTTGTCCTATTGTTTCTTTTATTTTTCTCATATGTACCCATTTCATGTATTCATAACTATGTATATACTTATACTTATTATCTTGTAAACGATTGACAAATAAATAAATAAATAAATAACATAGACATATGAACCAGACCAAAAGGTACTCACCCATTCTGAAAATGATGTTCAAGATTACAGCGTTGTACAATTTCTGAACAGTGTTCTGTGAAAGGACAGTTCACCATTAGCTTATCGAGGAGCTTATTCACTAGGATGCTTGACTTCCTGCACCTCTGTAGAGCTAGAGCTTTGCGGTCCATAGGGCAGAAATCTTTTTCCACGAGGAAATCTGTAAGGCAAACTGTACAGTACGTGTGTCCGCAGGGTGTGTCCAGAGGCTGAAGCAAAGGCTGCAAGCAAATGTGGCAGATTAGGTCATCATCTACCTCTTCTGTGTAGGTGTATATATGGTTCTCTTCTGGAAGATGCCTTTGGCCACAGGCCAAACATATTGGAGCAGAGCTTCCTTCGGTCTCTTCCAGTGAGTCTTTTGGATTCATAATTGTATGTTCCCGTGTCATCAGACAGAGGAGAGGACTTCTATAAGAACTTATCTCTATCCAGAATTATTAGCCAGCTGTTCCTGAGAGTCTTCAGACCTGGAGGAAAGCCACACAATGATCAATTAATTTATGTTGGTATTCAAATTCTACATGATTCATTTCATGACGGAACACCCAACACTCAAACTTTATTGCACAAATCAATAAACCCGGATGAAATATATTGAAGGCCTCGGAGATATATATATATATATATAGAGAGAGAGAGAGAGAGATAGATAGATAGATAGATAGATGGAGAGAGAGAGAGAGAGAGAGAGAGAGAGAGAGAGAGAGAGAGAGAGAGAGAGAGAGAGAGAGAGAGATGAGACGTGGAAAAATACCCGAACAAAGCTGAATGCCATACATGTAAGTACCCGCGAAAACTTAAGGAAACATATATAGGAAGATAAATCTATCTCAGTATCTACTTCTGTCCTACTACCACAGCACCATTGAGAGTGTCCTGACATACTGCATTCTTGCACGGTATGGGAGCAGCTCTGTAGCAGACAAAAAAAGCTCTACAGAGAATAATTAAAACTGCCCTGAATATCATTGGGTTCCAGCTACCAGCCCTGGATGGCATCTTTGCATCCCGTTATTTGAGGAAGTTGCACAACATTCTCAGAGACTCTTCCCATCCTGCTTACAATCTTTATGAACCATTGCCTTCTGGCAGAAGATACAGAGCAATTAAAACTCGGACCACACATTTTCTGAACAGTTTTTATCCCAGAGCTATAATTGCACTTAACAATGAACTTAAATACCACCATCAGTGAGCTGTTGGACAGTATTACTTGGTCTGTTGTGTGGATGCTTGCGTGTTTTTAGGAGGTGGGGAATTTTAGTGGGTGGGGAGCTATTTGGTGATTGTCATGTATGTGTGTATGTTGAATCTGATCTCTGGGTGTTATGTGAATTTTGTTGTATACTGTGTATATATGTACAATGACAATAAAGAATTCAATTCAATTCAATTCAATTCAATATATTCATGAAAGACTAGGGAGAAAAATAGGGATTCCTCCCCAATGGAAATCACCTATATGTACTGTATATTTTGCAACATGTTTCTAAAATCTTGTTTCTATCAGCCAAAAGGTGCATGCAGCCATTCCATCTTTCAATCCACCCTCTGGTGGCACTATGATTTGAGCTCTCAGGTTTATGTATGGAAAAACCTGACAATTTCATTAATATCTGTGGATGGCAAAGGACAGAGCAGGGGAAATCCTCTCTTGACGTACCATTTATATATCAAGTATAAGAGAAAGACAGGATAAGGATAAGGGTCGAAATATATTTATGTTATCTACAGACTGTGTTTATAATGGAAGTAACTTCTGTATGCTGTACTTCACTCTGTCATCACTGTTAATCTTACTGCATACATATTTACGTCTTGAGGACTCAGAAGGAGGAATGACTGTGCATTGTGCATGATTGCATTCCCACTCACGCTAGTAATACTATTTCTAAATTTGCAGATGATACAACAGTGGTGGGACTCATCTCCAGGGGAGCGGGGGGGATGAGCCTACCTACCGAGGTGAGGTGGACCGGTTGCTTTCATGGTGTGGAGACAATAACTTGGTCCGCAACACCAATAAGACCAAGGAGCTTATAGTGGACTATAGAAGGAACAGATCAGATAATCCAGCCCTTGCTTATCAATGGAGACCGAGTGGAGCAAGTGGCCAGTTTTAAGTTTCTGGGTGTTACCATAAAAGAGGACCTGACCTGGGGTGCTCACATTGCAGCCCTGGTTAAAAGGGCCCAGCAGAGATTATACTACGTGAGACTTCTCAGAAAGCAACAACTGAATGAAAAACTGCTGGTGACCTTCTACCGCTGCACCATAGAGAGTATCTTAACTTACCGCACCTCTGTATGGTTTGCCAATTGCACAGTGGCAGATAGGACAGCACTCCCAGAGGGTTAATGTCATTGCCCAGAGGATCATGGGTTGCCCTCTCCCCTCTTTGGAAGAGCTTTATAGCTCCCGCTGCCTTAAGAAAGTTCAAAACATTCTCAAAGATCCTGGGAACCCTTTTTTTGAACTATTACCAACTGGCAGACAGTACAGGATAATAAAAACAAGGACAAAGAGGCTGAAAAACAGCTTCTATCCCAGGGCAGTAGCTCTGTTGAATTCCACTGTATAGTGCAGTGTTGATGCGGTGTTGGGGTTTTCAATTCAATATGCGTGCAGCGTGAAGGATGTGTGTTTGTGTTTTATTTTCAATGTGCACTGAAGATGACGTTTGATTTCGTAGTACAGGGTGCAATGACAATAAACTAAACAAAACTAAACTAGAAGGAGGAAACTTCTTGTTCACACTGGTTTTAAGATATGAACAAGGACCATATTTATTTCGAATTTATCCACTGTGATCTAATGACCTATTACCATGATGGTGAACCTATGGAATGTGTGCCACAGTGGCATGCAGAGCCATTTGTGCTGGCACATGAGTCCCAGCCAAACTTACCTGCACTGCGCATGCATGCGCCTCCCAGCTGGCCTGTTTGAGCCATTTTCGCCTTCCTGGAGGCTCAAGGGAAGCGTCTGCAGCCTCGGGAGGGCGAAAAATGGGCCTTCTGGAAATACCGGAAATGCTGAAACGGACCCAAAAGCTTCCCTTGAGTCTCCAGGAAGGCAAAAATGGCTCAAACAGGCCAAAAATAAGCTGGGAGGCACATGCATGTGCAGTGCAGGTAAGGGGGTGGGGTGAGGTATTGCGCATGCATGCATGGAGGGGTGCATTGCATTGTGGGTGCTGGCACGCGCATGTGTATTAGGAATATGAGTCACCTAACAGCTAGTTGGGTTAGAAATATATAAACCAGGATAAATGTTTTAAAACTGTATCTTTAAGAAAATGCAAAACTGTAATTAGGTGTAGTTTCTCAAACAGCCATAAGATGGAGCCAGAAACCTGGGTGGTTTAATCTGAATCTCAGAAGAGAGCGTGAGTGTATCTCTGTTTCCTTCTGTTGGAAAGTATTGCCGTTCCTCCATTTTTCCTAATTGACTGATATTCATGGATTTAATGTAAGTCTGTTACTGAACTGTTTTTTGACACTGGACTTTGATATTTGGATTATCCCTGGATTGAAAAACTGACTGATTTACCTGTGAATGATTTTGGATAGCTTGTTTGGACTTTGCTTAATGTTTCTGGAAGTAAAAACCTACACTTACTGTACAGTGTATCTGTGTGCTGTATGTGTATTATTCAAACACTACTCTCAAATACGTCTCCCTGTATGCGCTCATTCTCCTAACGGGGAATTACCTCAACAATGCGCTTTTGGCACACCACAACAAAAAGGTTTGCCATCACTGATATATTAAGTGTACAGATAGTCCTCCACTTACAACTAAGCCCAGAATTTCTGTTGTTAAAGCGAGACCATTGTTAACTGAATTTTATCCTAGTTTATGACCAGTCTTGCCATTGTTGTTAAATGAATCACTGCGGTTGTTAAATTAGTAACACGGTTGTAAAGTGAATCTGGCTTCTGCATTGACTTTGTTTGTCAGAAGGTTGCAAAAGAGGATCACATACCCCTGGGACATGGCAACCGTCATAAATATGAGTCAGTTGACAAGCTTCTGGATTTTGATCATGTAACCATTGGGATGCCGCAGTGCAAAAAACAGAGTTTTTTTCAGTGACACTGTAACTTCAAACAGTCACTAAGTGATGTGTTGTAAGGCAAGGACTACCTGTATTTGGGGGGTTAGGCTAAAAAAAAAACTGTATTGAACTCTTTCTCGCACTTCCCAGATTTGATTTTGCTGTAGTTTGCAAGGGAAAAATGGTTTGTAGCAAATGTGGTTGCACTGAAAGCAAGGGTTAGTTATGCAGGATCAAAGAAATTGACTGAGGACAGGGAAAGATTAAACGATTCAAGAAGATGAGGCTGAAGAGTGTTCTGACCCAGGCTTTGTCAAAATTAATGAAACCCAAACTTATTTTAAAAGTAAAACCTATTTTAATGCAACACTGGGAATTACTTGAATTCCCAGCCAAAACTCATTAGATACAGTTCCTCCAGATAACAAACCGCTTTTCAGTGCTGGAGAATGCTTGCCAACAAACAGAAGTCCAATTAATTATAATATTAACCAACCCCAAAACCCAGAAAACCGACCAGAATCCACAGAGCTTCAAGAAGGTCTTGGAAATTACTGAACTGCTTTGCTTTTTGCAAAGCTTTTCATCATTGAGGTCTGACTTTTATCCCTTATGGGAGGGGCAATCACCTCCCAGCCTTACTCCTGAGTCACCCCTTCTGCTTCAGCTGCTCTTGCCTTCTAGCAGCTCTGCACACACACACACTGGGAACAGGCTCCCCTGGTTCCTCTGCCTCACTGCTGCCAGAGTCTAGAGGTTCCGGCATCAGCACACAATTCCCAGATGGTCCTGGCTCCACCTCTGCATAGGACGCAGAACCCTCATCCAAGTCCTCTCCAGACTCCCTGACTGGTCCCCTTTCTTCCTCACTGTCTGATACCTCTGCCGCCTGCACTGGCTGCTGGCGAACCACAACAAAGAGAAAGTGGGAAATGACAAGCTCCATTGAGAAGATGGTATTGATGGTAGTGTTGAGGGACAGATTGTTCTGACCCGGCTCCCAATAACGACAAACCCTCTACAGTTAAATCAATTATTCCTTTATTAGGAGCATCACAATCCAGGAAAAAAGTCTCTCTCTCTCTCTCTCTCTCTCTCTCTCTCTCTCTCTCTCTCTGCTCTCCTTTCCTCTGCCTTCTGCATATCCACGCATCAGACACTGGACCAAGCTGTTCCTCCTCTTCCTCATCAGCCACCTTTAGACCTGGTGCTTCTGTCCCAAGGACCGGCCTATAGATTTCCACTGCTCTCCTCTCCTCTGCCTTCTGCATATCCACGCATCAGGCACTGGACCAAGCTGATCCTCCTCTTCCTCATCAGCCACCTTTAGACCTGGTGCTTCCGTCTCAAGGACCGGCCTATAGATTTCCACTGCTCTCCTCTCCTCTGCCTTCTGCATATCCACGCATCAGGCACTGGACCAAGCTGATCCTCCTCTTCCTCATCAGCCACCTTTAGACCTGGTGCTTCCGTCCCAAGGACCGGCCTATAGATTTCCACTGCTCTCCTCTCCTCTGCCTTCTGCATATCCACGCATCAGGCACTGGACCAAGTTGTTCCTCCTCTTCCTCATCAGCCACCTCTAGACCTGGTGCTTCCGTCTCAAGGACCGGCCTATAGATTTCCACTGCTCTCCTCTCCTCTGCCTTCTGCATATCCACGCATCAGGCACTGGACCAAGCTGATCCTCCTCTTCCTCATCAGCCACCTTTAGACCTGGTGCTTCCGTCTCAAGGACCGGCCTATAGATTTCCACTGCTCTCCTCTCCTCTGCCTTCTGCATATCCACGCATCAGGCACTGGACCAAGTTGTTCCTCCTCTTCCTCATCAGCCACCTCTAGACCTGGGGGCTGTTGACTCTCCATCTGAGAGCTGACGGATGGCTCAGGCCCCACCTCTCTCTCTCTCTATGCCAGCTTCATTCCCTCTCAGGTTGCTTTGGTGCTGGCTCCTCATTTGATTTGGCTGGTGAAGGGGCCAGCAGCCGACAGGCTACAATACATATTGAGGACAAATCCTGAGTTTCTCCGCAGGCAACAGTCCGTGCCTGATCTTATCTGGGTGTGAAAACAAAGTGGTCTTGATCTGTACTTGACTTCTAATTCATACTTGGATGGGACATGTCCAGAAAGTCCCAGACCTGTAGACTACACCCCTGTTTCTCAACCTGGCAACTTTAAGACATGTGGACTTCAATTCCCAGAAATCCCCAGCCAGGATTCTGGGAACTGAAGTCAACGTGTCTTAAAGTTGCCAAGATTGAAAAACAATGGAATAGACAAAGAGACTCGGCTAAAGGATTCCAGAAGATGGAAATGACAAGTCAAACTCCGTACTGTTATTAAGAAAACTACAAGAATATGTTTGTGAAGTAACAGAATAACAACGTTGGAAGGGACCTTGAAGGTTTTCTAGTCCAAGCAGACAAATGGTTGCCCAATCTCTTAAAAACGTCCAGTGATGGAGCATCCACAACTTCTGGAGGCAAAAGTCATTCCACTGATTAACAGTTCATGACAGGGGATTTCTCCTTAGTTCCAGGTTGCTTCTCTCCTTGATTAGTGTCCACCCATTGCTTCTTGTCCTACCTTCAGGTGTTTTGGAGAAGAAGTTGACACCCTCCTCTTTGTGGCAGCCTCATAGAATCAACTTAGCAAGAATTTTTCCTTTTCTTCTATTTTATTATTTAATTCGTATTCCAGCTTTTCTTTAAATAAATAACGGAAGGCTATGAGCATAACGAATACTCCTTCCTCTTCCTACTTTCCCACAACAACGACAACAACACCACTGTGAGATAGGCTGGGCTGAGAGGGAGGGACTGTCCCAAAGGGACCCAGCCAGGGTGGGAACAGAACTCATGGTCTAAAAAAAGAAAAATTGAACAGATCAGTTCTTGTTGGTTCGAACCAACATTGAATGCAAGTTGAACAAAACAGGTGTTGCTGTAATTATTTCATGAGGAAAGCATTTCAGACCCTCTGTTTTTCTCCCTGCAACCTTGCATTTCAATCCCTTCTTCCTGTTGTAGGAAGTTAGCACCCACCCCTCTCCTAGAAAATTGAAATATCCTAGGAAATATTAAAAAGGCAGAATACTTCTCCTAAAAAGAGTAGAAACTCAGAAGCAGAAACTCACCTCAGAAGCAAACGCTCACCCCCACCTTTGTTAATGGGAGGGCTATTAAGGCCTGGGCCAGAATACTTTACATAACAAAGATCTCCAGGTAAAACTATAGCAATTGCCTAAAGCCTTTTCATTACATCATCATCCAGCAAGGCTCAACCAAGCCTGGAACTCAGGTGAAGCCATGTGGTCCAAACAAAGCCTACAAAGTTAGTTAAGACCCCGCCCCTAGGACTCTGACAGCCAATGGGATACATCCCTTACACAGGAACAGGAAACACTAAAGTGAGGCCCAACAGAGGGTATATAACTAAGGGAGTCTCAGCATCTCAGCCCTTTTTTTCCTTCTTTCTTTATCCAGGGCATGTGGTCCTGTCCACCATTAAACCACCTTTCCAAACAGCCTCCCTGTTTCCAGTGTCTTTTTTCCCCCACTTGGAACTGAACCCAGAAGGATAATTCTTCCAACCCTGATATCCTGGGTCTGATGCAAAAATAAAAGAAAAGAAAAAAGAACCCGAAGGCATCTTAAAGGCTTGCGTTATTACAGGGCTCTAAAAAAAAAAACGTGTGCTAATATATACTTCCAAGATAATCTGGCATGTCAGGTCTAGCCGGATATATAAACATACTTAGCCTCTAACAGCTTCCAGGGAGGACATGCAGAACCCGTGCTCATCCCTGAGGCTTCAAAGGATTCCAATGAGCTGTCCAAAAACTCATCAGCGTTTATTACAGGCTGCTAAACGTCGGTACCTTTTTTTTGTTGTTGTTGCCAAAGAGGATGCTGGACATACAAAGCACTCATCCCTATTTGGAAAGTCATCTTTAATGAGTCAGTATCTGGAGGCTGGAACAAGATGCAGCTTCATAAAACTCTTAATTCATCCAACTGACACCAAGCATGTGAGTCTCTCTTCCTCAATTTACGATCTGATATATAGCCTCTCCCTTCAGGTCAGTTTTGCTGTTTATGGAAAGGAAATCGATGTTTTAGTATGTTGCAGCACACATGGAATGTGGACTCTAGGATTTCTTGGCTGAAAGTCCCGCCTGAAGACCCTCCAAGAGGGGCAGGATTCTCCAACACCCCAATCCTGAATCTCCTGGTTAACTTTGTACGTCCTGGTAGATAGACAGAGCCTCTTTTGTGAACTACGAATGACAATTCCCTATTTTGGGGCGAACAATGGGGAACTGAGTCAGCAAGGATGGGAAAGAGCTGCTTGGTAGTTTCCTGGTGATGGCTATCAGCTTTTGGGAAGAAATATATCCAAAAGGGAGGCAAGGCAAAATTAGCTGTAGAAAAGCTGGAGCTTTAGATATCATAAACGATGGTAAGAAATCCCCAAAGTTTTGTTTTCAGGGAGTTTGGCCATCTGGAATAAATCAGTCCTCAGTGAAACTAACATGCCTGCTACCAGCAGTTCAGATGTTTATGCATAAACATTGCGTGTTGTTCACCATTATTCCTTCGTAGCTCTTGCAAAAACTGAATTTCTAAATAGGATTTACAAAGACAATTTCAGACAAACTTTTTTTTTTTAATGTCTCATTTATATGCCTGCATACTTAGCCCTGAATATCTACATCTTGTGAGTGAAAGGTACTGTTTTGGCAAGTTAAGTAATAGTTCCTCAAACATGGTGGTAGGATGGGCAAAATAATTATGGTGTGATCTTGCTCAATATAGGAAAAAGAATTTTATTTATTTGCAGATCAGTCTACGTCCTTCCATATTGATTGAAGAATAGTATTCAAGGCAACCAACCACGGCATAGGGAAGGGAGTTAAAAAGTCAAGATAATTTAATCACATAGTCATAGCTCCAGAGGTGGTATTCAGCAGCTTCTGACCAGTTCTGGAGAACCGGTAGTGGAAATTTTGAGTAGTTCAGAGAACCGGCAAATACCACCTCTGACTGGCCCCGCCCCCAATCTCTTCTCTGCCTCCCGAGTCCCAGCTGATTGGCTGGCTCTTCTTTTGTTGCCCTGCACAGGAGAACGGAGCTGGAAAGCAGGTTAGTGGGTTGGGGAGGGAATGGGGATTTTGCAGTATCCTTCCTCTGCCACCCCCACCAAGCCACCCCCACAGAACCAGTAGTAAAAAAATGTAAATCCCACCACTGCATGGCTCCCATCTTAACACAAGGAAAGTCCCTGCATCTAACAACTGAACGTACTCAAGAACAGAATAGCTAAAATATAAAACAAAGCAGCTTGATGTAATAAGCATTGTACAAAAGGTATTTCCAATTAAAGTAATGCCATAATAAATCAAAACAATCTACTGACTGTTTACAAGTATTGTAAGTATCAGAAGGGTAGCTTCTCTTTCTGATAGTTGAATGAATTTTGTTTTTCTTGTTAATTTAAAAAAACAAAAACAAACCCAAGGCTATTAAGTCAATTGAGACTAAGGCTCAATTCTACTCTGAAAAAAAGTTATAGTGGTCATAACTCTGCATGCATGCAATGGACCATTAGGATGAAGGGACATGAACAATGAGCTTCAGACCAAAATGCAAATTCATATGACATTGCCAGCTAAAGAAAATGCAAGTGCTGTTTCCATTAGCACTGAGTTGCACTGATGGTTGTTAATGAGTTTTGTGCTCGACTAAACTGAGGGGAAGGCATAGAACATAGAATAATAGAGTTGCAAGGGATCTAGGAAATCTTGTAGACCAACCTCTGACCAGGAGACCCTATACAACTTCTGAAAGCACTGGTTTATTGTTCTCATTGTCAGAAAATTTCTTCTTCCTTCTAGGTTGCTTCTCTCCTTGGTTAGTTTCCATCCATTATTTCTTGTCTGGCCTTTTGGTGCTTTGGAAAATAGTTTGATCCTCTCATTTTTTGTAGGAGCCCCTCAAATATTGGGGCACTGCTATCATGTCACCCCTAGTCCTTCTTTTCGTTAGACTAGACATATCCAATTTGTATGTTTTAGCCTCCAGTCCCCTAATCACCTTTGTTGCCTTTCTCTGAACGCTTTCCAGAGTCTCAACTTCTTTTTTTATAATATGGTGACCAAAACTGGACGCAGTATTCCAAATGTGGCCTTACTAAGGCTTTATTAGACAATGAGTTAAATGGAAGTGGTCAAAACATGTTTATGGGAATGACTTAGGACGTTTATTGAGGAGGTGCATTTATCAAGCATTAAGCTGATTCAGTGACCTCATGGTGTCCTGGAAGAAGGCAAATGATGAAATGTCACTGTGTCATAACTTCAAACTTCACTGGTATTGTGCATGCATTGTGATATAACATGCAAGTACATAAGCTTATATCATGGCATCACAATGCATGTTTCATTGTTTGCTGCCCAAGTCCAAACTACAGACTGTTATGACAAAGACACAAATCATGAGAAACCAGGATAGCAACATTTCAAGTTCAGTCTAAAAAAACCCCATTCAGCCTGAGTCCCTATTTATTGAAAATATAACGCTGAAACCAATGGCTACCGAGCAGAGTAGATTTTCAGCTCAATTCTATAGATGATTACTCAGAAATAATCTTAGGTCAACTAGTTTTGTTCCCAAAATCTCAGTTAAAGAGAACAATTATTGTTTTTCCCCCTAATAATATATCATTGTTGGACTTTGTGTGAAATAGCAAAGTTCAAAAAATGTTCAGAAAATTTATTTTAACTTGTCTTGTTATTTAGAAGGTGGCATTGTTAGTCTTAACTATTGAAAAAAAAATACAAACAAAACCATATATCGTTAATCATATAAGCTGTTGTGAAAGGCTTCAAGAGCTTCCTTATTTGCTAGATCATATAGTGGTTTTGTGGGTTTTAACACTGAAGCATTACTAAACATTACTAAGCATTACTGTATTCAACTGGTTTCCTATTTATATGTTGCTGACATTTTTCTGAAATCTAAATTGAGCGACACAATCTTGCTTTGTGATGACTTGTGGTAATAAATAAATACATTCTTACAGTATTGTGCATGTAATAAGCACCCCCAATCTAGAATTCATATATTTATTTATTTGTTAAATTTATTTGCCACCCATCTGGCTATCCAAAGCAGTATATAACTGGAAGTGGTTGGAATCTTAAGCATTTAGTCACCTATAAAGTCCTCCTTTTGTCTTTCAAACTTTAGGTAACTTTAATAATACAATAATACAGTTAAATGGGACATCCAACAGAGATCAAAATTCCATTGGGGTTCTGAAGACATAATATTCTAACAAATTAAGTATTAGAAATGACTACTAAGTTTGTATGGCGCTTAGATTTCCATTAATAAACTTCATTTTACTGTAATTCATATCTTGAAAACCATGTCATAAATAAACATATACCAAAACATTTACCTAACTACTGGCCTACAATGAATGACAAAGATAAGACTAACCATTTAATTCTTACTCACAGAAGTAAGCTTGAAGGCAGCCACGTAAAAGTGAGTGCCACTATAAGTAAATTTGGAGGTTCCTCTCCCATGAGACTTTGAAATGAAACAATCACTAGCATCAAACCAGTGTTTTCCCCCCTTTCTCCTATACTTGTCTCTCCTCCTTTCTCCCCTTTCCTGTTTTCCCATTATTTTCATTTGTTATTTTATATTTTGATAAGTTTAGTACAAATTATTTTTTAAAAAAAGAAAAATTCATTTGAAATTATAATTTAAAAAGAATATGTTATAGAAAATTGCATGAACATAATGGCAATTACATATTTGCTTTGGGAGAGTTTGACTTTAAAGACCTGCAATATGTAAACTTACATATCAAAGAAGAAAAGCAGAGTGATTTGCATTTTTGTAAAAATAAAATAAAATATTGGAGCAGTGCTAACATCAGTTAAATAAATTAGGTACGATGAATCTTTATCCTTTGGGACGCTTAACTATGAAGTTATACAACAATATATGATGTTTTGCAAATCCATGGCAATGTTTTCCAAAACATTCTTGTCTCTATTCTCAAACAGCCATAATTCTACCTGTGCATATTACATGCTCATTCTTAAATATTCACAAATAAAATTCAGGTGGAACATAGGACACAAATAAGCATGCACAAGCTTGCAGCTTTTGTCGTTTTGTACTCAATGCAATGTCAAGTGTAAAAGATATTGATCTAAGACATTAAAGTAATTTTATTTTTTAAACAATGCTGTATTTTTTGCTGAATACTGTATTTAAAAAGCAAGTTCCAAGAGATACTTTTAAATTAATGTATTCATTTATTTAGTAATTTGTCTCACCTTTCCATTATTATTTATTCAACTCCCAGAATTCCCCAGTCCACATCTCTTAAAGTTGCTAAAGATTGAGAAACAATGATCCCTTATCCCTAACCCCTTAACTTAATGTAAATTAGTGTATGCTAAGAAATGACACATGCTTCATATTCTTCTAGCTTTTGCAGTTAGGTTGAATATTGAATACTGTCCACATATTAAAATGAAGTAGATTATGCCCATCTAAAGTGATTTGGGCTTTGAGTAGCAAAAGCACCTTCCAAACTCAGCTAGGTGAAAATTATTTGTGACAAAATATGCCAGACTTTCCCACGGTCCATCCGCTTTAAACTGAACTGAGCAGCATTTCGACTATGCTGTTGGGGAGATGATTTTCCTGTTACAGAAGGAGTAGGCCAACTTTTTAATTCCTTTCTCTTATTTTAAAAATAAAAGATGAGTATACATATATATGTCTCGAAGGTGTCTTCAGGTTTGGACTTGAAAAAGTCTCTTCCTTTGGGGCTGCCCTTGAAAAGTATCTGGAAAATTCAATCGGTTCAAAATGAGGAATTCTGTGTGGTTTTGTGCAAGCTTAGATTTGCACATGTGTTACCTCTCTCGTGGAAGCTGTATTGGTTGCCAATTTGCTTCTGGGTCTAATTCATTGTGTTGATTGTCACCTTCAAATCAGTGGTGGGATTCAAACTTTTTTACTACTGGTTCTGTGGGCGTGGCTTGGTGGGAGTGGCATGGCTTGGTGGGCATGGCTTGGTGGGTGTGGCAGGGAAAGGATACTGCAAAATCCCATACCCTCCCCACCCCACTAGCCTGCTTTCCAGCTCCGTTCTCCAGTGCAGGGCAACCAAAGAAGGCCCAGTTGATCAGCTGGGACTCAATGGGAGGCAGATAATAGATGGGGGCGGGGCCAGTCAGAGGTGGGATTTGCTGGTTCTCCGAACTACTCAAAATTTCCGTTACTGGTTCTCCAGAACCGGTCAGAACCTGCTGAATGCCACCTCTGCTTCAAATCCCTACATGACCTGAGACCAGGTTATTTGAAGGACCCTTTCCCCCCAAGTTATATCTACCTGACCATCAGAACAGGGAGGCAAAGAATCTTACAGGTCCCCTCTCTTAAGGAGGTCTATCTATTGGGACCAAGAAGAAGGAGCTTCTCTGTGGTGGCTCCCTCCCTGTGGAATATCAGCCCTGAGGAGATAAGATTGGCATCATTTTGATACTCTTTTGAAGACATGGTTTTGCCAGGAGGCCTGGGGAACCTTGGGGGATATAGAGCCCATCAAGTGGTTGGTCTGATTGTTGTCACCAGGGTGTTGGGTCGAGGGCTTATTGGCTTTTGTACTGGGGTTTTACTTTCATAAACCATCCAGAATCACCATGACTGAGCTGGGTGACCAAATAAAATTGCCAAATAAATAAATCTTCAGCAATTTATGCATTTGTTTATTTTGACAATAGTAATAATAGAACAGGCCTTTATAGTAACTTTGTAGGCCAGAAGAGAGAATATTCTTACATTTGGACTAAATATCTTACGCAACTTTCTTGTCAGCCAGTCCATCAGTGACACCAACTCACAGGGAGAATATATCCCTTCCATTTTAAATATTTATCTACAGAACACTTCCCAGTTCAGAAAGCAATATATTTTTATACAAACACTAAATAAATATATAGGCGTTTTAATTTTAAGAAAATGCATTATAGACTCCATTAACATACAGAACTCTCCGCCATTTTAAAACTGTCTTGTTATATATTCTCCAAAGCACCTGAGGGCAGGACAAGAAGCAATGGATGGAAACTAATCCAGGAGAGGAGCAACCTAGAACTAAGGAGAAATTTCCTGACAGTTAGAACAATTAATCAGAGGAACAACTTGCCTCCAAAAGTTGTGAATGCTTCAACACTGGAAGTTTTTAAGAGGAGATGGGACAACCACTTGTCTGAACTGGTATAGGGTTTCCTGCCTAAGCAGGGGGTTGGACTAGAAGACCTCCAAGGTCCCTTCCAACTATTCTATTCTATTCTATTCTATTCTATTCTATTCTATTCTATTCTATTCTATTCTATCCAAATGGACACCTAACATCAAAAACATCATCAAAAAAGCACAACAAAGAATGTTCTTTCTGTGCCAACTCAGAAAGCTCAAACTGCCCAAGGAGCTGCTGATCGAGTTCTACAGAGGAATTATTGAGTCTGTCATCTGCACCTCTATAACTGTCTGGTTTGGTTCTGCAATCCAACAGGACAGACACAGATTTCAGAGGATAATTAGGACTGCAGAAAACAATGGATATCCATCGAGGACCTGTATACTACACGAGTCAAAAAGAGGGCTGTGAAAATATTTACAGACCCCTCACATCCCGGACATAAACTGTTTCAACTCCTTCCCTCAAAACAACTCTGTAGAGCACTGCACACCAGAACAACTAGACACAAGAACAGTTTTTTCCTGAAAGCCATCACTCTGCTAAACAAATAATTCCCTCAACACTGTTCAACTATTTACAAAGTATACACTACTATTACTGTTAATCTTCTCATCACTCCTTATCACCCATCCCCTCCCACTTGACTGTTTCCTAGTATGATTTGATTGTTGATTATACCCTATGACTATCATTAAGTGTTGTACGTTATGATTTTTGATTCTTAACGAATGTATCTTTTCTTTTATGTACACTGAGAGTATTTACACCAAGAGAAATTCCTTGTGTGTCCAATCACACTTGGCCAATAAAGAATTCTATTCCATTCCATTCCATTCTTCATTTCATTATTCTATTCTATTCTATTCTATTCTATTCTATTCTATTCTATTCTATTCTATTCTATTCTATTCTATTCTATTTTTATTCCTATTCTAATTAGAAGGAAGGAAGGAAGGAAGGAGGGAAGGATTTAGCAGCAAACTTTATGTGTGCTGTCTAGTAGGTTGTAGAAACAAGTCTTAGGTGGATAGCAACCTGCCTATTCACTTGTATTCCACATGTTCAGGCCTTTTAACTCTGCAACTCTATTCTACATGTCAGAGGAGACGGAAGAGCTTACCTGCACTCTAGAAGTGATCTTCAGCCTCGGGAGGTTTCAGATGCTGAGAATTTTGTGCCTTCACAGTATTCCAGTTCTCTCCCCACCCTATCCCAAAAAATCCCCTCACTCCAGTGCAAACTGCCCCACCCTCCCCTAAATAAAAGCTACTAGAGTTTCTAGCGGTCTGGTAGCAGAGCAAGGCTAACCTTTGGGAGAACTCTGTGCCTGGCTAGTTCCCAGCAGAAAGATCCAGGAGGCAAGAGGCCCAGGCAATGCCAGCGGTTCCAGACAAACTGCTTCCTCAGCTGGCTTCTCTGGTATACATCCGGAGAGAGTCATGCCTGTGGAGCAAATCAGGTGCCCCATCCTGAGCTCGTCCTTAAAATATGCATGGCTCCTAATTGCCCTCCTAAATGCAGTGGCACACAGCATGTCATCAATCTTTATTATGTAAGCGGCAGACAGTTAGAAACGGTTGCAGCTCGGGACGCCTTGTCTTTTTTAAGGCAGGTGGGTCAGCTGCTACAGAGCAAGCAGCCATGTCTGAATTGAAAGAGCAGCACGCTTGCTTGGCCATTAATCACCCCTTTGTGGGCAAACGTTTGGGAAGCCTCGGGGCGTTTCTGGCTTTGAAGAAAGCCGTGCCTTTAAAAGTAAAGCCCTACACTTAAGCAAGGAGAACCAAAAGTTCACATACAGACTGGGTGAAACCAGGCTTCTTAATAGCAGTAACTATGAGAGAGATTCTGGAGTCTTAGTGGACAACCAGCTAAATAGGAGCCAGCAGTGTGCAGCGGCAGCCCCAAAAGCCAATGCAATCCTAAATTGTATGAACAGAGGGATACAATCAAGATCAAGGGAAGTACTAATACCACTCTATAAAGCCTTAGTAAGACCACACCTAGAGTACTGCATCCAGTTTTGGTCACCACACTATAAAAAAGATGTTGAGACTCTAGAAAAAGTACAGAGAAGAGCAACCAGGATGATTAGGGGACTGGAGACATATGAAGAATGGTTACAGGAACTGGGCATCTAGGGAAGAGAAGGACCAGGGGAGACAGGAGATCAGTCTTCCAATATTTGAGGGGCTGCCACAGAGAGGAGGAAGGGGGTCAAGCTATTTTCTAAAGCGCCTGTAGGCCAGACAAGGAATAATGGATGGAAACTGAACAAGGAGAGATTTAACCTGGGAATAAGGAGAAACTTTCTGACAGTGAGAACAATCAACCCATGGAACAGAAGTTGCCCTCGGAAGTTATGGGAGTGTCATCACTTGAGGCTTTCAAGAAGAGATTGGACTGCCATGTGTCAGAAATGGTGAAGGGTGTACCGCTTGGGCAGGGGGTTAGACTAGATGACCTACAAGGTCCCTTCCAACTCTGATTATCTGTTATCTGTCATCTGCCTCTGGCAATGAGGTACTGTTAGTGATCGCATTCATGAGCTGTGAATACTCTACCTGACTCTGTGGTTTCTTCCCCAAACCCCAAAAACTTTAACCTTAGACTGTCTACTATTGACCTCACCCCTTTCCTAAGAGGTCTCTAGGGGGCGTGCATAAACGCACCAACATGCCTACCGTCCCTGTCCTATTGTTTCTTTAATTTTTTATTTTTCTTATATGTATCCATGTATTCATAACTATATTTTTACTTATACCTATTATCTCCTAAGCATTTGACAAAAATAAATAAATAAATAAAATAAAAGCCAAAGGAGTAGTAAAATCAATTTCCTTTCATTCATTTTTAATACTACATTCTTATTAGTTTATCAAACTATAAACCACAAAGAGAAATTTTAAAAAGCAGTAGAACACTGGGGAAGGAAAAAAGCATTCGAGTGCGTGGATGCAGAACAGCTTACTCACTTTCCTACTGTGCAGGTAGTCTTTGACTTATAACACTTCATTTAGTGATCGTTCAAAGTTACACCGGCATTGAAAAATGAATTTGCCTTGAATGAAAGAAAAATTTAATCAAAAGCTTTAGAATGTAAATAATTTTAAATAACCAGCAAAAAAGTTAAATAAGATTTTGATCTTAGAAAGTCATACATGGTCTAAAGGTCCAGAAAAATTTGGAACATAGGCATTTTGAGATTTTGGGATTAATTATAAAGAACAAACTGTTTCTTACGAGAGATAGATCTATTATTTTTTTAAAAATGACAGATATGGAACAAAATATATCTGACAAGATAGAAACCTGGGTTCCTTGATTCAAACCCAAGTTACAGTATGTTCACTTCTAAAGATAGAGATGATACTGAAAGTGGATCTACAAATAACAGGCAAAAAATGACTTGGAAAAGATGTATCAATGGATCTACAAAAGAAATAGGCTGACATTTTAAAAATCAAAAGGGAAATACAAATGGTAAACCAAGAAAATTATCAGGACATTTTTAAAAGGATTTTTTAAAAAGAGGCTTGTTAAAACTTAAAGAAGTCTGTGTAATGGGATAAAGAAGAACAAGAAAGAAAAATCAAATTCTATGACACTACTTGAATGAACTAAAAATTAAGGTCCTTGGAAATAAAAGGAAGGAATATAAAGCTGGTTTATTTGATCAAGGTTAAAACAAGATATGTTCTTGCTTCTGGCAATTCTTTATGGAAAGGCCTGAAAAGATGTTTTTTGGATTTGCCTAAAGATAACAGGTGGGATATGGGATAAAGAGATAATTGTAATCTTAGAGGGGCTGAAGAGTCACTATATTGCATATATTGTTTATAGTTTTTGTGTGTGATAATGGTTAGAAGTAACTTCTTTGCACATTTATGTTTCTTTATTATATTCTTACTTTTCTCTCTCTTCTCTTTTTCCCCTTTTCTTTGTACTTCTTTTCCTTTCTCTTCAGCCAGGAGGATATATCAGGAGAGAATGTTCACTTAGAGTGATATTGATCTAAAGATATCCAATGGGAAGTTAAGAAGCATAAATAAATAGGCAAAATACAGCATTATAGATTTTAGAGTACATTCTACAACTAATAGGATTTTTTTTTAAACAGTTAATGTACACAAATCTGTGTCATCAACATTTCCAGTGATAATGGTTGCTTCTTGGACTGAAAGTTACAGGAAAGTACACTTATTAAAAAGACAAGCTGATGCAAAATAAGGAAAGGTGCCAAGTTCAGATGTAGAGCAAAGAGGAATAAACCAGAAGATTTTCCCCATGGGATGGAGGAGATACAAAGATGGACTAAATCAGAATAATACAAGCTAGCCAGCCATATTTTAGGGCTGAGTGTTGTGAGAAGTCAGTCTTTGTGGTACATTGATTGGTGCAAGATATTACGCAAACTCAGAAAATGGAATTAGCTCCATACACCACAATAGAATTAAGTGTGGTAAGACTGTCATGTGATACACCACTGACCTGACCCTGGCAAGCTCTGACAAATGCTTCTTTGGACAACTGGAGTCTGCAATATTTTTCCTGTGACTCCATCAGTGCTGGGAGGAGTTTTAAAGTGAACTATCAGGTCTGCAGGCAACTAAGTCTCCCAGCAGATAAAATGAGGCCCATCCTCCTTTCTAAGTGAAGTCATTGTGTCTTACAAGAGGTTTATTTTTTTTCCCCTTTCAGTTCCAACGGAACCCAACCCAACCCAGCATTATAAAATTGCAACCTTTTTGTTTAAAACATCCTATCCAACAGGTTAAGAAAGCCAACTGCAACAGATGTGCAGAAATACAGCAGCCAAAGAACCACTTTTTCTTCCAAAGGAGCAGCTCAGTTTTTCCTTATCTCTGCCCCATGGAAGACCTATAAACGTGTCTACACAATGAACACAAATTTCACAGTATCTTCCCTCAACCCTTGTTTCTGAAAAATCCCAGGGAAGACTTTGGGGGAGTAAAAATTATCCAAAATTTAGAGAATAGGTCAACCTATTCTCCAAAGCACCTGAAGGCAGGACGAGAAGCAGTGGGTGGAAACTAAGAGAGAAGCAACTTAGAACTAAGGAGAAATTTCTTGACAGTGAGAACAATTAACCAGTGGAACAACTTGCCTCCAGAAGTTGTGAATGCTCCAACATTAGAAATTTTTTTTAAGAAGAGACTGGACAACCATTTTGTCTGAAATGGTATAGGGTTCCCTGCTTGACAGGGGTTGGATTAGAACAGTTACCAAACAGCGGGCCAGGGATCACTGATGGTCCATGAGAAAATTTTGGTGGTCTGCAGAGAAATGTCATCCCCAAAGCACCCCCCAAAGCAATTAATCCAGGCTGTGCGGGAACACAAGGCCGCGCTGCCCACATGACCCGTGGGAATACAAGGCTTGTGTCTCTTGCATTGCAAACAACACAAGGTAGTGAGGGGAGGGGGGAAAGGGTGGAGGGGGGGAAACTTGCCCCACTCACCCCATGCGCCTGGCTTGGCCACCGGGCTGCTTCTTTCTGCTTCTTTCTTCTACTTTTGGCTGCACGCAAGGAAAGCAGCAAAAGTCTTTCTTTCTCTCTCCCCCAAACTCCGCTAGAAATGAGTCTTTGGGAGCCTGCAAGGCATCCTGTGCCAAGAGGCTGTGCTGGCATGGAAAGTCTCACAAAGACTCATTTCTGGCGGGATTTGGGAGAAAGAAAGACTTCTGCTGCTTCTGCTGCTTTCCTTGCATGAAGCCTAAAGTCTCTCTCTTTCTCTCTCTGTTTCAAATTAGCAGGCTTGAAACCCTGCATTCCTCTTGGACAGCTACCTGATTGGACAGCCAAGATGGCTGTGATTGGTTCGCTGAGAGTCTACCGCGATTGGATGAAACCAATCGCGGGAAACTCAAAGCGATGTCATTGGCAGCCTAGCCGCGGCCAGCTCTATAAAAAGATCCGCCGTGAGTGCTGTTTTTCACTCGGGACCAGCCTATAAAATAAAGAGCTGTTGTTCACTTAACCCAAGTTTCTTGCCTCCATGAGTCCGACCTGCCGAACTTAACACTCTCCCCCTGAGAACAGAGCTGGAGACAGTATCCTGCGATCCCAAATAAAGAATGATTGATCGGTAGGAAAATGGGGTGGGGAATTTTCATGCAGACTTTTTGGGGGAATTTTCCCAGGGTCTCTGGTCTGCAGGATTTAAAATTATGAGTTTGGTGGTCCCTGAGGTTGGCGACCCCTAGACTAGATGACCTCCAAGGTCCCTGCCAACTCTGTGATTCTGTTATCTCTATGTATCTATTGACTTCGGTCCCCAGCCCACCCCAAGTCTCAGAAACATTCTTTAACTGATCCACAAACACCCTCCTTGCTGCCATCGCTTGCAAGGCCCTCTGAGTGGACCACTTCTTTCAGCTTCTAGTCAGGGAGCCCTGAACTTGGCAGCAGCCATATTCCAGCCCTGTCCTTATTTCACTGCCTTTGTTTTCACAAAGAATAAAACAAAAAGCCATGGATGGAGCTACTGTATCTAGGCTGCAACCCAGATGACTCCAGAGATAACAGCACATAGACCTTTGCCATCTACGCAAGCCATCCTAGTGTTTGTCCAGACTATTGCAGCCTCTGTATAGTAGCTCTACTTTTAAGATATTTATGGAGCTCCTCCACTACTCAATATAAGTGCTTGGAACAACTTTACCCCTTATACTACAATGGCTTCCCAGCTGCAAGAATAGCTAAGGATCCAGGAAGTTCATGAGATGTTCCTGCTGTTGATAAAATCCTTCTCTCACAGCTGCCACAGATTTCTCCTCTGCAATCTAAAAACTGGGAACTTTGTTGGGAATCAGCAAGGATAATGGCATAGGAAATAGGTATGCAGCTGTTGGGAAGAAATATCCTTCTGGGTTCAGTTCCAAGTGGGGAAAAAGACACTGGATTCATGGAAGTTGCTTGGAAAGAAGGTTTAATGGTGGACAGGACCACCTGCCTTGGAGCTCCTGAGCAAAAGGGGAAGAGATTCTGAGAATCCCTTGGTTTTATAGCCTCTGTTTTATATCCTTAGTCTTTTCTGTTCCTCTGTAAGAAATGTATCCCATTGGTTGTCAGATTCCCAGGGGCAGGGGTCTCAGCTGGACCGCATGGCTTCATCTGAGTGCTGGCTGATGCAATCTTCCCAGGCCAGGTGGTGAGCTGGATGGAGGCCTTTGTTATGCCAAACCAATCTTATTTCATTCTTCAGCACAGTGACTAAATTAGTAGACCAGCAAAATACGGTGGACATAATATATTTAGATTTCAGCAAGGCATTCGACAAAGTAGACTACAACCTACTTCTTAGTAAGCAAGAAAAAAGTAGAATAGATAGCACCACCACTAGATGGACTCGCAATTGGCTGGCAAACTGTACTCAACGAGTAGTCCTTAATGGGTCTAAGTCTACATAGAGGGAAATAAGCAGTGGGTGCCACAAGGTTCCGTCTTAGGCCCAGTATTCTTCAATATCTTCATTAACAACTTAGATGAGGGAATAGAAGGGGAACTTACCAAATCTGCAGATGATACTAAGCTGGCAGGAATAGTTAACACCCAAAAAGATAGGCTCAAGATCCAGATGGATCTTGACAGACTAGAACACTGGGCCGTATCTAACAAAATGAAATTCAATGTAGAGAAAAGTAAAGCCCTACACTTAGGCAAGAAAAACCCGAAGTACACATATAGACTGGGTGAAACCAGGCTCAATAGCAGTAACTGTGAGAGGGAACTTGGAGTCTTAGTGGACAACCAGCTAAATAGGAGCCAGCAGTGTGCAGCAGCAGCCAAAAAGGCTAATGCAATCCTAAATTGTATTAACAGAGGGATTCAATCAAGATCAAGGGAAGTACTAATACCACTCTATAAAGCCTTAGTAAGACCACACCTAGAGTACTGCATCCAGTTTTGTTCACCACATTATAAAAAAGATGTTGAGACTCTAGAAAAAGTACAGAGAAGAGCAACCAGGATGATTAGGGGACTGGAGGCTAAAACATACAACAAACACTTGCAGGAACTGGGCTTAACTCGTTTAGTAAAGAGAAGGACCAGGGAAGACATGATAGCAGTCTTCCAATATTTGAGGGGCTGCCACAGGGAGGAAGGGGTCAAGCTATTTTCTAAAGCACTCGAAGGCCAGACAAGGAATAATGGATGGAAACTGAACAAGGAGTGATTTAACCTGGAGATAAGGAGAAACTTTCTGACAGTGAGAACAATCAACCAATGGAACAGAAGTTGCCCTCAGAAATTGTGGGAGCGCCATTACTTGAGGCTTTCAAGGAGAGATTGGACTGCCATTTGTCAGAAATGGCGTAGGGTCTCGGGGTTGGACTAGATGACCTACAAGGTCCCTTCCAACTCTGATTATCTTTTATCTATTATCTGTTATCTGTTAGAATACTATGGCCCAAGCCTTAATAGCCCACCCATTAACAAAGGTGGGGGTGAGCTTCTGCTTCTGAGTTTCTACTTCTCCTTTTAGGGGAAATATTCTGCCTTTTTAGTAAATCCTAAAATATTTCATTTTCCTAGGAGAGGGGTGGGTGCTAACTTCCTACACTGCCTAGTAGAAAGCCTCGCGTCCTAGTAAAAGAAGCTAGAATTAGTCCGATTTTGTGTGGAGTTTTCGTCCACACAAAAATAATGCTGTGCACGTTTTTAATGCACATTAAAATAATGCTGCCCTATTTGACTTTTTAATATTAGGAAGAATGGAAAGCCAGCGGACCTGATTTCTTGCTAGTCTTTCTTGCTAGCCTTCTAAAATGGCTAACATATAATCCTGCAACCAAACAGTTCGTCTTCCCTCCCTTCCCAAGTCATTAATAGGTTTTTGGGTTTTTTTTTAGACCCTAGTGCTTCAATGAGCTTATCCTAGGCACATTTACTCAGAGGTTAATGAAATAAAAGCTATACCCAGGCAGTTTTTGTCCATAATCTATTCCAGAAAGATTCAGATAGATTCTTTCTCGAAAATCCACAAATCATTTTCTAACGCAAAATGCAAACAAGGTACTACACAAATAGCACTGCAATTTTTTAAATTAATTCTGTTCTTATGTGGCTAAGGCTGATTCTCATTTGCCACATAGGTGAGAAACCGTAAGGGTTACATCATCAACAATGATAAAAAGCTATGGCCAGTTTTTAGAAGTCCTATGACACAATCCTTCAATACTCTTTAGTAGCTTGGTTATATCATTCAAGGCATGTGATTATTGGCAACATATTTTAACTGTACAGCAATCATCATGTTATCTTGTAATTAAAAGTGCTTCACAGGTATAATCTACAGACTTCTAAGTATTGTTACAAGAAGCCTCATGCTTCCACGTCTCAACTAATCTCACTGGTTACATGCCATGTGCTACTTCTGATGCATAGTCCATAATCACATATTCCTGGATGACTCTCCAATAGAACTTGCTTGGGTGAACAAGAACATAGGAAACTGAGTCAGCTACCAATCAATTTGTCTCAGAACTGTTTTCCCTGACCCAAAGGTTCTTTTTTCAAGAGGCAACTGGTTTTTCTGGTTTTTCTTTGAAGAAGTTTCGCTTCTCATCCAAAAAGCTTCTTCAGCTCTGACTGGATGATGGGGAATGGAAGGCATGCTTTGTCTTGACTTGAGACCAGTCAGGTTTTCAAGTAGGGTACTTTCCCCCATAAACCACTTGAACTTTGAACCTTAAATCTATCTGAAAAAAATCTGAATTGCATTCCCTTTTCTAGTGCATGCTTGAGAAATAGCTATTTTTCAGTTCACAGCCTTAATTATCTTACATGACTTTGATAGCTGGTTTTCAGTTGGTTTTCATCAAATCAAGAACAGGAGGAAGAACCTTATCTATCTAGATAACCATATCTAGAATAGCATATACTCCATCTTGTCATTTGATGGCAGTCAGTGTTATAAATAAACATGGTCCAAACCGATCCTTTGATTTTCCTCTTTCATGGGAACAAAAGGATCCTAAGAGTTGGAAGAAAAGCGATAGCAATAACACTTGGACTTATATATACTGCTTCACAGTGCTTTTTACAGCTCTAAGCGGTTTACAGAGTCAGCATATTGCCCTCAACAATGTGGGTCCTCATTTTACTGACCTCGGAAGGATGGAAGGCTGAGACAACCTCAAGCCATTCAGAATCAAACTCCTGGCTGTGGGCAGAGTCAGCCTGCAATACTTCATTCTCACCAGTGTGCCGCCATGGCTTTTCAAAGATCTACTTTGCAGTGATGAAGTTGCAGATAGAATTCACATACTTTTCCTGTTCTCTTTTAATTTTAATAAATGGGGTGAATTAAAGGCACCACCCAGCTATAGTGGCTGAAGCTGTCAAGGATGGAAGCAGACAGGGCCATTATTAAAACATGACGCAAGTATCTTTTTCTTTCGAGATTGCAAAGAACTCCAATTCCACTTTCAGGCAGGCAAAAGAGGTGTGAGCTTTAAACCCAAAGGCTGTTATTGCTACGCTAATCTTCATCACTAAGCTTTGGGTTAACAATAAGAACAACATATCTATCTGTGGTTTGCCCTTGATTTTTCCTCTGCTCACTTGGTTGAATTTCTAGACAAGATTTCACTGTTACGGCCTGAGGGAATTGTGACTCTGGTAGTTGATCTCGGCTGACTTGGGAAACTCAACAAGGTTAATTGTGATTTTATACTTGAATGGGGACTGACTGATAATTCTAGGTCTGTAAGCTAGAAATATCTGGACACAGACAAAGCCACACCGCCTGCAAGAAATAACATTGCCAACAGAACTGGATGTCAAGTAGCATCTTTAGTAAAATTTAAGGCTTACTTTAGAAGAGCAAGAGCTCTTATCTTTATCATAAATAGTAATTAAAGAAAGCCCCCCCCCAAGCCTCCCTTAGGCATGAAAGCCAATGGGTGACAAGGCTCTCTCTCTCTCTCTCTGTCTCTCTCTCTCTCTCTCTGTCTCTCTCTCTCTTTCCTTTCAGGAATGTTGCAGTGAGGAAAATAATCATTATGAATGCTTCTTTCAGTTATAGCCGCGGTGGCGCAGTGGTTAGAATGCAGTACTGCAGGCTACTTCTGCTGACTGCTAGCAGTTTGGCAGTTTGAATCCCACCAGGCCCAAGGTTGACTCAGCCTTCCATTCTTCCGAGGTCGGTAAAATGAGGACCCAGATTGTTGGAGGGGCAAGAGGCTGACTCTGTAAACCGCTTAGAGAAGGCTGTAAAAGCACTGTAAAGCTGTATATAAGTCTAAGTGCTATTACTATTTATCTCTATCATACCTCTCTCTAACATCTCTCTATCTAGTACCCCTCTATCTATCTACATCTCTGTTTCTCTCTCACCGTGGTGGTTCAGTGGTTAGAATACAATATTGCAGGCTGACTCTGCTGACTGCCAGGAGTTCAATCTGACTGGCTCAAGGTTGACTCAGCCTTCCATCCTTCCGAGGTCAGTAAAATGAGGACCCAGATTGTTGGCGAGTGATAGGTTGACTCTGTAAACTGCTTAGAGAGGGCTGTAAAGCACCGTGAAGTGGTATGTAAGTCTAAGTGCTATTGCTAAGTGCTATATAAAATAAAGGTGGTATACAACACTAATTGTATATAATAATTGTATATAAAATCTAATTGGTATATAATAATATTTTCTCAGGTATAAAATGGAGTGCTCTTTGCAAGAAGGAAGCACTATCTCCTCTTAAAATATATCTATATATCAACGTACCAGCAGAATTGAGCCCAAAATTTCTGTTGCTAAATGAGACATTTGTTAAGTGAGTTTTATCCTATTTTACAACCTTTCTTGCCACAGTTGTTAAGTGGATCACCATCGTTGTTAAATTAGTAACTGGGTAACCCGGTCGTTAAGCAAATCTGACTTCCCCATTGACTCTGTTGTGTCAGAAGGTCACAAAAGGAGGATCACATCACCCCAGGACACTGCAACCATCGTAAATATGAGTCAGTGGTCAAGCGTCCGAATCACGATCATGTGACCATGGAGATGCTTCAATGGTGGGTGAGTGTGAAAAATGGGTATGAAAAATAGTTGTAAGTATTGAAAAATAGTAATGTCACTTGGTTGGATGCTGTTGGATCTTCAAATGGTCCCTAAATGAACAGTTGTAAGTCAAGGAATACCTACACTTATTTATCCTACTATGCCTTTTAGCTTGCAAATAGCAACGCACACCTTACTTAAGAGTGGCGGTAGTGCAGTGGTTAGAGTGCAGTACTGCAAGCTAAGTCACTGCTCACTGCCAGGAGTTTGATCCTGACTGTACTCCAGTGGTGGGATTCAAATGTTTTTGCTACTGTTTCTGTGGGTGTGGCTTGGTGGGCGTGGCATGGCTTGGTGGGTGTGGCTTGGTGGACATGGCAGGGGAAGGATACTAAAATCCCCATTCCCTCCCCACCCCATTAACCTGCTTTCCCGCTCCGTTCTCCTGTGCAGGGCAACCAAAGAAGACCCAGCCAATCAGCTGGGACTCAGGAGGCGGAGAAGAGATGGGGGCGGGGCCAGTCAGAGGCGGTATTTGCCGGTTTTCTGAACTACTCAAAACTTCCGCTACTAGTTCTCCAGAATTGGTCAGAATCTGCTGAATACTCACTCAGCTCTACTGTACTCGATCATACTCACAAGGGACTATTTGGACTGAAAAACATTCGATAATTAAAACCTGATAATTACAATGAAGAAATCTTTTAATGTCTGTCTGGCAGAAGTGGCAATTTCTTAATGGATGGGTGAGAAAATAACCCAACAGAACTTTCATGGTACAATCATTTAGCCTTATTCAGAGAATATTATGGAGGATCCAGATAACTTTCACTCATAACCCTCCTGGGTTCTTTCCATCCTTCATTTTTTTTCATTAAGGCAGGAAAGACAGGATAGCTGCAGTCATATATGACTGGTATTTTTGCTACCGTTCCCCAGTCTGGAATCAACCAAAATATATTAAATTAAATGAAACCAATCCTAAAAATCTAACCCCTGTGGTGTAATCCAATTAGTTCAACAATACGTGGGAGTTAGCAGGATATAAATAAATTGTCGTGTAATCCTACCACATCCCTAATATATACATAATTAGTAACCACCTATTAACCAATCTGAAGAGTAAAAAAGTTACTGTCAGTCACTCTCTCTGTCTCAACCCTCTCTCCTCCAGAGAAATATTCACATAAGACACGGCTGAGTTTGCAAAAAGACTTGTCTTCCCCTGATTTTACCTTGGAAATAATCAAAATGAGGATTCCTTGAAAATAGAATCAGAGTTATTTAGATAGGACAGCCCAGTTCTTTTGTTACAAGCAAACATTCTGTCCTAACAAAAACAACTTAGCTTTAGAAAAGTATCGCATGCTATGTGTTTACACGCATGCTGTAAATGGGATATCTTTATATTGAGAAGGATTAGACACTTGGTGACGTGAAAAGATCAAGCAGAAATATCAAATGTGGACCTAGTTTAGATAACTTATTATTTTCATCAGCTGAAAAAAAAAAATCCTCTTGGATTTTGGTGGGATGTTGCATTTTGCATTGTACATTTTCACAATCCAATAGAACGAATGTAATGTTTTCTCATAGCCATTTCACGAGGTTTTCTTTTTTAGAAAGTTCTCAGAATAAAGTCTTAATTTTATGACTTTATAACCATGTACCACTTAGGCTGTTACCTAAAAGTCTGAATCAGAGTTCCCCAACCTTTTCAGGGTTTGCGGCCCGGTGTGGGGGAGAAAGGGATAGCTCTACGTGAGTAAGAGGCAAATGTGTATGTGCATCTTGCACAAATGAAATGTGCAGCGGGCTTCAAAAATTTTAGCAAGGGGTTCTCTGCCCAGTTGCTGGGTGGGCGTGGCCATGGTGGGTGTGGCCTAGTCAGCCTTCTGCACCACGGAGGGGGGGCGTTTTTGCCGTCCCCGGGCTCCGGAGGCTTTCCTTGAGCTTCCCGGAGGGCAAAAATGGCCTCCCTGGGCTCCGGAGTCTTTCTGAAAGCTGAAACAGGCCCATTTCCAGCCTTCCTGAACTTCTGGGAGGCCCCCTTTTTGCCCTCCCTGAGCCTCCGTACCTGCCCTGAGCTTACCTGCATCCAAAATGGGCAGTGTGTGGTCTTCTGGGAGGGGATGGGTGGGATGGCCGGGCCCAGCCAAGACTGGAATTGGGGTTTTTTCCAAACTGCACAGCATCTTAGTTAGGGGCTCTCCCGAACCCCTGTGAACCCCCAGCAGCCCAGACCTGAGTATGCAGATGTGCATGGCCGCTGCTCAGGTAAATGGGGATGTGTGTCATGCCCCTGGTGGAGACTGACTCTGAGGGAGAGGAGGAAGAGCCGACAGGGAGTGGAAGTGTGGCTCCAGGTGTTGTGGAGGAGGCTGGGGAAGGGCAGAAGCTGGCTGGGCAGTCAGAGGAGGACCCAGGCCCATCCCCTCTCCATCCTAGGGCACGCAGGGAGGAGAGGATAAGGGAGGATAAGGGAGAGACGTGAATGTCGTGGTCTATGGGGGAGGAGAGGGCCTTGATCCTCTTCATGGGCTGCAGCTGTGAGAACTGGTTAAAAGGATGGACATGCGTATGGGCCAGTGCTGGAAACAAAGCATGGAAATACCTCTAGTCTGTCGTTCCTCTCTGAGTTTGGCATCCTTCCCAGTGTGTGTTCCGATATCTGTGGATGTCTTCAAGCCCTTATCTTGCCTGGTTCCCTTAATTGCTTCAGTGTGATTTGTGTTGTTTTTACTCTTTATAATTTATAGGCATTTTTAGTTTATAAGGGATTTCCACCTTCTTGTAACTGCTCATGTGGGAGTATTTTGTCTCTAGTCAAGGATATTTGGAACTTGGAAGCAAAGTGAAGGAATAAAAGGGGCTTTGCCTGTTTTTTTGTGAATTTTATAGGTTTGAGTAGGAGTCCTTTAAAAGTAAGTGCATGCATTTGATTTGGCTTCCTTTAATCCCTATCACATGTTTTAGTCTCCAGTCCCCTAATCATCCTGGTTGCTCTTTTTTTGTACTTTTTCTAGAGTTTCAACATCTTTTTTATAGTGTGGTGACCAAAACTGGATGCGGTATTCTAGGTGTGCTCTTACTAAGGCTTTATAGAGTGGTATTAGTAACTCACTTGATCTTATTGTATCTGTTAATGCATCACACACATATAATGAGATAGAGTGCGGTGCATATTTTGATGTAATCTTAGTTTGAGGAGGAACAGCCAACTGAAGTCAGGAGAGAGTCAAAAGCGGTTTGATCAGACTGGCACACCAACTTGCTATAGGGACTCCCATCAAAAACCACCACACAATGTTGTCAGAACCAACAAACAGAATCTCAGGCAGTCATTCTCAGTGTCCTGGGAAGTTAACTTAATTGAATATAGTGTGATAGTGTAGAACTATACTCTAAATATTCATGTACCATTTGTGGCAATCTATTCATATCTGTAGTCATATAACTCAATAATCATAAATCTAGGAAAACAAAATGTTATCACTGTGAATTAAGTTCTTTGCAACAAACCAATCAGTTTAATATGAAGAACAATAATGTGATTACATCAGATGTTCAGAAAAATGCCACTGAATTCATACAGGAGGATTGAAAGCTATCCCTAGAAAATACGGATGTTCCAGGTGCATGCAAGTAGGCCTTAAATCACATGCTAATTAAGGTTACCTCAGCTGGTCTTTAGCAGAGGAATCTGTATGAAGGTTGTTTAATTCCAACCTTCATTCATTGAACTCATCTCTCCTGTCAGTATACATAAAGCAGTGTCCAGCTTCTGTGAGTTAAATTTTCTAGTCAAGTGCTGTAAACTTTCAAACCGAGGCCTTTCCCACTATTACAACAAAATGCATTCACCTAGTAAGAGAATGTCCTGTAAGGGTACAAAACAACAGAACTATTATCCTCATACATTAAAAATGAAGCAAATACTTGTTCAGGATTACTCACTTTTTTTTTCCTGTTGAGTTGCTTCTGTCGCCAGAGGCTGGGGAGGCTGAGTGAAAGTTGGAACAAAACACAGCTTAATTTACCTTTTGTTATTTGTATAAACCATTTAATTCCTGCATATACAGTATTTAAAGAGTCGTAAAACGTCTCCCAGCCAGAGTATTGGGATGGTGGGGGAAAGGAGAAGAGGGAAAAACGGAAAAAGAAACCACGGTTCATTAATAGATGTCCAACTCGACTTGCAGGTTCTAATCTGATGTTTGCAAGAAAGAAAGAAAATTTTAATTGGGTGATTGACTCAAGGAAATGCGTGACATCACTCAAGGCTGAAATTACAAACTTTACCTGAATGATTTAAAGCAACAGTCGGCCACACCTGACCAGTCATAATTCTGGGGAAGACACTGTGTGTACTTCCCAGTACCATTTCATATCACATGTAACTTTTTTCCAAGCAAGACTTATTTTACATCTTGAATAAGGACGAAGAACGCCCCATGGATTTTAAACAGGAGGCTTATCTCCTAACTACAATTAAAAGCAAAAGTACAAAGCACCTTTGGAACTCCTCAAGGATTATAGGATAATATTTTACTCCAGACTTGCTGAACTAGTTTGAAAAAAAGTTAAAAATTCATCCCAAAAGAGTAAGCTGTCTGTTCCAGCAGATAAACCTGTTGAAGTGGATCCTTTATTGTAAGTAATACATATTTGTTATAAATCACACCAGGTTAGTTGGGTTGTATAAACAAAGCCATGTAAATATATCACAGGGGTTGCTATTTACCACACTAGATTAGAAGAAATCTAGTAGAGGCTCAATTGCAACCAAGTATCCAGGCATGATTTTATGTGTAGGATTATTTATAAGAGAAATATTAATCCTTCAAACCTCCAGATTTGGGCAGGTGACCACAGAAGCATCGTTTAAAGACCAGGTGTGTCTTCCTTTGGATTTCTTTTAGTTTAGTCTGATTTCAACATATCTGAAGGATCCAATTAGCCAACAGCTAAATTTGTTGAGATGCTCTCCTGTTCTTGAGTTCAGAAAGACATTGAGGAGAGATGATTAAGAACAGCTGAAGGAATAGATTGAAGTTCTTTAGTCTATGTGGGAATGAGCAAGACTAGACTGAAGACTAAAGGGATGACACCATAATAATCTGAGATCAGCTCAATAATTCATGAAAGTAACATGCCACGATGCATGGAAGATATGGAATCTGCATTTCTATGAATGATGATAAGTCTAGGCCTAGTATATTCATATTTATGTCTTTTCATAATGTGTGAACACAGAGAGTAACTTATCAAACCATGAAAGTTTTGAAAAATAAACCAGTCTAGTATAATGTATGAACTAAGGATATGACCTATTGGTTTCTGACAGAAGTGGCCACATCAACTAATTTTTTTAAAAAAAACCCAACCCATTAAAATATGTAAATCAATCATCCCTTATTTTTAATCAGAAAGTTGTTTAGTTTAAAAAAAATCATTGCCTAGTAGTAACTTTTCTCTTATTTGGGCTTCTTTCTTATTCTTTTCATCACAGTCAGAACACCTGAAGGATAAAGTTAGGGACAAGCTTCAGGGAAACAAAAAGTGGTTGCTAAGAGTTGGTATCCCAAAGGTGCTTTTTCAAGAGGCTACTGGACTTTCTTGTTTTTCTTTGAAGACATTTTGCTTCTCCTCCAAGTAGGAGGAAACATTTGGATGAGAAGTGAAACATCTTCAAAGAAAAACAAGAAAGTCCAGTTGGCTCTTGAAAAAGCACCTTTGGAACAACCATGATCTAAGAGTAGCTACCAACAACAACATCCTCATCACCAGTATGACATACAGTCAGAGTTAATGTGAAGAAAAACATTAAAGGAGAGGAGAAGGAGAAGGAGAAGAAGAAGAAGATGATCTGGTACTTTATTCAGCCCCTAATCCCCTTTTCTTCTGGAAGACTAGAAATAAAGCAAGTCCATTAGAAAGAAGATAATCCAAAAAATAAGTCTAATTTCCTTCCAAAGCAGTGGAAGCTAATTTTTGGAGAAGCTCAGGTGGGATAGCCTTCCAACAAAACAAAGTATCTTACAGGGTAGTGAAGACTGAATCTTTAATGGCAACGCAAACTCTTCAGGGCCACTTGAACGCAATACCATGGGCAACTTCAAGAAGCATTATATAGTCCCAAAGGCACTGCAATGGACAGCAAAGGGTGTATCATTTGCTATACAAAGTGTAAGCGCATAATGTTTGTGAGCAATCTGAACACACACACCTCCTGGGAGTAGAAGGCTCACCACAAAGTAATTGTCTTTCTTTAATTACTATTTTATATTATTAACCTTGCCTCACCCTTTGGAATTGAGCTGATGCTGGTCAGAAATGAACTACACCCAGAATTATGGGATTTTTATTAATGTTTTATTAATAATTACTAGATGTAACATTAATAATTACTAGAGTAACATTAATTACTATTAATGTTACTAGGTTGCATAGGATCTTTTACTGCTCCCTTCCATGATTTGTCCCTTGAGTTTTCTTTGGTAATAACAACGATGTTATTCTTTCCATAGTTCAGATATAGCAATGCTCTAAAAAGTGTAGGAAATAGGAAAAGCTTTTTTTAAAAAAACTCAAAAAGGCAATTTGGAAGTTTTATAAATAGTTTTCAGTTTCCAAATCTTTTCATTAAGGAGGATAGTGAAAATGAAGCTGGTCTTTCACTGTGTACCAGAAACCATTCGTAAATTGCTTCTCTATTCTTATCTCTCTGTGGGAAAATATTGACTGCCCACAGTAGTGAATCTAAAAGCAGCTCTATATTGCAAACTTAAAAATACATTTGCAGGCAATGACGTTGATGATAATCTCTATAATATAAATCAAATTCAGATCAAATCTTTATTAGAGCCATAGACCATAGGAGGGATATAGTTATTAAAGAAGCAGAAAGAATATATCAGCCTACACATATAAATATATAAAAATGAAAATCTAGAAGATATAAATGATACATGAATATATCATCTATCATCTCTCTCTCTCTCTCTCTGTGTGTGTGTGTATGTATGTATGTATATATATGTATATGTATATGTGTGTGTGTGTGTGTGTGTGTGTGTGTGTGTGTGTATATATAT
>NW_020769320.1:16639838-16663991 GCF_900518735.1 Pseudonaja textilis | reverse complement strand
CCAGTCACATGACCACCAAGCACACCCACCCAGTCACATAACCACCAATAAGCCACACCCACAGAACCGGTAATAAAACATTTTGAATTCCACCACTGGGCAGAACGTTTGCCATCAGCTAGCTTGGGTTCGAGGCCATCGATTCAATCAGCATGTAAAAAGGAAGAATGTGATCAAGAGTCATTTCGCATTCATACCCAAAAATCATCCAGGAGAAAATGGTGTTTCCCTCAACCTTCTTCATAAGAAAAACTTGGGGGGGCAGGGTCAAAGTGCACAGAAACCTTCAAAACTGACCGAGAGTGATCTATGAATATGACTTTGATACTTCAAGTATGACAACACACACACACACACACACACAGAGAAAACACATAGCTGAAGGCAGCAAAGAAAACAACAAACAACCCACAGAGATCAAAAGAGAGTTTCAAAAGGAAAATTTATTTTGGAGCTTAATTTTCCTGTACTTTGTTTCTAGCCCAAGAAATAAATAGGTGTGTGTGTGTGTGTGTGCAAGAGAGAGAGAGAGAGAGAGAGATTTTGCATGCTTATAAGAGTTTCTTTCTCTTTGCTCAGTTCCCCAACTTGTGCCTGTCATATATACAGGACCCCTGGGCAGTAATCCTTGCAGCTAAGTCTGATGATAATTGTAGTTTAACCCAGATATTTAGAAATGGGTTGTGTGTGTGTTAAATACTACTACCGTGTTGGCGAACCTATGCCATGCATGCCGGAAGGCACACGCAGAGCCATTTACCCCGGCACACAAGAGGTTGTCTGGAAGAGCCCTACTGCACATGTGCGTGGGCGCTGCCGCCCGACAGCTGATTGTCAGGTATCTGGCACGCATGCACAGGGGGCGGAGGGGGTGCGCGGGAGGTGTGCATGCATGTGCAGGAACATGTCGCAAACGGGGGCACGGCTGCATGCACAGGGGGGGGGGGGTGGGGCATCACACATTGCCTTCTGGGTGCTGCACAATTATCGGCACGGGAGCCGAAAAAGGTTAGCCACCACTGTAATACTCCATACCTGGATGAGATCTGATTTGACCAAAGGACTTTTAGTTCTAAGCGAGAAAAGAAACCCCACTCTGGCACCCTGAGTGTTGTCTTAAATAGCAGAAGCTACTTTGGCATATTGCAAAGGGAACTACCAGGTAGTCCTCAACTTACGACCACAACGGAGCCCAAAATTTATAATTGGTAATTGAGGAATTTGCTCAGTGAGTTTTGCCTCATTTTGCGACTTTTCTTGCCACCTTTGTTAAGTGAATCACTGCAGTTGCTAAATTGGTAACACGGTTGTTGAGTGAATCGGGCTTCCCCCATTGACTTGGCTTGTCAGAAGTTCGCAAAAGGAGATCACATAACCCCGGGACACTTCAACCGTCATAAATGTGAGTCAATTGTCAAGCATCTGAATGTAAATCACGTGACCGTGGGGAAGCGACAATGGTCGTAAGTGTGAAAAATGGTCATAGGTCATCTTTTTTCAACGTTGTTGTAACTTAGAACGGTCATGAAACGAACTGTTGTAAGTCGAGGACTACTTGTATTAATATAGTAGTAGCAATACAAACGGTAGTAGGAAGATAAGATCAGTGGGAATACATGGGAATGGTCTGAGAGGAACAGGGAAATCCACCAAACCAAAAGAAGTCCTGGAACATCTCCTCAGACTAACACATTTTATTACAAAACATAGGCGCTTGCAAGCTGCAGCTTGTGAAAGATGTTAGCTTTTTAAAACAAATTTTTAATGAAATTTGTGTTCTGACAAATTGGTGTTCTGAGCTAGGCTTCCCCAAAAAGCACTAAGCAGACTTTTTGTCCTGGCAAAGCCCCTTTTATTAAACAAAGGTGAATTTCTTGCATTCACATTCAGCCAAAAGCTAATTAGGAGCACAGACCTTATCTAGCCTGGAGAGCTGCCAAGTAAATAGTTTCAAACGCAGTGCTGACAAGGAAGGACTCGGCACAGAGGCTCTGAGACGCACAGACAGATCTTTACACCGCTGCAATGAACGAATGAATTGTTTCCTGCAAAAGCCCCCTCCCCCTTTTCTCCTCTTTTAATCCCTATGGGAGAGGCCATTCACCATCCACCTGAGCCTTTACTCCCAAGTCAGGCCTTGTTCCTTAGCTGTTTCCTTCTTCTGACAGCTCTGCACATGCGCACACTGGGAACAGTCTCCAGCTGTTCTTCTGCCTCACTGATGTCCGACTCCAAAGGCAGCTGATAACTGCCAGACTGCCCTGGCCTCATCTCTGCCTCGGATGCAGAGTCCTCGTCCGAACCTTTCTCAGCCTCCAGGATTGGCCCATGTTCCTACCCAAACTCCTCACTGTCCGACTGTGCTGCCAGCTTTGCTAGCCACCAGCGGGCCACAACAGTTGGTTGAAAAAGGTGCTAGCAGATTGCTTCTTGTGTGTGTGTGTGTGTGTGTGTGTGTGTGTGTGTGTGTGTGCCAGTTTTCTTTCTACAATTAGTCCACTACATAACCCACTCTCTGTCCCTCAAAACAATTTCCACAGTATCCAGCTTTAAAAAAAATATAACTCTTCTCTTTCTCTCAAAATCTACCAGCCTTAAAAACCCACTTCATTCGGTTTCTATAGTGCACTACTAATACTATAGTTTCTTCCAATAAAAAACTATAAAAAAAGCATTCTACCCTTCCGTTTAAATTCTGAATTTGTTAGATTACCTCAAACCATTTGGAAGCTTGGTCTACTGGTCAAGTGGGAAAAACCAGTCTGTAAATGCTAACAATATTGCAAAGGTTTTTCTCTCTCAAAAGTTAATGTTCTCTCTTCCTTTATGACAAACAGTAAACTACTGTTTATTAACACATGAGGTTTTATATACACCACAAATACAGGAAGTTGGTTTGTAAAATGTGTGGGACTGCCTTGCTCATCTCCTGAGAAGTTTAGCCAAAGGACTCTGATTTTGACATAGGAAGAGAGGATTCAATGGCCAGGAAGGAAGTTTTGAAAAATCTGTATAAAAATACTCCTCAAAAAAACTTTCCACAGGGAATATTAAAACAGGATACAGTTAAGGAAAACAAGGAGTGGGGATGAGGTACAGAATGTCAAAGGCACATTGTAAACAATAAAAAAACCCTCAGGAAAATAAGAGGGAAACAACTTAAGAGTAGAACAAATAGATGATTATAAAGTTTACCCTGGAAATGTACTTCTACAGAAGGGGAACTTAAATGTTCTATGTGATGCGGTTCTCACTGATTGGATTTAAGGGCATTTGAGAATTCCCTTAAAATCATATAACGGTGTATAAATTTAAAAAGCACATTTATCAATTCCATCCATCCATCTTTCCATTTTCTCTTCAGGATATAGAAGTATTAAGAATATATCTTGGCCACTGAAATTCTGGGATTTTTGGAAAGATGCTGACTTTCGTCATAGTTTCCCATACTACAAAAAATAGAAATTCCCAAAAGCTCAATGGATGAAATGTCTTTAAGATCCCAAGCTGGAAACACCTCATAATGTCCAAATATTATGTATGGCAAGTCAAATGTTTTTAAGCAGTTGGGGTAGATTATTTCAGTTATTTTTTTAGAACCTTGGTAAACTGTTATGTTCTCTCTATCATTGAACCTCCACTGAAATGAATGGTATTTGTGCAAGAATAACTAACTATGCAGCTATTCTTGCTTAGATTTCACACTGTCTTGAGTTTGCCCTGTTAAAACCTGTAATCTTTAGTTTGTTGCAAGTAATCTAAAGCCCTATATATTTCACTGATGCTCTACTGCACACATTTCAGTATGATTAAATCCTGATCCAACCCATTGATCATAGATAAGTTCACTAACAGGAAATATTTTTAACTGTACATATGGTCAGGACAAGAAACAATGAATGGAAACTAATCAAGGAGAGAAGCAACCTAGAATTGAGATGAAATTTCCTAATAATGAGAACAATTAACCAGGGGAATAGCTTGTCTTCAGACATGGGCGCTTCATCACTGGAAGTTTTTAAGAAGAGACCGGACAGCCACTTGTCTGAAATAGTATAGGTTCTCCTGCTTGAGCAAGGGGGCTGGACTAGAAGACCTCCAGAGTCCCTTCCAGCTCTGTTCTGATTCTGAAGTACAGCGATACATAGGTACTCATTGTTAATTGTTTCCGGGAGATGTGATGAGTACCAAAAGCGATGAGTACTGAACAATTCCCTCCCCCGCAAAGGAATAATGTAAATAGATTTCATGTGTTTCCAAACCAAAGACAATGCATAATTTTAAGGCAATAGGATAAAAAAAAGGGTTGTATATCACTTCTTTACATGAGAAATAAACCTAAAAATTAATAAATACGTAGATTAAATAAAATAAAAACTTGACTTCACATGCACTGCATTGAGGAAAAAATACACAAAATGACAACAGAAGCTAAGACAAGACCAAAAGGGGAGGTGTCCAGGGCAAGAGCTGGCATGTAACTAACCCATCACTGTAGGTTTCGTCTGGAAAGGATAACGGGTCACAGAGGAAACCAACTACAAGTTCTAGCTTGCGCGTTGAGTACCAAACCAAGTACAAGTATCCGGACAAAATTTCTCATCAAAATGCATCAAGTACCAAATTCAATGAGTTCCAAGGCAGTTGAGTACCAAGGTACCACTGTAGAAATATATTGTTTCTATTTTTTCATTTTCACAATGATGTATGAAGAAGAAGAATGTAAGGACAGGTGGTCCTCAACTTACGACCAAAATTAAGCCAAACATTTCGGTTGTTAATGGAGAAATTTGTTACGTGAGTTTGGACCCCTTTTACAACCTTTCCTGCCATAGTTGTTGAGTGAACCACTGCAGTGGTTCAGTTAGTAACATATTTATTAAGTGAATCTGGCTTTGCTTATCAGAAGTTCGCAAAAGGGGATGACTCCGGGACACTGCAATCGTCATAAGTATGAGTCAGTTGCCTAGCATCTGAATTTTGATCACGTGAGCATGGGGAGGTTGCAAAAGGTCGTAACTGTTCTGACTTAGGCTTCCTTAGAAAGCATAAAACCCAATCTTAGTCCTGGCAAAACCTTTTTTATTTCCATGGCTGTGAATTATGTTCATTGACAGCCTGCAAGGCTTCACAAACAGTCTTTCAGGGGAATGTTCATAAACACCCACCATATCGCACTTGGGATGTGGCCAGAGAACTAATTGCCAAATGCAGAGCAAGGCCAAACTTGACAGAGTCAAACAGAATTTTTCAAAGCTCTAATTGACCAGATGAATTAATTGCTTCCTGCAAAAGCGCACGTCCCGTTTGCTCCTCTTTTATATCCTATGGGACAGAGGCGGTATTCAGCAGGTTCTGACCAGTTCTGAAGAACCAGTAGCAGAACTTTTGAGTAGTTCGGAGAACTGGCAAATACCATCTCTGACTGGCCCCGCCCCCATCTCTTCTCTGCCTCCCATTGAGTCCCAGCTGATTGGCTGGGTCTTCTTTTGTTGCCCTTCACAGGAGAACAGAGCTGGAAAGCAGGTTAGTGGAGTGGGGAGGGAATGGGGATTTTGCACTATGTCTCCCCTGCCATGCTCACCAAACCACGTCCACCAAGCCACACTACGTCCACCCAGCCACACCCACAGAACCGATAGTAAAAAAGATTGAATCCCACCACTGGGAGGGGCCAATCATCTCTGAGGTGTGGCCTTACTCCCGAGTAGACTCTGCTTTCTCAATTGTCCTTGTCTTCTGGTAGCCCTGTGCATGCACAGCCTGGGAACTGGGTCCAGAATCTCCCCCACCTCACTGCTGCCTGAGTCTGAAGGCAACTGATGACTGCCAGCCTGCCCTGGCCCCATCTCTGCCTCTGATGCAGAGCCCTCGTCCGAGCTCTCCTCAGCCTCCAAGACTGGCCCTTCCCAACCTCCTCGCTGCTGTCCGACTCTGCTGCCAGCTTTGTTAGCTGCCGGCGGGCCACAGCAATAATTGTGAAAACCAGTCATAAGTTACATTTTTTAGTGCCGTTGTAACTTTTCACAGTCACTAAATGTTGTAAGCCGTGGACTATACATTTATTGCATTTGTTTTACTTTGGAGATTTCTATATAGTACCGCATTTAAATGAGTAGCAACGTCTCACAGAGGAACAAGGGAAATCAAAATAATCAGAGTTGTAACTCACGAGGAGGCATTGTGAAGCTTGGAACTTTTTAATTTAAGGGGGAATTTTTAAAAAAAAACTAAGGAAAGACATGTCAAAACATTATAAATGTCTGTGCGATGTATAAAAAGTAGAATACTGGATTATTACTCCCTCTTCTAATTCAAGGTCACTGACTGTATTTAGGTGGCAAGGGATTCAGGACAAACAGATGTAAGACCAATAAATGCAAGCAGGCTTTTTTCATTTAATCTTTAAGTTCTCAGTTTGATTTATGGGACCCTTGTTATTTTTTCACTTCTCGCAATTTGGCAGAATAATTGCAAGCCCCGTATAGCTGCCTTGTTTGAGAAGATGCAGCAAGAATTTTTGACTTGTCTTTAAAGTGTTTGGGGTATTATAAAAATAGAATCGGTGATTTTTGATGTGCGTCGTAAGGCCAATCGTTAAGCTATGCCCCCTCTGTTTTTTAAATCTTTCCTTATTTTCAAAATAAGGTGTGGGGGAGGGATTTACAAATGCATAATTTCTACTTCTGCATCTTAAAACTCAAAATTGCTTCCAAAGCTTTGGAAGGACCCCAGTTAAGTTCTCCTTCCAAAGGTTTTCAGGCCATAGAGAGAGGGTAATTTGGAAAAGCCCTCTTTTTAAAATTTGTTTTCTTTGGTTCTTTCTACTGTGCTATTCCAGTCTGTTATATTTTTCTTTTAGCAATGCTGTTTTTTTTTAATTGAAAGCACTCAGAGTTGCTTGAGAGGCAGACAGCCTATCAATGAAATAATAAATTAAATTTGATTCTGCATTTAGAATTCAACCAGAGCATTCCTTCACTCAGTGTTTAATCTATGGAAAAACCACCCCAAGCCTATAATAATCACCATCCTAGCCTGTTTAAAAGGGTGCCAGACACATTCACTGAATATAAGGCTATTAGTTCTGATCATAGCAATAACAGCAGTACTTAGACTTATATACCCCTTCACAGTGCTTCACAGCCCTTTCTAAGTGGTTTACAGAGTCAGCCTCTTGCCCCCAACAATCTGGGTCCTCATTTTATTGACCTTGGAAGGATGGAAGGCTGAGTCAACCTTGAGCTGGTCAGAATCAAACTCCTGGCAGTGAGAATGAAGAGTTGGCCTGCGATATTGCATTCCAATCACTGTGCCACCACAGTTCATAAAGCTATGCTTTGCATATTATGAGGGTTCCATACTACTAAATGCTGGTTGGGGTGGGGGAAATAAAGAGTGAGAAGGCTCATCTCGATTTAAATGTGCTCTCCTTATGTTCTTTGGCAATTAAAGTAGAAGGACACAATGTTCTCTCTAAGAGAATTGGTTCTGGGTGGCAAATTATTTCTGCATCCGACGGACAAGTCTATTTACGATGGTTCTGTCTCAGCCTGGTGATTCTCAACACTTGTTGGGAAATGGTCTGTGTTTCCAGAACCTTGTTATGAGGGCTCTTGCAAAATATTTTCTATTGCTGTTGTTTACCTGTGTAATTGTGCTTGGCAAGCTTCTAACCCAAGCAATGAGTTGCAGCTGTCCATCATATTTATTTTTGAAGCAAGTTTATGGAGTCCATTTGAGACTAGAGGTACTCTTGGAAAGAATGACGGTGGAAATTGGCATTGCTGTTTGTCCCATGGAAGCTTTTTATTTTCTTAATTAAAATTATTTTCTTTTATCCAAGTCACAGGTATGACGGTGCCTGTGGTGGGATTCAAATTTTTTTTACTACCAGTTCTGTGGGTGTGGCTTGGTGGGCATGGCAGGGGAAGGATATGGCAAAATCCCCATTCCCTCCCCACCCCGCTAACCTGCTTTCCAGCTCCGTTCTCCTGTGCAGGGCAACAAAAGAAGATCCAGCCAATCAGCTGGGACTCGGGAGGCGAAGAAGAGATGTGGGTGGGGCCAGTCAGAGGTGGGATTTGTCAGTTCTCTGAACTACTCAATATTTCCACTACCGGTTCTCCAGAATTGGTCAGAACCTGCTGAATACCACCTCTGGACGGTGTTCTCTTGGACATCATGCTAATGACCCCCAAAATATACTGGACAATAAAGCAATCTACATCAATAACAGATTGTAAAGATTGCATTGAACATATATAGAGTTGCATTCATTGTTCCATACTAATTTATGATGATTAATGACACAAAAATAGCGAAGCAATATGTAGGTAGACCTCGAATTACAACTGTTGATTTCGTGACCATTCAAAGTTACAGCGGCACTGAAAAAAGTGACCTACGACCAGTTTTCATACTTTGTACTTATGGGCATTGCAGCATCCCCAGAGTCACAAGATTAAAATTCACACACTTGGCAACTGGCTCATATTTGTGATGGTCATGTGATCCCCTTTTGGGACCTTCTGACAAGCAAAGTCAATGGGGACTCACTTAACAACCATGTTGCTAACTTAATAATTGCAATGATTGACTTAACACCTCTGGCAAGAGCAGTTGTAAAATGGAGCAAAACTCACTTAACAAATGTTTCAATTAGTGTTGTGGTTCGCAGCCTGTGCAGACGGCAGTGGAATCGGACAGTGGAGAAGAACAGGGACCAGTCCGGGAGTCTGGAGAGGATTTGGACATGGGTCCTGCGTTCGATGCAGGGATGGGGCCAGGACCATCTGGAAATGGGGTGCTGACTCCAGAGCCTCTGGAGTCTAGCAGCAGTGAGGCAGAGGAACAAGGGGAGCCTGTTCTCAGTGCGCGTATGCGCAGAGCTGCTAAAAGGCAAGAGTAGCTGAGACAAAAGGAGCAAGTTGGGAGTAAGGCTGGGAGGTGATTGCCCCTCCCATAAGGCATAAAAGTCAGGCAGAGATGACAAAACCTTTGCAGGAAGCAAAGTCATTCGTTTTGTTCATATTCATTCTTAAAGCTCTTTGTACTTCGGTTGGTCTTTTTTCTAGTTCATTTGATACTTCTGTTATTGGCAGCACTTCACAGAAAAGAAAGATGGGTGTTTATCTCTAGGGACTGTTTGGGACTGATTACGGGCTGGTAATGAACATATTTCCCAGCGTTGCAATAAAATAACTCTTGTTTTTAAATTAAGTATGTGCATAGTTATGGTCTGGGAAGCCTTGGTCAGAACACTTAGCAACACAAATTTTGGGCTCAGTAAGTGTCTTAACTTGAGGATGAACTGTAAACTAAGGAAGACTACTGTAAAATGCTGAGAAGAACCAGTGAAGAAGTATGTCTTGAAAGGGTACCTTTCAAAGATGAGGCCATGGCATTGTTTTTAAATATGGATACCTTTGATCAATTCATCTCATTGCTCAATGTCTGTGGAGATTTTCAGTCCTCCAGATCACGGTTGTCCCAAAGGTGCTTTTTCAAGAGGCAACTGGACTTCCCGGTTTTTCTTTGAAGACATTTCGCTTCTCATCCAAGAAGCTTCTTCAGCTCTGAAATGGTGGGGAATGGAAGGATTTATATTCCTCGCAGGCAGCTGGTCATTTGCATCCTTTTAGAGGGTCGTTGAGGCCACTTGGAGGCACTCGAACGGTATGAATGGCTCTCCAGAGGAAAATTGCAGACTGCAGAAACCATCTGAGCTTCAGTTTGAAATGCAGACAACACAGACTCATCATCCCTAACAACCTGCGCCTGTCTTCAACAGTGAAGGGACACAGGGCAAAAAATAAAAAATCCTGCAGGAAGCACATCTCCACAACACAATCCTTTCAACAGTTCCAAGAAGGCTCCACTGAATATTTCCTCTACTTAGGTGATACTTCAAAGAAAAACCAGAAAGTCTAGTTGCCTTTTAAAAAAGCACCTTTGATGCTTCACCTCATATCAATTTTTCACGTGTTTCAGGAAATTTACCCATCATTAAGGGTACCATGGGGCAATAAAACAGTTATTTATATCTTGGAGGAAGCTAACCGTAGATCAGACTACATATGTATAGATACATATGGGTATATTGGGTCCAAGGGAAGGGAGGACGATGTCATCGTGCTACTGTCACAACTTATACACTTTAATCACATATGAGGAAGCAAGTGTGTAATATGGCATGTGCATAATGGTATCATTGGATTCACGTTGTCATTTTGGTGTTATTGTGACTTGCTGAGGTGGCTGTTGGATAAGTACAGATGCCGTTGCTTAAGTAGCTGTGATTTAAGTCAGATATAATAACAATAATGGGTTATATTTGGTTCAGACGTGGTATTCAGCAGGTTCTGATCAGTTCTGGAGAACCAGTAGTGGAAATTTTGAGTGGTTCAGAGAACCGGCAAATCCCACCTCTGACTGGCTCCGCCCCCATCTATTCTCTGCCTCCCATTGAATCCCAGTTGATTGGCTGGGTCTTCTTTGGTTGCCCTGCACAGGAGAAGGGAGCTGGAAAGCAGGTTAGTGGGGTGGGGAGGGAAGGGGGATTTTGCAGTAACTTTCCCCCAGGAGAGGGTTGGGAATGGAGATTGTGCAGTAACTTTCCCCTGCCACACCCACCAAGCCACTCCTACCAAGCTAAGCCACGCCTGCCAAGCCACACCCACAGAATTGGTAATAAAAAATTTGAATCCCACCACTGATTTGTTTCGAATTAACAACAGGAAGAAACGAAAGAATGATACGATGGCAATCTGTGCGTGCATCTAAAAATAGTTTGTTAAAAATACACTCTGTTTATAGAATTCCTCCCACTGGACATTATGAATAGAGGCAAATTGCTTTAAAATATACTGGCATCTGATTTGAATTATTGCTTGGTACACCACCATGGCCCCTTTATTAGAAAGTAGTTTGTGGACCAGAATTAGTAAATTAAAGGCAATCCTCTATATTTTAACAACACAGGCCACACTTTTCCTGGAGGTCAAAGATTTTTCAATATATCAGCTGCTCACATCGGTATATCTATCTCTGAAAACACAATAGGATACCCCAGGGGATGAAAATTAGGGACACACCCTTCTGACTGGCATATACAAAGAACTTCAGATGTATATTTACATGTATGTCTCATGGGAAAATTAGCAGAAGCTCTACATATGGCTTTACTTGAGGATGGAATCTCCGTTTCTTGGAATCAGCCCAAATATATCAGCAGTAAAATAATGAGACTAATTAGAAGCTCTCTGTTTGCCATATGAATCTGAAACCCAAATACAATCAAGCTATGGGCTATGCACAGAAACAAAACAAAAAGGCTTATGTTTTATGTGGGCCAAATGTGAGGCTAAGGTAATGTAATGCAGAATATATAAACTTTATGTAAAATTTGGGGTGTTTTGAAGATAAGCTACATAAACTGTACGATAAAAAATAAACGCAATATAAGAAAAGTGAAAGGCAGCTATAGTTTATTCACAGTGTAAGTTTCATGTTTTTGTTAAACCTTAATCCGTTGCTAATCTACTATTACTACTACCATAAATTTGAATTATATTGTCACTGTTCTTGCCAATGCAGCTCTGTGTTTTGCTGAAATAATAACAGATAAAATCTCAGCAATCTGCTTTATTTTTTATTAAATAAGGAAAGATGGTTGTCAACCCATAAAATATTTCTATCGTCTTTTTAGAGTTGCCAGCAGAAAGGGAGCGGGGAGCAGTACAGCAGCTTGCAAAACCGAAACCACATTCCATAAATGTTTTCAAAGATAGTAACTAGATGACTGAAGTTTCTGCGGGGCAAAATTCTAACTGGAGAGTATGATGGATGACTCTTGGCTATGGATGTGTCCCATTGGAGAATATGAATTATGATACACCCAGGAAGTGGAGCGAAAACCAGCGTCAAGGATGACAACGAATTATGTGCCTCAGAGTCGGCTACACCCAGGCAGTGCCAGACAGTTTAATTCCCAATAAATCCTTTTGAAGTTTCGGAAGTTTGGCTCGAGACTCATGATTTAATTAGGGGTAACTGACAAAATCCTGACAGATGGTTTAATTCATGACTGACTGGTCAATGGATTATGTGCAACAAAGTGCTATTTTTAGGGGCTCCTGGGAGAATCTCCCCTTTTCCCTGCTGGCCAACAGAGCAGTTAATTGTTCCTTTTCTATAAGATTGATTCTGGGAGTCATAAGGAACACCATGGATTTCTTACTGACATTTCTTCCTGATGGAAACCACTGATTTCCCATTGATACCAGCAAGAACCCAGCAACCTGCATCAGAGTTTCTTTAAAAAAAGGGATAGAACTTGGTGCTTGGTTTTCTACTGTCATTGGCAATGCAAATCAACAGTATTAAGCAGCATGAGAAATTGGGCAGAAGCCAGGAAGCTAATGGAAGTGTGTTCGACATAAACAACCAAAGATGGGATGGGAGTTTGTTAATTGCTTATCTTGTAAACAGCAGCCTGGGTTGCAAAATGCTCAGGAAGAAGAAAGTCAAAACATTCAGAGAGAAACTCCCTCAATGAACAGTTAATTAAACGAGGTCTGGAGAGGGCCCTTGCAGTTTCCAAAATTTGGAATTTCATCCCTTATTCTTGCATTAAAATGACTTATTGGAGTCTGTGATTCTGGCTTCCTTTTATTGCGCTTTGTATATCAGGGGCTAACAAGTAGGATCAGTAGGGAGGCATCTTATCAGTGGTGCGGTTCAACTGGTGTAACAACCGGTTCAGTGAGCGTGTGCTCTGCGTTTAAAAAAAGCCCATTTTCAGCTATAATACTGACCTTCTCTAGCAGCCCCTGTGAAGAAAACAGCTGAGGTGCGGCAAAACCGCTCTGCCATGCGAATCAGCTGTGCTCTAAAACAACGAAATAACGCACAGGAAAAAGCTAGTGGGTGGGGCCAAATGCTCACCAGGATTACCGGTTCCCTCAAACCGGTCCGAACCGGTAGAATCCAACCTGTGCATCTTATGCACCTTCCACTGTGTCAGAATCACTAGCGAGGTTGGGATGCGCATTGGGATTCATGTGTATCTCCAAGTAGAGCAACTAAACGACCCCATGGCAATTCCTTTACAAGTGGAAGGAATAACGGTTCCCAAACTTCAATTCCATAATGCTTGTCAGGGGTGCACATATCGAATCTTGGCAACTTCCTTGCAGTTAATTAACGCACGGACCCTTTGAATGCTTTGAAATGGTTATTTTGAACTTTCTCCTCCCTTGACATGAATTGCAGTTCTTGAGATAAGTTCTCAGCTGATTTGCCTGCCATCCCTTGATGGTTTATGGTGGTGTTCTTTTCTGCCCCTTTCCAGTTCCCCACAATCTCTCACAGCAACCCGTGATCCTTGTAAGCCATCTAGTCTTTGATCTAAGGGAGCAAAACTCCCTTAACAAATGTCTCACTGAACAACAGACATTTCAGGCTCAATTGTGGTAGTAAATGGAGGATTATCTGCCCTAAATAATAGAATAGTAATTGTTGCAGGTATGCTCTAGGGTTCCTATTATTATTTTAAGGTAAAGGTAAGAGTTCCCCTCACATATACGTGCTAGTTGTTTCTGGGTCTAGGGGGCAGTGCTCATTTCTGTTACAAAGCAGAAGAGCTGGTGCTGTCCGAAGACGTCTCCGTGGTCATGTGGCTGCCATGACTAAAGGCCGAAGGTGCACAGAACGCCACAGTTACCTTCCCACCAAAGTGGTCCCTATTTTTCTACTTGCCTTTTTTACATGCTTTTGAACTGCTAGGTTGGCAGAATCTGCTGGGACAAGTAACGGGACTTTACTCCATTATGTGGTGCGAGGGATTCGAACTGCCGAACTGCCGGCCTTTCTGATCAACAAGCTCAGCGTCTTAGCCACCGAACCGCCGCATCCCTATTTTTTAATTATTATTTTTTATTTTATTATTTTATGGTCTCAAATTTCCTTCATTTGTCCCATGTTTCTCACTTCAAACACAGAACGTTGTAGTGGCTTCTACAACGTTCTGTGTTGTAAACTCCTGATTTCTCAAGGCTCAAACTGACAATGCGGTCTTGAAGTATATCCATGGCTTCCAGGAATAGTTCTGCAAAGATCATTCAGGCTACAGATTCACTTAATGTGACAGGAGGAATTATGTATGGCCAAGAATCGTTTGTCATGTTTATGGAGACAGGCAGTGGAAAAGACAACAGCAATTGGGGAGGTTGGAAGAGGTTGCCGTGGTCCTTAAGAGATGAAATGCATGAAAAAAGCTATTGATTTGGCTTGTTTATCCAGTGCTAGAGGTGACCGATGAAGGGCCTGATTAATCCATCTTTTATAGCAGAAACAAAAGGACTCCCTGAGGGAGCAATTCAAAAGGGCAAACTGCTTTTTTTTTCCCTTTAAAAAGGGAGAGACACAGAGAGATTATTATTTTGCAGACCAAAAATGTAACACCTCTACTTGTTCTATGCTCCCAGCCCCCCCACCCCCAAAAATGCAATCTTAAAAAAATGCTAATTTTTTTTTCCTCATAAGTTTTTACCTCAAAAGCTGATCCAAGGGCTTCTGGGGTGAATTCATTCAACGGCCCCAAATGCTTTCAAGAATATTTTGACATAAATGTATTCCTCAGCAGCCATTCACCAGGTGCTTGCCAGATGTTTTGACATCTTCCTGGCTGAGAATGATGGAGAATGTAGTTGTCCCCTCCCCACCCAAAATGGAGAATGCTGACTGTTAGGCTAACCATTTACAGAAGAGCTGCTGGGTTTTCATTATGAATTTTAAGACGTATGAAGGAGAAGCTGAGAAGTGAGATTGCTTCATTTGATATAAAACCATGGGAACTGCAAATTACAGCATGTAGACAATTGAACTTTATTTTCTATTTTGGGGGGCGGAAATTTGTAAATTTAAGTATTCAAAAGCTTTAGAGAGACAAATACATTTCCGGGGCATAATGTTGTGCTCTTTGTCTTCAAATAATACCCACCAAACTCTTGATGTGTTCCTTCAATTTTGGTATCATGTCATAAACTGGTTTATGATCATTTTAATGCCATAAAATGTTTTATAACATTTGCCAAATTTCAACTCAGCAAAAGTCATGCGTTCCAGACTTTGGGCAAGTTCTCAAAGTTTGCCTACTTGAGGTACCTTGGTTCAAAAAATGTGGCCCTATGATGCACTTTTTCTCCCAGGGTCTCACCTTGATGTCTGGGGTGGGGCCCCTGGGGGCCATTAGTGTTCTGACCCAAACCGTAATTATTTACAAACTTGTTTTAAAAACAAAACCAATTTTATTGCAATGCTGGGAATTGTTTTCATTCCCAGCTGGAATTAAGCTCAAATAGTCCCCCAAGATAAGCACCCACCTCTCAGTTCTGTGAAGTGCTACCAAAAACAGAAGTATCAAATGAACTAGAAAAGAAACCAACCGAAGTACAAGAAAAACCGACCAAAGTACAAAAGGGCTTCAAGGATGACTCCGAACTGATCGAATTACTTTGCTTCCTGCAAAGGTTTCATCATTTGGGCCTGACTTTTATGCCTTATCGGAAGGGCAATCACCTCCCAGCCTTACTCCCAAGTCGCCCCTTTTGTCTCAGCTGCTCCCGCCTTCTAGCAGCTCTGTGCACACATGCACTGGGAACAGGCTCCCCTGGTTCCTCTGCCTCGCTGCTGCCAAACTCCGGAAGCTCCGGAGTCAGCACCCCTCTCCCAGATGGTCCTGGCCTCATCCCTGCATCAGGTGCAGGACCCTCATCTGCATCCTTTCCAGACTCCCGGACTGGTCCCCGTTCTTCCCCACTGTCCGATTCCGCTGCCGCCTGCCCCGTCTGCTGGCGAACCACAACAGTTAAAGACTCAAGAAGAACAGCTGTCACATCCACACCCAGGCCCTGGAGTCAGGGCATATTTCACAGGGGAGAACTCCCCTTTGGTGACCAACCAGGTTTTGGTGATACAAGCCAAGTCAGCTCTCCATCAGATGGTAGATGAGGTGAGCTTTATTTCAGCATGAACTTCAGCTCCAGCGGCTGGAGACCAGAGCCACCAAAGCTCCAGAAAACAGGTCCCTGGATTGGAGCACAAAAAATCAGAATTCAGTATCAGTACTGGGGCACACCTTCCCCCTGAGAATGGCCAGACTCTTGTCTCCTGCCATACCTCCTTATCACCTCCACATCTTCTCCCCTACCATCTCTCCTCTCCTCTCTCCCCAACCCCAATTAAAACATGATTTGTTTTTTGTTACATAGTCAAGATAACTACAATGAATATGGCCACAACATAAATCAAGGCACCAAGGCAATGTTGGAAGAAATGTCCATCTGGGTTCAGTTCCAAGTGCCGAGAAAGACACTGGAAACATGGAGGCTGTTTGGAAAGATGGTTTAATGGTGGACAGGATCACATGCCTTGGAGCTCTTGGGCAAAGAAAGGGGAAGAGAAAATGCTGAGAGTCCCTGGGTTTTATGCCCTCTCTGGGCTTTGAACTTGCTGGGGCACAGGAAGAGAACCCTGATTGGTTGCTGTCAGAGGTCATAGCTAGGTTGTCTGTGTGCTAAGTTTGGTTGAAACTTGGTGGGTGGTGCAATAAAGGGCAATTAAATGGCTCTGCTGAAGGATGTAGATCTTTGTTATGTAGAATAGACTGGCCCAGGGCTTAATGGCTCTTTAACAAAGGTGGGAGGGGGCTGAGTTTCTGCCTCTCTGAGTTTCTACTTCTCTTTTAGGGGAAATATTCTGCCTTTTTAATATACCCTAAAATATTTCATTTTTCTAGGAGAGGGGTGGGTTTTAACATCCAACAACAACATGAAGTTTAAATTTATCATTGCAAATTAAGTTCTTATGCCACAATATCATCCAGAAGCTAGAACTCTTAATTGTTCCCTTTTAAGTGGTTCTTTTTTTTAAAAAAGTAAGAATTTAGTTCTCCAACAAAAAGAAAGATTCAATTTGCTTACTTAAGTATTAACCCCCGAAAAAGTTTTAGTTTTCATTTTTAGTCAATCTATACCACATTCCCAAAAATAATATTTCAAGTTCTTCCATCTTATTCTGCTGAGCTTGTCACTAAAGTATATTTGTTTTTATAGAGAGTTTCTGATGTGGTAAAAAGCTAACTTCCATTTCTTGGTAATTCTTTGGTTGTTTGTATGAGGGTAGAAATCTGTTTTGTTTCCTGAGGAGACTAATGGTTAGGGCCTCATTTCTGAAGATAACCAAGACTGTGCCTACCAAAGATCTTTCAGAATTAAAATATCTTATTACACACAGTCTCTCTAGTAGCTTGCTATTACTATGAGGCAGTAAGTTAAAAAAAAGTTTATACACAGTTCCTCGTATTTCTTTTTGGAGGGCAGACTTTTAACTGAAACGTCAACACTGAACATGCATTCCTTCCCAGCTGAAAAGTTAGTCGTTTAAGAACTATTTAAATAGGCTACAATTAACGTTTCTCATTATTCCATATGGGAAGAAGACAAAACGAATTTCACCACATTCTAGCTATAAGCCTTACAAGTGTACAAGATTTAGGATGTGAAGGCTATAATACTGAAGTTTGCAGATGACACAAGAGTGATTGGTCTCATTCAAGACAATGATGAATCCACATACAGACAGGAAGTTGTACAACTTGCCCTGAGGTGTAACTGGAACAATCTGGAACTGAACACACTCAAAACTGTAGAAATGGTGATGGACTTTAGAAGAAACCCTCCCATACTACCACCTCTTACAATACTAGACAACACAGTATCAGCTGTAGAGACCTTCACATTTCGAGGTTCTATTATATCACATGACCTAAAAGGGACACCTAACATCAAAAACATCATCCAAAAAGCACAAAAAAGCATGTTCTTTCTGCACCAACTCAGAAAGCTCAAACTGCCCAAGGAGCTGCTGATCCAGTTCTACAGAGGAATTATTGAGTCTGTCATCTGCACCTCTATAACTGTCTGGTTTGGTTCTACAACCGAACAGGACAGACACAGACTTCAGAGAGTAATTAAGACCGCAGAAAAAACAATTACTACCCATCTGCCTTCCATGGAGGACCTGTATACTGCACGAGTCAAAAAGAGGGCTGTGAAAATATTTACAGACCCCTCACATCCTGGACATAAACTGTTTCAACTCCTTCCCTCAAAATGACGCTATAGAGCACTGCACACAGAACAACTAATCACAAGGACAATTTTTTCTCATCACTCTGCTAAACAAATAATTCCCTCAACACTGTCCATTTACAAAGTCTGCACTACTATTACTATTAACCTTCTCATCACTCCTTATCACCCATCCCCTCCTACTTGTGACTGTATAACTGTAACTTTGTTGCTTGCAATCTTATGATCTATACTGACTGTTTCCCAGTATGATTTGATTGCTTATTGTACCCTATGACTATTATTAAGTGTTGTACCTGATGATTCTTGACTCTTGACGAATGTATCTGTTCTTTTTTATGTACACTGAGAGCATTTGCACCAAGACAAATTCCTTGTATGTCCAATCACACTTGGCCAATAAAGAATTCTATTTTATTCTATAAGTGCTTGAGATGGTGGCGCACAGATGCGGATTCAACATCCAACTCATTAAAGCAGCTGCATCTTTTCCAAGGATGGCAGTTCCCCCAATTCAGGGAAAAGAGTTACAAGGTTTAAAAAGTTGGCCACACTCGAGTGAGCCCTTGAAGAAGCTTTTAGCCCTTAAATCTTAAGGACTCTAGGGCTACAGTAATGTCAGGTTCCTATTCTGGACGTTTAATGAGTTTTATCTAGTTTTGGCTTAGAAGAAATCCTGCTACCTGGATAGAAAAATCAGAATAATAGATGCTACAGCTGATAATGATGATGAGTTTATACAGTCCTCAATTTACAACAGTTCATTTAGTGACAATTCAACATTATGTCATTGCTGAAAAAAGTGACTTATGTCTGATTTTCACACTTACGACCATTGAAGCATCGCCATGGTCACGTAATCAGAATTAAGATGCTTGGCAATTGGTTCATATTTATGATGGTTGCTATGTCCCAAGGTCATGTGATCATCTTTTGCGACCTTCTGACGAACAAAGCCAATGGGGAAACCAGATTCACTTAACGACCGGGTTACTAACTTAACAACTGTAGTGATTCGCTTCACAATTCTGGCAAGAAAGGTCACAAAATTCACTTAAACAACGCCTCACTTAGCAACAGAAATGTTGCTAAGTGGCCAATTGTGGTCGTAAGCCGAGGACTGCAGTAGCATATAAATTGGGTCATGTAAACCCAGCCAACTGGGTCTTATTTAACAAGATTAAACAAACACTTTTATCAGTCTAAATCTGCACTCGGTATCCTGTTAGGCCCTCAAGCACTGCTGAAATTGCAGCGAATCAAAAGTATACTGTATACTAAGCTAGAGGGAGAAAGTAGAAAGAATCAACAGTTATTTTCAAAATTCCAGAGAATTTACAAGCATCCTTAGGAAGTTCCTGCTTAGATCCTGTTAGACAATAATTCTGTGGTAAGAGTTACGTTGTGGTTCGCCGGCAGCCTGTGCAGACAGCAGCAGAATCGGACAGTGGGGAAGAACGGGGACCAGTCCAGGAGTCTGGGGAGGACTCAGATGAGGGTCCTGCATCCAATGCAGAGGTGGGGCCAGGACCATCTGGGAATTGTGTGCTGACTCCAGAGCCTCTGGAGTCTGGCAGCAGCGAGGCAGAGGAACCAGGGGAGCCTGTTCCCAGTGCATGTGTGCACAGAGCTGCTAGAAGGCAAGAGCAGCTGAGACTAAAGGGGCGACTTGGGAGTAAGGCTGGGAGGTGATTGCCCCTCCCCTAAGGTATAAAGGAGAGGCAAAGATGACGAAGCGGTTCAGATTCATTCTTGAAGCTCTTTGCACTTCAGTTGGTTATATTTCTAGTTCATTGGACACTTCTCTTATTGGCAGCACTTCACAGGGAAGAAAGGTGGGTGCTTATCTCGAGGGACTGTTTGAGATTCATTATTGCCTGGAAATGAAAATATTTCCCAGCATTGTAATAAAACAAGACTTGTTTTTCAAACAAGGGTGGGCGTAATTATGGTCTTGGAAGCCTTGGTCAGAATAAGTTGTTGCAGAGAAAAGACAGAAAATCCCAGATTCAGAATCAGCAAATAATACAGGATTAACTCCAGTGGTGGTATTCAATTTTTTTTTTACTACCAGTTCTGTGTGCGTGGCTTGGTGGTCATCGCTTGGTGGGCATGGTAGGGGAAGGATACTATAAAATCTGCATTCCCATCCCACTCCTGGGGGAAGGTTACTGCAAAATCCCCATTCCCTCACCACCCCAGCCCACTTAACCTGCTTTTCAGCTCCGTTCTCCTGTGCAGGGCAACCAAAGACGATCCAGCCAATCAGCTGGGACTCTGGAGGCAGAGAAGAGATGGGGGCAGGACCAGTCAGAGGTGGGATTTGCTGGGTCTCCAAACTACTCTCAATTTCCACTACTGGTTCTCCAGAACTGGTCAGAACCTGCTGCATACCACCTCTGGTTAACTCCAAGATATTGTCCGCTGATAGTTGCAGTACGAGTAGATGAAAGGGAGAACTTATAGCAATCGCAGTATAGCACTTAGATTTACTATACCGCTTCACAGGGCTTTACAGCTCTCCCTAAGTAGTTTACAGACTCAGCCTATTGCCCCCCGCCCCCCCAACAATCTGGGTCATCATTTTACCCACCTCGGAAGGATAGAAGGCTGAGTCAAACTTGAGCCTGGTGAGATTCGAACTGCCAAATTGCAGGCAACAGGCAGTCAGGAGAAATAGCCTGCAGTACTGCATTCTCACCACTGCGCAACCGAAAGGAAATAAATGGATCCTCTCTAATTATTGAACAAAGAGACCAGTTAGAGATAGGACCTTTTGTTTCTGGTCTGTTGATCAGATTGAATTTTCTTTCATTCCTCCCTCTGTGGAGGTTTAGAGGCTGTAGGTTTGGTGCCCGTGGCAAATGAGGACCCAGATTGTTGGGGGCCAATATGCTGACTCTGTAAACGGCTCAGAGGGGGCTGTAAAGCATTATGAGGCAGTATATAAGTCTAAGTACTATTGTTATTTGTCCAGCCACAGATTCAGTCTTCTTCTTCTTCCCAGAACTCAGCAGAGCTTATAGTGGGAGGATATGCATGCAATAAAAAGAGCAGATGTCCTTGTTAATTTATCACTTCCTGATTCCCATTCTAGGTACAGTGTGGTTGACTGAAGAATTTTCAAGCTTTTAATTTTTTTTTTCCCCCAAGGTGGGAAATAAGCCTGGGGTAAGAAGCAGAGGTGGTATTCAGTAGGTTCTGACCAGTTCTGGAGAACTGGTAGCCGAAATTTTGAGTAGTTCAGAGAACCAGCAAATCCCACCTCTGACTGGCCCTACCCCCATCTATTATCTGCCTCCCATTGAGTCCCAGCTGATCGGCTGGGTCTTCTTTTGTTGCCCTGCACAGGAGAACAGAGCTGGAAAGCAGGTTAGTGGGGTGGGGAGGAAATGGAGATTTTGCAGTAACTTTCTCCTGCCATGCCCAACAAGCCACGTCGAACAGAACCGGTAGTAAATTTCTTGAATCCCACCACTGGTAAGAGGAGAGGATGGCATTGATCAGACTTCCCCTGTTTGGATGTGGGTGAAGTCAGGTGGCACTAAATGGTGGAGAATGGTGGGAATCCTGTCAGAAATGAAGAAGCTTCTTGGATGGGAAGCGAAACATCTTCAAAGAAAAACCAGAAAGTCCAGTTGCCTCTTGAAAAAGCACCTTTGGGACAACCATGGCTTGGTGGACTGAGAATCTCCATAGACCCCCATGGCATGTAACTTCCTTCAGTTCTTTTTAAAAGAATCTTTTAAAAAAGGACTTCATGATTATCAGCCCTAACTCCCATGGCAGGGAAATAGGACTACCCATTTGGTGATGTCTTCTGCTCTTGAGATCAAATGGTGATGCAGGGAAGAAGGTAGAAGGGACCCCACTAAGCTCCGTCTTGAAATTAACCAGCATTGACCCAAAGGTGCTTTATTTTTTTCAAAAGGCAGCTGGGCTTTGTCTTTCCTTGAAGATGTTTCGCTTCTTCTATTCTTCAACTTCCGCTTCTTCAGTTTCTTGGATGAGAAGTGAAACATCTTTGAGGAAAAACCAAGTCCAGTTGTCTTTTGTAAAAAAGTACTTTTGGAACAACCATGACCGGGATGACTGAGAATCTCCAGGGACAAAATAAACAATATTGAGCTGTGTGCAAATTAGATTAGATTAGGATTAGATCAGGATTACATTAGGATTAGATTAGGATTAGATTAGGATTAGATTAGGATTAGATTAGGATTAGATTAGGATTAGATTAGGACTAGATTAGATTAGATTAACAGTTGGAAGGGACCTTGTAGGTCATCTAGTCCAACACCCCACCAAAGCAGGAGACCCTACACCATTTCTGACAGAAGGCAGCCCGGTCTCTTCTTGAAAGCCTCCAGTGATGAAGCTCCCACAACTTCTGAAGGCAACTTCCGTTCCATTGGTTGATTGTTCTCGCTGTTCTCAGAAATTTATCCTTATTTCCAGGTTGAATCTCTCCTTGATCAGCTTCCATCCATTATTTCTTGTCTAGCCTTCAGGTGCCTTGGAGAATAGCTCGACCCCCTTCTCCCCTCTGTGGCAGCCCCTCAAATATTGGAAGGCTGCTCTCCTGTCTCCCCTGGTCCTTCTCTTAACTAGACTAGCCAGGCCCAGTTCCTAATAACCAAACTCGTATCTGGGGGTAAAATAAGATGATACCAATTTCCTCCCATCCAGAGAACCAGAAGAAATCACACTGAGTGCTGATATATCCTGTATTTCACACTTTGATGAAAGACAGCGTCTTATTTTCTTAGGGGTTTTTTGTATATTCACAGAGGAAAGCAGACTAATTAACCCCCTTGTGAACAATGAGCAATTTGACAAAATGCATGTTCTCCATTTTGACAAAAAGAGAATAACACTTTTCTTGGCTTTGCATCCCAAGTGCATTTATTAATGGGGCAAACCTTTCCACTTTTCAAGGATCTTTTCTAAGAGCAATCTATCCTTTAAAAGTTTATCTGGCTGGAGGCCAGCTTAAAAGTATGGTTTTATTTTAGGAATCAGAAAGGCAGAGGGATTGGTTTTTTTACACTCTGCTAACCAGCCAGTTGGAATCAAGCACTCTGGTGAACAGTGTTTGGAAAGGAAAAGTAGTTTATTCTTCCGATAGGTAGTTGATGTGGAGGAAAGGGGAAAAAAATCAGCTGGAAGTAAAATGTTTCTTTCCTTTCCTTTAAAAAAAAAATGCCTTGGAGAAAATGTATGGAATTTTCCTCCAGTTCTACAACTGTTCAGCCAAAGCCAGTTGTTAATCTTTCAGTCAACAGTGCTACACAAGAGAGTTTGTTTTGCTCTGGATCATAAGCCTCGCCATGGGCAGGAACTCATAAAGCAAAAAGTACAGAAACTTGAAACATTTCTGCTGGAATATTGTCATAACATCCCACCAAGACAACAGCACACAGTTATAGTCACTGGGCGGGATCAAAATCTTGGAAGCAAAGCTTTTTAGTTGGGAAAACAACTCATCCTCTGTCTGTTTTTCATCCTCTTTTGAAGACAAACATCATATTGTAATCCTACAATATAATGAGAAAATATCTCATTATAATAGCTGAGAAAATATCTACAGACTTCCTCACTTCCTGGTTATAAACCGTTTCATCTCCTGCACTCAGAATGCTACTATAGAGCATTGCATGCCAAAGCAGTTAGATACAGAAATAGGGTTTTCCGTTGTGCCATCACTTCGCTGAACGCTTAATTCCCACAGCATGGTCTTACGTCTAAGGATATTTACCCATGAAGTAGGGCTGCATTACTATTATCCATCTCATTTTTCCTACTACCTTCTCCTATTGGTATCTTATGATTACACTACTTGGTTGTTCGTATATACATTGACATCTTATTCTTCAGAGACAAATTTCTTGTGTGCCCAATCACACTTGGCCAATAAAGAATACTCTACTCTACTCTACTCTACTCTACTCTACTCTACTCTACTCTACTCTACTCTACTCTACTCTACTCTACTCTA
>NW_020769320.1:16622976-16639828 GCF_900518735.1 Pseudonaja textilis | reverse complement strand
TACTCTACTCTACTCTACTCTACTCTACTCTACTCTACTCTACTCTATCCTACTTCTATTCTATTCTATTCTATTCTATTCTATTCTATTCTATTCTACTCTGTTCCATTCTATTCTATCCTATCCTACTCTACTCTACTCTATTCTATTCTACTCTGTTCCATTCTATTCTATCCTACTCTACTCTATTTTATTCTACTCTACTGTACTCTACTCTACTCTACTCTACTCTATTCCATTCCATTCCATTCCATTCTACCCTACCCTACCCTACCCTACCCTACCCTACCCTACCCTACTCTATTCTATTCTATTCTATTCTATTCTATTCTATTCTATTCTATTCTATTCTATTTTCTTGCCAGTTACAACTGAATGATACCTGTCTTTCCTCAAATGGCCTTCTGAGAAAGCAATTTGTTTGAATCTGAGTAAATTCAAAGCCTGGAACTGATTAACCAGCACTATGCCCAAAACAGATGACCATGCAAAGCTGATGACATTGTACAGGGGGTAAGATATGGGATAAAGCAACCTTACACTAATGTGTTCCTGATGGTTAGACTATTAACTCCTGTCATGCTCTCCCCTTAGGCAGAGTGGAGTTGATGGACCCAGCACATGCTGAAAACACAGGACTGGGAAATCCTGGCATAAGTCAATGGACTTGTTGGCCCCTTCCATAAACTTGAATTGCTGTTCAACAAGACATCATGAGCCTCTGTGTACACCCTGAGGGCTGGGTATTAATATTAGTATTTATATTAGAATTGTTGGAAGTTCAAACCCATCCCTCTCCTAGGAAAATGAAATATTTTAGGATATACTAAAAAGACAGAATATTTCCCCTCAAAAGAAAAGTAGAAACTCAGAGGCGGAAACTCAGCCCCATTACCTTTGCTAATGGACCATTAATCTGGCCTAGGCCAATCTATTTTACATAACAAAGATCTACTCCAGGTAGAGCTATAATAGGAATTGTCCAAAGCCCTTTAATTACATCATCATCCAGCAAGGCTCAACCAAGCCTGGGACTCAGGACAGCCTACAGAGTTGCCCCTGCATGGCCCCATGGGAGTCTGACAACCAATCAGAATACAAGCTCAAATTCAAATGCCAACATAGGGTATAAACCCAGAGGACTCTCAGCATATCAGCCCTTCTTTTCCTTCACACAACATCTTGAAGCATGTGATCGTCCTTTTCACTTTGGAGCTGAAAGCCATGTGGTCCTGGCCACCATTAAACCATCTTTCCAAACAGCCTCCATGTTTCCAGTGTCTTTTTCCCCACTTGGAATTGAACCCAGAAGGATAATTCTTCCAACTGCATGATGGCTAGGTATTTGTATTAATATATTAGCCATTCTTGCATTCTGTGTCCTTCCTTAAGTATAATGACAAATTTAATAAATCAAATAAATATCATGCATCCCTGGAATCAATCCCTGGCCATCTTTGATACTTTCATCCAGGGGTGTCAAATTCAATTTCATTGAGGACCTCTTCGGGGGTGTGATTGACCTCGGGGGGCCAGATGGGTGTGGCCAACTGAGTGGGCATGGTCACTGGGTGGGTGGTGCCAACTTGACACCACTCCCCAAACTGTCAGCATGTTTCCTCTTCGCACTGGGGAGACCGGTCCAAAGCTACCCTAGCCTGATCTTTCCTCTTTGTACTGGATAGACCAGGATGGCCCCGTTGTAACCCAGGTGAAATCAAGGAGAGAAAGAGAATTGCACAAAACCTGGGTTTTCCAGCCAATAAGTCAATAATCAGACATGTTGACATCAATGCAGTCTACCAGTTGCTGAGAACGAAAGGACTGTATCAACCAGGATCCTGAAGATAGCTTTTAAAACAAACAGACACCCAGCTACGCAGCAACAAAAATCAGAACCCATCAGCTCATAAGAAATTGGACCTCGTCTTAGGAACAGCAGCCAGCTGTTCAAACAGGCCGAAACCAGACCATGACTCAGAAGGATCCAAACAAACAACACTAATTTACATCTCACAGGCGGTATTTCAAACCAAAGGTGGCGTAACAACGGCCAGCCAGTCAAATAGTTCAAAGTCAAGCCATGACTCAGAAGTAGCTGAGCGAATAACATCCGCATGAATTTGCATCACATAGAATAGAATAGAACAGAACAGAACAGAACAGAATAGAATTTTTTATTGGCCAAGTGTGATTGGACACACAAGGAATTTGTCTTGGTGTAAATACTCTCAGTGTCCATAAAAGAAAAGATACATTCGTCAAGAGTCAAGAATCATAACATACAACACTTAATGATAGTCATGGGGTACAATAAGCAATCAAATCATACTAGGAAATAGTCAATATAAATCATAAGGATACAAACAACAAAGTTACAGTCATACAGTCACAAGTGGGAGGGGATGGGTGATTAGGAGTGATGAGAAGATTGATAGTAATAGTAGTGCAGACTTTGTAAACAGTTGGACAGTGTTGAGAGAATTATTTGTTTAGCAGAGTGATGGCTTTCAGGAGAAAACTGTCCTTGTGTCTAGTTGTTCTGGTGTGCAGTGCTCTATAGCTTCGTTTTGAGGGTAGGAGTTGAAACAGTTTATGTCCGGGGTGTGAGGGGTCTGTAGATATTTTCACAGCCCTCTTTTTGACTCCTGCAGTATACAGGTCCTCGATTGAAGCCAGGTGGGTAGTAATTGTTTTTTCTGCAGTCCTAATTATCTTCTGAAGTCTGTGTCTGTCTTGTGGAGTTGCAGAACCAAGCCAGACAATTACAGAGGTGCAGATGACAGACTCAATAACTCCTCTGTACTAAATACATAAAAAGGTACTTCAAGCCGAGTGCTCTGACAGACGAAGACACTTCAAAGCAGACTGACGATGGTGATGAAATATTTGCAATCAAATTCCCAAGCTTGGAGCTGAGACCAGAATGCTCTCCTATACAATTGTTTTGCTACATCAGCACAATTCTGTGTGATGGGGTGGGATTAACACCTAGTGAATTTTCAGGTTGGCTTTGCAATGGAGTTTCCCTACTCCAACTCCAGTTCCTTTACCACTAACTGATCTTGGCTCTCTTTTAACTCAGACCGGAAACCTCATTTCCCTGTTGTGGTGCACTGAAAGCTATTGGAGATCTGAATTGTTACACAAATTAAGATACCTGTAATGTTTTATTACAGGGATGCGGTGGCTTAATGGCTAAGACCCTGAGCTTGTTGCTCAGAAAGGTCGGCAGTTCGGCAGTTCGGCTGTTCGAATCCCGAGCACTATGTAACAGAGTGAGCTCCCGTTCCTTGTCCCAGCTTCTGCCAACCTAGCAGTTCGACCGCATGTAAAAAAAAGCAAGTAGAAAAATAGGGACCACTTTGGTGGGAAGGTAACAGTGTTCCACGCGCCTTCAGCATTTAGTCATGCCAGCCACATGACCATGGAGACATCTTCGGACAGCGCTGGCTCTTCGGCTTTGTAACGGAGCTGAGCACCGCCCCCTAGAGCCAGAAACGACTAGCACGTATGTGCAAGGGGAACCTTTATCTTTTACCGTAATGTTTTCTTTCAAATGGAAACTTCTGTTGTTCTCATAATGTACCAGACAGTTTTGACCCCACTTTATTTTCCATAATAATTATTTCTGCGTCTATCTTTTGCTACCAAGTGAGTAACTGCAACACCTGTTATAAATAGATTAAGTGAGTTGGCATACTGTTATTCCCTAAGTTTCCAGCCTCTCATTTAATGTAACACTGCAAAAGATAATTGCACCATGTCAAGAGGAAGGCTGCAAGCCTAACATAAATCAACTCTACCTGTTGACAGCTGTAAAGAAATTTTTAAAAAATGGAACACGTGCCATTATTTGAGGCGAGGATTTGTGGATTAAGTTTATTTCCTAAATCCAGTGTTTATAGTCATTGGGTTAGGACACAGGCAGACACATTCATTTTAGCCTGAGTCGCTCTATGCCCCCATTGCTTAAAGGAAGTAACAGACATTAAATTTTACACCCAAGGGAGGAGCTAAAAGGAAGAAGCTGGACTATTTTCACATTAACACCCATTCGGGAGATTTGAATTCCAAAATGGAAGAGGAGCTGCATGACTAGAATTGGGGTTGGATATGGCACAACATGGTGACAAATACAAACATTGGATGCATCCCAGATATATGACATAGGCTTGGTGAGCCACCAAGGTCAACTAGCAAGGGTTTAACACAACATTGTAGCAATAGCAATAGCGCTTAGACTTACCCTGTTTCCCCCAAAATATGACCTACCCTGAAAGTAAGTCCTAGCTTGATTTTTATATGTGCGCCCAATATAAGCCCTACCCCCAAGATAAGCCCTAATTAAGATCCTGCCCACTCCAGAGTGGATAGGTAAAAAATTAAGCTAGGGTAGGGGTGGTGGAACTACCCTATTACTTAACCTTGGACAGTTGTAGCCAAGCCTCTCACAACCCAACACCTGCCTCGCTGGCCCATTTCTTCTGTAGCTGGCAAGGCTTTCTTGAAGGCCTCTGTAGTTGATTACAAAACTCTGGATTGATCCAGAGTTCTGTTATCTGCTGCAGAGGCCTTCAGGAAAGCCTTGCCGGCCATAGAAGAAGTTCCTGAAGGCTTCTGACAGTGAAAAGGAGGCCAGGGGCAATGTGTGCAAGTGAGGTTAGTCAGTAAATGACATCCCCCGAAAATAAGACCTGGTGCCTTTTTTGGTGGCAAATCTCTCTCTCTCTCTCTCTCTCTCTCTCTCTCTCTCTCTCCCTCTATCTATCTATCTATCTATCTATCTATCTATCTATCTATCTATCTATATGATAGGGTCTTATTTTGGGGAAAACAATATATACCACTTCACAGTATATACCACTTCACGGTGCTTTACAGCCCTCTCTTAGCAGTTTACAGAGTCAGCCTATTGCCCCCAAACATCTGGGTCCTCATTTTACTGACCTCGGAAGGCTGAGAAGTCAACCTATGGCAAATAATGAAAAGGTGCAACAATCAAGTAATGTAGTTTTGGAGAAATTCAGCCAACTGGTTTTCAGAACCAGTTTTCCAACGTGTTCTTCCCAAGTTAACTGGGAGCAAGCCAAGCCATCATGTTCAGGCAAGCTGCAAAGGAGTGTACATGAATGAATTGCACAGATAAGGAGGCAGTGATTCATACATTCACCTTTACAGCTAGTCCTCGAATTAACAGCAGTTCATTTAGTGACTGTTTAAAATTACAACGGCCCTGAAAAAAGTGACTTGTGACCGTTTTGTACGCTTACGACCATTGCAGCATCCCCATTGTCGTGTGATCAAAATGCGGATGCTGGACAACTGACTTGTATTTATGACGGTTGCTGTGTTCCTCGGGGGTCCTGTGGTCCCCTTTTGCGATCTTTTGACAAGCAGGAGTCAACCAGGAAGCCAGATTAATTGAACAACCTTGTTTCTAACTTAACCAACTACAGTCATTCACTTAACAACTGTGGCAAAAAAAGTCGTAAAATGGACGCCAAACGCACTTCAAAAATGTCTCACTTTGTAACAGAAATTTTGGGCTCGGTTGTGGTCGTAAGTCAAGGACCACCTGTACTATGCAGTGCAGTTATGAGTGCTCAATGCTGATTATATAAGAGCCACTGATTGTATGAATAATGAATCTATGAATGAATGAATTTTGAATGAATGAATGAATATTGCAAATTCTTATAAGATTTTCTTTACCTCTCTCTCTCTCTCTCCCTCCCTCTCTCTCTCTCTCTTGATTTCTAACATAGTGTCTTTGAAAGTAACCACGTATCTTACTTTTCCCATACCGTAAAAAGGCATGCCAACCCAATTGTAAATCATGCCCCTCCAATGTCAATAACCTTGTATTCCTCAATACAATCCACTCTTTCATTCATGTTATGCTTGGTAAGAACACAATGGGGCTCTCGGTGGTTGTGTGAGAAGTATATCCAAGTCATTTCCATCTAGCCATTCCATTCCGGTTAGATCTTGCACAAGGATGCCCAAATGCAAACTACACAATCTCACATAAAACCCTTAACTCTCTCACAATCTGCCAACACTACAATAGCTTGGCAGGTTGCACTATTTTAGAGCCCCTTTAAAAACCAGCGTGATGTAGCAATTGGCTTGGATTGAGCCCAAGGAGACTCTGAGTTAAGATTGAAATTCATATTCAAATCCATTCTCAGGCTCTTGGAGAACCGTTTGGAGAAACCTCATCTAGTACTTTGATCTTTTGGAATAAAGATGGAGGGTGTTAATCTAACACACAAAGAAACAAACAAATATACTGGAAATATGTTGTTGTCTCCACGGATGATGTATAAACTATTCAACACCACCAACAATGCTATTGTTCTTCAAGGTGACCTTGATTATGTGTCTGAATGGTCAAACATTTGGCAACTCCAATTCTCGACCAACAAATGCCCTGTCCTACACATTGGTAAAAAAAAAATCAGTACACCAAATACAAACTAGGTGGATATGACCTCGTTGATGACCCTTACTCTGTCAAGGACCCTGGAGTACTCATATCTAATGATCTAAGCACTAGAGCTCACTGTAACAGCATTGCCAAAAAGGCATTAAGAGTTGTAAATCTAATCTTACGAAGCTTTTCCTCTGGAAATATTGAATTGCTAACTAGGGCATACCAAACCTTTGCTAGACCAATACTCGAATACAGCTCATCTGTCTGGAATCCACACTGTATATTGGACATTAATACAATTGAGCGAGTCCAGAAATATTTCACGAGAAGAGTATTACACTCCTCTGCTCGCAACAGAATACCCTATATCACCAGGCTTGAAATTTTGGACTTGGACAATCTTGAACTACGCTGCCTATGGTTGGACTTAAGCATAGTACGCAAAATGATCTGCTACAATGTCCTACCAGTCAATGACTACTTCAGCTTCGACCACAACAATACAAGAGCACACAACAGATACAAACTCAATGTTACCCACTCCGAACTCGATTGCAGAAAGTCTGACTTCAGCAACAGAGTGGTCAATGCCTGGAAAGCACTACCTGACTCTGTTGTTACATCCTCTAACCCCCACTCCTTTAACCTCAAACTATCCACTATTGACCTCTCCCCTTTCCTAAGAGGTCTGTAAAGGGCATGCATAAGTGCACTATCGAGCCTCCCGTCTCTGTCCTATTGTCCCCAATTATGCGTACCGATTTCCTGTATTCTGACTCATGTTTATACTTATACCTATTATCTTGTAAGCGATTGACAAATCAAATAAATTAATGAATTAATTAAAAAATGATAGCAGAAATTGACCCTCTGTTTATAGCACTTAGTTTAGCTGTGGCACTTTTGAAAACCCAGGAAAGGAAGGGAAGCTAAATCTCTGGTAAGGATAGCGTTAACTTCTTCCTTCTCAGAAACAAAACGCCAACAAAATGACTAAAGCATGAAGCATACCTGGCTACAATGGTTAAATTCATTTCAGTCCTGGACACCTCCTGTAGTTCACGTAAATGCGGGTCTAGAAGAACCATCTTCCACAGCAGAGAAAAAGGGAGCACAATGACATCTCCCCCTGCAAAGATAGTAAATCAGTTATCCAGGAAACCAGGGGGCCAGCCATTCAGAAGCGTTCATTCAGGGAATTCCAAGTGAAGCTTTGCAACCGTCAGGAGTCTTAACAAGGCAAAAAGAAAAAGAAAAAAAGAGAGTGGAAAGTAGAAGAATCGTGTGCACTCACCCTATTGTTATCTCTGATCAAACAGGTTTGGCAAGGTCACACCAAGATTAGAATAACAGAAATTAGCTTGCGGCTGAAGGGCAGCCAGGGCCTTGTCATATAATTAAGTTTGTGTTTAAAATGACTGCCCACTGCTGGAAACATGGCAGAGCATCAGGGCAAAGCTGCAGATCCCACACGGAAATAAGAGTTTTTGGAAACTGAAGCATTATTTTATCTAACCGAAGAGAGAGGATGCTTTGGGCTCTGTGTTGACAGGCAGAAACTAATGCAAGCTGATGTGGAAGTGATCGGGTGGGGAGGGAGGATATCTTCTAGAATATACCTATAGAATGTATACCTATAGAATGCATACCTAGAGTACTGCATCCAGGTTTGGTTGCCACACTGTAAAAAAATATGTTGAGATTCTAGAAAGAGTGCAGAGAAGGGCAACCAGGATGATGAGGGGACTGGAGGCTAAAACATATGATGAACGGTTATAGGAACAGGGCATGGCTAGTCTAGTGAAAAGAAGGACCAGAGAGCAGTCTTCCAATATTTGAGGGGCTGCCACAGAGAGGAGGAGGGGGTCAAGCTATTTTCTAAAGTGCTTGTAGGCCAGACAAGGAATAATGGGTGGAAACTGAACAAGGAGAGATTCAATCTGGAAATAAGGAGAAACTTTCTGACAGTGAGAACAATCAACCAAACGGAACGGAAGTTGCCTTCGGAGGTTGTGGGAGCTTCATCACTGGAGGCTTTCAAGAAGAGACTGGACTGCCATCGGTCAGAAATGATGTAGGGTCTCCCACTTTGGGGGGGTGGGATTGGACTAGATGACCTACAAGGTCCCTTCCAACTCTGTTAATCTGTAATCTAATCTGACAGTGGAATAAAATGTGTACAATTACTGGATCTAAATTGGATTGCTCCCATGTATTCATTTTCGAAAGGCAGTTGTGTTGGCTCATAGCCATACCAAAAAAACCAGGAATCTGGCAGCACCTTTTCTAAACAAATTTTATGAAAAGGCATAAGCTTCTGTGAGCTTACTCTGTGAGTATTTGAGGATTGCCACAAAGAAAGAGGAGTCAACTTATTTTCCGAAGCATCAGAAGGTAAGGCAAGGCAAGAAACAATGGTTGGAAACTAATCAAAGAGAGAAGCAACCTGAATTAAGGAGAAACTTCCTAATAGGGAGGACAATTAACCAGTGGAGCAGCTGGCCTTCAGAAGTTGTGGGTGCGTCATCACTGGAGGTTTTTAAGAAGAGACTGGACAGTCACTTGTCTGAAATGGTATAGGTTCTCCTATTCAAGCAGGAGGTTAGACACTGGAAGTATCCTGTTTGATAGAAGGAGTTTGTGCCTCAGAATGTGTATATGTAAACACAAAATCTTAGATTTCAAACTTTAATGGTTGTTGGAGCTATTTATTTCTCCACCCATGTTTTATTTTGTTTATCCCCGCCATATTGAAACATAGGACATCTTCTGTGTGCATGTCACATTTCAGGAAAGTGTTATAATATAAGACCACCAGGAATAGAAACCAGCAGCTGATTAGCAACCTGCTTCGGATCTGAATTTTATTTGTGCATCGGGCAGCTTGAGTTTGTCTGCTTGAATTTTATCCATGACTCAGTGCCTCCCTGGCTGGAGAACAGAATCTGCAGGAGTGTGTTCGTTTTTTTTCACTTCATGACTCCAACCTTGTTGAAATTGTGGCTGGCTGAAGGTCCTTCATTAACAAAATGTACCTGTCAGTGGTGGGATTCAAACATTTTTACTATCGGTTCTGTGGGCGTGGCTTGGTGGGGGTGACGTGGCTTGGTGGGCGTGGCAGGGGAAGGATATTGTAAAATCTCCATTTGCTCTCCACTCCTGGGGGAAGTTACTGCAAAATCCTATTCCCTCCCCATCCCACTAACCTGCTTTCCAGCTCCATTCTCCTGTGCAGGGCAACCAAAGAAGATCCAGCCAATCAGCTGGGACTCGGGAGGCAGAGAAGAGATGGGGGTGGGGCCAGTCAGAGGTGGGATTTGCCAATTCTCCGAACTACTCAAAATTTCCGCTACCGGTTCTCTAGAACTGGTCAGAACCTGCTGTGAATACCACCTCTGTACCCGTTGGTGGCTCACCAAATTATAATAAAAATTCAAGAACAAGCCCAACCTCACAAAATGCTGCTTAAAAGCATGCCATGAATTGGAGCACCGCAAGATTTTAGCGACTGGAGGAAGCCGAGATGAGGGAATAGAGACTGCAATGCAAGAATTGTGTTAACAGCTGAAGCGTGTTTTCAAAAGCCTGGGAAAATAAATAAATAAAGGTATGGTGGAGAACTGGCTCTGTTTTCAGATGCTGAGAAAACACCTAAGTGCCAGACAGTTTTCTCTACAAAGATAAATTCATAGTAAATTTATAGCCCAGAGGGAATAAATAAAGTCTTTCTTTTGATTCCATGACAACATCTTTCAGTGTAAGTTTTTGATTATCAACTGCCCTTTCTTTCTTTCTTTCTTTCTTTCTTTCTTTCTTTCCTTCTTCTTCTTCTTCTTCTTCTTCTTCTTCTTCTTCTTCTTCTTCTCTCTCTTTCTCTCTCTCTTGTTCTGGGAAACAGATGGTGTCGATTGGGTATATCTGAGTCACCTAACATAGCTGGAAATGATCATAAAAGAGCTTATTGGCTCATAGTGAATCAGTTAAAGGACTGAGTCTATTAGTCATACATTGCTGTCACAAAGGCCTGAAAATGTTTGTGCCTGGACAAACCAGAAGCTTGTACAAATAACAGTTCCTTGACAGTTTGCTTTCTTTTATTTTTGCAATGGAAAATGCCATTTCAGTGTCTCATATTGTCATCTGTATTCAGCAAGTTGCAACTTGACTGAGTCATTGTCAAGAATGCTGTGGTGGATTTGCTACACATTGTTGGGTTAAACAGAAGCAAAGGAGGAGGGTGAACTTGCCAGCAATAGAGAAACAAGGCTGAACTTTCTTAAGCAAGGTGGCTTTGGACAGTGTTTAAATCCAGCCGCAGTAGCAATAGCACTTAGACTTATACACCGCTTTATAGTGCTTTACAGCCCTCTCAAAGCATTTTACAGAGTCAGCCTATTGCCCCAACAATCTTGGTCCTCATTTTACCCATTTTGGAAGGATGAAAGGCTGAGTCAACCTTGAGCCTGGTGAGCATCGAACTGCTAGCAGTTGGCAGAATTAGCCTGCAATACTGCATTCTAACCACTGCGCCGTCACGGTTCTTACATCCCTGATGAGGAAAGAAGTGGGACAGAGGTGTGTGCAATGTTTTCTTTATATATATATATAAAAATTTTTGAAACAAACCAACACAAACAAAACATAAAAAACATAAAACCATCTTCCAGTTATATACGTACAATGTGTCAGTTGGTTACAAATCTTTTGTGCTATCCTTTCCTAGTCTTTCCTTACAAATTGCATAGATTCTCACATTATCAATTCAGCATATATTTATACATTATCAGTTATTAACCGTTCATTTGACTAAACTATTATTCCATAATTTTGTACAAAATATTCTAAATTTTATATGAATTTATATTATGCATTCATCCAATGGTTATATATTTTTATATTCTATTCTGTATCATTCTACTAGTCTTATATTATGAAATTTCCTAGTATATTTCATTACCATGTCTTTTTGTCTAACCATTGATAAAATAAATCCCATATCTTATAGAATTGTTTATGTTCTTGTTCTCTAATTTCAAATGTCAATTTACTCATTTCAGCACAATCCATAATTTTCTTAATAACTTCCTCCTACCTGGGTATTTTTTCATTTTTCCAATTCTTAGCAAATACAATTCTAGCTGCTGTTAAGACATTTACAATCAAATATTTCAATTCTTTATTATATATTTCTGGTATAATTCCCAATAAAAATATATCTGGTTTAAAGTCTATGTGTTGTTTTATTATTTTTTTCCAGCCATATGTGGATTTTCATCCAATAACTTTTTGCATCCAAGCATGTCCACCACATATGGTAATATGAACCAGGTATCTGATGACATTTCCAACATTTATCCGATTTGTTCTTAAACATTCTCACAATTCTCGTCGGGGGTAGTGCCACCTATAAAACATCTTGTACAAATTTTCTTTATAAGCAGTTGACATTGTCATTTTATAATTTTGAGACCACAATCTTTGCTATTTCTCTAAGTCAATCTCATATCCAAAAATTTCCCCCATGTAATCATCATTTCTTTAACTTGCTCTTCCTCTAATTTAAACTCTAGTAAATGTCCATAAAGTTTTTTTAATGACCTTTTCATCAGTACCTGTCAAAATTTTATCTAAATCAGTCAACTTATCATAGAAACCTTCTGTTTTAAGATCTTTGTCAAATCTAGATTGTATTTGTCCATATGAAAACCAATTCATCTTTATATCTTATTCTTCCAATGCTTGCATAGATTTAAATTTGATTTAGAGAAAACATGAACGAATTCTACTAAAGAAATTTTTGCATGAATATGAAGTTGATGATTGATTGTTGAATGCTGTCAAAGTGATGTGTGGTAGGATTAAACCATGTCTGCAACTAAAAAAAAAATCTGTAACTGTAAAATAGATTCTGTAGGACAAAATGTCTCAAACAGAACAAATAGATCAATTGGTGTACCTTGCTAGAAAAACAGGATAATGGATGGAAAAATGTTCATGAGGGGAGAAGTGTAGTGGATAAAATGGGAGCTTTTATGATGAATGGATACTTTTTGGGAAAAGCAAAAAAAGGCTGCATAACAAGAGTGTACTTCTGTCCATTTAGTTATATGAGAGATTTGGTATTGTGAGTTAAGTGTAACAGAGCATGCACGAATGCTGTAACTTCCATTCCAACTGGCAGAGATTTGATAGAGTTGGAACATAGAATAAATAACAGAGTTGGAAGGGACCTCGAAGATCTTCTAGTCCACCCCCACCCCCACTCAAGCAGGAGACCCTATATCATTTCAGACAAATGGTTGTCCAGTCTCTTTTTTGAAAACCTTCAGTGATGGAGTGCCCAAAACTTCTGAAAGCAAGTCATTCCATTGGTTAATTGCTCTCACCATTAGGAAGTTCTAGGTTGCTTCTCTCCTTGGTTAGTTTCCAATCATTGTTTCTTGTCTTGCCTGTTGGTGCTTTGGAAAATAGTTTGACCCCCTTTTCTTTGTAGGAGCCCCTCAACTATTAGAGCAGTGCTACCATGTCAACAGCAGTCCTTTTTCCCATTAGGCTAGACATACCCAATTCCTTCACCTCTATGGTTGAACCTCAGAGTTCCACCAGTTATATAAATGAGGTCAAGTGACCGATCCTAATTTAGAATGATCTTCATCTTGCTCATCATATTTTACCCAAGTGGCTATGGTAATGGCTTCCTGTTGTTTGCATAAAATTTCAAGCTTATTGGGGATTGCAAAAATCATTAGGATTTTTCAGAGTAACGATGCTTCCCTCAAGACCTGTCAACAACATGAGGCCCTTCGGGATTTTCCCTTTCTGTTTTCTCTTCCCTCAGTCCCTGGAATTCTTGGGGCTTGTCACAATGGTGGTTTCTGCAGTGGAAGACAGATGCTTTTCATTTTCTTCAACAAACCCCTGGAAGCCACCAGGAGAATTTCAAGTGAAATCCACTGTAAAAAGTGAAATAGGTAAACATTACATATTAATAAAAAATAATACATTATTCTTTTCCTATGCTTGTACTGCTGATGTCTTTCTTCTTGTAGCTTATTCACTAGCAATTTCTTTTCTTTTTCTTAAGCAGGAACAAGCAAGCTACAGAAGCCTGAGAACTGCAATTTTCTCATATTTATTTTATTCTGTAAATAAATATTTACAGACCCCTCATATCCCGAACATAAACTGTTTCAACTCCTTCCCTCAAAACGACGCTATAGGGCACTGCACACCAGAACAACTAGACACAAGGATAGTTTTTCCCCAAATGCCATCACTCTGCTAAACAAATAATTCCCTCAACAGTATTCAACTATTACAAAGTCTGCACTACTATTACTGTTAATCTTCTCATCACTCCTTATCACCCATCCCCTCCCACTTGTGACTGTATGACTGTAACTTTGTCACTTGTATCCTTACGATTTATATTGACTGTTTTCCTAGTATGATTTGATTGCTTATTGTACCCCATGACTATCATTAAGTGTTGTATGTTATGATTCTTGATTCTTAATGAATGTACCTTCTCTTTATGTATACTGAGAGTATTTACACCAAGCAAATTCCTTGTGTGTCCAATCATACTTGGCCAATAAAGTATTCTATTCATTGGGGGTCATGCCCAGCCTCTGGATTTCTCCAAATCAAGAGAGAGAAAAAGAGAATATAATTTGGACAGGACCAATTAAAGCCAATGGATTTTCTAAGTAATGTCAAAGGTCAGAAAAAAACCATGTTATTTTTAAATCCTTTTTTTTAAAAAAGCAAACGAATGTGAAACAGAGTATATGTTATATTGTGCCTTTATATGTAGGTTATATTTTACAATATTAATATTGGAAACTATATGAGCAACGTGCTGGAAGAATGGCTTGGTGGCCTAGTGGTGAATATGCCTGCCTCCCACTCGGAAAGTTGAGAGTTCAATTCTAGGTAGATACATTGTAGGGTGGAAAGAAAAAATATCTGCTGTGAACTCCGTGTGGTGTCAGGAAGGGCATCCGGCCAGTAAATGCCTCAGCTCCGTCCATTTGCCCCGACTCTATCCCGCATTAAGGGATTACAGCAGAGGTCTCCAAACTTGGCAACTTTAAGCCTTGTGGACTTCAACTATCAGAATTCTGGGAGTTGAAGTCCATAAGTCTTAAAGTTGCCAAGTTTGGAGACCCCTGGATTACAGGGCCGTAAAAAGGGAATTTAATATTGGAAACTATATAAACTCTCTCCAGTTAACTCTGTCCATCCCACCAGGTTGTCCAGGGTGGATTTGCCCCAGGTGCCATTTTGGGATCTACCACTCTGAGGTTTGCATGGCTCAATGGTTTTATTTGGAGCTGCAGAAAACCTGAATTTCTACCCATATGTTGGACCAGGACACCGGCTTCTTTTAAACTGTTTCCAGGAATCTGAGAAATCTTGCATCTCCATCAGTACTCTCTGCCTTTCCTCGTCCTGCTCTTTCTATATTCTCCTTCTGGGAAACTGTATGTAGCACCATATTCCAGTACAATAAACCCTTCTCTAAACAGATCAGTCAGTGAAACCCATCTTTTTCTCTTCTGGTGTGTCTCTCTTCTTTGGAACCGGTCTTATGACCTGATTGTTATGATTATGAGCGACAAGGATGATTAAAGGGTTGGAGGCTAAAACATATGAAGAACGGTTTCAGGAACTGGGTATGTCTTGTCTAGTGACAAGGAGGACCAGGGGCGAGATGATATCAGTGTTCCAATATTTGAGTGGCTGCTACAGAGAGGAAGGGGTCAAGCTATTTTCCAAAGCACCAGAGGGCAGAACAAGAAACAATGGCTGGAAACTAATCAAGGAGAGAAGCAACTTGGAATTAAGGATAAATTTCCTGACAGTGGAAACAATAAATCTCCAGAAGCTGTGTGTGTTCCATCCCTGGAGGTTTTTAAGAAGAGACTAGATAGCTGTTTGTCTAAAATGGTATAGAGTCTCCTGCTTGAGGAGGGGGTTGGACTAGATGATCTCTAGGGACCCTTCCAACTCTGCTATTCTATTATTTTGATGTTATCTTTGGGGTGTGAAAGCATTTCAAAACATGCTATATCGCTTCTGTAGTTCCATTGTGCTACAAACATGCCAATGCACATCTTGGTATTTTACAGACACACAAATGCACATATTTATTCTCAAAAGCTTGCATATGAAAAGTGACTGCAATGAACCAGGCAGTATCTTTGCAAAATGATTGGGATTAAGGGTTAATTGCTACCAGATATTGAGCCTCTAACGCCCAAGAAAAGTGAGCTAAGCAGTTAATTTTGCTAATAAAAGAAAAATTCCTGGTCTGTCATCATATAACATTCTAGAAACTGAGGTCTGTGTTTCTTATTGTTCCTGTTCATTGTGCTGATTCCACAATTTTCATTACAAAATGCAGTAATATTACAATACATTTTTAATAAACTATTTGTAAAGGTGAAACATACATGCTAGTTGTTCCCAGCTCTAGGGGGTGGTGCTTATCTCCATTACAAAGCCGAAGAGCCAGCGGTATCCGAAGACGTCTCCGTGGTCATGTGGCCAGCATAACTAAATGCTGAAGGCGCACGGAACGCTGTTACCTTCCCACCAAAGGGATCCCTATTTATCTCCTTGCATTCTTACATGCTTTCGAACTGCTAGATTGGCAGAAGCTGGGACAAGTAATGTGTTGTGGTTAGCCGGCAGCAGGTGCAGATGGCTGAGGACAGCAAGGACTCTGATGAGGGGCCAAGACTATCAGGGAGTGGACTGCTGCCTTCAGAGATTGTGGGGGTTGGCAGCAGTGATGAGGAGATTCCCAAGGAGCCTGTGCCAAGTGCACGTGCATGAAGGATTGCTCAGATGAAAGAACAATTACAGCAACACAGGCGACTCAGGAGTAAGGCTGCAAGATAATGGGCCCTCCCTCAAGAGGATAAAAGCCAGGTTCAGAAAAGCGTTCTTTGCAGATAGCAAAGAAGCTCTGAAGCTCAACTGGTGGACATCTTAGTTCGTGTTTGGAGAATCTTGTAAATTAGTTCTTATCTCTGGGTTTTTGGCAGCCTTGACAAACACCTTGGCAAGGCACTTTCTTGTTGGAGCTAATTAGTGGAAAGCAGCCTTTTATCTGTAAAGGAGCAGCATTTGTGATTAAACCTTAAAAGGTGGGGGCTGCTGCCTTTGTCAGTGTTTGCTCTTTGGGAACCCTGTTGGGTCAGAACATGATGGGAGCTCACTCCATTACGTGGTACTAGGGATTCGAACTGCTGAACTGCAAACCTTTCTGATCGACAAGCTCAGCGTCTCAGCCAGTGAGCCACTGTGTAATAATGCAAGTATTTGTACTTGTGACATTATGGAAGCATAAGGAAGAAGGAGGAGGAGGAGGAGGAGGAGGAGGAGGAGGAGGAGGAGGAGGAG
>NW_020769320.1:16584632-16604521 GCF_900518735.1 Pseudonaja textilis | reverse complement strand
TACTCTACTCTACTCTACTCTACTCTACTCTACTCTACTCTACTCTATTCTTTTTAATCCTAAAGACTGGGTTAGATTTGAATATTGATAGCTATCTTTCAGTACACAAGGGCCTATCACAAAAAAGGAGGGGGTTTCACAGCCCAAGTAACATAGATTTCTAGATCTAGAACCAGACAGTACATCTAGTATCTGTGCAGCTATAAACAAACTTCCAACCAGAGTTGCTGTGTGCCTGTTTCAAACCAGGCAAAATGGCAGATGCCTTGTAGATCCCCCAGATTCAGAATGTTTTTACAAGGCTCTTAAAAACCAGCGGATCTACTCCGCTTTTAAGGAAAGGGAACATCCATTTTATTTTATCTTAATCCTTGCAGTTCTTCTGAATGTTTTTCTGGTTGGCTTGATCAGATGTCTCAAAAGGCAACAGGAAAAATATTTGGAACACATAAATAATAAAATTAAAATGTAGCAATTTCTCTAAAGTAGTCCTTTTAATGTAATTTGTTCCCTGTCTCACAACAAAATGTGGAAACATTTAAGCATTCAGGAAGAGTTATTTGAGGATTTGGAAACTTTTGGAATTCCCATTTTATAAGCAAAAGTTTTCTTTGTTATTGTGAGGAATAAACAGAATACGTTGCGTGATGAAATATGAAACAGACTTTTTCGTCTCCTTTTCAGACAAACCAATAATTGGTAGTCAATAGAATCAATCCTCCCTACTATACTAGTTTTCCTAATCAGACATTATCCAGGCAATTTAGATTTACGATTCCCTCTACTCAGTAGTGGGATTCAATTTTTTTTACTACTGGTTTTGTGGGTGTGGCTTGGTGGGCGTGGCAGGGGAAGGATACTGTAAAATCTCTAGTCAGAGGTGATATTTGCTGGTTCTCCAAACTCCTCAAAATTTCTTCTACCAGAACTGGTCAGAACCTGCTGAATACCACCTCTGCCTCCACTCCAATGTATTCAGGGGTGGGATTCTACCAGTTGCACCTATTCACTAGAACCGGTTGTTAACATTCTAAGCAGTTCGGAGAACCGGTTGTTGGAAGAAATTACTGGCTTAATCCTGTAAGGAAGGCAGGAAGGAAACATTCTGGTGTTGCTTACAGAAACTGCTTCTCCATTAACCCTTATTACATTCTTGGCAGGACTAGACTTCCTGTCTCTGGAACTTCTCTGGAGTTTTTTTCCCCTCCTTTGCTGGTACTTTGTTTGAGTGGAGTGACCATTCAAAGTTACAATGGCACTGAAAAAAGTGGTTTATGGCCATTTTTCACACTTACGACTGTTGCAGCATCCTCACAGTCATGAGAGGCCAGGCGAGGAGATGCATACCTCGATGTGAGTGATGTTGAGTTGGCCATACCCAGCCAATAACATGACCACCAAGCCACATCCACCCACTCACATGACCACCAACCACGCCCATCAACTAAGCCACACCCACAGAACCGCTTGTTAAAAATTTGAATCCCACCCCTGCACATATTGTATAGGTATTGCTGGAGTTGATTGTTGTAATGACGAGGCAGTCGAGTTGTTTGATCATGAACAACTGAATCATGATGATCTTTATTGGAGTATAGTCTTGCATTTATATACATTTTTAGTTATCCTCCATCATTGGTTAACTTTGGTTACTGCTTAACTTTCATTACTGTTTAGTACAGTAATCCGTACAATTAATTATCTCTAGTTAAAGTCTAACATATGTCTACTTCCCCTCTCTAATCCTCCTTTATCCATAGATTAGTGACTTTGTTTGCCTGAGTTGTATTTGCTTGGAAACATTCTTTATCTGAGGTTTGCCATCCGAGATTGGAACATTCCTGCAATTACAACTCTACAGTTGATGGTTATTGAAGAGAAATATATGTTTGAATTAAACTGAACTTGGAAAGGGAAAACAAAGAATCTTTCCTTTTTCAGATCCAAGATGGCGCCAACGATGGCTGCCTCGATGAAATGCTCTCTAATGGTTTCTTTATTCTTTATTATTATTATTTGCAATTCACTACAAATTTCATACTCACGAGACCATCTGCTCTCTTGACGAATGTATCTTTTCTTTTATGTATACTGAGGGTATTTGCACCAAGACAAATTCCTTGTGTGTCCAATCACACTTGGCCAATAAAGAATTCTATTCTATTTTCTTTTCTTTTTTTCACCAAAGGTAATTTTTCAGGAGGCAACTGGACTTTCGTGTTTTTATTTCAAAGACGTTTCACTTCTCATCCAAGAAGCTTCTTCAGCTCTGACAGGATAGTGGGGAATGGAAGGATTTCTATTCCTTGCAGATAGCTGGTCATTTGCATCCTTTTAGAGGGTCGTTGAGGCCACTTGGAGGTTTACCTGTGTCCTCAGTGTTACCTGAGAAGTGCTAATGGTTCCTGTAGTCTATATATATGTATATGTATGTATGTATATATATATGGAGATTCCAATCCCGGAGTCACAACATATATATATCTGTAGAGTTGCCCCATGGTGCTTTTTCAGGAGGTAACTGTACTTTCTTGGTTTTTTCTTTGGAGACATTTCGCTTCTCCTCCAAGAAGCTTCTTCAGCTCTGACAGGATACTCTTTGAATGGCGTGGGAGTAGGAATGGATTTCCAGAGGAGGGAAAATGCAGACTATAGGAATCAGGAATACCACTCAGGGGACCCTGAGGACACAGACAAACCTCCAATTGGCCTCAGCGACCCTCTAAAAGGATGCAAATGACCAGCTGTCTGCAAGGAATATAAATCCTTCCAGTCCCAATCATCCTGTCACAGCCGAAGAAGCTTCTTGGAGGAGAAGCGAAATGTCTTCCAAGAAAAAACCAAGAAAGTCCAGTTGCCTCCTGAAAAAGCACCATTGGGACAACCATGACCTGGATGACTGAGAATCTCTATGGAAAGTCGAGTTCCTTTCGGGGTGATTTCTTTGCTTTATCTGCCTTTTAGAAAGAATCAAGAATTTATGTCATGGAGATTAGAAAATTCTTACTGAAAGATTCTATCCATTTGCATGAGGAAAAATAGCTAAGAAGCCAATAAAAATTCCTAGAGGTTGGCATGCAACTTACTCCATGCTGCAGATCATAAAACAGCAATAGCGCTTCCTGCTAAAATCTCACTGGGATCCCACTGATCTCTGTGAACATCTCTGGTGGAAATCAAAAAGTCAAAATGGTGGCTGCACTTCTCCCCTTAGCTTAGATCTCCTCTCAAAAAGATCGATTTACAATTCCTACCCAGATAAGTCTTTCTACCTGGTTCCAAAATTGAACATCTGTACCATATTTGACCTCCAGTTTAATCACCTGGAGGGCTGAAATAAAAAAATGGGGAAGCCAAATCACACTTCAACACAACACCGAAACAATTGTCATCAGCATATCTTGGGACATGCCATGAGGATTATGCTTATAAATAAAAAATATATGACAGCAAGGACTATTTTTTAAAAAGGGCCAAACCAGTTACGATTCTGAAACTTACAATTCAGAATATAACACTTAGCCACCATAGACTTCTTTGCAAACACTTCAGAACACCATCTTGTGCATGTCATCTTAATTAAGTTTTGTGGGGGGGGGGAATTTGCATCCTTTAGGGAACATGAGGTGCTGGAAAATCTCAGAGCACCACATTATTAGCACATGCCTGGAAGGTTGAAAGAAATAACCTTTTCTGCAAAATTACAACTCAGCGTTCAAACATTCGTGATTATTTTGTTCTACTCAGGGGTTGGGCATACTTCCACTGCAGTTGCTATTTGAAAATTAAAGTCATAAATTTCTCGGTATTTATCTGACTCATTTTCTTAGGACCACATCTTGTTATTGTCATAGGCAACAGATAAAGGAAGGTTAGAAAAGCACTTAATTAAGGGAATAATGAAATAATTGTTTAAAAAAGAATCCCCATTGATGAATAGATTGCTATATAAAATGAAACAGCCTTTCTAATAATAGGCATAGATAGAAATAGATAATAATAATAATAATAATAATAATAATAATAATAATAATAATAATAATAATAATAATAATTCAATAATATACTTCTAACTTTGTTCCAAGGATTTGATTCATAGACAAACAAGCATGAAACATAATAAATATAATAAGACTTTTGTTCATAATCAATGGACGTTTGAATATCAAAAACTTCATTCTTTATAATAAGGAAATTCACACTCAAACCCAGACACACACACATGTATATTTATATATATTAGTTTCTTCATCTTTCACCTACAATTTTATTTTATTTTTAAGGAGAGATTCTTTCATTGAAAGGTTTCTCTTGTTTGATTCAACTATTTCATTGGAGAAATTTATAGGGTTCAGAAACAGAAAAATACAGTTGATGACAAAGTACAACTAGATTAGAAAGCCATAGATCATCCTCTGTAGTGTAGCCATAAAAAGCACATGGTAGTTTGATTTCTGTTGAAGAGATATTTTTAAATACCCCACCATGGAATCTTATGACTCTGAACATGAATGACTCACATAGCTTACTTGTGACTCTTCCAATGGCCATTAGATGGCAGTAAAGAATCACATGCAATTCTGTTTCTTTGCTGCCATTTATTGGTCATCAGGGTCTTGCAGATATGATCTACTATCTTCTGCAGTGTGGCTCTAAAATCATAGAACCATTGGACTAGAACAGAAGGGACCTTGGAGTCCCTTCTAGTCCAACCCAGGAGTGGGATTCTACTGGTTTGGACCAGTTTGGGAGAACTGGATGTTAAAGTTACAGCTGGTTCACCGAACTGGTATTTCAACCCACTCTGCCCCTCCCCTCTGAGGAGTCTCCACGTGGCCCATTTTTGATGGAGGTAAATTCAGGGTCCACGTGGAGGCTTTGGGATGGGGAAAAATGGGCCTTCTGGAAGTCCAGAAATGGGCCTGTTTCCAGCTTCCGGAGAGCCTCCAGAGCCCAGTGGAGGCTGTTTTCACCCTGGGAGAGGCCTCCGGACACTTGGGAGGATGAAAAATGCCTTCCTGGAAAAACCAGAAGTCGCAAAATGGGCCTATTTCTGGCTTCTGGTGGGACTCCAGAGGCAGGGCGAGGCTGTTTTCACCCTCCCAGAGGCCTTGGGGAGCCTCTGGACCTTTGGGAGGGTGAAAATGGCCTCCCGGGGCTCTGGAGGCCCACCGGAAGCTGGAAACAGGATGTTCCGGTAGGCCATGCCCACCATGGCCACGCCTACCAAGCAATCAGGCAGCGAACCGGTTGCTGGGATTTTTGAATCCCACCCTTGGTTCAGCCCCTAACTGTAGGCAAGGAGAGCTTGCACCATCCTGGTCCAAGCCTCCAGCAATGGAGCACCTGCAATCCTGAAAGGCAAGCTATTCCACTGATGGATTGTTCTCACTGTCAGGAATTTTTTTCCTTTGTTGTAGGTTGGATCTCTCTTTAACAAACTTCCACGCATTACATCTTGTCCTAGCCTCAGGTATTTGGGGGAATAGTTGACCCCCTTGTTTTTTGTGACAGCCCCTCATGTACTGAAAGACAGCTATCAATGCTAAACTTTTCTTCCTTCCTTCCTGTCTTGTTAAGCAATATCTCAAATGTGATCGCTCTGAAGTGTGTAGGACTTCTTCACGTCTGTTACAAGACAGTGTGAAAAAGTAGAATGGAATTTTAACCTTCTCTGTAGGAACTGTAGTGGTGATGCCTGGTAGGAAACAGAACTGGAATAAACATTGAGAAACTCTTGGCAATTGGAAGAGTTTGCGTTTTCATTGCAACTTAAGGGAATTAGGCAAAACGGAGTACATTTCTAGAGGGTTACTGTTAGAGAAAATATTATTTTATCCACCCACTTGTCTTTGGGCCTCTTGGCCCACCATCAAATGGTCCACCCAAACTTAAACACTGTTTCATTAGTCTGCCTTGCAGCTGTAACAGATCGCTATTTGAGTTATATGAAACATGTTGGACCACTTTCTTTATCTAGCCTCCTTAATGAAGCAGCTGCGTACCAAGTATTGGCCAATGGTGGGAAGAAACTGTGTGGAACCTCAAAAGATCTTTGTAGGTCAAGACAAACGTTCTATTGGGACCGTAAAAATAAAAAAGCAATTGCCAATTCTTCTGGAGACCAAGTTTGGTGCTTTTACTCCAAAGAATTCCATGCTAGGCCAAATCCTAATCCCTGTGAAGCCTGGAGCAATGGCCCGAATTCTCTTCGATCAGAATAGAGCTGGAAAGGATCGTTGAGCTCTTCTAATCGAACCCTGCTCTCAAGCAGGAGATTTATACCATTTCAGACAAATGGTTGTTCCGTCTTTTTTTTTTGAAAGCCTTCTGTGATGAAGCACCTATAACTTCAGAAGGCAAACTTTTCCACTGGTTGATTGTTTTCACTGCTGAGAAGTTTCTCCTGAATTCCAGGTTGCTTCTCTCCTTGGTTAGTTTCCATCGCTTGTTTCTTGTCCTGACTTCCGGTGTTTTAAAAAAATAGGCTGACCCCACCTCCTCTCTGTGGCAGCCATTCAAATATTGGAATTTTCTTGCTTTGTGGTTCTCTCAGTCCAATAGTCAGGTTTGCTCCAGCAGTCCTGCCTTTTTCCCAGGTATCCTGCTGTCTTCTGCAGCTCTTCCTGAAACAATCGTAGAAGACAGGAAAAGTTGTTTCTACAAAGAACGTTTTTTTTTTAGGAATTTAGAACAACTGGAAGGCATTTTTTAGCCTTCTTCTGCTTCTAATTTCAGTTCCCTAACTGCCACTGTAACATTAAAAAAAAAAAACAACGTTAGGGATTGTGCAAGAGTAAATTAGCTAGATTGAAACTTGTCCTGTCAAAATGTGAAGACAAATAGTAGACTTTTTTTGGAAGATCTGTACATATCCATCTGGGCTGTTGGAGAAAAAAACAGTTCTTGGTCACTCGAAGTGTTAAAGCAGATAAATCAACTATACTTGCTTCATTTCCCACTATAGTGAGGCCAAATCTTTTCTTTTGTTGCCACGATTAATCAATCTTAGCGTCAGGATCTGAATTTGAGACTACTATTCTGTTGAAATACCCCACGGGATAGCATGGTTCAAAATAAAATGATATTGTTTAAAAACAAAAACAGGACCCATGTTTATAAAATAGGCCCAATTTACAGAATAGAATTTTGACATAATTTGCACATTTGGATGTTTAAGAATAATTTTTCATTTTGCTTTCTTTAAAAAAAACCACATTGTGCCTTATGGCTTTATTGTGCAATAGTATTTGTCACTTTGAAAAGGTGACACTTGTTGATTCAAGTTATTTTGATAGTTTTCAATTCACTTGTGAGAATCTTGGAACCATTTAGACTAGACTAGAATAGACTAGACTAGACTAGAATTCTTTATTGGCCAAGTGTGGTTGGACACACAAGGAATTTGTCTTGGTGCAAATGCCCTCAGTGTACATCAAAGAAAAGATACATTCGTCAAGAGTCAAGAATTATAAGGTACAACACTTAATGATAGTCATAGGGTACAATAACCAATCAAACCATACTAGGAAACAGTCAATATAAATCATAAGGATACGATTTGATTCTAGAGTCCCAAGGAGGCCAAAAACTCCCCATTGACCTCTGGCGGACCTTTTGCCCATCAAAGTATAATCATCCACCAAAGTTCTCTATTTTTTTAATTCAGAGAGAAATAACCCAAGTGGCAATGCTATACAAAGAACAGATTTACCACAAAATAGATTCTTCTAAAGCCAGAGATACTCTGGTATATATACATGAATAGAAAAAATAAATTCAAATATCATGAATATAATACAAGCCCCCTGCAGTGGAGAAGCGTTTGACTGATGAGAAATGTTTGGCTAACTTTTAGAGCAGCAGAGGGCCGTAATTTTGTTTTTTGCTGGGAAAACACAGATAAGGGTTAGGTTCATTGAATACAGCCAGGCTTTCTTCAATGATGATTCACTGAATAAATCCAACTGTCTGGGTTTGCACAACAGGCTAAGCCATAAATCATGGCTTTAAAACCACAATAGTAGGTTGACAGGATGTGCGAAGATGTAACAAAACAAAGTACATTTTGTGTCAGCAGGTTGTATAAACCAGGTCAATAGCTCTGTGCAAACAACATTCATGTAAGAAGAAGAGAGAAGGCCCTAGATCACTACACTAGTCATTGACTGATGACGATTGAGTCCAAAATTTCAGTTTTTAAATTTTTTTAAAAAAATAATTTTTATTAAAGTTTTACAAAATTAAATAAACACAAATCATGTTTATAATTTTTGCAATTTGTTGTAGCATCAGTTTTCCCCATCTTCTCTTATTCATATCTAGATATCTACCTTATTTATATTTATCTTATACTTTACCTGTTATTCCTGCTGTCTACCCAAACATACAATTTCTCCCACACTGTATAAAATTCTCTTTTTTCTTTCACTTGTAACTCCATCATAAGCATATTCATTTCCGCACAATCCATACATTTTTTAATCAACATAGTATCCGTGGGACTATCCTCCAATTTCCAATTCTGAGTGTAGGCTAATCTCACTGCTGTCAGAATGTGTATTATGAGATATTCAATTTCTTTTTTTATATTTGCCTCCAATTATTCCTAATAAGAACATTTCCAGTTGAAGTTCTATTTTTTTCATTTGTTATTTCTTGTAGCCAGATTCTAATTTTATTCCAAAAAATTTTAACTTTGGGGCACAACCACCATATATGAAAGAAGGTACCAGTAGGTCTTCCGGTTTGAGCTTCTTTGGCGACAGACCGAAACCTTGTCTCTCCGAGGCTTCAATCCGTGCTTGCCGCTGGAGCGCCCTGAGCCAGCTGGTTTCGGAGCTAAGCCACCCCGTAGAGGTGGTGAAGAGGGGGGAGATTGCCTGCAGGGTTGAGGAGAGCTGCATCTCTCCTCCCCAGTTGGCCATTACTCCCTTTCCCAAAGGGGTTGTAGCGGTGGTCAGAAATGGCCACCACAAAGAAGAACTTGACCGGAAAAGAATGTGCAGGAGGAAGAAAAGAAGAGAAAGTTTTGGTTGACCAGGTCAAACAGCAAAAGCAACAAATAAGGTACCCTGGAATTTAAACTTAACATTATTCCCAAAGAAGATTTTGAAGCTGCAAAGGAGAGAGAGAAGGGAAAGGATTAGGTTTTTTTTCTTCCCTTCCTTATACTGACAGCTAAGAGACTTAAGCAAGAAACTGAAAAAAAAATCCACTTTGACATTAATAGGCATCTAAGCTGAAAATAAAAGTCAAAGGGATAAATAAAGATTTCTGGACATTTAAAAGTTTTTAAAAGCTGGAAAGGAAAAAAAAAGTATAGAAGGGCAGGATCTGGAAAAATGGAGGAGACTGCCTGGAATTAAGGAATGGAACTGTAATTAAAAGGAAATTACAGTGAAATTTTAACAAGGTTCCTCAAAGATACATTTTAATGGAAACTTGGTAACAAAATAATAGAACCCCAGGAAGAGAAAGTGGAAAAAAGAAGCAAGTAGAAACAGCCTTGGATTATTTGGATTACTTGGTGATTTTTGGTTTTTGCATCTAGATGACTAAAATTAACTGGGTGGTTGTTTAAAAGTTTTTAAAATGGTATCACTCTTAGAAGAACTGAAAACGGAACTTAAAAAATGGAAAGAAGACGCACAAGAAGGGAGAAGTTCTTTTGGCTTCGTGTTTCAATTCTTAGAAATAAAGATCTGGAACTATGAGAAGCAACAAGAAACGCTTGCAGAACAAAAAGATTGGGACAAAGAAGAAGCCATCTTTAATAATCAAATAATTGTAAGTGGAGGGGGGGAAGAAAAGGGGGAAAAGAGAGTAAAAGGTTTAAGATTAGAAAAAACAACCAAAAAGAAGAACAGTTTGAAAGATAAGTATAATATTAGAAAGCAACAGAAGAAGGGATTACAGATGAGATAGTTAGAAGTAGAGAGATGAGGGGGTAAGGAGGGAGAAGAAGAGGGGGAAGAAGGCAAGGAAAAGAAGTTGTAAAAGACAGAAGCAAGAAATGGAGAGACAGGGAAAAGATATAAGGATTGTAACCATAAGTTTGTTTAGAGATAATGGGTGAAAATTTAATTGTAAAAGGGATTCTGCAAAGGTACATAAGATAGCTTTGTTATATTACAAATAGAAATAACTTTAGAAAATATGATGATGGATAAAATATTTATTGTAATGCAGTGGGATGTTTGTTAATAAATAAATGAATTAAAATGATTGAGAGAATTAAAAGGGAACATTTTTAATTATTAGTAATGATTTATAAAAATATAAGTGAGAAATATGAAAAAAAAAAAATAACTATGGAAAGTTTATAAGTGTTCCCAAGGAAGTATGGTATTCAACTGAAAAGAAATGTTAAAGATGTTAAGATTTTAATGCACATTAATGATAGAATTGAATTGGAATGGAATGTGTTTTATTTACATGTATATATAATTTTTTCTTTTTAAAAATATAATGTCTATTTTAAGAATCTACCAAGCAGAATTTGATTGGAAGTTATGTATTATATTGAATGCTATAATCTTAAAGCTATACATTGAAGCTTAAATAAGAGCTTGAATGGATAAAATTAAAGGATATAAAGGTGTCATACTCTAATTGGTAACTACAGGGAAAAAATTGTTTAATAAGAAAAGATAATGTGAAATTGTAACAGGACAGACAAAAGTATAAATATGATGATTTGAATTGAGATAATCAAAACAAAGTTGAGAAAATTAGAAGAGGGGAAAAACTATGTAGAAAATATAAAATGGTAATAAGATATGGAATAGAATATAAAAATGAGCATGAAATTGAGTTTGGTGTCCGTATGAAGAAGTGATAACCTGGGACCATGCTATTTTCAAAAAAGATGTTTTATTTGTATTTTGTTTTTGTGAAAACCCAAAAAAAATTTTCAAAAAAAAAAAGAAAGAAGATACCAGTTGTTGATTTACACTTCTAACATATTGGACTCAAATTTGGATATATCTTGGCCAATCTCGATGGTGCTAGATGCCAATGATGAAACATTTTGTAAAGATTTTTCAAAATTTCAGTTGTTAAGTGAGACATTTGTTAAGTGAATGTTGCTCCATATTATGACCTTTCTTGGTTATAACTGTGAACAAATGGTCATAAGTCAGTTTTTTCAGTGTTGTTGTAATTTTCGAATGGTCACTAAATGAAGGACTACCTGTACTAGAAGATCAGAATTGGCTCAGTCACTGCTCCCCTTGGCCCTCCTTCCTCTCTCCCTCCTTCCAAGTCACTCTGTCATTTTTCAACCAAATGTTCGCCCTGCCTTTGGGTACGTAGTGGGATTTCCAGATGGCTAACGGTTGACTTTGAGCCAAACCTATTTCATCCATAATAATGGGAGAGAGTCATGAAAACAATCTCCTAGATCGTAATTCATCAGAAAATGTGTTTTCTCTCAAGTTGCAATCCCCAATCCAGCCTTCACGGAATTACCAAAGTGCTTTGTATTTTGGGGGTTTGACTGGAAAAATACATAACCTATTCTAGCGTTACTGAGGACCGCGAGAGTGAGAACAGCCATACGCAGGACGGTTTTTTTGTGCAGAACATCTGGTAACGGCTTCAGGTAGCAAGCCATGCCAACTTTCTTCTTCCCTTTCTCCCCAGTCTCATCCTCTTACAGAGAGCATAATCGGAAACATCTGTCTTCTCTTTCATTCAGAAATAAATGATCCAACAAGCAAAACAGCAGAGGCAACAGAGCGACGGAGAGGCATAGGTTGAGGCAGCGGGTGGGTCGGGGGGGGGGGGTTTGCTTCAAACTATTTGACAGGCAATAAATCATGTAGATGGTTTACTAGCAACAAGTATAAATGTTTTGCTTTATTAAAAAGTCATCTTTCCACAGGAACCCCAGCTTGCTGTATTGCTCCTAGGAACCTGTGTTAAATTTGGATAGAGGTTCAGTTCCCATCTGAGTACAACGCTCGCAAAACTGAAACGTTAACTTGCAAAAATTTCATCACATGGGAATCTGATAAAGAATAGAGTAGAGTAGAGTAGAGTAGAGCAGAGCAGAGCAGAGTAGAGCAGAGTAGAGTAAGGTAGGGTAGGGTAGAGTAGGGTAGGGCAGGGCAGGGTAGAATAGGGTGGAATGGAATGGAATAGAAATGGAAATAGAAATAGGAACAGAACAGAACAGAATAGAATTACTTATTGGCCAAGTGTAATTGGACACACCTAGAACTTGTCTCTGATGCATAAGCTCTCTGTGTACATATGAACAACAAAGTCATAGATCATAAATCAAAAGATACAAACAACAACTGAGAAATCATAATACACCAATAGAAGGTAATAGGAAAGATGAGAAAGATGAGAAAGATGAGAAGATGACAAGGATAATAGCAATACAGCCGACTACACTGGTAAATATCTTTAGGCATAAGATTGTTCTGCGGGAGTAAAGTGTTGAGCAGTTTTATGGTTGTGATTCAAAATTCAAGCCACAAGTCAGCAAATGGCTGCTATTTCTCTACACATACAATCCAATTCACCCTTGCTCCATCTGACTATATCTCCCCACGTATGATCCTGTGAGAAAATGGATGGCAACCAAGATAATGTACTGATAATCTCCATCGTATCGGTGAGGCTCTAATCTGATGCAATGAAAATAGTGGAATTGCCTGCTTTTTTTTTGAGAACAACCTACTGTAGATGGCATCGTGACTGGTTCTGATTTTTATAGGCTAAATGGCTAAAGCTTGTATTATTCTAATATTCCAGCTTTTATCCTTTCATGTGAAGCTCCTTGAGGATTGGCATAGCTCACTCACTCATTCATTCATTCATTCATTCATTCATTCATTCATTCATTCATTCAGAATCTATCTAGTTTGGGGTTAGATTGTAGAGTCCTTGGTGGCCTCTGAGCTTGGTTATTTTCATGCAGATGTTTCATTACCTAACCATGTAACATCATTAGTGCTACACTGATGTTACCTAGTTGAATAATGAAACGCCTGCAAGCAAATAGCTCCAAGGACTCCACTATTCATCCATTCATTCACTTGAGAACTGTGGTGACACAGTAGTTAGAATGCAGTACTGCAGGCTACTTCTGCTGACTGCCAGCTGTCGGCAGTTCGATTCCCAAGGTTGACTCAGCCTTTCACGCTTCTGAGGTCATAAAATGAGGACCCAGATTATTGGGGGCAATATGCTGACTCTGTAAACTGCTTAGAGAAGGCTGTAAAGCACTGTGAAGGGGTGTGTAAGTCTATGTGCTATGGGCTATCTTAATAGACCCAATCCATCTTCCAAGACCAAAGGATTAGGCAATCTTTTTTTCTATTTTCCTCACAACAGCAGCCCTATGAGGGCGGTTGACCTGAAGAATAGTGCCTAATTCAAAAATCTTCCAGTGAATTTCTGGATGAAGATCTGAAGCAAGATCAAGCAGATGTTGGTTGAAGTTCCTGAGTTCATTGTATCTCCCAGAAATGGAGCAAAGGATGAGTTTCTCCAGGTAAAATCAATGGGTCACCCATCCATCACTGAAGACCAAAAGATGTTTATAAAATAGAAACTAAAAAATAAAATAAAAAATAAGTTTTTTTAAAAAAAGTCAGCCTTAAGAGAATACAGTATAAAATCCAGGCAAAATGTTTTGCTATGATCAGAAAACAGTGTGATTAATTTTATTGACATGTATCTGCTTTCATTGATAACTGGATTTCTTTTAAGAAAGGATTTTTTTTTCTCAGCTCGTTCAATTTTCTTGGCAAGGATTCTCCAATATCATTTGCTATTGCTATTTCCCTAGGGCTGAGAGAGACAGACTGGCCCAAGGTCATCCACCTGGTTTCCGGTCTAAGGTGGGACTAAAACTCACAGTCTGGTGTTTTCTAGCCTGGTGCTTTAGCCCAGAGGTCTCCAAACTTGGCAACTTTAAGACTTGTGGACTTCAACTCCCAGAATCATCCATTACACAAATCTGCTAGTATTAAACACTCGCCATTTCCATTGTTAAGTTTCTTTAGCAGCATTAATTTATCTCCATAAAAAAAAAAAAAACCAGGATGCATTTTTGCTGCTACTGTCCTTATTTCAGGCCAGTCGGAAAATGCCTGCAGGTAATTTCCAGTTTACCTTGTACTCAGCCCATTCCCAGTGAACCTGGCATCCAGAACAGAGCCAGTAAGCAACTTAGTACAGTAGCCAAACTCATAGCTTGAGTTTTATTTAATAAACATTACATACCCATTTTTAATGGGAAAAATTGGACAAAAAAAGAGCAGAAACAGGGAGGGAGGGAGAAAGAGAAAAAGTGGAAGAGTAATAGAATAGAATAGAGAATAGAATAGAAAATAGAATAGAATAGAAAATAGAATAGAATAGAGAAGAGAAGAGAAGAGAAGAGAAGAGAAGAGAAGAGAAGAGAAGAGAAGAGAAGAGAGAATAGAGAATAGAGAATAGAATAGAATGGAATGGAATTAGAATATAAAATAGAATAGAGAATAGAATAGAATAGAGAATAGAGAATAGAGAATAGAGAATAGAATAGAATAGAATAGAATAGAATAGAATAGAATAGAATGGAATGGAATTAGAATATAGAATAGAATAGAAAATAGAATAGAATAGAATGGAATTAGAATATAGAATAGAATAGAATAGCTTTATTGACCAAGTGTGATTGGATACACAAGGAATTTGTCTTGGTGCAAATGCTCTCAGTGTAAAGAAAAGAAAAGATACATTTGTCAAGAGTCAAGAATCATCAGGTCCAACACTTAATAATAGTCATAGGGTACAATAAGCAGTCGAATTGTACTAGGAAACAGTCAGTATAAATAGTAAGATTACAAGCGACAAAGTTACAGTCATACAGTCACAAGTGGGAGAGGAGGGGTGATAAGGAGTGATGAGAAGATTAATAGTAATAGTGCAGACTTTGTAAATAGTTGGACAGTGTTGAGGGTATTATTTGTTTAGCAGAGTGATGGCATTTGGGAGAAAACTGTTCTAGTTGTTCTGATGTGCAGTGCTCTATAGCGTTGTTTTGAGGGAAGGAGTTGAAACAGTTTATGTCCGGGATGTGAGGAGTCTGTAAATATTTTCACAGTCCTCTTTTTGACTCCTGCAGTATACAGGTCCTCAGTGGAAGGCAGGTTGGTAGTAATTGTTTTTTCTGCAGTCCTAATTATCCTCTGAAATCTGTGTCTGTCCTGTTGGGTTGCAGAGCCAAACCAGACAGTTTTAGAGGTGCAGATGATATATTGTAGTAGGATTGTAATCCCAATAAATATTCATACACCTGCTACTTTCAAGAATCTTTTTCTTTCTTTGTTATTCATAAACAGGGGAAACTGATTATCAAGTGAAAGAAATCCATTATGACTATTGGCTAAACACAGAATATAAACCAGCTGCACAGCGATTTATTAAAATCTTCTACCTTGCTCCTCTTAAAAATGACTGCAGTTTGGAGTATTATTTGTGGTAATCCAGTTATAATACAACCCTTTGCTCCTTTGCTTTCTACAATCATTTGCAGACAGATGTGAGTTCCATTTCCAACCCATGAAAATAACTCTGTTTACTCTTGATTACTCTTGTTAATCAAGCTCTGATGAGTAAAAGCTGGTATCATTTTAAAACCTTTTCAACCTTGGTTTGAAAAGGAGCTGATTCAGAATGGCAAAAGGCTTGCCAGGTAAAGGAGCAAATTGTTTATCTGGGAGTAGAGTTTAAGATAAGCAAAAAAATTCTGTTCTTGGAGAAATTCCTAAATTTGATGAAAAGAGGGAAGAGGGTTCTGCTGTGAGGTAACTAGATTAATCTTAACTCCATTTGTTTTACAGATTACAGACTGACAGAGTTGAAAGGGACCTTATAGGTCATCTAGTCCAACCCCCCGCCCAAGCGGGAGACCCTACACCATTTCTGACAAATGGCAGTCCAATCTCTTCTTGAAATCCTCAAGTGATGGCGCTCCCACAACTTCCGAGGGCAACTTCTGTTCCACTGATTTATTGTTCTCACTGTCAGAAAGTTTCTCCTTATTTCCAGGTTAAATCTCTCCTTGTTCAGTTTCCATCCATTGTTCCTTCTCTGGCTTTCAGGTGCTTTGAAAAATAGGTTGACCCCCTTCCTCCTCTCTGTGGCAGCCCCTCAAATACAGGAACACTGCTCTCCTGTCTCCACTGGTCCTTCTCACTAGGCTGGCCATGCCCAGTTCCTCCCATCGTATGTTTTAGTCTCCATTTGTTGATGTAAATTCTCAGATAACCTTCCTTTCCAAACTAAAATATAGTGTCTATGGAGATTCTCAGTCATCCAGGTCGTCATTGTCCCAAATGTGCTTTTTCATGAGACAATTGGACTTTCCTGTTTTTCTTTGAAGACTTTTCACTTCTCATCCAAGAAGCTTCTTTAGAACTGAAGAAGCTTCTTGAATGAGAAGCGAAACATCTTCAAAGAAAAACAAGAAAGTCCAGTTGTGACTTGAGGGCGGGGGAGCACCTTTGGGTCTAAAATATAGTGGTCGGGATTAGTGGTTATAGTTCAAAGCAGTTCTTCTCAACCTGAGTCACTTTAAGATTTGTGGACTTCAACTCCCAGAATTCCCCAGCTAGCATGATACTGAACTCTACTGGCTCCATGGCTGGCTGGAGTATTCTGGGAGTTGACATCCACATATGTTAAAATTGCCAGAATTGAGAAACACTGATCCAGAGATATGGCTTAGGATATGACACAGGCCTAGCTGGTTCCACCACACAGAAGGATCAACTCTTTAGAAAAGTGTTTCATAAGCTAGCAACTTTAAGAGGTTGGGACTTCAATTCCCAGAATGGGGAATTCTGGGAGTTGAAGTCCACAGATCTTAAAAGTTCCTGAAGTTAAGAAACACTGTCTTACAGGCCGTTTAAAAGAGCTCTTTGAACTTTGTTTGAACAAAACTCTTTTTTTTAAGTCAGTTTTTGTTCAATAATGTCAATGAGCTGTTATGAAAGCAAGGCTTTCACCATCTATTGTACTTAGTTGGTGACATAAAAATCTTCTCCGTCTGCTAAGGAAGAAGACTACTGATGGAGATGTGACAAACCAGGCTGATTTTCCCTCCTTGTAGGGCAGAAAACACAAATTGCAACAAGCAAGTTTCAGAATAAGGATCCCTCAACTTCCAATCCCCATCCATGGAGTTCTGCTAACCCCGTAGGGAAAGCATCCTTATTCTAGGATGTCGAAGCTTCTAGCTTTAGCGTTTCCTGGTAGTCTTTCATTCAAATTTTCAACAGGTCTACTTCTGCTTAGCTGCCACTTAACCTTGGCAAGTGCGCCATTATGTCAAGGCATGAAATCATTTTGGCTGTAGGAATTTCCACATTTAGGTCTGGGTGGGCAGGACCAAAATATTTTCCCAATTTCCAAGTCTGGATATGTCTTTCCTTGTTAATTTTTGAGAAAAACCCTGGGAATTCTTAGGGAAGTCTACAATTTATTTGATTCTAACGCGGTTCTTTGTTTATGTAACTTGATATTTTCAGCTGGAGATTAACTTATTTTAAAGAGATCTTTATTTAATATTCTCCATGTGTACTAAGAGCAAAGAACTATGGCATTTTACTCCCAGGCTCAGCATGGATAGGAACTTTTGCTCCTATCTCTCTGTGTGAAATCTGTTCTTAGTGTTGCAGCCTTGAAGAAATGAAAAGATGATCTACATCCTGCTTTTTTTTTTCTTCCAAGATATTCCTTAATATTTGTTACTAACAAATAACAAATTGTTGAAAACAGAACTCCCATGTTAACCTTCAAGTTGTTGGGATGAGTGCTTTATTCCCTAAAAGTGGAGGCAAAAGGGATTCCTTCTTTCAACAGGAATGGATTTAAACTGGGTTGAGAAATATCAGTGATATTTAACAGATGCCATGAAATTTGCGCTACAAGCTTTAGGGAAACCTTCTTCTTTTGAGTCCTACATAGCTTGACCAGCAAGCAGGGCTGAAACATACAATAAGTGGGGCCTCTCATTCACCCTTTGACTCTTCCAGCTGTCTTATTTTCTCCCTTTCTCATACTCCTTTGTCTTTCATTTTCTCCCTTTGTTTCAATCTTCTCCTTGGACCACAAGAGCAGCAACTAGCCACTCATACAAAAATTGCTCTTTGCAGAAGACTTTACTTTCAGCTGAAGAAGCTTCTTGGAGGAGAAGTGAAGCGTCTTCAAAGAAAAACCAGAGAGTCCAGTTCCCTCTTGAAAAAGCACCTTTGGGACAAAGTTTCTAACAGTTTCCAGAAAGTCAATAAGATGGTGTCAGTGCAAATTTCTGGGAACCCAAAATGTCAAGGGGTCCTACAAAACATCTTCGGCTGCAATTCTATATAGGAAAGAAGCACCATTAAAATCATTAAATTTACTTCTACCCTGTTTCCCCGAAAATGCGACCTGCTCTGAAAGTAAGTCCTAGCTTGATTTTTACATGCGCGCTCAATATAAGCCCTACCCCCCACCAAATAAGCCCTAATTAAGATCCCACTCACTCCAGAGTGCACAGGCAAAAATTAAGCTAGAGTGGAGATGGCGGGGTAGAGCTGCCTTACTACTTAACTTTGGACTGTTGTAGCCAGGCCTTGCACACCCCAACACCTGCCTTGCCAACCCATTTCTTATGCAGCCAGCAAGGCTTTTCTAAAGGCCTCTGTAGCTGATTACAAAGCTCCGGATCGATCCCGAGTTCTCTTATCGGCTGCAGAAGCCTTCAGGAAAGCTTTGCCAGTCTCAGAAGAAGTTCCTGAAGGCTTCTGACAGTGAAAAGGAGGCCAGGGGCAATGTGTGCACGTGAGGTTAGTCAGTGGATGACATCTCCCCCAAAATAAGACCTGGTGCCTTTTTTGATGGCAACAAATATATAAGACAGGGTCTTATTTTCAGGGAAACATGGTCTGTATAGCATATTAGATTTTGCCATCACTACCTTCCCAGAGATTAGACCATCCATCCATTCCCTGGGCTTCAAACAGCTCTCAGAAGGGATGAGAATCTACCACAGAGGTCTTCCAACTTGACAGCTTTATGACTTATGGACTTCAACTTCCTCCTCCAGTCATGTTAGCTCAGGAATTCTGGGAGTTGAAGTCCACAAGTCTTAAACTTGCCAAGTTTGAAGACCCTTGTTCTACCAGTTTGAAGGCAGCAACTATTATTTGCAAAGCAACATTCAAATATGGGAATTCACCGATGTCAGGTCATCCAGGGAGAAAAGGTCACCTCTGCAGCTTGACAGAGATGAAAGCCTGACTATATTTGTTCGTCCAGATCTCTATCATCCATGTGGGCTGGAGGCTGTCTTGTAGCCAAAAAGAACAGATGCAGCCATGGAAATTGGCCAAATTAACAATGGAAATAAATACTTGTTTAACCAAAGTTACTTCTCTGCGGTGCCTTGTCCATAGGGGAGAAGGTACACTATATACAAAGAGATGGGGCATGACACCAGTAACATCCCCATTGGGTAAACAGTTCTAATAAGACCATTTGTCTGGAGCACTTGCCAAAAAGAAGAAAGAAAAAGGAAAGAAAGAAGAAACTTCAGCACCTGGAAAGCTGGTAATGAACAAAACTGTGGAAGAAGGATCTAAGGGAAGCAGCCATAAAAGCTTAACCCACTGGGCAGCCGAGGAGCCTTCTTACGTAATTCCGTTTAAGAAAAATGAAACATTTTGGCTGCCTCTCCAGAGGGAAACGCTGCTCCCCAGATTGCTTTGCAATATGAGATTCAGGAAACCATCAATCAAGGTGGATAAGGAATGGTCTGTAGATGGTTCTATCCAGATGAGAAGCTGGGAAGGAAGGGAGGAAGGAAGGAAGGAAGGAAGGAAGGAAGGAAGGAAGGAAGG
>NW_020769320.1:16573930-16584622 GCF_900518735.1 Pseudonaja textilis | reverse complement strand
GAAGGAAGGAAGGAAGGAAGGAAGGAAGGAAGGAAGGAAGGAAGGAAAAGAAAGAAAGTTTAAATATTAACAGTTTGCTGCTAACTGTAACTTTCATAAGATGCTTGCATTCCCTCTCATGGTTATCTTGATCCTGCCCACAACAAGACAGACTGGTTTGGAAAAGAGACTGAGCATGTGTGTATCTTCAGAATACAAACTCAACCACATCTTGCTTTAAAGCACAGCCAACAATCCATTACACACACACACACTCACACACTTATTTATCTCTTCTGTCCAGATGTGAGACTCCAGGCCATTGAGAAGCAACTTTGATTCCTTATATTTAGGCAGATTAAGAGCTTTTTCAACAACCACAGAACATTGAATTTCCAATTTATTTTCAGACAATTGATAATGAAGGTTTTTGGAGGACATATACTCTTCTCTTCTCTTCTCTTCTCTTCTCTTCTCTTCTCTTCTCTTCTCTTCTCTTCTCTTCTCTTCTCTTCTCCTCTCCTCTCCTCTCCTCTCTTCTCTTCTCTTCCTCTCTCTCTCTCCCTCCCTCCCTCCCTCTCTCTCTCTCTGGAGAAGTGCTATATTGTCCACTCTTTTAGCATGCGTGCCCTGCTGTTAACCCCCAGACTTAACTAAAGGAATGAAAATATAACATAAATGACAGTTATATCAGTATATACTTCTCTTTTTTTCAATCCAGGTAGCCTTGCGAATAGTCATTGAGTTTGTCTGTTTCGTTATCTTGCTTTGACTCAGCTGGAAGCCAATCCCCCAAAGACTGAGCTACATTTACATGGAACCATCTGCTGTAAATCCCTCGTTTTTATTTTTATTTATTTTTGGCAGTGCTTACTGTAACCAAAGAAGTTCTAGGAAGGGATGGTTTAGTTATTGAGGGTCGGGTCATGTGGATGCTTAGCCATTGCCTTTGCTTGCAGCATTTGGGGGGAAGGAACATAGAGAGTAGGGAGATGCAAGAAGAAAGAAAGTGAAAGAAAGGATGGGAGGAAGAGGATTGCTCCCATCCTCCTTTTCTTTCGATGTTTTCCCAATCCAGATATATTTCCTTCATTAGCTGCTTCACAAGCAGAAGGCACCAAGCTTTATACGTTTACTGCAGTGGTGGGATCCAGATTTTTGTGTGGGTGTGGCTTGGTGGGCGTGGCAGGGAAAGGATATTGCAAAATCCCCATTCCTTTCCCCACCCCACTAACCTGCTTTCCAGCTCCGTTCTCCTGTGCAGGGCAACCAAAGAAGACCCAACCGATCAGCTGGGACTCAGGAGGTGGAGAATAGATTGGGGGCAGGGCCAGTCAGAGGCAGCATTTGCCAGTTCTCTGAACTACTCAAAATGTCTGCTACCGGTTCTCCAGAACTGGTCAGAACCTGCTGAATACCCACCTCTGATTTAGTGCTTATTCAGTGAATAACATAATTCTTATTATCACTCTTCGTTCCTCCACATACACTCCCTCCATTTTTAAAATTTGAATCTAAGCTGGGTGTGTCAAATTCAAGGCCCAGGGGCTGGATCTGGCCCATGGGGTGGTTAGATCTGGCCCATGCGGCCACCCTGGAAACATCGACAGACTGGCCCACGGTGCCTCTGCCAGCGAAAACAGAGCTCGGGGAGGCCGTGTGAGCTGGCCATGCCCCCCAGCCCCTCAAGGTCAAACACAACCCTGACACGGGCCTCCATGAAATTGAGTTTGACACCCCTCATCTAAGCAAAGGGATCCACAATCCCTGGTCTGTGGGCCAATCCACTGCCCAACCCACAAGCGTCAAACGAGCACATGAAGTTCCATTTGCACCCACCCAGGATTAGGTCATGCGTGCGAAACCAACCCCTTTCCCCCCCTTTCACCACTGCCACTGTCGGTCCACAGAGCTGGAAAAGTTGGGAACCACTGATCTAAGCATGTACGAAGTGATCCTTATGAGTGGCTACTCATTTATTAGAAGAACTAGAAAACTCTATTGTAGAGTTAGATGCCTTCTAAAATAATTCAGAAATGGTGCTTTAGAATATGCCGGAAACCAAACATAGCAATTCTTTAAAGCAAATGTCTGAGATGGAAAAAGATATTGGGTCTTTAACAAGTGGGGATGCAATGACTCAGTGGCTAAGATGCTGAGCTTGTCGATCAGAAAGGTCGGCAGTTCGGCGGTTCAAATCCCTAGCACCGCATAACGGAGTGAGCTCCCATTACTTGTCCCAGCTTCTGTCAGCCTAGGAGTTCAAAAGCACGTAAAAATTGCATGTAGAAAAATAGGGACCCCTTTGGTGGGAAGGGAACAGTGTTCTGTGTTGCGCCTTTGGCGTTTAGTCCTGCCGGCCACATGACCACGAAGATGTCTTCAAACAGAGCTGGCTTTTCAGCTTTGTAACAGAGAAGAGCACTGTCCCCCTAGAGCCAGAAACGACTAGCATGTATGTGTGAGGGGAACGTAGCCACTGAGCCACTGTGTCCCTTGTGGGTATCACCAAGAAGATGTTTTATTTCACATTTCTTCATCCAGTTAATGTGCCAAATCCATTTCACTTTAAATGAGAAACATATCTAATCTAAGCACCATCAAGGCTATATAGAAAATAGTCCTTTTCTGCTGTTGTCTAAATGTTGGGCCTCAGAGACCTCCAAGTATGTATGCTCACCATTCAAACAGCCTTCTGGTTCCGGGGGGGTGGGTGGGTGGATGGGACAACTGGCAATGGGTATTTAAAAGTAATAAATATCTCCTTTAAAACAGGCAAGGTTCAGTTGATTTTTTGTAAAGGCACTGCAAATATTTATGCAAGGTGCTAAAAAGCAGGATTCCTCTTACTTAAAACTATCAGGACAAAGAAACTCCATTGCTTTCCTTTGCATAAACAATAGAGCAGCATTCTAAACAGATTTATTAGTGGCATCTGTATAATCCAAATATTTATGGGAGCTACTCTAGATACTCCGAAAGAACTTTTTAACTACTGTGGGGGGTGGGGGGGTTTAAGGTTAGGTGCTGGCAGTCCGACTCCCACCTTCACTGTATCTTTTTCTTTATAATAAATGAAACGTGAACTCCAAACTGTTATTTCCTCTTAGCTGTGATTAATGTCTCTGGGTATTTTTTGAAAGGTGCTCTCTATCCAAGCTCACAATCATTTTTCAAAATGCACTTTAAAGAGGGAGAATTGACAATGGGGAAACAGGCTGCTTTGTAGAACATAGAACATAGAATGGAGTTGGAAGGAACCTGGAAGGTCTTCTAGTCCAACCCCCTGCTCAAGCAGGAGTCCCTATACCCGTGAGGGCGAACCTATGGCACGCACGCCATAGGTGGCGCACGGAGCCATTTGTGCTGTCACGCGAGCTGCAGGCAAACTTACTTCACTGTGCAAGCCTGAACCTCACAGCTGTTTTTTGGCTGGTTTGAGGCCTTCTTCAGCCTCCCAGAGGCTTCAGGAAGGCTTCTGCAGGCTTTTAAACTAGGCCCGTTTCATCACTTCCTGTTTTTCCGGAAATACCAGAAGTGACGAAACGGGCCTAGATTTCGGCCTGAAAAGCCTGCAGAAGCCTTCCTGAAGCCTCTGGGAAGCTGAGAAAGGCCTCAAACTGGCCAAAAATCAGCTGTGAGGTGCAGTGCAGGTAAGAGGGGGGTGGGGAATGGGTGGATGGGGATTGCACATGCATGCGTAGGCGGCGTGGGAGGTGTACATTGCCTTCTAGGTGCTGACACGCGAGTGTGAGCATGCAAGTGCACGCACAATTTTTGGCACAGGAGCTCAAAAAAGTTAGCCACCACTACCCTATACCATTCTATACAGATCCCTTCTTAAAAGCCTCCCGTGATGGAGAATCCACAACTGCATACTGCAAGCCCTTCCACTGGTTAATTGTTCTCATTGTCATGAACTTTCTCTTATTTCTAGGTAGGATCTCTCCTTAATTAGTTTCCATCCTATTGTGACCAAGTCTTCCTGGACCGTAATTAAGCACACAAACAACTCTTTTTTCATTTCAATGCTGGGAATTATGTTCATTCCCAGCCTGTAATGAGTCCCAAACAATCCCTCGAGATAAGCACCCACCTTTCTCTCCTTTGAATTGCTGCCAACAACCAACATGCCAAATGAACTGTAAAAAACCAAACAGAGTACAAAGTCCACACAGAGCTTCAAGGTTTAATCCGACCAGAGTGAACAAAGTTGCTTCCTGCAAAGGTTCCTTTCCCTTTGCTCCTCCTTTATGTCTTATGGGAGGGGCAATCATCTCCAAGCCTTACTCCTGAGTCGCCCCTTTTGTCTTAACTGTTCTTGCCTTCTGGCAGCTCTGCGCACATACACACTGGGAACCAGCTCCCCTTGTTCCTCTGCTTTGCTGCTATCAGATTCTGGAGGCTCCAGAATCAGCACATAACTCTCAGATGGTCCTGGCCCCATCTCTGTGTCGGACACAGATCCCTCATTCAAGTCCTGCCCAGACTCCCAGACTGGCCCATGTTCCTCCTCACTGTCTGTTTCTGCTGCTGTCTCCGCAGGCTGCCGGTGGACCATAACACATCCATTGCTTCTTATCCTGCCTTCAGGTGCTTTGGAGAATAAGTTCTCCCACTCTCTTCTTTGTGACAACCCCTCAAATATTGGAAGACCACTATCATGTCACCCCTAGGCCTTATCTTCATTAGACTAGACCTACCCAATTCATCAGGTTTAATTAATATCATTTCTCCTCCTCAATCTGTTTTCCTCCTCCCAGATAACTGAAAAAAAAAACTTACTTGGTTACTTGGATGGTTGGTTTTCAAGGCTGGCTCACCCATGGGTGAATGTAAGCCATCAAGTGCCAACAGTGCAGTAGGAGAAGAAGAATGGAATTAAGGTTTCAGCAGGTCAAAAGTCAACGTTGCATCCATGGGACAGGCTGAGAAAAGAAGCAGGAAGTTTAAGGGTTCATCAGCACTTCCTTTTTTCTAATTGGCTCATTTTGGCCACTTCGATATCTTCCAGAGCTGGCCCAAGGTTATTGACAAACAAGTCAAAATGGTGACTGCAATGATGTGATTGAAACTCTACTCTGATTTTTATGCACCTTGATTGCACTTTTGTGACTTGTTTGTCCATACTCTGGGAACCCTCTTGACAGACTTCTCGGTCCACTATGTTCTGTTTTGGGTAACTTCTTCCTGAGGCCACCAGAGGTGGTATTCAGCAGGTTCTGACCAGTTCTGGAGAACTAGTAGTGGAAGTTTCGAATAGTTCAAAGAACCGGCAAATACCACCTCTGACTGGCCCCGCCCCCATCTCTTCTCTGCCTCCCATTGAGTCCCAGCTGATTGGCCGGGTCTTCTTTGGTTGCCCTGCACAGGAGAATGGAGCTGGAAACCAGGTTAGTGAGGTGGGAAGGGAATGGAGATTTTGCAGTATCCTTCCCCTACCATGCCCACCAAGTCATGCCCACCAAGCCACGCCATGCCCACCAAGTCATGCCATGCCCACCAAGCCACGCCCACAGAACCGGTAATGAAAATGTTTGAACCCCTTCACTGGAGGCCACCCTCTGACTTTCCTGGTGGTCAGAAGTGACTTTGATTTCTTCACTTAAACGTCTTCCGACTAACTCTGCTTATGAGTTCTGGCCTTCTCTCGACTGGATCTGAGCATTTTGCTTTGACGAGAGGGTGCATTGGATAGATAGGAGAAACCAGCTTAGTTCAAAATCAGAGAGCGCAAAAACTTGCCAGAGGTTACAGAGAGACAAGAGCACCATTGCTATACTAGGAAAAACTACAGAAGGGAAAGAGCCAAGAATTGGCATGCCAGCTATTTTGTAGTGCTTTGGACATAATGCATTCTGTCCAGAATATTTTGAATTATTCTAATGTAGTAGAATATTTAGCTTAACGGCAGAATAACTATGAAGTGTACAAGCCTAACAATGAACATTTCCATCGATGCTCCTAGAACAGGGGTGTCAAACTCGATTTCATTGAGGGCCACATCGGGGTTGTGTTTTACCTTGTGGGGGGGTGACCAGCTCGACATCACTTGTGTCGAGGGTGCCTGTTGGTGGCCCAAGGACTCTGCCAATGAAAACAGGCTCCCAAGCTCCGTTTCCATCTGCGATGGCCTCCTTCAACCCTCTGCCAGTGGGAATGGAGCTCGGGAGGGATGCATGCAACCCTCCCGAGCTCCGTTTTCACTGGCAGAGGCACTGTGGGCTGGTCCTTTGCTGTTTCCAGGATGGCCCTGTGGGCCAGATTTAAGCACCCTTTGGGCCAGATTCAGCCCTTGGGCCTTGAGTTTGATACCCCTGTTATAGAACATGCTACCCTTAAAGCAGAGCTTTTAACTGTGCTCCTACAAACACCTCTGGATTGTAATCTTGTAAGCTTTTGGTCTATCGTCTTCTTGCTCCGATTAAATGTCAGTGCATTTGGCCTCCCAAAAGGAATTATTCTAAAAATGTGTGCTGAATAGGAAAACTGCCTAACTCCCAAAAGCAAGGCTGCCTTTAATTGTTCCAGAGAGCCTTAACAGAGAGCCTTAAGTGCTATTGCTAATACATCAGTCACAAATTCCAGACCGAGTGACCTCAACTCTTGTGGTTATCTTGTTATCACTCACTGGTCAATGGAGGCCTCGTACAAACTTCTCCAAAACAATCCACGTCCTAACCAGGCAGGAATTTCAACTGAATCCAGCTGCAAAGGTTCAAGGAACTATGCAACTTGGACTGTAGCCCATTTTATACTGACTCATATTTCATCTTCATTTTCTGTTTGATTATAAGTGGAAGGCAAGCCTTAGTACTAAAAAAAAAAGCCCAAGCACATCCAGTGCATTCTTGTCTGTGGATATGGCTTAGTTGAAGACACTGTTGCATCACCTTGACTAGGTAGCTCTGAATAACACAAAATTACGGTGCAGTAGTGTCATTCTGAGGTAAATTTGAGATAAAGGAAGAGCAATTTTCCTTCCTTCCTTCCTTCCTTCCTTCCTTCCTTCCTTCCTTCCTTCCTTCCTTCCTTCCTTCCTTTCTCCCTAACACCAAGTTCGTGTGAAGTGTTAGTATCACTTTATAAAGTCTTGGGAAGAGCACACTCGGAATACTGCATCCAGTTTTGGTCACCACAATATAAAAAAGATCTTGAATCTCTGGAAAAAGTTCAGAGAAGAAGAACAAAGATGATTAGGAGACTGGAGGAGAAAACATTGCGAGAATTGAGCATGTCTATTCTAGTAAGAAGCTGAGAGCAGCACTCCAATATTTGAGACGCTGCCAGAAAGAAGAGGGGGGTCAACAGAGGTGGTATTCAGCCTGTTCTGACCGGTTCTGAAGAACCAGTAGTGGAAATTTTGAGTAGTTCGGAGAACGGGCAAATACCACCTCTGACTGGCCCCACCCCATCTATTCTCTGCCTCCCAAGTCCCAGCTGATTGGTTGGGTCTTCTTTGGTTGGGCATGCATGTTAGACGCCCGTGCTCTTCCCACCCCCCTGCGCATGCGTGTGGGACCCCTGTGCTCCCCCTGCCCCTTTGCTTTCTCCATGTGCCCCGCCCCCCATGCATGCGTGGCAGATACCCGAAAATCAGCTGGGTGGCGGGAGGCGCGCAGGCATGTGCAGTGGAACTGAGCTGGGGTGATGACTCGCGTGCCCACAGAGATGACTTTGCATGCCGCTTCCGGCACATGCGCCACAGGTTCGCCATCATGGATCTGTCGGTTTGCTTTCTTGGCTCTTCAGAGTATTCTCAGAAATCTTTTCTCAAACACCAAAGTTCAAATTATCACTAGTGTTTCTATCTTGCTTCTTCAAAGTCCAACTTTCCATAAAGTGTCACGGGGTATATCCTGGCTTACATATTTTTCAGGATTCAGCAGGTAAATAATATGGAGAAGACAAGTAGATCCATTTTTGAGTGGACCAACCCTTTGGAAAAGCAGTCAAGATCTCGCTCTTTCTCTAGGCTTATTGGCCAAGAGGAGCTAAGTTCCCATTATGCATGCGGGTATGTGTGTGGGTGTACAATAAATTTTTACTTAAGCTTTATTGTGCTTGACTTACATGTGCTGTTTTTCTTTTTTACTTTGTTGAGGGATATTTATATACCGCCTAGAGTAATTTGTTTGAGGTAGGCAGCCATATAAACAATCTAAATTAGTAAACAACTCTTGGTTTTTCTTCTTTCTTCTTTCTTGGTTTTTTTTCTTCTTTCTTCTTACTACCCTTATATACACTACCGTAGTTCTAACTCTGCCTGTGGTCATATATATTTTCAAACTTTAGGCAAATCTCTTGTTTTCTTCAGTTGACCTCAGTAATAAACATCCTCTTTTTGGGGGAAATTCGTAGGAAGCCACTGTGAGCCTGGATCCAGGGTTTGTTTCAGCTTATAATTGATCATTGTTGCAGGACACCAGATTCATTATAGTTTGTTTTTGCAGAATTGCATTGTTATTTATGTATAACATTTATCAACTTTTTCCAGTCCAAGTTCCAAAGTATGAATAAAGCAAATTAAAACAATTTTCAATAAAGCTATGTGATAATTTGAAAAAATATCTTGTACATCTTAAAAACATAAACGAGCAAAAGCCCTTAACCTAGGATGAAACATAAAGATAAAAACAACAAGTAGAAATCACTTTAGAAGTGACAGTTTTTTCAGTGTGAATTATCTCTTTTGTTGTACTTTAGTTTTCTCTTTTCTTTTTTTTTTTTAAAAAGCAATGGAAAGGATATGTGTACATCTGAAGACAAACTTATATAAAACTTTTCAAGGGGTTTATAGTAATTGGCTCTACACCAGGAGTCGCCAACCTTTTGGACCTCAGGGACCACCAAACTCATAATTTTAAATCCTGCGGACCACTAATATGAATTTTAACTGACAGTGGCTTGCTGACGTTGGTGGGAAAGTCGATCCCGTATTCCAGAGCTGCAGTAGCCATAGGACTGGCCCTTTGGTCATCCCGGAGCAGCTGCTCTTCCCCCCGGGTGCACTGGCCTGCCATGGACTGGAGGAGCTATTCCAGGATGACCAAAAGGCCAGTTTTGTGACTACTTTAGCTCTGGAATATGGGACCGACTTTCCCACTAATGTCAGCAAGCCACCCTGGGCGGATTTCCCTCCCCCGCCATTGGTCTTACCTTCCAGTTCCAGCTTGCATGGATCTACTCAAGATAAGGTTTGCATTCAGCTGGAGGGTGGAGCCAGCAGCTCGGTGGGCCATGTGGGTGGCACAGCCTTGTGTTCCTGCGCACTCTGGATTAATTGCTTTGGGGGGGAACATTTCTCTGAGGACCACCAAAATTTTCTTGTGGACCACCAGTGGTCCCCGGCCCACCAGTTGGCGACCACTGTTCTATACAATATTCTTCTGCATTTTCTTTGTTTTTTAAAAAAAAATAAAAGTACAGCGACTTGTGGTAATTAATTAAAAGACACTGTGCCTAACATGTTCATTCAGTTTCTCTGTTTAGCTAAGGAAATACTGACTTGCCCACAATTCTTTTTATTATAATAATAGCAATAACGACAACAATAATAATGTAAAGTAGTCCTCAACTTAAGACCACAATGGAGCCCAAAATTAATGCTGCTAAGAAAAACATTTGTTGAATAAATTTTGCCCCATCTTGCAACCTTTCTTGTCACACCTTCTTGTGAAGTGAATCATTGCAGTTGTAAGTAATGTTGTTGTTAAGTGAATCTGGCTTCCCCATTGGTTTGGATTTTCAGGAGATCACCCAAAAAAGCTGATCACATGACCCCCCCACCCCCTGGACACTGCAATTTGTCATAAACATGAACCAGTTGCCAAGCGGCCAAATTTTGATCATGTGGCCATGGGGATGTTGCAACAGTCTTTAAGTATGGAAAAACACTCCAAAGTCACTTTTTCCCAGCGCCGTTGTAACTTTGAATAGACACTAAATCAACTGTTATGAGTCAAGGAGCACCTGTATACGCTTCTAAGATGGACTCATCCTGCATCAGAATTTTTTAAAATATATATATATATATGTTGTGACTCTGGGATTTGAATCTGGTCCGTCAGCAGATGTGAGCTCGAGTGAAGAGGATCTGGCACTGAGATTTGAGCCTGCATTGTTGACTGATTTTGAAGATAGCCAGGATGAGGAAGTGGCCTTAGCTATGAGAGACGAACCTAATTTATTGAAGGGGTCAGAGTCCTCCCCCAAAGATCCCTCTCTGATTACACAGCAGCCGGGAACAGATAATCAGGAAAATGTGCGAGAGGTTTCAAGTGAGGAAGAGGGCTTTGAGGGATCTTGGCTTGACATGAGAAATAGATGGAGATTGAGACGTCAATCTCAATTGGGAAAGAAGCATCAAACCAGTGATTAATGAGACTAACACGCCCTCTTTAGGGGATAAAAGGAAACAGATTGGCTTGAGAAATTTGCCAGAAGCAAAGTGTATTGTTGGAGCAAAAGTACTGTGAAGATTCTTGGAGGCATTGTGATTTATAGGCACTTCAGGATTGCCAAACAGACTTCAGAATTACTGCTGAGGACTGGAAAAACCTCAGCAGTTATCTTTGTTGGGGTTTGTTTTTCGTTGCTTGTATTTTTGGAACTTTAGAGTTTTGATTGCTCACCTGTGGATACAGGTGAGACATAACACACACACATATATATATATATATATATATATATATATATATATATATATATATA
>NW_020769320.1:16526832-16573920 GCF_900518735.1 Pseudonaja textilis | reverse complement strand
ATATATATATATATATATATATATATATATATATATATATATATATAGTCAACCTAAAATATAATGTTCCTTCTGGTCACATTAGACTGAATTACCTTTCTCTCGAAAGATGATTCAGTGTATCACAGAGCTTTATTTTATTTTGTCAAGCATGTATTTGATAATATATATAAGTATAAACATGATTATTCATACAGGAAATAGATACGAATAAAAGGGAAACATTAGGACAGGGATGGTAGGCACATTGGTGAGCTTATGCACGTCCCTTACAGTGTGCAGCAGCAGCCAAACAAGCTAATGCAGTCCTAAATTGTATTAAGAGAGGGTTACAATCGAGATCAAGTGAGGTACTAATACTACTCTATAAAGCCTTAGTAAGGCCACACCTAGAGTACTGCATCCAGTTTTGCTCACCACACTATAAAAAAGATGTTGAGACTCTAAAAAAAAGTACAGAGAAGAGCGACCAGGATGATGAGGGGACTGGAGACTAAGGCATACGAAGAACGGTTACAGGAACTGGGCCTGGCTCGTCTAGTGAAGAGAAGGACCAGGGGAGACAGGATAGCAGTCTTCCAATATTTGAGGGACTGCCACAGGGAGGAGGAAGGGGGTCAAGCTATTTTCCAAAACACTCGAAGGCCAGACAAGGAATAATGTATGGAAACTGATCCAGGAGAGATTCAACCTGGAAATAAGGAGAAACTTTCTGACAGTGAGAACCATCAACCAATGGAACAGAATTTTTGCCCTCAGAAGTTGTGGGAGCACCATCACTTGAGACCTTCAAGAAGAGATTGGCCTCCCATCTGCCAGAAATGGTCCCCGCTTGGGCAGGGAGTTGGACTAGATTACCTATAAGGTCCCTTCCAACTCTGATTATCTGTTATCTGTTATTTGGTCACATTAGACTGTATTACCTTTCTTTCGAAAGATAATTCATTGGATCACAGAGCTTTATTTATTTTATTTTGTCAAGCATGCATTTGATAATATATATAAGTATAAACATGATTAATAACACATGAAATAGATACGAATAAAAGGGAGACATTAAGACAGGGACGGTAGGCACATTGGTGCACTTATGCACGCCCCTTACAGACCTCTTAGGAAAGGGGTGAGGTCAACGGTACACAGTCTGAGGTTAAAGTGTTTGGGGTTAGTGGAAGAAACCACAGAGTCAGGTAGAGTATTCCAAACATTGACTGGTTTACATTTAAAATTCAGTCCATTGACATCAGGATCCGAATCATAACTCATTGAGCAGCCACCATGGATCTGTTTTACTTTCTGATCTAGTTTATGGAAAAATAAAATGAGTTCATCCCATATATTTGCTGCAACTCCTGATATCTGCTACATTTCATTCAGAAAGAAGCATCATTCCTCACAAACATTTTTAAAAACAACCAGGGGTGGGATTCAAATGTTTAAACAACTGGTTATGTAGGAATGGCTAGGTGGGTGTGGCTAGGTGGGCGTGGCCATGTGACTGAGTGGACATGGCTGCTTCTTTTTTTTGCACCCCCCCCCCCCTTCCGGTTTTGGGCCTCCTAGGCCCCAGGGAAGCCTCCAGGGGGGTGTTTTTGCTCCCAGGAAGCTTCCCTGAGGCCCAGAAAGGCAAAACATGGAGCGCAGGGGGACGCAGTCCCCCCCCGCACTCCCTGTGCCCCCTTTTGCCTCCTGGGCCTCAGGAAAGCCTCCTGGGTGAAGCAGTAAAACGGCGAGGGGAATCCTGGCACAGCTGATCATCGGAACAGCTGATAGTCGGGAGGAGAAAAAAAATAAATACTTTAAGGAGAATGCAGTCAGCGATGTTGGGCATGCATGCAATGTTGCGCATGCACAATAAGGACTGACTGGGTGGGGAGGGGAGGGGAGGGGCAGGCAGAGAGGGGCATGGACAGCCACGGGCACGATTTGCCGGTTCTCTGAACTGCGCAGAATCATAACAACCGGTTCTATAGAACCAGTCTGAACCGGTAGAATCCCACCCCTGACAACAACCCTTCCTCATCCCATACCTGTCTGAAGTGTGACCCCATGAGCGGTTTCCTATTGTTATAAACGGCATCACATTCTGAGGTATATTAAAAAAATTGTCTTTTTTTCCTGATACAACCAAAAAGGGGAAGGAAAAAGAAATATATGCAATTATAAAAGAAGGAAAAAGCAGAAACGGAAAAAAAACAAACATACCAGACATACGGTATATTTATCGACATCAATAAAATGATGCCAAGATCCATTACAATTTGCAGCTTAGGGTGAAACTATGGAGTCTTTGGTGCTCTCTGAGTTTTGGCGGCTTGCTTGCAGACATTTCATTACCCAATGAAGGAATATCTGCAGATGTTCCCTAGTAGGTAATGAAACATCTGTAAGAAAACTACCAAACTCAGAATACCCTGAGGGCTCCACATGATTCATTAAAATCTTCCATAGTTGATCTACAGCATATTCATCAACTCTGCAAACCACTGAATAATTGGGACCATATGGGGCTGCATGGCTCTTAAAATGTCTGAGCTGTTAAAGGCTCATGGCTGAGAAAAGTGCACTAACGGAGAATGGAGAATCTTGGATTGGAGGGTTGAATGAGATCATGCAACCCCTGAAAACATCCCAGCTTGGATCTTCCTGTTTCTCGAATTCCAGAACCATGTCCTTCAACCAGATTTGATTGTCTCCAAACACCTCCATTAAGTGGATTGAACTGAAACAGAACATTTATTGCTCTTTATGGCCAAATGACTATCAGCAAAGAAAAAAGACCTTTTAATCCCATGTGGAATCCCTCGGGTGAACTGCTCTTGCCAAATCTCTCTTTCAAGACAGCATCTTATGTTTATCCAGTTCCCTGAGACATTCATCAGGTCTTCTATTCACCAGTACGCATTGCCAAATTTCCACACTTCTGGGAAGATAAAAAGTTTTAAGCATTTGTTTAAGGAAGATATCTGCTGTCTCAGATTTACAAATAGCATTTTAGGAGTTACATTTACTCTATTTAAATAGTATAGATCGGTTCCCATTTCGGCTAGCTTGCAGCATAGCCGGTACTGGAAAATGTGCATTCCACATCACTTAATTCTAATACAGTTGTAGGAAAACTGAGTCGAGTGGCAAATATTTCATGCTAGTTGGGATATATACTCAACAGGACAATTCTCAGGTAAACAGATTGTAGAGCACAGTAATGTATAAAATATGAAGATTGCCTTATTAAATCTATTTTGGCTAGAGATAATTTCTTATTGAAGCTCCTAGTGGGATGGAGTTACAGTCTGGCTAAGGAAGCCATGTTAATTCAAGGCATATCAGCTAAGAAGGAAGATCAACTATCTAGCATAATGTTAGACTAAAATTTGGAGAAATGTCAATCTCAAAGCATGTTCCCCTTTCAGCATTTTGAAGGTGAATGCTTTGAAAACTCCTTTTTTTACGCGAAACTCAAAGTTAACATCCCTTTTCTGATAGCGGATTCCATACCTTAATTGTACACTGTGTAGAGAATGTGTACTTCTCCGTTCAGATCTCACTGCTTATTAATTCCCAAATTTTAATAGAAAGCGAGCGGCATGTTCTTCGTGTTCACTGAATAGGTTGGAATGATATAGTCAGAAAGTTGAAAGAGGCCTCAGTTCAACCCCCTCATCGTGTAGGGCTGTAATCCAAATTAGACCATCCAGGACAGAGATGTAGATCTAACCTCTACTTTGTATATATAGTGAAAGGGAGCCCACCACTGCCCCATATTTATTGCACTCTTTAACTGCCCCTATTTATTCTATTTATTTATTTGATTTGTCAATCGCTTACAAGATAATAGGTGTAAGTATAAACATGAGTAAAAATACAGGAAATAGGTACAGATAAGTGGGGAAAATAGGACAGGGACGGTAGGCACGATGGTGCACTTATGCACAATTTATTTATTGTTAAGAAATTTGTTGTTAAGAAATCAGGGGTCTTTTCCCAAATTGAATTGGAATCTCCTAACCCAGGGTGGGCAACTATGCCCCTTTATGTGGACTTCAACTCCCAGAATTCCCCAGCCAGCTATGCTCAGGGTTCACTGGTCCTAAAAGGACAACGGAGAAGAGAATTTTATCTTCTGTGTGCAACATCCTTCTGGGTATTTGAATTAGGTTGAGAATTCTTAGCCGCTGCTATTATGAAAGGCTTTTAGGAACCCTAGAAATGAACAAGCTCCTTCTCTTAGCCAGATCATCAACTCTCCACCCCCATGAAAATGTTGTTAGGCCAAAGGTTTGTAATGCAAAACATACAGCTCTGAAACGGAATTGCAGGAACAGCGATGACCCAGCTGGGAGAACTAATCATAGTCCTTCCACCTCAAGCCAGAAAAGGGAGGGCTAGTCATAAGTCGCCCCAACTATTTGGAAGAGAGAAAAGCCATTTTAGAAAAGAACCAGCTGTTTCAAATTAAACTTCTTGTTGCTGCTCAACCTACCAGGTTTCAATTCTATTGGAGTGAATGGCTCGAATGAATGAATGATTTTTAATTTTTTTTGATAGAAAATAGAAAGGGCACAGAGAGAGCTTCTGGCTGGACTGGATCTATTATATGTTTTAACAAGTAAAATAGCGCCTTTTTATGGGGACCCTGGAACTTACTCTTCTTCCAAAGAGCAATGGCAAAATTAAGGGAGTGAGATCAAATTAAGTAGCCATCATGTTAGCAAAAAGAGGAGTGAATAATAGGACATCACCTGACATTTCTAAAAACAAGCCATACATGTAGTGATGACTCTCAGGTTGTGGAGTTGGGATGGTAATAATCAGAAGACCTGTGACTACTAATTGATAAAGTAAATTGATAGTTTAGTCAGGGGTGGGATTCAAATTTTTTAACAAGCAGTTCTGTGGACATGGCCCGTTGGGTGTGGCCAGTTGGGTATGACCATGTGACTGGGTAGGCGTGGCTTTTTTTGAAGCATCCCTCCCCCATTTATTTGGGGCCTCCTGGACCTCAGGGAAGCCTCCTGGGAGGTGTTTTTGCTCCCAGGAAGGCAAAAAATGGAGCATGCGGGTGGGGGGGGGGGGTGTCGCACAGCAAAACCCACCGGTGTGCCCCTTTTTGCCTCCTGGGCCTCAGGGAAGCCTCCTGGGTGAAGCAGTAAGACAGCATGGGGGATCCTGGCACAGCTGATAATCAGAACAGCTGATCGTCGGGAAAGGGAGGGAAAGAAATACCTTAAGGAGTGACTGGGTGGGGGAGAATACAGTCAGAGATGTTGGGCATGAATGATAAGGACTGAATGGGAGGGGAGGGGGGGGCAGGCAGAGAGGGGTGGGGCCAGCCAGGGGAACATTTTGCCGGTTCTCTGAACTGCGCAGAATCATAACAACCGGTTCTATAGAACCGGTTCAAACCAGTAGAATCCCACCAGGGGTGTCAAACTCATATCATCACAGTAGCATCACGTGATATATCAGGACTTCCCCCCCCCCTTTGCGAAACTGGGTGTGGACTTGGCCAGCACGTAATGCATTTGGTTCACAAGCCGGGAGTTTGACAGCCCTGGTTTAGTCTTTTGCCTTTTGAGATGGCAAATACTGATGTAGTTCTAATAATACCGTGTTTCTCCAACAATACGGCCTCCCCCAATAGGAAGTCCCAGCACGTTTTATAGGCATAAAATGAAATTAAGCCCCTCCCCCCAAATTAAGGCCGATATTAAACTTGCGAAATGGGGGGAAGGGCAGGGGGGGGGCTTGCTGTTAGGAAGTACTTTTGTTGCATACCCGGATATGGTGCTGCCTGCATTGACCTCGGCGTTGGTGGGGCAGTTCGTATCGGGAGACCTTCCGCCACCATTGCTTACCCTTCTCCATGTGCTGCCGCGGCATTTAGAGCAACGCCGCGGTGTTTGGCGCAGCCACACATAGCCAAACAGGGCTCCTCCCTGCAACTGGAGCCCAGCGGAGACACTCGGCAAAGCCTATTCTTTTAAAAATGACGCCCAACTTTCCAGACCACCCTTAAGAAAAATTTGGTCCTATATGCCAACTGTAGACCTCAGCCATCCAAAGAAATGCATTGGGCCCATCCCTCAAAAGGTTCTCTAAAGTTCAGCAAAAACTCAAATATAGTTTTCAAGTGGCGTGGACAGTGACTACCTTCTGGCTTCACAGCCGTTGGAGGAACAACCAACTGCCAGCTATCAATAATTTTTAAAGTACCTGCACTAAAAGTTGATTCAGGAAATAACCTTTTGTAGCAGTTCAGAAATCACAGAAGAAAGAATGAGATGAAGAATTCAACTAGGACACCAGGAAGAGAGAGATAAAGCTAAAACCAATGAGTATAATTTCATTGTTAGTCATAAACTTACTCAAGTATCAAATACTATGGCATGAAGAAATACCGCCCTGGAGAGCATCCATCAGATAAGGAAATCTGGATCCAAGTCATGTGCTTCAACAGAGCTGGCACTTCTCCTGACATATCCCCTGTTCCTCTTGACACATAATAGAAACCAGATGTTAGAGTCACTCTTAGCCAAGAATGTGAGCAAGACATTATTTTCAGAGATAGACAATAGTAAAAGCATGGACCTTAAGGGTTTTTCTCCCACGTGGTCTCTCGTGATCTGCAGGGCAATCATTCCCAACTATTGGACCAGTAAGCCTGAAGGTCCTCTGTGGATTTGGCCCTACTGTGGGGCTCATTTCTCAAGCCATAATATCAGCACCTCATGTTCTGCCAAAGATGCAATAAATGCTTTCAGAGAGAATGATGCATTGCCTGCACCATAGCTGTTTACCACTTGGGGCAAATGATGGATAAATGACCTGGTAGCTTTTCTTGCATTATATGGTCCATGGAGAAGAGAGCATTGGAGCCAGAACCGTTAGCTTTATCAACTCATCCTTCTCTTGCTGATCTTCTCCTGTGAGCTGATAAGACTGACAGAGGACCTTTTAGCATGTTCTACATCAAAGGCTGGTGAAGAGTTCTGACAGCCTGGATGTCAGGGCTGTAAATAAACCATTAATCACCCTGTTGTTCCCTGGAATAAACTCTTCCCAAAGGCCATGAACCTTCTTACAGGTCACTAATATAAACCACATCTTCCTTAGTTCAAGAGTGAATTAGTGGGGTGGCTGTGATGTCAAATCTTTCATGGTGGGCTTGCTCCTTGTCATGATGACATGCCATTACTTTCATTTTAATGCCAGGTCAGTGTTACGCTTCCCAAGATTACCCACGGCCCATGAGCAAAGGGGAGGTTTCAGTGGGTTAAATAAATTAAGATCAATTTCACAGAAAGTTCATCAAAGTGATTTTGTTTTGTTTTTTGTGGCATATTTACATGTGGGCACATCACCTGTTTGATTAAAGAACAGGTTATATCCAAGATTATTACCAAGAAAATAATCTTTGCTGACAGAATCTCTTGCACTAAACAGCAAATGAAGTATTCATTTTTAATTACTTAATTTACTTAAGTAATTGAATTTAATTACTTAACTTTTTGTCAGGTTTTATGTATTGTTTATACCAGGGGTATCCAACCTTGGTAACTTTAAGACTTGGGGACTTCAACTCCCAGAATTGCCCAGTTAGCCAGTTGCCATGGTTGAACACCTCTGGTTTATACAAAGCAAAGTACAATCATTGTAGAGATAAACACCTTAATGTTTAAGACAGTTTTCTAATCAGTTTTCATGAATTCGTATCAGCCAATAATGAAACAACAACATTCTTCAGCTTTGTTCCCATTCCATATTTTTTACATGGTCAGGTATAAGCCAGACAAATTACCTTAGTGATTATTCTGGTGGTACCCAATCATACTAACCAGATCAATATGTACCACCTGGGATTAGGGAGTCTCCAGGAATTGCCAACTGTGTGTAAGAGAGGACTAGTAAGGCTTCATTATAACTCTTGGTTGAACTCTGCTTCGTTATAATTCTATAACTCTTCATTATAGCATTGACAGATAGGCAGGACTGTAGGTTGTCTACTCAGGATTCCTTCTTTGGGGTGGGGTGGGCTCTTTGAATAGCCAGGAGAAGAATGACTTGCTTAGTTAAATCCAACCAACTTATTGTGGCCTTGGGACCAGATACAGTGAAATATCCCATAGTAGAACTGCTTTGTTTTGCTTCCATTCAGTTGTGCCCAATTCTTGGAGTTGGGCAGAGTTGGATAACAAATTGCTACAGTTTTCTTGCCAAGGTTCTTCAGAAGTGGTTTGACATTGCCTCTTTCCTAGGGCTGAGAGAGAATGGTTGGCCCCCCCAGTTGGCTTCATGCCGAAAATAGCACTAGAATTTAGAATATTTTTATTGGGCATTCTACCAGAAAAATACAGTATGATCAGGAGATTATATACTTGATTTTACATGCACTAACTGCAGCTAGAATTGTATATGTTCAACAATGGAAGTGTGATGAGATCCCAACAGATGAGAAGGTAATTAAGAAAATATTAGAATGTGCAGAAATGGATAGACTAACGCTTACTATCAAGGACAAAGAAGAAATGAAATACTTTTTGACATGGGACTTATTTTATTGATGGCTAGACAATAAAAACAGAAGTTAGAAAGAAAGGGACATAAAAAGGGTAAATGTTAAAATGGAAATTTGTTAAAATGGACAAACAAAATATTACTGTTACTACAGTAGTAATGTTATTGTGATACATGTTATTGTAAATATCCTGATTGTGATTGCCTAAAAATAACTGTACCCAGACAACACACTGTTCAATTGAAATGAAATTTTTATATATTATACTAATAAAACAAAAAGAACTTTTAAAAAAAGAATTCAGAATCTCTGGTTTTCCACCTGATGTCTAAACCACTACACAAAATGGCTCCCTCAGTAGATCTGTTAGATACATCTATATACATCTATAAAACATATAAACAATGATTATAATCCAACTTAAAAATAAGTAACATATATAATAAAACTAGCATTATAAAGTAATGAGTGAATTGATGGTATCAGTCAATTATTGTTAATCTCCAAGTCCTTTCAACAGCCAATTATGTTTATGTGCATATTATAAAAGATCCAAACTTTGGTATAATAATTTCTATCAAGGCTAAATGCAATAAATTCTGTTCCTCAGGAACATTCTTTGTTTCTCAACTACTTCAGATTCAGAATTTGAAACAGAAGAAAACGCAGGCAGCTTTGAGAGAATTGGAGGAATTTAATTTCAGCAAGAAAACTTTAGAAATCTACTTGGAGAACTGGATATGCAAAACAGGTTAGCTGTCCAAATGTGGATTTCCCCCACAATATTAAATAATAGGATGGGGTTGATTTCACTCTTGCTTGGCCGGATCTCACTGAAGTTAAATTTAACATCCTTGGGATTAAGCTGTCTGGACTAAGTAGTAATCCCCCTTTTGCTGTTCTCCCCACTGACCCAATTAAAAGTCTTATGGGGAAAACGATAGCCGTTCATTCCCCCCTTATTTGTATACAATAAAGTGAGCAAAGCTACCCTTCTGGATATCACAGAAATATAATTTTTAAGGGAAAATACCATACAGAACCCGATTGATAAGAGATATATGATATAAAATAGCTATTAGAAGCTGAATGTTATAATTGTACAATGTATAAATTAAATGTTTAATGAGATTTGAAAGGATAATAATTATAAGATATAAAGGTGACATACTCTATTTGGTAATTATAGGAGAAAACTTGCTTTGTAACTGCCTGGAAGCAAGGGAACTTTTCCTCTTTCCTTTCGGGATGATGATGAAAAAAGAATGTATAAAATTGTAAACGGGACAGACAAAAGTATAAGTAAAATGACTATGAAGATATAGAAAGTTAGAAAAAGACATGTAATAGAATTAGGAAGGAATGAGATAATTACAAAATAAGGCTGAGGAAAGTAAGGGAAGGAAAAATCAATGAGAAATTTATAAATTAGTGATAAGATATGAAATTGAATACAAAAGATGAATATATAACTGAGATTATATCTGTATGGAGATGTGATAACCTGGAATCATGCTGTCCTCTAAAAAAAAAGATGTTCTATTTTTATTATGTTTTGTGAAAACTCAAATAAATTTTTTATTAAAAAGAAAGAAACATAATTCTGTTGACTTACACTTTAAAAGATGTTCTACAAAAGAGAGTAATAACCTGCTTCATTGGAGCGGGGAGGAGTTGAGACAGAGTATGACCATCAATGGTTCTGTTGCAAACATCTTCTTGATCTTCATCCTAGGACTAGGGGTGACATGATAGCAATATTCCAGTATTTGAGGGGCTACCACAAAGAAGGGGGGGGGGTCAACCTATTCTCTCAAACACCTCAAGGCAGGAGAGGAAGCAATGGATGGAAACTAATCAAGGAGAGAAGCAACCTGGGATTAAGGAGAAACTTCTTAACAGTGAGGACAATTAACCAGAGGAACAGGTTGCCCTCAGAAGCTGTGGGTGCTTCATCCCTGGCGGTTTTTAAGAAGAGACTGGACAGCTACTTTTGTCTGAAATGGTATAGGTCTCCTGCTTGATCAGTGAGTTGGACTACAAGACCTCCAAGGTTCCTTTGAGCTCTATTCTGATTAAAAATTTAAAAATCCAGTGGGATCCACATGTAGCAGAACCTACATGTGTAAGTAGAATCATGCTCAGATAGATGTTTAAGATCCAAACAGATTAGCAAAGCATATTGTTAAGCCCTTGTCAGAGTCTGATTCTGACGGGGAGGTTGAACAGCTGACAGCAAGTGGGAGTGTGGCTCTGGTGGCTGTGGAAGAAACGGGGGAAGGGCACAGTCCGCCTGGGCATTCAGAGGAAGACCCAGGGCCATCCTGTCTTCATCATAGGGCACGCAGGGAGGAACGGAGAAGGGAGCAACGTGGCTTATGGGAGAGAAAAGGGCCCTGATCCCTTTCATTAGTTGCAGCTGGGAGAACAGGATATAAGAAGGGCGTTTGCACACAGCACCTTGCTGGAAGCAAAGTGTGCATCATCTTTGTTGTGGCTTATCGGGGTTTTGGCTTCCTCCCAACTGTTTGTGCTTTGTTATCTTGTGGAAGTCTGCAATTTATTATCCTGGCCTGTCGTGTTAATTACTTCAGCGTGGTTTGTGTTGGTTTTTTTTTATTTCTAATTTATCTGTACTTTGGGTTCGGACTGCATTTCTTCCCTTCGTAGACTGTTTTTGGAAGAGTTGGATCTCCAGCCGAGGATAACTGTACACTGGGGGCCAAGTTGGAGGTATTAAAGGGACTTTACCTATTTTTGTGACTTTGTTGCCTTTGTGCAACACCCCGGGTCTTCACACATATTACAGAAATCATATGCAGTCCTGGTGGAGGTGAGGAAAAGGAGGTTGCAAGGATGGGGTGAAGGGAACAATATCAGTCATTTCTTTGAAGAAAACAAAGCAAAAGGAACAAAACATGAGTCTCCTGTTCATTACATTTAATCCTGATGCTGTTAGTGATCTATAGGGTAAACATTGCAAAGAGCTGATGCTTCCAAAGCTGCCTTGTCAGCACATTTCACGTATAAATATGCAGTAAATATCCTTGCCATGGATGTAATCTGCGGATTGTTTCTTTAAAAAATAATGATTTGTAGATATCTAAAGAGGCCCAGAAATGGGAAATCCGCCTGGAAGATTTGTAAAATAAGTCTCCTAAACTCGGAGGGCTGATGTGGTGTGGCTGTGCCTACCTTTTCTGAAATCAACAGTGATCTCTTTAGTTTTTCCTCATTGTGAACCAGTGGTGGGATTCAAAAATGTTTACTACTGGTTCTGTGGGCGTGGCTTGGTGGGCGTGGCCATGTGGCTGGGTGGGCGTGATTTGTTTTTGCTTTTTTGCAGCCACCCCCCCCACCCATTTTGGGGGGGGGGGCTTCTGGGCCTCAGAGGAGCCTCTCTTTTTGCTCCCATAAGGCTCCTCTGAAGCTCAGGAGGAAAACAAACAGAGCATGGGAGAGGCACGCAGCACTTCTCCACGTTCCATTTTGGGAGCTTCCTGGCCTCGGAAGAGCCTCTGGGGGGCATTTTTGCTCCCCTGAGGCTCAGGAAGGCAAAAAATGAAGGGGGCGGTTGAGCCATTTTTTGCCTTCCCGGGCCTCAGCAAGGGGAATCCCGCCACAGCTGATTGTACATACAGCTGATTGTCGGGAGCGGGGAAAAAAAAGAAAGAAATACCTTAGGCGAACATTAGGTGGGCGGGGTGAAGTGAGCATCGGGCAGGAGGGTGACCGGGTGTGGGGCGTAGCCAGCCAGAACTTACTTTCAGTTTGGTGACCCACACCAAATCCTTGCTACCGGTTCGCCCGGGCCGGTGCAAGCCGGCTGAATACCACCAGTGTTGTAAACATAGTAAAATGTACAAAGATCATTATCAATTTCAGAAAAGGCAGACATAGCCACACACCTCTCTGTGTTAATGATTCACCTGTAGAGGTGGTTAGCAGCATCAAGTTTTTGGGTGTGCAACTAACAAATAGGCAAGCTTAGTCACTCAAGAGTGAGACACTGGTGAAGGGCATAGCAGCGCCTACATTTTCTGTATGCATATGAGAAAAGCACATTTTTTGGTGTGGCACCAATTACAAAGAAGATGAGAGAAGGCTGGCTCTGCTGTTATGGACATGTCCACAGAGTAGCACCTTCCACCATTGCCAACACAGCCTACCAACTAGAAGTCTACCTACTAGAAGTCAATGGCTGGTGACCTTGTGGGCATCCAAAACAGATGGCAAGACACCATCAACAAAGCTATGCGAGCTGCGGGCCTGCACCCTGAAGACACAGCTGACCATCAGTGGTGGGATTCAAATATTTTTACCACTGGTTTGGTGGGCCTGGTTTGGTGGGAGCACTTTGCACATGGGCACACACTTTGCATGCACACGTGCACCAAGCACACAGTTTGCACAGGCGCAGAGGCATTCTAACTCACCTCTGGGAAACCTACACGTTCCCGGTCGCTTCAGCAGCTGCCGCACAGCACTATTCTGTGCTGCGCAAAGCAGCTGCGCTTCAAATTCAGCGGATAAAAGTGAGTATGGGAGCCCGGGTGGGCAGGTGGGCCCAACGGCAGAGCAGCAGAGAAAACCAGTTCAGTCTCCGCTGTTCATTGCTGCTTCTGGCTCACCAGAACTGGGCCGAACCGGTAGAATACCACCACTGCTGACCATACAAAATGGCATTCAGTGATCTGAAAACCAGACCCTGCACTGCAGAAATCTGCTAGGAAGAAGAAGAAGATGAGAAAAGTACATCTTCCTTCCTCTGTCCTCACCACTTTCTATAAAGAGATGATTGAGAGCATCCTGTCGTATTGCATTATTTTCTGGTTTGGAAGCCTTACTGCTTCGGTCAGGAAGGCTGTGCAGAGAGTGGTGAGGACAGCAGAAAAGATAATTAGCAGTTCCCTCCCTTCTATCCAGGACATGGCACAGAAGAGATGCTTGAACAAGGTGCACAGGATTGTTAGGACACTACACATCCTTTTCTCAACCTGTTTTTCTTGCTACCTTCTGGGAGGGAGCTTCTTGATGTCCGAAGCAGAAAATCCAGATTTGGTCACAGTTTTGTTTCATTTAGCATCAACCTTGTGAACTCACACGCTTCCTCTTTCTGCTATGCATTCAAAATGGACAATGATTAATATACGTGTGTGTGTGTGTGTGTGTGTGTGTGTGTGTGTGTGTGTGTAGATCAGGGGGCCTCAAACTTGACAACTTTAAGACTTGTGGACTTCAACTCCCAGAATTCTTCAGCCAGCTATCCTGGCAGTTGAAGCCCACAAGTCTTAAAGTTGTCGAGTTTGGAGACCTGTGAGATAGATAGATAGATAGATAGATAGATAGATAGATAGATAGATAGATAGATAGATAAAGAAAGAATAGATCGATAGGATAGATAGATTGGATATATGGATGGGATAGATAATAGATGGATAGGATTGATGGATAGATTTATAGATGGATGGATAGATTTATAGATGGATGGATAGATTTATAGATGGATGGATAGATAGATAGATAAAGAATAGATAGATAGGATAGATAGATAGATTGGATAGATGGATAGGATAGATAATAGATAGGATAGATGGATAGATGGATGGATAGATAAGATAATCATGTGTATATGTGTGTTATGTATATGTACAGGTAGATATATATCATATTTTCTCTTGAGGCAACAGAATTTTATTTTTAATGTGGGCCAGTGTGCTCACAGTAAAAAAAAATGGCAAAAAAGATTATCTTATCTTATTTGCTTTTAGCTACATCTAAACTATGCTGGCTGGGGAATTCTGGGAGTTGAAGTCCACTCATCTTAATAGTTGCCAAGATTAGGAAAAAAAACCAACGATCAAATGCCTTAAATATTGCAGAGACCGTTTTATTGCAAGATGATACGTCCATCGGTTGAGAGCAACTTTTTTGGGTTTTTCCTTCTGACAACGTGACCCCACCCAAATAGCCAATTCATTCCTGGCAACAAGGATGATATGCCAACGCCCTCCTTGCCTTCACACAGATTGTGTTGATCTCTTAGCTAAAGATAATATGCGATTTAAATATGTGATCACATGCTTGCTGTGTTTCTCCAGGGGATACGGCTGCTTTAGTGATATTTGTTCAAAGGGAGAAAAGTGGAGATGTGGGGCTAGGAATAATCATGAGTACTCATATCTAATGACCTAAGCGCCAGAGCTCACTGTAACAGCATTGCCAAAATGGCATTAAGAGTTGTAAAATCTAATCTTACAAAGCTTCTCCTCTGGAAATATTGAATTGCTAACTAGGGCATACAAAACCTTTGCTAGACCAATACTTGAATATAGCTCATCTGTCTGGAATCCACACTGTATATTGGACATTAATACAATCGAGTGAGTCCAGAAGTATTTCATGAGAAGAGTACTACACTTCTCTGTTCTCAACAGAATACCCTATATCACCAGACTTGAAATTTTGGGCTTGGACAACCTTGAACTACGCCGCCTATGGTTGGACTAAAGAATAGTACCCAAAATTATCTGCTACAATGTCCTACCAGTCAATGATTACTTCAGCTTCAACTGCAACAATACAAGAGTATACAATACATACAAACACAATGTTAACCGCTCCAAACTTAATTGCAGAAAATACAACTTCAGCAACAGAGTGGTCAATGCCTGGAATGCACTACCCGACTCCATTGTTACATTCTCCAACCCCCACTCCTTTAATCTTAAACTATCCACTATTGACCTCACCCCATTCCTAAGAGGTCTGTAAAGGATGTGCATAAGTGCACCATCATGCCTCCTGTCCCTGTCCTATTGTCCCCTTTTAATCGTACCTATTTTCTGTATTCTGACTCACATTTATACTTATACCTATTATTTTGTAAGCGATTGACAAATCAAAATAAATAAATAAAAAAAATAAAAGTTGGAATAGGAGCAGAACAGAACAGAACAGAACAGAACAGAACAGAACAGAACAGAACAGAATAGAATAGAATAGAATAGAATAGAATAGAATAGAATAGAATACTTTATTGGCCAAGTGTGATTGGACACACCAAGGAATTTGTCTTGGTGTAAATATTCTCAGTATACATAAAAGAAAAGGTAAGCAACATGCAAGCAAGCAAGCAAGCATCAATTAAATCCTGATCAAGAAAGGACATGGAAGCAAATCTTAGTATGTTACATGCACAACTGGAGAAGAAAAGAGTAAAAATATTGATCTAAGGCAATTGATGGGCACTTGGGGAATGTTCCTGGTCTGTCTTAAGAGAATTCCCACCACCAGTGCAGACCTTAATCAATTTAACTGGTTGTGTCTGTTTTTAGACTTACAAAAGAAACACAATACCGCACAGTATGAGGACTTTACATCAGCCCATTCTATTAAGCACTAAAATAACCCCAGAAAACCTGATCTATAGAAAATTGGAGCTGTCAGCTCATTAAAGATAATTCAATTGCTTTCAGCTGAAAGCCAAATTAATTCCACTTGGTTTTGGCCTTGCCAATAACTCAACCTAGATCCCCTTTTTGGAAAATACTGAAAGAAATGTGATATTTCTCTCGAGGAATACACACATACACACACACACACACACACACACACACACACACACACACACACACACTTTTAAACAAAAGCAAGATCTATGCATGTACCCTGGAGAAATAACACTTCCTTTCTCAGTATGGCAGTGTTCATGTAAGGGATATTTTCCAAAGCACCTGAGGGCAGGACAGAAATAACTGATAGGTTACTAAAAAAGAGATCCAATATAGAATTAAAGAGGAATTTCTTGACAGCAAGAACTCCAGAGGTTGTGGGTTTTTTAAGATTGAAGAACCATTTGTTTGAAATAGTGCAGGGTTTCCTGCTTCCAACACGGGGTTGGGCTGGAAGACCTCTAAAGTCCCTTCCAATCCTATTCTATGACTTCTATGACATGGGCTGGGAGATTTCAAAAGAATATAGTCAAGGGTGTTTATTATGAAAGAAGCGGACACATATCGAGCCTCCGAATCATACCCCTTCATAAAATAGGGAGGTTATCAATGCCTTATTAATAACAACACATGAAAGGGATGAAGTACTCGATTCCATTTTGTGTGGTCCAGTGCTTATAAGGGGAGAGATAATTGCATGAATGTGCAAGCAATTAATCAGATTCTTGAATATAGTATGTGTCTCCCTGTCAGGTAGAAGCCCATTGATGATCTCAGCACTAGCTGTAATATACTATTAAGTATATTGTTCTGTTCTATTTCATTTTATTTTAATGTTTTCATTTTAAATTCTGGTCTATAACGGGAGTAAAAGATCAACTGAAAATCAGAAGTTTATCATGTCGCTGGCTAGTTTAAATGTCTCCATGCCTCCTTATATTAGTAGTTTCTCAACCAACATCATATTCAAGAGCAAACTTGGCAACTTTAAGGCTTGTGGACTTCAACTCCCAAATTCACAAGTCTTAAAGTTGCCAAGTCTGTTGAAGAGGATAAATCATAAAAGCCAACACTGCAGTAACTGAGTTAAGAAAACTTTTTTTTCCCTCCACACTCATCCCTAATGGCATTTCATATATTTTCAAATGTTAAGGTGCTGGCATTGAGAGGATTTTGGAAAGAAAGAAAAGAAATGCTTACTCTTGTCAACGGACTGAAATCACTTTGAGAATTAGACCTGTTTATCTTTAAGGTCGTTTTTTTTTTTTTAAACAAAAAAAGGTAGAAAGTTTATTGTCCTTAAATCGGGTGTGGAAGGCAGCAACAAATCAAAGACGGTATTGTGGTATTTTGAGCTTAAAACTGTTTGTGTGGCCAGCAGATGTCATTGTGTCAACCCCCACAAAAGAAAAAAAAAAGGAGGGGAAATCAAAACACCTGAGCCCTTTCTCCCTGAACCAAATTGAACTTTAACAACTTTTCAAGTGTGTTGGGTTGTTTGGGGTCATTGATTCAACTAGAGTAAACAGACCACTCCGAGGTGGGTCTTCAAGAGGTTAAGCTGTTGCCCAGGCCTGCGTCTTCATGCAGTTCTTTTTGGCTAGTTTGAAAGTGTTCTTTCTTTTCCAAAGGAAAATTAGTCTCTACTTTGCAGCTGTGTCACCAGAGTTTGGATCTATAGCCAGGATTCTCACAACACAACCGGTATGTGTGTGTGTGTGTGTGTGTTCACAACGTCCCAGAGAGGAATCCAAAATTACATTAAAGGAACTCTCACCCTAAAAGCTGCATTTGTTGGAAACAACTGGAAGCCATATGTAAGTTGTTTGGAGTTCTTTTGGAAACAGGGCTGAGAATAAAGGAATGTCTAATGTCAAAATGCACATCTGCTCCCTGGTAGTAGAAGGAGACTAGCCTGACATGTAGTGCAAAAGTTATATGTGGGGTTTGTGTGTGTGAGTATAAAAAAAAGATGTTGAGATTCTAGAAAGAGTGCGGAGAAGAGCAACAAAGAGGATTAAGGGATTGGAGGTTAAAACATATGAAGAATTGTTGCAGGAACTGGATATGTCTAATCAAATGAAAAGAAAGACTGGGGAGACATGACAGCATTGTCCCAATATCTCAGGGGCTGCCACAAAAAAGAGGGAGTCAAGCTATTCTCCAAAGCACCTGAGGGCAGGGTGAGAAGCAATGGATGGCAAAGAATTGAAGAGAGAACCAACCTAGGAGGTCATAAACAGAGGTGGGATTACATTTCTTTTAACAACCGGTTCTGTGGGCATGGCTAGGTGGACATGGACATGTGACTGGGTGGGCGTGGCTTCTTCTTCTTTCTGCAGCACCCAGCCCGGGTTTTGCAAAAAAAAAACGGAGCATGGGCGGGCGCACAGCAGCCCCCTGCACACCGTTTTTGGGCCTCCTGGGCCTCAGGGAAGCCTCCGGGGGGGGCATTTTTGCTCCCAGAAGGCTTCCCTGAGGCCCAGGAAGGCAAAAAATGGAGCATGGGGGATGCACAGCACCACCCCAACCCCCATGCCCCTGCCATATGCCCCTTTTTGCCTCCTGGGCCTCAGGGAAGCCTTCTGGGTGAAGCAGTAAGACAGCGGATCCTGGTACAGCTGGTCATCAGAACAGCTGATTGTCAGGAGAGGGGGAGGAAGAAAGACCTTAAGGACTGACTGGCAGGGAGGGGGTGAGCGAGTGGAGAGGGCAGAGCCAGCCAGGGGCATGATTTGCCACTTCTCCAAACTGCGTAGAATCATAACAACCGGTTCTATAGAACTGGTCCAAACCGGTAGAATACCACCACCCCCTGGTCATAAATCATTTTTTTTCACTCCCGTTGTAACTTTGAAGGGTCACTAAACGAACTTGTATGAAACTACGTGTGCTTTGCTTAATGATGGGGTGGCTCCACCACTTCCCTCTCAATATAATTGGAAATCATCCAGACAAATTATGACGTTGGTTTGATTTTCAAAGCAGGTACTGACATTTTGCAGTGGGGAATTCCTCAACTGCTTCAAACAAAACGATACAACAAAGGTTCTTCCATACACACAAATCCTGTTTGCTGTTGCTAACGCCCCCTTGTAAAACAAGATAAGTTCCACCATACATACAATCAAGTGTTTAGTACAGTAATGAAATATGTAGACTTTTAGAAAATAATGTACTTCTTTCTTATTATATCTACAAAATGATTTTAGGATAGATTTGGGATGATAATATGTACTGTTATAAAATAAACTAAGTAAATTATGGTTATCTTGTAAAACATGAATGAATAAAAGCATAGTCAAATGATTGATTAATAATGATACTAAGGTATTTAATTTTTGATTGACAATATGAGATCATATACAATGTAATTGTAATTGAAGACTACGAAATGGAAGCACAAAACAATTTGTAAACCAACCGGCACACTGTATGTACACCTATGGAAGATAGCTTGATGTTTTTATGTTTTGTTTGTTTATGTTTGTTTTTAAAAACCGATAAAAATTTTTTTTTAAAAAAAGATAAGTTCCACCATATGTTTCAGAGTGCAAATCTGTATTTGAAAACATGATGTTCTGCTGAGTACCTTTAACGCTGCCAAGATTGTTCTAAAAAGCCCTATTAACATAATTTGGAATGTCAAAATCAGTGGATTCCTTTCATTGCACAGCTGATGATTCAAATCCATAATATGAAGGATTTAATGAAGCAGCTTATCAGGATGTGGTCAACAAAATCATAAAATGCAACATACCAATGAGTGTTTTAATTAAAAAAAAGAAAATACAAAGGCTACGGTTGCTTAAATTTTCCCGGTAACTTTAAGAAATAACACAGATCCGCTCTCACGTATACAACTATAAAAACAGCACAACATATTTTACTAAAAAGTCATCCCAGCGAAATAGTTGCAACATTTCACCCAATCTGTGCCTGTACTTTTGGTTTTCCTTGCCTTTATGTTTCTCTACACTGAATTTCATTTTCAAAAAGACTTCTGAGCTATTTGTTGAAAATGTTCACTATTCAGATTGGTTCCTGGGCAGAGGTGGGTATTCAGCAGGTTCTGACCAGTTCTGGAGAACCGGTAGCAGACATTTTGAGTAGTTCACAGAACTGACAAACATCCCCTCTGACTGGCTCCGCCCCCATCTATTCTCCACCTCCCAAGTCCCAGCTGATTGGCTGGGTCTCCTTTTGTTGCCCTGCACAGGAGAACGGAGCTGGAAAGCAGGTTAGTGGGGTGGGGAGGGAAGGGGGATTTTACAGTGTCCTTCCCCTGCCATGCCCACCAAGCCATGCCATCTCCATCTAGCCACGCCACAGAACTGGTAGTAAAATATTTTTGACACCCACCACTGTTCCTGGGTGGTTTTTACTCTGCTGTCACTCCTCTTAAAGCCCGCCCAGGGTTACCCAGATCCTGGAATATTGGCAGTAGGGGAAATAAACCACAGTAGGTGTTCTGAAAAATAAAAGACTAGTACTTTGCCATAAAAGTAGTTAAAACCTTTATGGATGCAACAAATTGACTGCTTATTTTTCATTACATAATATTAGCATTTTCATTTTTACACTCTCTCCCTCTCTCTCTCTCTCTCTCTCTCTCTCTCTTTCACACACACACACACACACACACGCAAAAATCAAATCCAGCCATGCTCTCTGAGATGAGTTCTAAATATGATTTTTATTTCCATCAGTTTTTGATGCAGACATGGTTGAGTCTATGAGTCTAGCATTTTGGAGAGTTTCTCACACGCTAGAATTTGCATCTTTTATTTCTTTTTTCTTTTTTTTAAAGGACTCTAATTAGTTCTGCTCTGGTAGTCTTTTGGTCCTTGGCAAACTTGGTATATATGTAATCTCTCTTGTTTATTCCATGCAAAAGACATTCCATGTTAAGTTTGTTTTCTTAAATTATGACTTGAATGAATTAATACATCAGAAATGATGACACATTCGGCAGTCCTGTATAAATGAGACCTCATAATGTTCCATATCATATAATCCCAAACTTCAGGCATCCTATTTTTCAGAGTCAAAGAACATCTAATACCTTTGGAAGAATGGCAAAAAAAAAAAACAAGAAAAATTGAGTTTTTTCAGTGTGACAAAATGGAATTTCCCCCTTCTTCCTCCCTACGTTCTTTTCAAAAAGACAAGTTCTGAAAGTGGACTTCAGAATACCTAGAAGGATAAGAAACCCCAGAATACAAATAGTCCTTGACTTATGATAGTTCATGTCATGCCCTTGTTAGAGTCGGACTCTGAGGGAAGAGGAGGAACAGCTGACAGGGAGTGGAGGTGTGGCTCCAGAGGTTGTGGAGGAGGCTGGGGAAGGGCAGAGGCCGGCTGGTCAGTCAGAGGAGGACCCAGGCCCATCCCCTCTACATCCTAGGACACGCAGGGAGGAACGGAGAAGGAAACAACTTGGCTTACGAGAGAGGAAGTGGCCATGATCCTCCTCATTGGTTGTAGTTGGGGAAACTAGTATATAAGAGAGATGATTACAAAACAGCATTGCCAGAAGCAAAGTGTGCGTTTTTTTGGGCTGAAGTTATCTTGGTTGGCGTCCTTCCAACACACTGTGCCTTGTTATCGTCTTGAAGTTGGCAATTACTTACCCTGGTCCATTGTGGAAATTCCTTCATTGTAGTTTGTTTTAGTTTTTTATTTCACCTCTACCTGCTCAATAAGTTCGGACTGTATTGCTTTCTTTTGAAGACTATTTTTGAATGAGTTTAATCTCCAACTGAGAATTATTGAACAGTGGGGCCAAGTTGGAGGCATTAAAGGACATTTATTTACGTCTTGGATTTTGTTACATTTGTGTTACACTCCGGGTCATCACAGTTCATTTAGTGACCATACAATGTTACAACGACAGTGAAAAAGTGACAGATGACTGTTTTTCACAGGGCCACTGTCCCATCCACTGGTCCCGTGATCAAAATTGCCAACTGAGTCATGTTTATGAGGGTTGCAATGTGCCGAGGTCACCTTTTGCAACCTTCCGGTGAGCAAAGTCAATGGGCAAGCCAGATTCACTTAGTGACTATTACTAACTTAACAACTGCAGTGACTCACTTAACAACTTGTGGCAAGAAAGGTTGTGAAATGGGGGGGAAATTCACTTTAAAAATGTCTCGCTTAGCAACAAGAAACATTGGGCTCAATTTATGTTGTTAGTTGAGGAGTATCTGTATATTTCTTTGACTCTGTGGTTCTTTAATCTTGAGTAGGATTGCTAGAGACTGTATCCTAGCTTTGCAGAGAGAATTTGAAGTTCTAAAGTAATACAGGAATAGCTAACACCCAAGAAGATAGATCTAGATGGATCTTGACAGACTTCAACACTGGGCCATATCTAACAAAATAAAATTTGACATAGAGAAAAAGTGCAGAAAAGAACAACCAGGATGATGAGGGGACTGGAGGCTAAAGAATATGAAGAACACTTGCAGGAAGTGGGCATGACTAGTCCAGTGAAGAGAAGGACCAGGGGTATTGTGGTTCGCCGGCAGCCTGTGCAGAAGGCAGCAGAATCAGACAGTGGGGAAGAACAGGGATCAGTCTGGGAGTCTGGGGAGGACTCAGACAAGCGTCCCGCATCCGATGCAGAGATGGGGCCAGGACAATCTAGGAGTTATGTGCTGATGCCAGAGCCTCTGGAGTCTGGCAGCAGTGAGGTAGAGGAACAAGGGGACCCTGTTCCCAGTGTGCAGACCTGCTAGAAGGCAAGAGCAGCTGAAACAAAAGGGGTGACTTGGGAGTAAGGCTTGCAAGTGATTGCCCCTCCCCTAAGGTATAAAGGAGATGCAAAGGTAGAGAAATCTTTGCAGGAAGCAAAGTCATTTGCTCTGTTCAGATTCAACCTGGAAGCTCTGTGTGGACTTTGTACTTTGGTTGGGTTTTTTTATAGTTCATTTGGCACTCTAGTTGTTGGCAGCAATTCAAAGGAGAGAAAGGTGGGTGCTTATCTCGAGGGACTGTTTGGGACTCATTACAGGCTGGGAATTAACATAATTCCCAGCATTGCAATAAACCAAGACTTGTTTTTAAGCAATAAGCATGTGCGTAATTACGGTCTTGGAAGCCTTGATCAGAACAAGGGGAGACATGATAACAGTCTTCCAATATTTGAGGGGCTGCCACAGAGAGGAAGAGGTCAAGCTATTTTCCAAGGCACCTGAAGGCCAGACAAGGAATAATGGATGAAAACTGAACAAGGAGAGATTTAACCTGGAAATAAGGAGAAACTTTCTGACAGTGAGAACAATCAACCAATGGAACAGCTTTGCCTTCAGAAGTTGTGGGAGCGTCATCACTTGAGACTTTCAAGAAGAGATTGGACTGCCATTTGTCAGAAATGACATTTGTCTTCTGCTCTCTTCCAATTCTGTTAATTTATAATCTACAATAATGAGCTCTATTATTGACACTGTCCCTAAGATTGGATGGTGCCAATCAACTCTTTAGAGAAATTGGGAAGGGCTAAACTAGGGCTAAACTAGACTCACAACTATTGTCTCACAGTTGGGTTACTGGTGCTATAAAATTTAACTTCATTCAATCTCTATTTGTTATATACTGTAGGATCATCTGTGTATCTGCAGGTTCAGATAGGACTGTAGATCTGTGGAATAGACGTCTGTAATGATTTAATATTTCCCCTAAGTAACTTTTATAAATTGTAGTAATTAAGGGATTAAAAAGAGAGATAAAGCAGAGAAAATTCTTTACATTTCTTGAGCCTCCTCCTCCTCCTCCTCCTCCTCCTCCTCCTCCTCCTCCTCCTCCTCCTCCTCCTCCTCCTCCTCCTCCTCTTCTTCTTCTTCTTCTTCTTCTTCTTCTTCTTCTTCTTCTTCTTCTTCTTCTTCTTCTTCTTCTTCTTCTTCTCCTCCTCCTCCTCCTCCTCCTCCTCCTCCTCCTCCTCCTCCTTCTACTACTGATGGGCACAGGAAATTGGTCAGGGGAACACAAGGCTAAATAACCTAACAGTGATTTATGACTAACACTAAGTTCAACAGTTGGGTTAGAAAATAGGAAGATTATTTAGACTGGAGAAAAATAAGAATTTCCAGTCAATCAGGCAGCAGATGAGTCATCACAGGGTTAAAATAAACATGAATTTTCATGAAGAAAACAAACACTAGAAGGCTGGGAGGGGGGATTCTAATTATAGTTTTAAAATGCATATAATATGTGGGCTTCATTTTACAGGAAAATTATATTCACATGGCACAAAATAGATCTTTCTAAGAAGGTTAATTGCAGACACAATTCTACCCCCAGCGGGTTGATGCACAGAAAAAGGATTTTCTCAAATGGTTTTTGCTCTGCACAGAATATCTGACATGTGGAGGTGTTTTTCAACATTAAGCAGGCTGTAACATTTAAATCAGTCTGCAGGGGGTGTCAGCAAATAAAAGAGTCACTTGAAATAAGGAAGACTCTAGGATTAAATTTAGCCTGCCCTCTTTATACTGATTTTCCTCTGCATAGAACCTGACAGTAGAACAGGACTTACTTCTAAAAGAAGACTGTGGCGTTAGCTGACAATGTGGAACTGAATGGAAAAGGAGTAAATTCAGCCACCCAAATTGCCAGGAGTTCCATATCTGAACTGAAGACCAAGAAAATTGTTAACATTCAGAGTCACAGATAGATAAAGATTAACAGAGTTGGAAGGGACCTTGTAGATCATCTAGTCCAACCCCCCACCCAAGCAGGAGACACTACACCATTTCTGGCAGATGGCAGTCCAGTCTCTTCTTGAAAGCTCCCAGTGATGAAGCTCCCACAATTTCCGAAGGCAACTTCTGTTCCATGGGTTGATTGTTCTCACTGTCAGAAAGTTTCTCTTTATTTCCAGATTGAATCTCCTTGTTCAGTTTCCATCCATTATTCCTTGTCTGGCCTACAGGCGCTTTGGAAAATAGCTTGACCCCCTTCCTCCTCTCTGTGGCAGCCCCTCAAGTATTGGAAGATGCTCTCCTGTCTCCCCTGGTCCTTCTCTTCACCAGACTAGCCCAGTTCCTGTAACCGTTCTTCATATGTTTTACTCTCCAGTCCCCTCATCATCCTGGTTGCTCTTCTCTGTACTTTTTCTAGAACCTCCACATTTTTTTTATAGTGCTGTGACCAAAAATAAGACGAGAGGCATGTCATTTTAATAAATCAATTAAATAAATAGAATGGATAAGCGTGGCTCTATATTAAGCTCTGCAGCTCTGAAGCTATGCTAAGCTCTGAGTCTGTCTATTGAAAATGAAACTGCTTCTCTCCTCTGCTGTGTGTCTTGCTTGCCTGCTGAACTAAAGTGAAACTGATGTCTGTTTCTGAGCTCCTGAGTTGCTGTTCTGCTCTGAACCTGTAATGCTCCTTGTTGGAGAAATCTACAACTGGTATTGTAAAATTTACTTTATATGTTTATAAAGAAGTTAAATGAAGCCTCAGCCATCTGTGTTTACTTTTCTGGCACTGAATTTATGCTGCGATACTCTGAACATATATTTTAAAAATTAAATTCAAGGGAGGAGAAATTATGCCAAGCAGTGTATAATTGAGAGCAGTTAGCTTTCCATGCTCATGATTTTGGGGGAGAAATGTATCACCTTCCTTCCACCTTGTCAGGCCTTTGAGGTCATCCAACCAAAACCACGAGTAATTAATGCTCATTAAGGTTACAATACAGGGGGTTCTTGATCTACGACCATACATGAGCCCAACATTTCTGTCACTAAGTGAAACATTGGTTAAGTGAGTTCTGTCCCCGTTTTACCACCTGTCTTGGTAAACTGAATCGCTGCAGTTATTAAGCTAGTAACTTAACAACTAACTTAACAGCTAACGGTTCTTAAGTGAATCTGGTTTCCCCATTGACTTTGCTAGTCAGAAGGTCACAAAAAGTGATTACATGACCCTGGGACACTGCAATAGTCTGTTGCGTCCTGCCAGAGGCCAGCAGAGCTGGTGGCAGACTTGTACAGTGAGGAAGTTGGGGAGGAGGAACAGGGGCCAGTCTGGGAGTCTGGGGAAAGCTCTGATAAGTGCTCTACATCAGAAGCAGAGATGGGGCCAGGGCTGTCTGACAGTTATCAGTTGTCTTCAGAGTTGGAGATCAGTGGGGCAGAAGAACAGCTGGAGCCTGTTCCCAGTGTGTGCATGTGCAGAGCTGCCAAGAGAAGGGAACAGTTAAGGAACAAGGTCGACTCGGAAGTAAAGCCACAGGTGGACGGCGAATGGCCCCTCCCATAGGGAATAAAAGAGGAGTGAAGGGAGAGTGGGTTTTTGCAGGGGACAATTAGTTCATTTTGGGTGAAGATCTGTTCCTGCATTCTTGCCAAGTATTGTCTGCTACAGTGTGGCATCTGAAAGATATCGGCCTGGCAACTCCCCAAGTCTGATAAAGGTCTGTAATTGTGAAATTTCTTGAAAGACCATTGGCCGGGACTTTTCTGGAGAGGAATTCACTGTAAACTAAATAAAAGGGGTATCAACTCATAAAACATTTTGTATACACGTTTTATACTTGACAATAGAAAGTGGGGGGGGGGGGGAGTTTCAAAGATCAGGCAGCAGTGTGGAATCGAAAGTACATTCCACTCATATTTTTTTCAAAGACTGATTAGATGGCTGAAGTTTCTGCCTTGCAAAAATCTAATTGGAGAGCATGATTGATGACTCGATTGGTTATGGACATTTTTCGTTTATCGGGACGATGAGTCGGCTTCGTGCAGTTGGGGAAGCCTAGGTCAGAACATAGATTCTTATCATAGATAAGAACCCCTAACCAAGCATCTGAATTTTGATCATGTGACCAGAGGAATGCTGCAATAGTCCTAAGTGTGAAAATGGACATAAGTCACTTTTTTCAGGGCTGTTGTAACTTTGAATGGTCATTAAATAAACTATTGTAAGTCGAGAATTACCTGTATCAGGATCTTGCAAGTCTGAGAGTACTTCCTCTTCTCCACTGACTACATTCCAAAGCACTGGGGGGGTTTTCTTCTGAGATGCTTTCTCCACCCCATTCTTTCTGTGGGCCAAGATATCTCTTCTCCAATTGTTTCCCTGGCTGTGGCTCTTTCCCCTCCCAAGGTTATTCTCACACATCCCATTTCATATCCCCACCCTAGTAGGCTAAATCTTACCATAGATGCCATCTCTAGAGGCCTTGCAAAGATCACCATCAAGTTGTTACAGAAGGGAAGAATTTATATCTGGTGGGAGTAGCCATATTAATTGTGATTCATTTAAATTGTTAATTTAGAGTGGTGCCGTGGCCTAGAGGTGGAGCTCTCGCCTCACAATCAGGAAGCTGTGAGTTCGATCCTAGGTTCAGGCAGATATTTCTCTCTCTGGGCACGGTGAGAATATATCTGCTGAACAAAACTCCACATTGGCGATAGGAAGAGCATCCGGCCATTAAAACACTCTGTTGGCTCCATTCAGTTGCCCAGACTCCACCCCGCTAGGGATTATGGGGTCATTAAAAGAAGATGATTTGAGATTAGCGAAGACGTTTCCCAACATGAGCCCTAAATGCTGGAAGTGTAAAAAGAAAGAACATTCCACCACATGTGGTGGTCTTGTACAGAAACCCAAAGATATTGGCTGAGAATAGAAAAAAATGGATGAGGAAATTATGCCTGAGCAGACTGAACTTAAACCAGAATTCTTCCTATTAGGGATTCTCAACAGACAATTCCCCCCAAAAGTTAAATATATAATACTACATATATTGATGGCAGCTAGATTGGCTTTCGCACAATGCTGGAAACAACCCTATACTCCACCCGAGGGAATGATTATTCAGAAAATATCAAGGTGTGCAGAAATGGAGAAATTAACTCTAGCACTAAAAAATAAAGAAATATCAGTGTACTATATGAGTTGGAACTGTTGGTATAGGTGGATTGATCAAAGATAGACCGTATAACAATAATAATAATTCGTGAATGAGGAGTGTTAATAGTAGTAATTAGATATTCGCATTAAAGATTAATTGCAAATATTGCACAAAATAATGAAATAAACAAGGAACCACAAACTGTTGATGATGTAATCATTTTTAATTGTTTACCCCTTTTCCCTTTCTGTTCTTCTTTCCTTTCCAATCTGTCTGTGTGTTGTTTGTATATTTTAACTGTAAAATTCAATAAAGTTTATTTTAAAAAAGACATGATTTCAATTGTTAATTTAATTCAACTTAAATTGTTTATATTCTGGGCCCAGTCCTTTGTGGGGGGTTTTTTGTTTTTGTTTTTGCAATATGAGCTGATATTCAAGTCTCAGGCCAAATGAAACTCTCAGTTCAAAAACAATTTTGAACATCCTTGCCTGAGAGGATCAGTTGTTTGGGGTTAGGGTTAGCATTAATTTTTCCATACTTCCCACTGAAATCTTAAATCGTACTTCTCTTCTGGACGCAAAACGTAAGTAATATTAGTATGAGCCTAGTTCTGTCACTTATACGAGCCGATTGGAGGGCTTGGAACATCGTACACTGTTTAATCCTTCAACACAACCCAGACAAGATGCGCAACCAGATAGCCCATCTGCACTATCTTGATTATAAGGTTACATTAAACAGAATCCTGAAAAGAGTGGAAATATTTTCTCCCTTCCTCTTCTTTTGGTCTCTGGAAAAATAGGGAAGTCCACCCACCCACCCACCCCCCACATCTGCAGGCTGAGCTGCCTCTTTCCCAGACCCCTAGCTTAGACTGCAGATTTTCCCGAAGGCAAGAGAGGTGAGGACCAGACAAAAGATTTTTATCAAGTTTTCTGAAGTTTGGAGGACAACACCCAAGCAACAACAACAGCCATATCAACCTACTTTGGCCAAGACAGCTTTCACAAATCTGGTTTTGAGCGTCATTTATTACCCCAACCTTTCCATCCTAAGTGGGAGCTCCCCTTCATCGCGTAATGTTTTTGTCTGATGTGGGATATGTTTATGTACCAGGCATCGGCTCTCCTCTTTGAAGGACCTCATGGATTTTTGTGAATCCTCAAACTTCAAAAACTATTGTACTCTTTACAGCTTATACTGGTTCAACAGTCTCCAGACAACATCAACCACAGTCCCTGCAATATATTTAAGAGTATTTTTTTGGGAGGGAGGGGCTGCGTGTGTGTGTGTGTGTGTCTGTCTGTCTGTGTGTTTGCAGATGAAGTGAGTTCTTGAAATATATTTCAGGAACTCACTTCATGAGACAACACATCATCAACAGTAGAGATCTTCAAGTTTCTAGGTTCTATTATATCACCAGACCTAAAATGGACACCTAACATCAAAAACGTCATCAAAAAAGCACATCAAAGAATGTTCTTTCTGCGCCAACTCAGAAAGCTCAAACTGCCCAAGGAGCTGCTGATCGAGTTCTACAGAGGAATTATTGAGTCTGTCATCTGCACCTCTATAACTGTCTGGTTTGGTTCTACAATCCAACAGGACAGACACAGACTCCAGAGAGTAATTAGGACTGCAGAAAAAACAATTACTACCAACCTGACTTCTATCGAGGACCTGTATACTGCAAGAGTCAAAAAGAGGGCTGTGCAAATATCTACAGACCCCTCACATCCTGTACATAAACTGTTTCAACTTTTTCCCTCAAAACGACACTATAGAGCACTGCACATCAGAACAACTAGACACAAGGACAGTTTTCTCCCGAATGCCATCACTCTACGAAACAAATAATTCCCTCAACACGATCCAACTATTTAAAAAGTCTGCACTAGCATTACTATTAATCTTCCCATCACTCCTTATCACCCATACCCTCCCATTTGTGACTGTATAGCTGTAACTTTGTCGCTTGTATCCTTACGATTTATATTGACTGTTTCCTAGTATGATTTGATTGCTTATTGTACCCTATGACTATTATTAAGTGTTGTACCTTGTGATTCTTGACGAATGACTCTTTTCTTTTATGTACACTGAGAGTATTTACACCAAGACAAATTTCTTGTGTGTCCAATCACACTTGGCCAATAAAGAATTCTATTCTATTCTATTTAGCTTTTGGGGGGCGTGAGGGTCTGCAGGGGCTGTGTATCTGTGTGTCTGTCTGCGTGTTTGCAGATGAAGTGAGTCCCTGCAATATATTTAGGAATTTTGGGTGGGGGCAGGGGCTGTGTGTATGTGTCTGTCTGTCTGTCGGTCTGCCTGTGTGTTTGCAGATGAGGGGGTTTTGAGCAGAGGAAAGGCAACTACACACCAGATAAACTATAAATCTGAGCCCTACAAAGTTCTGAAGAGTGTTCAGGCAATCTGGAAGGTTCCCTGTTGCTAAAGCTGCCCACCCAGACTCTTTGGGAGCAAGCAGCTCGAACACATCAATAAGTAAACGGTAAATGACCGCTGAAGAAGTGCAGAACCAAAAACTGCCCATCAAACCTCTGAGTGGCAAGGAAGGGCCTCACCTTCAGAGCCCATATTCCCACACTCCCATCTGCCCTTGGCCATTAAGTTCACAGTCAGGGTACAAAATCTGTTTAGTCAGATGGGACCGCTTGCTGTTAAAAGCTTCACAGGGATTTCAGTATCCAATGACTCATCATCATGCTTGGCCAAATTTAGCATTTTCCTCTCTCACAGATGCTACCTTATACACCTATCATTACGGCAGCAAAGCATAGACCGAAAGACAAAGACTTAGCAAATGTTTTGGCAAGAGGGGATTGAAAGTTAAACGCCAGTACAGACTCTGGGACAAGGTTGCTCGGGGAAATGTGTATTTATTGAACCCAAATTGCTGTTCTTATTTGGGCTCCACTGCTCCTATGATTACGAAACCATAAAGAAAATAGTTATCCATCAATCGGAATAGACTGGAAGGGACCTTGGAGGTCTTCTAGTCCAGCCCCTTTTCAAGCAGAAGACCCTACAACCATTTCAGATAAATAGCTGTCCAGCCTCTTCTTAAAAACCTCCAGTCTTGAAGCACCCACAACTTATAAAGGCCAGCTGTTCCACTGGTTTAATTGTCCTCACTCTTAAGAGGTATCTCCTTAATCCCAGGTTGCTTCTCTCGTTGACCTATTTCCATTCATTGTTTCTTGTCCTGCCTTCTGGTGCTTTGGAAAATAAGTTGACCCCTTCTTCTTTGTGGCAAATATTAGAAGGCTGCTCTCAGGTTCCCTCTCGTCTTTTTCTATAGACTAGCCATACCCAAATCCTGTAACTGTTCTTCCTAGGTTTTAGTCTCCAGGCCTTTAATCGTCTTAGTTGCTCTTCTCTGCACTTTTTCCAAAGTCTCAACATCTTTTGTTATAATTGTGGGAGGGACAAAACTGGATGCAGCGTTCCAGGTGTGGTCTTACTAAGGTTTTATAAAATGATACTAATACTTCAGGTGATTTTGATTCTATGCCTCTGTTTATACAACCAAGGATTGCATTAGATTTTTATTTTATTTTCTGGCCACTGCTGTAACATTGCTGGCTGTTGTTTAAGTGATTGCCCACTAAGACTCTACTATTTGGTTGTGTGATTCAAAAATATCACTGCCAAATAAATATGTCAAATAGTTTTAGGACAATGGGCATTTCACAAGGAACAATCTGCACTACTATTACTATTAATCTTCTCCTCACGCCTTATCACCCACCCCCTCCCACTTGTGACTGTGTGGCTGTAACTTTGTCGCTTGTATCCTAACTATTTTTATTGACTGTTTCCTAGTATGATTTGATTGCTTATTGTCCCCTATGATCATCATTAAGTGCTGTAGCTGATGATTCTTGACTCCTGACGGATGTATCTTTTCTTTTATGTACACTGAGAGCATTTGCACCAAGACCAATTCCTTGTGTGTCCAATCACACTTGGCCAATAAAGAATTCTATTCTATTCTATTCTATTCTATTCTATTCTATTCTATTCTATTCTATTCTATTCTATTCTATTCTATTTCCTGTTCTATTCTTTTCTATTCTATTCATTCTATTCCATTCCACTCCATTCCATTCTATTCTATTCTATTCCCGTTCTATTCTCTATTCTATTCTATTTTATTCTATTCTCTATTCTATTCCTATTCCTGTCCTGTTCTCTATTCTATTCTATTTCCTGTTCTATTCCATTCCATTCTATTCTATTCCTATTCTATTCTATTCTATTCTATTCTATTCTATTCTATTCTATTCTATTCTGGCCACCCATCCTGTAATATCCAAAAGAGGCAGGGTCTGGGTCCCCAACCACAAGAGCGCCATCTGGTGGGCACCAGGAAGAAAACCTTTTCTGCTATGGTGGCTATCTTCTGAAACCTCATTTCCCCCCCGACACGCCCACAACCCCAAAAATAATTACCCCAACCTTGCTGGCCTTTTGCAAGACATTGAAATCTTGGCTTTGTCATCAAACCCGTGGCCCTGTGATAGTAAGGGTGATCCTGTTTCTTGGTCTTGGTCCAGTTCGGTTTCCTGGCTACTTTATTTTTGTTCATTTTAAACTTGTTTTTACTGTAATTTTTATTATGTTTTTAAACTGTTAGCTGCCCAGAATCAGGTATGGGGGTGGGGGGAGAGAGAGAAAGAGAAAGAAAGAAAGAAAGAAAGAAAGAAAGAGGAAGGGAGGGAGGGAAAGAAAGGAAGAAAATGAGAAGGATAAAAAGGAAACAAAAAGGAAGAGGAAGATGAAAGGATGGGAGAGAGAGAGAGAAAGGAAAGAAAGAAAGAAAGAAAGAAAGAAAGAAAGAAAGAAAGAAAGAAAGAAAGAAAGAAAGAAAGAAAGAAAACCTGGGAGTGTAAGTGACAACTGATGGTGTTCTATTGTGTTTTTTGTGGTCTGTCTTACAACTGATCTTGTTGGATGAGTTTCCCCGAATGCCTGACTTAATTCCATCAGTTGAGCATCTCTGCCAGTCATCTGGGATCGATTTCCTGGCAGACTTTTGGGTGTTTGTGAAAGTTACTTATGTTGATGTCTCTCATTCATCTGAAAGCTTACACATTTCTATCACACCTATCCCAAAAAAATCTGTAGAAAGTTGAACCTCTACAATTCGGTGGCTTTTGCTGAATTTGAGTGGCACAATCTCTGCAGTTTACAGGGCTGTGGGTTAATTACAAGTTGTTTCTTGACCCCTTTTTGTTCTTTTTTTAAAATTATGCAGGAAGAAACTGTCTGATTCTCTTGAGGTATTTAAGCCAGGGTGAAGAGTGCAGTGCTAAGTGAACTAACCAACTAACATTGTTCACCATTAGCAGTCCCCCTGCTTAAAAGAGAGGCTTCTGGATTAGCTAGTTTATCAGTTTAGAATTAGAAGCATTTCCTTTAGCCTAATCTCTCTGGACAAGAAGAGATCATTTATAAGGTTAGTAGGAACAAAATAAATGGTTCGTGTATACAGAGTCATTCCTTATTGCTGTTTTACATCTGGAATGAAACACCAGAACATTTCAAAGCTAAGTCTTGCCAGCTTCACATTTGCACTAGTATATAAATATTGTTTTTCTCTTCTTCATCCAAGAAAGGAAAAGTGGTCAAACCAAAATTCAACCGAAGTTGCAAGATCAAAGTTGCAAGATCAAAGTTGCAGATCAGACTATTAATCTTTAAGAAGCAGATTACGTATCAGTAAATTAAACATATAGGAGTTATGACAGACATCCCCTATCTGGTACTCTCCAGATAATATGGGTACAGCTCCCAAATTTTTGGTTGAAACTTTTGGCTGTTAGGCCTCTACATCATTTCAAGGACTCCAGACTGGAGAAAATCGAGCGTAACTTTAGCCGCTCTGCCCATATATTCCTTGGTTTCACTCAACTTGCAAGCTGCCAGCGATCACTTATATATTGCAGTGATCAGTGTTCTCACATCATGCCAACTAAAACAAAGCAAACTCTATTGTGACTTAATGGGTGAACTGTGACTTCCACATCTGGCTGCAAAAATATGCAACTAAGTGGGAGCAATTAGCTAATGATTTTTGCAGCTCAAATAAGGGCAGCCTAATATAAACTACTATATTAGTTATATAGTAGCGTGTATTGGTTTTCTTGTAGGGTATATAATTAGCTTGTCCCTGCCTTCTCTGAGTTGAAGAGAAGATTCTAAGCTACTCCTTGAATGACAGCATCTGTTTGAGCAGAGGTGATAGCTTAGCTGACCTGCAAGACTTCAATCCCTATTCTTTGTTTGAACAAATGCCAAGCAATCTGTTTCCAGTCAACATTACTACCCAATGTTTGTTTACTACAACTTAAATCTTAAATTCAGCCATTGTACTGCCATTATTTGTTATCTGTCTTGTTGTAAAAGATGAGTAGCCAACAATGGAACTAATCCAATTACACGAATTGGATAATTTTTAACAAAGCTCACACTTTTGCTCCAAACTGCCTCATATGGGAACCACATAAAATTAAACTGAGTTTAAAATACACATTTTACAGTTAAGCCTTCAAGGCTGTGAATTTATACAAGGTTCCGAAACAAGCCCTTATTGTCCCATAAGGTAGACTCAAACCAATACAAGTCAGTTTAGTATTTAAAGAGAATAAAGTTTTAAAACCAATACAGTGACTAAATATATATATCAAGTGCTATTTGCTACGTAGAATGCATTCACAAATTCTTCAGACCACAGTTTCTTGTAAAGATAGCTTGTTCAAGCCAGAACCTTACAATAGTACATTATATGTAATGCTAAAACTTAGTTCATAAAATACAATACACACATTTTGCCAACATATCCCATCTCACACTACCCCCCCCCCCTTTCCAAAGCACTTCAGTAAACCATAATTTATAATTATAGGTGAAGCAGAAAACAAGGGTTAAAAAGGTTTGAACTTTCAAGTTATCAAATTAACATCAAGGCAATTTTTAAAACTTTTTGTTGTTCCAAAAGAATTTGTTTGTTTCAGATTTAGGAACTATTTCTCTGTCTGCTCATAAGAAACCATAGTTTAATTGAAGGAAGCCATAGTTTGAGGGGTTTCTTTAGCTAGCTGGATTGTACCAAAAAGGGCAAAAGAAATGCTGTGTGTGTTGTACTGATTCAAACAAGTCTGTTTAAGACTAGCTCATTGCAACAACCATGTTTCTATGATGAATTTTATTGTCTGACTAACAGATAAGTTATTGATTTGAACATCTATACAACTACCAACTAACCCCATTAACATCTCAGAACAGTTCTGATTAAAAAAATAGTTTAAAATATATCATTAGCATGGCAACATTTGAAGAAGCAGCACGAAATTGACACAAAACAGAACAAGCATCCATTCCCATTTCTCATTCTGAAGTAATCCCGAAGTAGTTCTGTTAAATATCTGTGACATCCAGCTTTTAGTTATTTATTTTGCAGAGGACTCCAAAGAAATTGTGTGGACAAAAGAGGGCGCTCTTTGGCTTCTTGGAGAGGGAAGCTGGCTTCAAGCAAGCAAGCTGTAAATAATGAAGAAGGGGGGGAAAAAAAGCAAATTACAAGCTCTGCAGCTTCCAGCTTTTCATAAAGCAGGAAGTGGGTTTGTGATTAGATATTTAGTGCTATGTTCACCAAAACGTGAGTCAAAAATCCCATTGCTTATCCTACAACCCATTTCTAGACAAAACAAGGAATTCTGGTTTCAGTTACAGTTTTGCACCCGATAGGTGATTTGACTCCAGTGGGGGTTTTATTTTATGATCGTGCGCTGGAGAAATTGCTGTGCAGGTCAATGAGAAAGAGAGAGAGAGAGAAAAAAACACATCCAGAATTATATGTTTGATTCATGGATAAAGAGAGTCAAGTTACATGGAAATTGGCAACTGGGGATTGTGCTACTTATAAACACAGAGAGAGGGAGATTTAGGAATTGTTTGCAAGTGATGTTATTCTGTATACACAACTTTGGCCCCAGAGAACAGCCAAACAGTGTGAGCCTGTTTTCCCCACTGTATGCATATTCCCCTATACTAGAGAGTGGATAGTATTGTTGGAAAATAAAACCCACCCCTCTCCTAGAAAAATGAAATATTTTAAGATATATTAAAAAGGCAGAATATTTCCCTTAAAAGAGGAGTAGAAACTCAAGAGAGGCAGAAACTCAGCCCCTCACCCACCCAACACTTTTGTTAATGGGCCATTAAGGCCTGGCCAGTCTATTCTACATAACAAAGATCTACCTCCTTCAGGCAGAGCCATTTCATTGCCCTTCAATGCTCTTCTACCACCTTCAGGCAGATCGATGACTCATAGCAAACCTTATAGTTCTATCAGATGGTGGCTTATGAGACACATCTACTAGAGACATATCATCCCCCGATCATATTTTTGCAGCCTCAGTCAGTCTTTGAACAAGAAGGTAAAATATCCAACATTCCTCCCTGTTCTTGATCTAGAGTATGTTACACCTATCAAGACCAAAGTTCTGATTTTTGATTTAAAGAGAAGAAGGGAATTTCTTCATATCAATGCATGTATATTTTTCATTCGATTATGCTGGTTTGCACAGTGAAGTCAGTGTTGAACATAAATTGAGATATATTTTTTTTTTCTTTCTAAGCATTTGGCAGCATTCTCTTAATGAAAGACACATGGTTTCATTTTGCAATAACTTCGGAGCTAGGGAGATAGGAAATTTGGAAAGACAAGAGGCAACACCCATTGTAATTGGCTGCCCCAACACTGTGAAGTCATTCATTTCCTCCAAGGCCTGGCCAGGCAATGGGAACGGCACAGCAGATAAGGCCAGGTATCGTAGATCTTTTGGCTATCTCCACTTTCACCTGGGCACTTCACCAGAACAGGAAAAAGGAAACAAAAAAAAAGTTATAGTCACCCCACTCATCACCAATTACGCAAAATGAAATTGAAAAGGGCTATGGATATACAGTTGCAATGCTCCCAGTTGCAATGCTCCCAGTTGCAATATCTGTAACTGGGGATATTGTTGCAATAGTCCCAGTTGCAAAGTATGGCTATGAAAGTTGGATCCTAAGAAAGGCTGAGCGCCAAAGAATGGAGGCCTTTGAACTCTGGTACTGGGGGTGCTGGTCCTGCGAGTCCCTTGGACTGCAAGGTGATCAAACTGGTCGGTCTGAGAGGAGATCAACCCTGACTGCTTCTTAGAAGGCCAGATCCTAAAGATGAAACTCAATGAGAAGGAACCTCATGAGAAGGAAGGACTCCCTGGAGAAGAGCTTAATGCTGGGAACGATTGAGGGCAAATGAAGAAGAAGGGGACGGCAGAGAATGAAGTGGCCGGATGGAGTTGGCATGAGCTTAAATGGACTCCAGAAGATGGTAGAGGACAGGAAGGCCTGGAGGAACTTTGTCCATGGAGTCGTGATGGGTCAGACATGACTTTGCAACTAACAACAAGTACAACAGATATACAAAGAGACTGTGATGACCAGGGTCGTGGCACAAAGGTAACAGAATCAAATAAGCAATAAGAGTTCCTTTATTATCTCCAACTTTGCCCTCAATGTCCAGGTTACCTTCTGGCTGGAGAAAAACTCTCCCAGGAATAGCCTTTAACTGCAGAAAATTCAGTCCAAAACAAGGTACACACAAACTGTAACTTAAAATCCAAACAAACCAAACTGAAGTAATTAGTTTGACAGGGCAGGAGAAGGAGAAGGAATTTCAGACTTGAAAGCACGGCAAAACTCACACAGTTGGGAAGATGCCAGGAACACAGATAAGCCATGATGATACAAGATAAAGTCACATTTGCTCCCAACAGCTTGCTGCAAGCAACTTGCCTTTTTTATACACTGTGCTCCAAGCTGCAGCTAATGAAGGGAATCAGGGCCCTTTCCTCCGCCGTAAGCCACACAACCCATGTTGCTCCCTTCTCCGTTCCTCCCTGCATGCCCTACGATGAAGTGGGGGTGGACCCTGGGTCTTCCTCTGAATTCCCTCTCCCTTGTTCCACCTCTTTCCTGCTCTGTCCAGCCAGACTTTGCCCTGGTTCGCTGCCCAGTTGCTGGGTGGGCGTGGCCATGGTGGGTATGGCCTACCATAACTTCCGGGAGGGCTGTTTTTTGCCTTCCCAAGGGTCCGGAGGCGTCTCTCGGGCCTCTGGAAGGGTGAAAATGTCCTCCCCTGGGCTTTGGAGGCCCTCCGGAAGCTCGAAACAGGTCCATTTTGCAACTTCCTTATATTCAGTAGGGCCACTTTTTGCCTTCCCAACGGTCCAGAGGCTTCCCTCGGGCCTCTGGGAGGGTGATAACAGATTCCCCCAGACTCTTGAGGCCTTCTGGAAGCCAGAAACAGGCCCATTTCCAGACTTCCGGAAGGCCTGTTCCCCCCTCCCCAGAGCCTCCACATGGACCCTGCGCGGACCTGCATCAAAAATGGGCCGTGTGGAGACTCAGGGGAAGGAGAGGCAGGTTGGGCAGGGCCAGCTGGTTGGTTCAAATACCAGTTCAGCAAACCAGATGCAAATTTAACCTCCGGTTTGCCCAAACCAGTCCAAACTGGTAGAATGCCACCCCACTGGTCATAAGTTACATTTTTCAGTGGCGTTGTAACTTTGAATAGTTACCGAGTGAACTGTTGTAAGTGAAGGACTACCATGCTCGCTCAGGAATTCTAGGGCTTGAAGTCCACAGGTCATAAAGGGTCATAGTTACCACCCCTGAGATACATGCATAGTTTACAAAACATAGTCCAGTATATGTGTGGCCAACAAGACTTTTCAAAAGCTAAAGATTTATGATTTCTTGACGTTTTGAAATAATAATGTCTCTTTTTCTGAAATAATGGGGTGTGAAAATATAGGTAATTTTTAATATTTAGCATTCTTCATATAAAATGCACTTTTGAAATTATGTTTCTAACTTAGCTGATGTTTAATTTGGTACTTTGTATGTTCGTCTGACTGGCAAGTTTTCCCTTGGTGTTAGGTTAGCCATGGGGAGAAACAGGAAGTTGGATCTGGTCTAATTCAACAAATCTCCTCTTACGTCTTCTTGTGCCTCAAAATTATTTGCTGGGATCTGAAGCATCAGCTCTCACTGATGGATGTCTCTCCTCTGAAAAGCAAACTGGAGCACATCCAGAGGGGAAAACATGATATTGATGAGAAAAGCAGATGTGATTCTGGCATGTTACTTTTAGGAACAACATTCTTTAGGGCAGGTGTGGGCTTATGGTGCATTTACGACCTGTGGACTTCAACTCCCAAAATTCCCGAGCCAATAGTGCTGTGGACTTAACAATCTGTGGACTTCAACTCCCAGAATTCCTGAGCCAATCGTGCTGTGGACTTTATAACCTGTGGACTTCCAGTCCCAGAATTCCTGAGCCAATAGTGCTGTGGACTTAACAATCTGTGGACTTCAACTCCCAGAATTCCTGAGCCAATCGTGCTGTGGACTTTACGATCTGTGGACTTCAACTCCTGGGATTCCTGAGCCAATCGTGCTGTATGTCAACTCATAAAATATTTCTCTGGTCTTTTTAGAGTTGCCAACAGAAAGGGAGGGGGGAGAAGTGCAGCAGCTCGCAAAATGGAAGGTGCATTCCATAAATGTTTCAAAGATAGTAACTAGGTGACCGAAGTTTCTGCCTCGCAAAATTCTAACTGGAGAGTATGGTTGATGACTCTTGGCTATGGATGTGTCCCATTGGCAAATAGGAATTATGGTATACCCAGGAGGTGGAGGAAAACCAGGGTCAAGGATGACAACGAATTATGTGCCTCAGAGTCGGCTACACCCAGGCAGTGCCAGACAGTTTAATTCCCAATAAATCATTTTGAAGTTTTGGAAGTTTGGCTCGAGACTCATGATTTAAATGGGGGTAACTGCTGGAATCCTGACATTGTGGACTTGACAACCTGTGGACTTCAACTCCCAAAAATTCCTGAGCCAATAGTGCTGTGGACTTTACAACCCGGTGGACTTCAACTCCCAGAATTCCTGAGCTAATAATGCTGGCTCAGGATTCTGGGAGTTGAAGTCCATAGGTCATAAAGGGGCCATAGTTGTCTATCCCTGCTTTATGGGAGGCATGGACTGTCTGCCCCCTTTATGTTAAAAAAAACGGGCAATTAAGTGGCATTTGCTACCATATACCAAGGCAACAGAAAACAGCTGACACAGGCAAAATGCTAGAACAGGATAAAAGTGTTTCTCTCTCTCTCTCTCTCTCTCTTTCCCTCCCTCCCTCCCTCCCTCCCTCCCTACCTACCTACCCACCTACCTACCTACCTACAGGAATGGGATTCAACCGGTGTTACTACTGGTTCGGTGAGAGTGCATTTTGCGTGCACATGCACAGCATTTGCAAAAAAACCTCAGCTGTGCCACACGGACAGCTGACAAGCACAGCGCGCAGGTGCGCAGCATTTGAAAATCCTCTTCTTTCCTGCTTTTTCAACCTCAGCTGTGCCGTGCAAAGCAGCTGAGGTTGAAAAAGCAGGAAATAAAGGACAGGTAAGAGCCCAGGTGGGCAGCTGGGCCAAACAGATGAACAAAAGGTTGTTGCAACGAACCGTTTTGGTGTCTGCTGCTCTTCAGAGCTACCGGTTCTATAGAGCCGGGGCCAAACCAGTAGCATCCTACCCCTGCCTACCTACCTACCTACCTACTTTTAAAATTTTTAAAGAAGCAGCTACTTTATAGAAAAAAAAAGACAGTCCACGTTAGTGATATGCTTTAGTCTGAACTCTCACACAAATGTCAGCCATATGATTTCGATTTTTCTCTGCTCCAGGGAGCGGCTCCTATGGCTAGAGGGAGCTGTTTAAACAGCTACTGCCTGTGGATTGAAATACATTGGAGTGCCAGCTCAGGAGTGGCTGCTCTACTTGGCTCTAAATTTATAGATACTGACAGCACTTTTAGTTTTCTTCATGTTACCTGATCCTATGCACAGGGGCCTGCCTCTTTCAATATGAATCCTAGAAGTATTTAGGCCGTGATTAATTGTGAGGGAGCTGTTGTCAGTCTTACGATGGCAAACATCTCCTAGCCGCATCTTTTCTGGCTAACAAATCTGATTAAAAGGCGTAAGAGTTCATGAGCTGCAACTCACTTCATCAAATGCAGAATGGTGTAGAATATCAATTGGAAAGAGAATTTGGGAAGGGAAGAGAAGAGGAAAGGAGACTGGTTGGCTACCCAGTTGCACAGTGTGTGTAATTCTGATGACAAGCACCTTAGCAATGAACAGTTGTGATGTGTCAGCAGCCCAATGTCTCTGTTGAGATCTTCGAAGGTTGCTCGAAATGTTTGATGTCAACAATTTCTGGAATTGTTACAGCAATAAACTTTTCTAAACCAGGCACTTTTGAGGTTTAATGTGGGGTGTCCTGAGAGATTTCTCCAATGTTTTATTTCTCCGCCCTTGCTTTGAGTCTTAATGGGAAACTGGTGTCCATCAATTCTTTTGTGCAAGGAGTTTCCTGTTTCTACTACGTAGAATCCAGAGGGAACTTGCTGGCTGACGAATGCAAATATCACACTGGAGAAAAAGTTTGTGAACAGGCATCTCTAATCTTGTGAGTGTTCTTGCTCGGTGTATTCCTGTGAGATGCTGTTGGTGTATAATACTGTGCAAAAGTATTCGGCAGTTATGCGAACATGCTGCGAATTAAGAACGCTTTCGGAAACCGGAGTGTTAATAGTTTATTTTTACCAGGTAACAAAATGGAGAGTAAATGAAGAGGAGAGAAATCTAAATCAAATCAATATTTGGTGTGACCATCCTTTCAAAACAGACCCCAACCTTCATTCTGTATATACAGATATTAGACTGCCGGATTAATCTGACCATATTTCACAATAGTAGAACAGATTGTGTATCTACATATATAAAAGTGAAATACCACTCACGCATCATCACAAAATCTCCAGAACCATAAAGCCTACAAACTTGAAATTTGGCTCATATGTTCCCCTTGGCTTTTAGGTGCTTGCTAAGAAAGGATTTTTTTGAAATGACCATCAGAGCATTAATATTTCCTATATTATTATTATTAACACGCTCTGATGCTAAGGAGTTCTACTCCCCCTCCCCACCTGAAAAGAAATCTCTTCCAAATGCAAAACAGTTTCAGTTTTAGTTTCACAGCACCAAGCAGCTTTAGTACAGAACAGTTGAGCTGAGCCATGCCCAGGCTCTTTGCTCTCCTTCTTGCTCACAGCAAATACTGTTTCAGTTTCCAAACAGCCTTCCACTCTCTCACACACTGACAGGACTAGCCAGATGAATGCCGATGGATGCTGGTAGGCAGAAGCAGAATTTTCCCCCCTTGTTTTCCTCCCCCAAAGCTAAGCCGGACCGCATAGTTTTGTAGCGAAGCACAAGTATCGAGCTAGTGACATATAATACTTATACTACAGGATCCAATCTGGGTCAATCACCAGGGCCAAAGTTTTTTTTTTTTTCTGAGCTTTTGGACTTGTGCTGGAGCCAATCCTCAGGGAACTTCTCTGCGTGGTTTGGGCTGTTCTGCGTGAGGTATTTATACGGGGCTTGTTGTGTATAGCTTTTTAGATGTAGATTGGGCTGTTGAGTTGACTATTTGGCTATTGCTTCCTTGGGTTCCTCTCTTAAGTAAGCTGGGAGTAAATCAACACTCCTGTTGACTGATGAGGGCCCTGTTTCCCAGGCTCCAATCATTTCCCTGGCTGTTTTTGTGCCTGCTCATCCAACAATCTTAGTAGCTGCAAAATTGAATGCATGTCCTTGTTTGAATTTCGTATGTCCTTGCTTATTGCAGTGTGAGGCTACCAATGCGTTTGAGCTTCTTCATCTTAATTCTATTCTCCATAATTTCTCCATTCTTCTATTACTCCATACTATTGCTCCTTTAAGTATCTGCCTTGTTGAACTGATAGTGGGCTGGTTTTTTCCCAAGCATAGGTTGATGGCAAAATGGAGACGAAGGCTGTTTGATTTATAACCACTCCTACATATGGAATGTACACAGTTTCTCACTGTTTCTAAAATCCAGGTTTGGAGATTAAGCAGGGTTTTTTTTTTTAAAAAAAAAGGATTTAATGGAGAACATGAAGTCCATGCTGGATTAGGATAAAATCATATCCAAAGGCTTGTGTTGTTTATTGAACCAAGCAATACAAGATGTTTGGAAGTGTGTGAGGAATTCCAACAGAGGAAATTGGTCAGTTTTGCCTCCTAATAAACTTGTGCTGCATTCCTTCCCTGGTGTTTAATAATATTTTAAAATGGAATCCTTTATGAAGATGGACGGTACTATAATTTTGCAGCTGAGCAATTGGCAGAGGGTCAAACCAAACAGAATCGAGTTTGCTATCAACAATGCTGCATTTTGCATTATTCATCGTGGCTCTATAATGAAGTTGCTATTAAACTAAAATGGATTGACCGTTAGGGAATGCATATTATTAATGGTAATCCTTTATTTTTTTCCATTCAAATGCATCAGATTGTTGGAGATTGGACAAGTTTGTACAGTTTTCTGGGCAGGGTGTTGTTTTAGAAGTAGTTTCCCATTGCCTCCTATATGTGTGCTATAATTCTATAAAGTGACTGACTTGTCATCCAGCTGGCTTGGTGCCCAAGATATGACTAGAACTCACAGTCTCCTAGCTTCTAATCTGATGCCTTAGCACTACCATACACTGGACTGGCTGTCTTTATGTTAGTCACAGGCATTTGCAATGTAACTGTGAACAGATATCATGACAAATCTGTCACTGTATGATAGATAACCAGTGAAGGGGTAATTGGCAGGGGTGGGATTCAAATTTCTTAATAACCGGTTCTGTGGGCGTAGCCTAATTTGTGGATGTGGCTTGGTGGTCATGTGACTGGCTGGGCATGGCTTGGTGGTCATGTGACTGGCTGGGCATGGCTTGTATGTAAATATTATAAATATTTATGTACATATTGAATTTTTTATAATTTGAAATTTCCTTGCAAGCAAACACACAAAATTAACTCACAACACACCATGTATGGAAATATTGAATTACTCCCCCGCCTCCTCCCAAATTTCCAAGCCTTGGAAAGAAAATACAGAGCCTGCGCTAAGCCCACTTTGAATATAAAGGCCTCACGGTCATGGCAAGAAGCAAATCTGGTTTGTATTGTTGTTTGTCTCAATTTATAGGGCTGCCAATCTCAATATCAGACTCTGAGTGGCCTACAACAGTGGTTAATACCATCAGCCCAGGAGCCGCTCATCAGGATTTGGTGGCTGTGGCAATTTCCTTTTTTGGGGTGGGGTGGGGGGTATTATTACAAGAGGTTTCCACACCTGGTTTGCTTCTATGACTTAGTTGGCTATTCTTCCTACAACGGTTGCCCTCCTTCCCAGCTGGTTTGGCTCTGCAACCCAACAAGACAGACACAGATTTCAGAGAGTAATTAGGACTTCAGAAAAAACAATGGCTACAACCTGCCTTCCATGAAGGACCTGTATACTGCACGAGTCAAAAAGAGGGCTGTGAAAATGTCTACAGACTCCTCACATCCTGGACATAAACTGTTTCCATTCCTTCCCTCAAAATGACGCTATAGAGCACTGCACATCAGAACAACTAGACACAAGGACAGGTTTTTCCTGAACGCCATCACTCTGCTAAACAAATAATTCCCTCAACACTATCCAAATATTTACAAAGCCTGCACTATTACTATTAATCTTCTCATCAGTCCTTATCACCCATCCCCTTACTTGTGACTGTATGACTGTAACTTTGTCGCTTGTATACTTACAATTTATATTGACTGTTTCCTAGTATGATTTGATTGCTTATTATACCCTATGACTATTATTGATGTACTTTATAATTCTTGACTCTTGATGAATGTATCTTTTCTTTTATGTATACTGAGAGTATAGGCACCAAGACAAATTCCTTATGTGTCCAATCACACTTGGCCAATAAAGAATTCTATTCTGTTCTGTTCTGTTCTGTTCTATTCTATTCTATTTATTGACTTTTTCCTGGTACGATTCGACTGCTTATTGTACCTATGACTATTATTAAGTGTTGTATCTTGTGATTCTTGATGATTGTATCTTTTCTTTTATGTATACTGAGAACATTTGCACCAAGACAAATTCCTTGTGTGTCCAATCACAGTTGGCCTATAAAGAATTCTATTTTACTCTATTCTATCCTATCCTTGTTAACTAAAGATTAGCAAGAGTACTCTGTGTGTGTGTGTGTGTGTGTACGCACATGTGTTATGTGCTTAGCAGATTCGCAGTTATAAAAAAAAGAATTTTTTCTTGCATTCTCTAAATCCTCCTGAGTCGAGCCCTTGGTTGAGTTGCCTCAAAACCGATCACATTTATCATGGCCATTTGAGGCCCATCTGCTTTCACTTGGGAGTCGACACATGTTTTCTTAATCACAACAGTTGCTGTGTTGTGTTTATGGAAGAACATTATTTTCAACTTTGGACCTCCACGATCCCAGGAGGGAGACGTTAACCACAAGTTTGCTTCCCTGCCACGTGACACGCAAGTGTCCACCAGTTTCAAGCACGTCTCAGGAGATGACTTGGCAGGAAGTCAATGCCCGAAGCTGAGGGGAAAAAATTGCCTCAGGCATGAAGACTAACAAGACTCCAGAGATTTGAGAAAGGCTTGCTATTCGGCCCATCGCAGGAAGTGACTCTACGTATTCGGCATGGTTCTCTTCCTGCACCCTTTAGATTCTTAGTGGGAAATCCCAGCCAGATCGAAATGAAATGGAAGAGGTCAGCCGCGAGATTGTCCGCCTCACCCAACAAGACCCAGATCATTTGCAATGACCCAATCTCTCCTAGCCCACCCGCTCAGTCAATTCACACTGATCGAAGGAGGCTGCATCCTGGCAAGAGATTGCAATCTTAGCTTAATCTACTCCAGAGGCCAGCCTTAATAATACTAAAACCAGAGGTGAGTATTCAGCAGGTTCTGACCAGTTCTGGAGAACCGGTAGCGGACATTTTGAGTAGTTTGGAGAACTGGCAAATACCACCTCTGACTGGCCCCGCCCCCATCCATTCTCCGCCACCCAAGTTCCAGCTGATTGGCTGGGTCTTCTTTGGTTGCCCTGCACAGGAGAACGGAGCTGGAAAGAAGGTTAAGTGGGGTGGGGAGGGAATGGGGATTTTGCAGTATCCGTCCCTTGCCATGCCCACCAAGCCACACCAAGCCCGCCAAGCTATGCCCACAGAACCATTAGTAAAAAAATTTGAATCCCAACACTGACTAAAACAAAACCAAAGCAGGGTTTCCCCCTCATTAAGAAAGACTAGCCCAATTTTCTCTGAAAGAGTAATATCAAAAATATTTGGCTTGGAGGGGGGAGCTGGGCATCCAGTTTTGGTCGCCACCATGTAGAAAAGATGTTGAGGTTCTAGAAAAAGTGCCGAGAAGAGCAACAAAGATGATTAGGGGACTGGAGGCTAAAACATATAAATAACGGTTGATGGAATTGGGCATGTGTTTAGTTGGATGAAAAGAAGGACTAGGGGAGACACGATAGCAGAGATCCAATATATCAGGGGCTGCCACAAAGAAGAAGGAGTCAAGCTATTCTCCAAAGCACCTGAAGGAAGGACAAGAAGCAATGGATGGAAACTAACCAAGCAGAGAAGCAACCTAGAAACTAAGGAGAAATGCCCTGACAGTAAGAACAATCAACCAGTGGAATAGCTTGTCTTCAGATTCTATTCTATTCTATTCTATTCTATTCTATTCTATTCTATTCTATTCTATTCTATTCTATTCTATTCTATTCTATTCTAGAGATTTTTGAAAAAGTAGGTCGGGAAAGAACCGATATCCAGTATGGAGCTGTACATTTCTATATCTGAATATGTGCTTACAAATACGAGAAGAGAAATTCTCTACATCAATTCTGGCAGTCTGGTCAAAAGTCATATTTTATTGGAGTCATGCCAGCTCTGCCATCTCAAGCCCATTCATTCCAAACAAGAAGATACATGCAACTATCATGCACAACTGGCAAAGATGGGATCCTCAACACTGAAAATAACAAGGAATGACATTGCTAATAAAAGAATGAGCAAACATCTTTGCTATGTACAGCTTAACTTTTGAAATGTCACTTTCATCCTGAGGGTTAAAAAAGGATCATCTCCTCCTCCTCCTCCTCCTCCTCCTCCTCCTCCTCCTCCTCCTCCT
>NW_020769320.1:16465044-16526822 GCF_900518735.1 Pseudonaja textilis | reverse complement strand
CTCCTCCTCCTCCTCCTCCTCCTCCTCCTCCTCCTCCTCCTCCTCCTCCTCCTCCTCCTCCTTCTTCTTCTTCTTCTTCCTGGTTGAGAATAGTGATGCCTACCTCTTGTGAAGGAACTAAAGCAGTATAGATTCATCATTATTTAGCTAAGTTCCAGTCTATTTGAAATGTATTTAGCATTCTGCCATGTTCTGGGGGATTTGTCATAAACCTTTGATAAATATACTTAGTGCAAGTTCCAAAGACTGAAGTTCTGAATTCTCAGTGGGCTCAGATCTCTAAGCTTAGACCCGATTTGTCAAAACAAACATTTGGAGGTGGGGTGAAGAAACAAGAATACCAGAGATTATCTCTTTGGGAAGTGGCACTCTTTCTGAGTGGGTTTTGACAGCATTCTTTATCTAACTGAGCACGGAGTCTTCCCTTAGGAACTGGATGGAAGCATCACTAAGAAAACTCAAAATCTTGCTTTCTTTCTTCTGTCTCTCGTGGGCATTTGAAGTTGCCTTCAAAGGACTTCATCCTATTGCTGGTTGCCAGGGGCGCTTGTACATTTGGATAGATATTTTTTTAAAAAAGACATCTTAGTTAAATGTCGGAGAGAGCTAAATGTTAAAATTAAACGAGGGGAAAGGAGACACTGATAAACAAACGATACTAAGGGCCAGTTTGAGATACCCTCAACCCTATCACTAATACATTTGCTACACTAGTTTCCAAAACTTGGTGCCAGGAATGGTTTTTCTTGCTCCACCAATTGCCAAAACAGCTTATAACTGGTTTCTCTGGCTTCCATGACTTACACTGTAGACAACAGGGGCTCTCTAGACAAATTTAGGAGAGGTTGCAGAACTATCACAAACAATGAACAATATTCCACCTTCCATTTTATCTCGAGAAGTTTTCCAATGTTTAGAAAACTCTTAGGTGGAAAGTATGAGATAGATGAAGGAACTATAATTTTATGAACTAATTTAACTGAATCATAAGAATAAGAAGAGTAGAAATAACAGTAACCTTAACAACATACTGTTGTTAAAGAAGGCGAAATTGAAGAATGGTTAACAAAATATACCTAATAATGAAAGATCCAACAAAAGAGTCAGCACCAGGAAACTACAGGCTAATTACCTGCTTACGGACAACTTTCAAATTACTAACTGGTGTGATAGATGCATCTAGTTGAAAACAAGTTATTTCCACCCAACCACCCAAAGAGCAGAGGAAGAAAAGTTCAACTTCTAATTGACAAAATGATTCTGGAAAACTGCAAGAGAAGGAAAACCAACTTGAATGTAGCATGGATTGATCACAGGAAGACATTTGACTCCCTGCCACATGATTGGATAATCAACTGTCTAGGAACAACAGGAGTCAGTAGAAACACCAGAAGTGGTGGGCAAAGATCAATGGCACAATGGCAGACACAATTGCAAGTCAATGATGGTGAATGGGAGTGTGATGACCCAGGGTGGGATACAAAACAACCACAGTCACAGAAAACAGGTGAAGCCCCTTTTATTCCTTCACTTTGCTTCCAAGCTCCAAATATCCTTGACTGGAGACAAAAAACTCCCACACAAACAGTTACAAGAAGAAGGAAAAAAGCAACACAAACCAGGCAAGATAAGGGCTGGAGGATGTCCACAGATAACACACACTGGGAAGGATGCCAAACTCAGAGAGGAACCATAAACTAAAGGTATTTCCACAATTTGTTTCCAGTGTTTGCCTGTGCGCAGGTCCGTACTCTTATCCAGTTGTAACAGCTGCAGCCCATGAAGAGGATCAAGGGCCTCTCCTCCAGAGTAGACCACGCCTCTCCCTTATTCTCTCCTCCCTGCGTGCCCTGGATGGAGAGGGGATGGGCCTGGGTCCTCCTCTGACTGCTCAGCCGGCCTCTGCCCTTCCCCAGTTTCCTCCACAACCTTTGGAGCCACACTCCCACTCCCTCTCAGCTGTTCCTCCTCTCCCTCAAAGTCAGTCTCCACCAAGGGCATGACCAACTTTCATGTATTTATGAAAGAAATATATATATAAGATACATATAGGATACATATAAGAAAAATAAAAAGAAACAATAGGACAGGGACAACAGGCACATTGGTACGCTTATGCAGGCCCCCTACAGACCTTTTAGGAAAGGGGTGAGGTCAATAATAGACAGTCTAAGGTTAAAGTTTTTAGGGTTTGGGGAAGAAACCACAGAGTCAGGTAGAGTATTCCAGACATTGACCACTCTGTTGCTGAAGTCGTATTTCCTGCATTCAAGTTTAGTGCGGTTTACCTTGAGTTTCTATTATGTGCTCTTGTATTGTTATGGTTGAAGCTGAAGTATTCATTGACAGGTAGGACATTGCAATGTATGATTTTATATACTATACTTAGATCGGACCAAAGGCGGCATAGTTCTAGGTTTTCTAGTTCTAGAATTTCAAGTCTGGTGCCATAAGGTATTCTGCAACGAGTAGGGGGGTAGAGAACTCTTCTTTCCCCTTCTCATAGCTTCAATGGATAGTATACATTCCCACTGTTCAAGTAAGATACTAAGAGGATGCAATCCAGATTCGATCTTCCATTGCCCAATTGCCACTCCCTTATTGCTCAGTTTTAATTTTTCTAATGTCTTACAATGGTTTGAGTTTTATAGGGCAAGCGTTGGTTTGAGGAAAACCACTGAGATCTCTTTCAAGCCATGTTGTGGGTTGCAGGACCAGGCCTTCTCTAGAGAGAGGAGAACAATTTATTTATATTATCGAAGTGCAGCACAGACTATGTTTCGTGTACTTTGAACGCCATTCGGAAAGATTATCTCTGCATATGGAAGGGAAGGTCCTTAATTAAAGCAATCAACATGCTAATGGAAAGGGTGGAATAAAGGCTGAGAATAAAAGCTAATGGTAAAATTATGTTGGCAATGGTTTTTAATGGAACATTTACCTCCTTGCCTTTTGTTCGAATCAGATGAGTCATTTAAAATGACTACTTTCAGAAATTTATATATAGATAGGTAGTGTGATCTGTTGGCATTAAAGACTCACCTCCAAATTCTAGAAAGTCCAGATGTTACATTTCTTAACTAGAGACGTGGAAACTTCATTGTGACACATACTAGAAAACAATGGTTATAACTGAACAAGAGAACAAGAAAGGAGTTTGAAAAATCTTGCACTTGGTATAGAGAAATTTAGAACTGCCAAATTATTAAGGGGAAAAGAATGAAAGCTTATACATGTCCCCTATGTATTGTATCGTGCACTGAATTCTTCATACAACATTTTGTCCAGAATGCATTTCTGTCATCCTGTAAGTCTATTATCTGAATTGCAAGAAATTTCAGTAAATTAGACAGGTGTTTTTTTTCTCCTGAAAAACAAATCCAGTTCCTCAACCTTATTTCCAGAAATATTTTTATAGACAAGGAAGAAAATGCAATCGTTATATTATTTCATTTTTGGAAAAAGTCCACAGGTGTGCTAGTTAGAAATACGTACATAAAAATCCTTTTTTAAAATAGTTGCAGAATTTTTCAATGCTTAAACTCTACTTTTCCCCGACAAATTAAGGTTCCCTCTTCAACACCTGTTTCTTGGTTGGAGCCCCAAATAGTAGTTATTTCATGTTACAGCCATGTTAATTTGAATGCGTTTAGGAGGAACCTGGCTCTAGAACTCAATCCGTTTTCTTAAATGCTTGTATTTGGGTTTTTATTTGCCATACATATAAAAAACAATGTTGCCTGTAGAATCATCTTCACTTCTTCTAGTTCCTCGTCTAGTTTCCAGTAGTCCCAAAGATGCTTTTTCAAGAGGCAACTGGACTTTCCTGCTTTTTCCTTGAAGACATTTTGTCATGTCCCTATTGGAGTCTGAATCTGAGGAGGAAGCCAAACAGCTGACAAGGAGTGGGAGTGTGGCTCCATTGGCTGTGGACGAAACTGGGGAAGGGCAAAGTCTGGCTGGGCAGAGCAGAGAAGAGGTAGAACAAGGGAGAGGGAATTCAGAGGAAGACCCAGGCCCACCCCCTCTTCATCCTAGGGCACAAAGGGAGGGAAGGAGAAGAGACCAACGTGGGTTGTATGGCTTATGGGGGAGGAAAGGGCCCTGATTCCCTTCATTAGCTGCAGCTGGGAACACAGTTGTATAAAAAAAGGCAAGCTGTGGGCAGCAGGCTGTTGGGAGCAAACGTGACTTTATCTTGTATTGTCGTGGCTTATCTGTGTTCCTGGTGTCTTCTCAACTGTGTGAGCTTTGCCATGCTTTCAAGTCTGAAATTCTTGCTCCTGCCCTGCCAAACTAATTACTTCAGTTTGGCTTGTTTGGACTTTAAGTAACAGTTTGTGTTTACCCTGTTTTGGACTTAATTTTCTACAGTTAAAGGCTGTTCCTGGGAGAGTTTTTCTCCATCCAGAAGGTAACCTGGACATTTGGGGCAAAGTTGAAGATAATAAAGGGACTCTTCTTGATTATCTGACTGTGTTGCCTTTGTGCCATGCCCTGGGTCATCACACATTTCGCTTCTCATCCAAGAATCTTCTTCAGCTCCGGCTGGATGGTGTGGGGAATGGAAGGATTTATACTCCTTGCAGACAGCTCATTTGCATTCTTTTAAAGTTGTTGAGGCCACTTGGAGGTATGTCTGTGCCCTCAGGATCCCCTGAGTAGTGCAAATGGGTGTGGAGCCTTCTTAGAACTGTTGAAAGGACTGTGTTATGGACTGCAGATAGATGATATCGTAGCTCTCCCTCTCTGATGAGAGAGGAGCTGTTCAATTTTGATATAGATGGTCTCTTTGACCCTTCTTTCAAACCAGCGGTCTTCTCTGTCCAAAATCTGGATATTGCCCTCTTCAAGAGTGGCGTTGTCTTTTAAATGAAGGTGCTCTGCTGAATCTTGTCCTGATGGGTTTGTTCTCCTATGTTGTACCATGCATTTATGAAGTGGTTGTTTTGTTTCCCCAATGTACAGAACTGCGCATGTCCCGCTGCATTGTACTGCATATACCTTGAGAAAAAGCACCTTTGGGACAACCCTGACCTGGATGTCTGAGAATCTTCATAGACATCTGATTTCTGGTAGTTTCAACCCACTGGTACTTCCCAACTCCATTCCCTCACATGCACAACCGTCCTTGAGATAGATGAAGATGACAATCCTAATTCCTCTCACTCCTTCTTTCTGAAAGCCAAACACAACCAATTCCTTTCATCATTGTTTATAGCAGGGGTCTCCAACCTTGACAACTTTAAGACTCGTGGACTTCAACTCCCAGAATTCTGGGAGTTAAAGTCCACAAGTCTTAAAGTTATTAAAGTTGGAGACCCTCAGTTTATAGGACCTGATTCCTAGTCCTTCACTATTGAAATAGTCCTATCGTAGTTAGGGGACCAATTTGAGGTACTCCCAACCATACGATCTGACCTAGGCTTCCCCCAAAAGCACTAAGCAGACTTTTTGTCCCGGCAAAACCCCTTTTATTAAACAAAGGTGAATTTCTTGCATTCACATTCGGCCAAAGGCCTGGCAAACAGTCTTCCAAGGGTCTAATTAGGAGCACAGACCTTATCTAGCTTGGAGAGCTGCAAAGTAAATAGCTTCAAATGCAGTGCTGACAAGGAAGGACTCGGCACAGAGGCTCTGAGATGCACAGGTAGATCTTCACAGTACTGCAATGAACAAACTATTCCCTGAAAAAGTCCCCTCCCCTTTTGCTCCTCTTTTAATCCCTATGGGAGGGGCCATTCATCATTCACCTGTGGCCTTACTCCCACATCGACCCTTAGTTCGTAATTGTTATTTTCTTTTGGCAACTCTGTGCATGTGCAGACTGGGAACCAGCTCCGGCTGTTCTTCTGTCTCACTGATATCCGACTCTGAAGGCAGCTGATAACTGCCAGCCCGCCCTGGCCTATCTCTGCCTCTGATGCAGAGCCCTCATCCGAGCCTTCCTCAGCCTCCAGGACTGGCCCATATTCCTCCTCAACTTCCTCACTGTCCGACTCTGCTGCCAACTCCACTAGCCATTGGCGGGCCATAACACCATATCACTGATAACTTTTCTACATTAGCTAGTCCAGGACACATTTTTCCTAAGCTGAGTAGGACCCCCCCCCCCAATTAATCTGGATTTTATGCTCATTAATACATCCCCAAAATTACCATTTTAGCAGCTGCATCATGGGCTTAGCTCATGTGGTAAGATATCCTGGGAATGCTTCATTATTTAAGTGCATGTTATTTCTACCCAAATAAACAAAAGAAGATCCATTATCCCCATTTTTTAAATAATGCCACCTGAAATACTCTGAAATATTTTTACATGGTGTTAAACCCAACTTCATACTAACCAAGCCTCTACAAGACACATGCTGTGTAAATCCTTCCCTTTTTACACCATATTAAATATACTACAAATAGTATACGCATGATCACCTTTCCCTGTCTTTTCCCTTTTTAGAAAAGGGGTGTTTCTTAAGTATGTTTTGACAAATGGGGCACAAATTTCCTCTTTCCCAGGTAGAGATTCCTAAAAATTGCAACTGAGCTGTATTCATGCATAACAGGTACTCGTTAACAAAACAGGGAGTACTTGACTTAGGATGGCAATTTGAGCCATACATTTATGTTGCTAAGTTAGACAGTTGTTAAGTGAGCTTTGCCCTATCACAACCTTTCTTGCCACCGTTGTTAAGTGAATGACTGCAGTTGTGATGTTAGTAACATGGTCGTTAAGCCAATCTGTCATTGACTTTGCTGATCACAAAGTCACAAAAGGTGATCATATGACAACAGGACATTGCAACCGTCATAAATACACACCAGTTGCCAAGAGTCCAAAACTGGATCAAGTGACCATGGGATGCCGCAACAGTCATGTGAAAAGAGATCTTGCTACTTGTTTCAGTGCTGTTGTAACTTCACCCACTAAATGAACGATTGTAAGCCAAGGACTCCCTGTGCAAACTTCTTTTTAAGATCACAGGCAGAATCACAACCTTCACAATCACGTTACCTAGCTAGGGTAATAAAACAGCTGCAAGAAAACAAGCAAGCTCAGAGAGGACTAAGGATCCCTTCAAGTCAACCCCGAGCTACAAATTGTGTTGACCGAGGGGGTTGCACAAAAGCATCGAAGTCACAAAAATAGGTAGATCAAGTCCCTTTAATACCTCCAACTTGGCCCCCAGTGTCCAGTTATCCTGAGGTGGAGATCAAATTCTTCCAAAAACAGTCTACAAAGGGAAGAAATGCAGTCCGAACCCAGAGTACAGATAAATTAGATATAAAAAAAACCCAACACAAACCACGCTGAAGTAATTAACACGACAGGCCAGGATAATAAATTGCAGACTTCCACAAGATAACAAAGCACAAACAATTGGGGCGGGGGATGCCAAAACCCAGATAAGCCTCGACAAAGATAATGCACGCTTTGCTTCCAGCAAGGTGCTGTGTGCTTGTTCTTATATCCTGTTCTCCCAGCTGCAGCTAATGAAAGGGATCAAGGCCTTCTTCTCTCCCATAAGCCACGTTGCTCCCTTCTCCATTCTTCCTGGCAACCCCTAGGATGAAGAGGGGGTGGCCCTGGGCCTTCCTCTGAATGCCCAGCTGGACTGTGCCCTTCCCCAGTTTCTTCCACAGCCACTGGCCAGACTCCCACTCCCTGTCAGCTGCTCAATCTCCCCATCAGAATCAGACTCCAACAAGGGCACGACACAAATATTCTCCTTTCTTAGAATCTTAATCATTTACCCATCTACCTAATGAAACTGATAATTTCCAAACAAGCGCTCTCCAAAACTGACCACCGGCTGTTTATCCATTCTGAAAAAAAGAAGAGAGTCTAATCAACCTGGGCTCCCTATTTATTCCCCTACCTCCTTCACCACAGGTAGTCCTCGACTTACAAGCCCAATTGAGCCCAACATTTCTGTGGTTAAGCAAGTTTCGCGCCATTTTTATGCCTTCTCTTGCCACGGTTGTTAAGTGATTCACTGCAGTTGTTAAGTTAGTAACCCGGTGGTTAAGTGGATCTGGCTTCCCCATTCACTGACTTTGCTTGTCAGAAGGTCACAAAAGGGGATCCCATGACTGCAGGACACTGCCACCGTCATAAATAGGAACCAGCTTCTGAATTTTGATCACGTGACCATGAGGATGCTGAAAAGGTCTGGGTCAATATTTATTTATTGACTGGCTGGAGACCCGTGCTTCGCGACAAAACTTTGTGATCGGGCTATGCAGGAGAAATTCGCTTCACAATCCGTTGGTTCAGTGGTGGTCGGTGATTGAAACACATAGGGGCTGCTTTGAGTCCAGAAGCTGTTTCATAGGTGGAAGGCGTAGACATTTTGGTGAGGTACCGACGTTTAGTATTGTAAGGAGCCCCAGGCCGCTCCTGAGTGAGGGAGTGGAACGTCTGCCAGTTTGAACTGAGGTAACGGGATGTGAGGCAACTGGCAGTTGGAACAGAGTTCTTTTCAGGTGGGGAGGGGGGGTAGAACTCCTTAGCATCAGAGCGTGTTAATTGCTGTATTAAGAAATAGTAATGATCTGATGGTCATTTCGAAAATTCCTTTCTTAGCGAGCACCTAGAAGCCAAGAGGAAGATACGCACCAAATTTCAAGTTTGTAAGCTTTACGGTTCTGGAGATTTTGTGATGAGTGAGTGGCACTTGGCTTTTATCTATATATAATATATATAGATTAGCCTTTGGGCTATATCAAAGCGCAGAATACCAGAAATAAATCAGGCAAAAGTCATAACTGCAAAAAAACAGCCGTAAGCCCCACTTTTCAGTGCCGCGGTTGAACGACCGCCGAACAAACTGTTATAAGTCAAGAACTACCCATATTCCCTATTTCTCAAGGATGGGCTTTCAGGGCTGAGCTTCAACGTTCAACCGCCTTCCTCGGGAGGAAAAGAAGGTGGAAGGTGGTGGCTTCTCCTGTCCCCTTTCCCCGAGAATGAAGGAGCCTTCATTGCCGTTGGCATCGTGAGCGTTTGTCTTAAAACCAGTGAGGTAATCCAAGGGAATTCAAGAAGTGGGTGGTCTCTGCGGATTGGAGGTGCTCTCTCATCGCCCTGTTCATCTCTCGCCCAGGCCCAAACCAGATCTTGCAGCTGGAGCAAAGGCAGGCCAGACTGAGCCCAGCACATTCCCCCCCCCCCCGCCACCTATCTCACTTGAGTGGCCTTCTTTGGTTGCTTTTCAACTGCCCACTTTCTATCGGCTTCATTACACCACCGCTCCGTTTTGTCATGTAAATGGGGAAACTCGGGAGGAGGGGAGGTGGGGAGGGGAGGAAGAGAAGTTTTTCTTTTGGCCTTGTCTACGGAAGAATACCGAGAGGTATTCAAAACGTATTAACACAAATCAATGGCACCAATAAAAGCAAGATCTCCTTAGCAACATAATCTTGATTGCAAAGAGAGAACTGAGAGCATTTAGCAGAACAGTGGTCCACACGGAATACGCATTTGTCTGGAAGAATGTGGCACAAAGCCTAAATAGAGAGAGAGAGAGATGCTGGAAGAGGAGAAAAAAAATCCAAAATTAACTCACACCGAACAGTTACTCTTTTTTTTTTTTTTAAGAAGCGCACAATTGGCTACATTAAATCTATCCTGGGCCTTTCTGCTCAGCAACATTGTATCGTACTGCTTTGCAAACTGAAAATTTACAACACCCTGCGCGGTTCAGGGTAGCTCCGGGTGTTTTTTTTTTTTTAATTATACATATAAAGAGACTGTTAGCCAGTTGTTGTTTTTAAAAGGACATCTAAAGACCCTCTAAAAATAGAAAGATGCACACAGAGTTTAATGCCAGAATTTGGAAATGCTGAAAAGAAGTTAATTTCAGATGCTCTTGGACTTCTTCTAAGAAGAGATCCCCGTGTTTAAAAATATTCAAAGATCTAAAGTTATAGATAGTAACCAGCGGTAAAGCTGTTGTTGACGCTTATGTTGGATCACACACTTCACCTTTTCTAGCTCGGAAAACAGAATTTGGCAAACTCTCACTTATGAATTAATTTCACCTTTCTTCAAAAAAAAAAATTCCGCTCAATTTTCCTAAATATTATATTGTGGCTTTTTGATTATTTTTTTTAACCCTTTAAAAAAAAAAGTTTCAACTTTTAAAAGCGATTTTAATGTCTCTCTGCTTCCCATCAATTGTATTCTAAAAGTCTTGGCAGAGGCATTCCATTCATATTCAGAGATCCTTCGTTGTCAAAAAAAAACACAAAACCTTCCATTTTTCCAAACAGGATGGGGCAGCATGTGATGAAATCTATGCTTAAAAAAAAGAACAGGAAGCTAAATGGCACTTAGGAAAATGAAGAAGTTTTCTTTTTAAAAAAACAACACTTTACTCTCAAGCTACCCAATAAAAATATATTTCTTTGAATTTTTAACATATGCCCCCAACACATTTTTAAAATTTAAGATACTCTCATAGCCTTGCAGTATTAATGTGCCTTTAAATTTAGTTCCATTAATCTGCCTTAAACTTAGTTCCATACCATTATGTACAGCTAACTATGAGATAAGGGAATCCTCGGTGTATCTACTCAAAATAATCGCCCCTGAATTCAGCCAGGCACAGCCTGCCATTCCAAGTCGGTGAGGTATCTTTCTACCAGGAAAGGACCACAGCACGGTGGTAGAGTCTCTAATTTAATTTTGGGCATCTCATTAAGATTGGGAAGCCATGCAGAGCTCCAGCCAGACTATACCGAATTATCTGGACTAAAGGCTTAGCTGAGTAGAAGGAAGCTTCCTATGTGCTAAAGAATAAAACTGTCGATTAAAAGCATTCTGGTGAAATCATGCAAAGTTCATTCAGTTAGGAAAGGAAAACAAGTCTTTGTAAGATAGCTTCACAATTTTATTCCTTTGTAACACATACAGTTTTTCTCTAGAGAGATTTCGGACTGGAATACATTATTTAAGGCTGGGTCAGGATGGGAAAAGATGTCTGATAAAGAGACAAAGTTATGAAGTGTTGGCGAGTGGATAAACTTAAAAACAACCATAATCAGATTGGTTTTAAAGTGTATTTTGTGCATTTTAAAAATCCGCCCTATTAATCGTTCTTTCCATGTCTTTGAATATACACACATTATCAGATACATGTTTTAAAGTACTTTAAAAGCATCCCCCTCTCCCCACAGGAGAAAGGTGATTAACCAATGCTCTTATTTTATTAAGACATCCAATTTTATCAGACTTCTATATAAGCTATAAATAAAAATGTATTTCACTAACACTTATTCACCTGCTATTTTTTATGTGAAGCTTTTTATTGGCAAGGGAGAGGTGTCATTATTTCATATTAATGCTCTAAAATATATTAGAATATTATGATTAATTCCAGATTGAAATGATTTTCCACAAACAGTCAAATATGCCGTTTATCACTCATTTAGAAACATCAACAGGGACATACAACGATGACAATCGAGAAGGCCACAAGTGTAGAGCTCCCATTAGCTGGGTAAGAAAAGGCGAAACGGCATGGCTGAGGTCCAGAAAGAAACACTACCACCACACACAAACACACACACACACACACACACTCTTTAGGCATGCCCAAGGGCATTCATATGCCCTCATTTAAAAAGTCCTCTTTGAATAGACCACCATACAAGATGAGAAATGGGTTTTTGAAATTCTATTTCCAAAGTGTTTGCCATTTTGCACGAGATGGGAAGCTACTCTTGAACTGGCAAGTTGGATTCTTTGAGAGTACTTTATAATGAAATGAGAAGAACGAAGAAACCTGAAAAAATGAAGGGCTTACTGAATTGCACTTAAAATCCAACTTTAATCGACCTAAAGGCTTGATAAGTCGATTCGGTGTTGGTTTATTCAGAAAGAAGTCCCGCAGTGGACTGCTCCTCTACTAAATGTACTTTAAAAAAAAATGTTATCATAGTAGATAACTGTTAATACTCCTGCCTTCAGGAATTATGCACCAATATTCCAATGAAGGTCTTAAAATAGAAAGCCCTTTCCTAATTTATCCTTGTGCTACCAAGATTTTCTTACTTCTGTTTATCCCCACTCCAAGACATGCAGAATTAAAGGGCATGCTTTCATGTGGAAATATGAAGAGGCAAAAGAGCAGAAGGCCTGGACAACTGACCAGGCCCCGATGGTTGGGTGGGAAATTTAATCGTGTAACAGCTGGATTTCCCAACCTGATGTCTTTCACAAAGGTTACAATATGCAGGTCTGTTGAGGAAGGCTACCTTGCCCTTTGATTCTTTGATGGAGGAGAGGTAGCGGAAAACAGCTTCTAGTATAATTTCTCATTCAGTTTCTGCTACAGGAACTGAGCTACAGGAACTGACATATCTAAGGATTAAACTATTTGATTCCGGTTTACCTGTTGATAGCGGTGTGTGTGTGTGTGTGTGTGTGTGAGAGAGAGAGAGAGAGAGAGAGAGGGGTGGGGGGAGAGAGAGAGAGAGAGAGAGAGAATACAGTAGTTCCAATTCATATAGCATTTGCAACAAGTCCCAAAATTTCCTTTTCATGAGGCAACTGGGCTTTTTCTTTGAAGTCACTTCACTTCTCATCCAAGAAACTTCTTCAGCTCTGACTATAACCTGGATGACTGAGAATCTCCAAATATAACGGAAGGACAGACACGATTGGGCCATGGGAATTCTGACCTCAGCAATGACCATTATGTCAAGCCCAGGTAGTCAACAGCATTTTTCCAGCCCAATAAACCCATTTAAAGTAATCTTACGACATTTCAGCGTTTTCCTTTATTTGGCCAGAATTGGTGTTGTGCCTTCAGAATCTAGCAGTGCCAAACCAAAACTTCCTTGTCTAGAGAATTCTGTATAAATTAGTTTCACTACAACCTTAGGATACGAAGGTCTATAATGACCAGGAAGAAAATTATAATGTGGCAAGACCTGAAACTGTATGCTAAGAAACAGTTTTCAGCTGTACTGCATTTTTTTTGGCCATATGACAAAAGTAATATAATTCATCAAAGGATGCTGGTGAAACTTGATATACAATCTTCTCAAAATGGTTAAGAGCTATGGTCCCACAAATCTAGATGTCAAGCCAAAAGCCATATTGTGAAAAAGATCTTTTATAGACACATACACTTTAACAGGCTAGGAATGTATCTTAATATGATTTTAAAGGCATGTGATGTTTAACTATATAACAATTGAGGAATTAATCAAGCACTATACAAGGCAATTCCAGAGAAATCTTCAAAGGACATTCTGTCAGTGTATTTGACAAAAGTATTAAAGCTGTATCGTTGTTTAAAGGTACATTTGAAATATGAGGTTAGCCAATGCAGTTACATACCACGGTAGCCAAATTAGCCAATGCAGTTACATATCACGGTACTGAGAAATGAAGAATTACTCCAATGTTTTTAAAATGTTACTTACTACCTCCTTTATATAGACAAGGCAATTTTATTCAAAACGTTACTTTTTTTTTTAGTGGAACATGCTCTTAGATTTCCTATCTAAGAGGAGCAATCTGAACAGCATTTAAAATTATTTTGGAAAGATGGACAGCTTACATTTTTTAAAAAAACTAAAAGCGGATCGTGTGTATAATGTAAAAGTTTGTTCATCTATTTGTTCATGTAGCATTTGATCAACATTTTGTGTGTAGGTCTGTATATCATAGATTTCATGGTGCAGAATGGCATTCAGTCTCTGGACCAAATCAGTAGTTAGTGGACAAGAAATTTAAGGAAATACACATACACACATACATGCACACACACAAATGCTTGATTAGGCAGAGTTGTAATTTTCTTAATCCTCATAAGAGGTTTTGATTTTCTTTATTAGCTGTCCAAATGGTTAGGGTTACATTACAGTCTTATGCTTACTAAACATGTTCAAGACTGCTTACTCTTTAGTAAGGTTAACCTTGGTACGTGTATAGCCTTAAAACAATTTTTTAATGATGATTTTATAAAGAACATATGCTAAATGCAGACCTGCATAATTATAAAACAGTTTCATTTTAAGGATTCAATTTTAAGGATTTAAGTATCAATTCCTTATACTGGCCCATCAAGGATCCAGTGTAACACTTTTTCCTTACTTGTCTTATATCACAAAACAAGGGTACTGACAAGTATTTAGTGGGTTTCCTGCCACTGTTAGTACCTTAAGGTACATCTGCTTCAGAGGAAAATTACATACAAGCAGGGAGAGCATCAAATAATGTGCATATCGAAAGGCATGTAACCATAGCATTATTTTAAAGGAGCAATGTAAATGCAACATAATATTTTGAGGACCAACTGTAATTCTGTTACACTCATAAGTGACTAAATGTGAACTCACTCTGGAAGTTCTCTCTGTGGATGCAAGATTTACACAGTAATATTATACTTTTTCTTGCTTCATTAGTCTTCATACTTCCAACATTTTTATTAGAAGCTTTAATATTCATTTTCTACTGCCATGTGAGATGTAAATCTGTTATCTAATACATAGTCATGCATGAATAAATTAGCAATTTCCTAAGTTTTGTGCTTGCAACTCAAGTAAATCCAACCCAGCCCTCCCCCTCACCCCCATATTTTCTTTAAAAATCCAGTACATAGAAAAGACATGGTGGTAAATGTATATAAAGCAACCCAAATCAAAGGAGTGGACATGCTTATTTAAAAATTTGCCAAATTAGCATAGTTGTACAAACAGTTCAGGTAAAGTTCAGGTAAATCATTATTATGGAAAAGTTCTACTTATTAGACCAGTTTTAAAAAGCAAGACTTCACAGGGTCACAGATTTGTGTGTGTGTGTGTGTGTGTGTGTGTGTGTGTGTCATGTCATTCTGACTCCTTTCTCTCAGGTGGTTCAATGAAGAGATCACTCATAGTGATAATTATGGGGCTGCACCCACCATCCAACAGATTACCTGAGCTAGCTCGGACATAATATTTAATTAAGAGAGAAATATAATATTGGAGCAGTCCTCATTTCATTAGTGTCTTTGTAGCCCTAATGATAGTTGCAAAGCTATCCATGTAAAGTTCGGACTGACAAAAACTTTTGAGGAAGAAAATATTTATAAGCCAAGTTTTTCTAATTTAACAAATCAAACGATCAACCTACTCAGCGGTTATATCCATATACAGCAGCGCTAGCATGCAGGCCAAGCTTCTTGCACATGCAAGAAATTGCCAATAACTTTCCCCAGGAAAACTAAATAATGCAAAACGGATCCTTAGAAAGAGGCTCTACCTTCACAGAAGTAGAGAGAGAGACCTAAGAAGCTAAGGGTTAATAGCAATTTTCTCTCCACTTTAGGGACAGAGGTGAATTTTACATCTTGTGTACTTAAGACTCCACGCCAATTACACAGAGATATAAGGACAATAAGCCCATTCAAATCAATAAGCACACTGTGTTGGAAAACAGCCCAAGCTTTCATTATTAATATTTATGTTCTAAGACATTATGGAAATTTCACAGAAGAGGAGAAAATGTGTTATGGTTTCTTTTGTTAAGAAAAAAAAGTAGATCATGAATGATAGGAGATAGTTTTGGAATACCTGACTAACACTACATACATATTTTAAAGTTCTTTCATAGGCTGCATTCATGTATCGTAATCAACCACAGGATAATCTTAGTATGATTTTTTTTTTAAAAAAATCAAATTAGCATCAGTTTTGCAGATGGGCAAAGTAATTTTAGCTTTGGGCAAATTTAACTTGTTTTCCTTCTTTTTGGTTACCCTTCTTTCTGAGGCCCAGTTAAAGTGGTAGGGCACAGAATCAAAGCAGAAGTGAACTGGGAAACAATCCAGCCCATACATATCTGTTCATTTTCCACATTAGCTCAAACCATAGTTTGAATACCCTAAAATAAACCATGATTTCATTCACGCAACACGTTGCTTAGCCCCAAACAAGCGAACTGTATCATGGCTTAAAATAAGAAGGAAACAAATCATTTAAAAATGAGTCCAGATACATATTTAGAGCAAAGTACAACGCATGCCATCTAATCAAAGCTAGTTGTATTGTTTTATGATAGAAGGGCCCTGGCATATGCTCCACTGGTCTCCTTTTGAGATTCTGAGATTCAGAAATGCCAGACTCTGGATGAACCACAACAAGATTAGCCAATGAAAGCCAGTATAGGGTGTGATATGCAAGCAGAGTTTTAACCTGTCACAAAGTATATCCTCAAAATATATTAGCAATCTGCTATGAGTAGCAAACATTGGCAAATACACAATAAACGTATCTGTATATGACAATAAAGCAAAACACATATTTAAATGAAAAGAACTGATATTCATGTAGTGGGATAAATATTTCATTAATACAAATATTATGCAAATTGTATTCGTTGGCTATTCACATTATTGCTCTGCTACATGAAGAACAGCCCCTTAAAATATGTTATATTTCACCTACATTAAAATCTAGAAACAAAATGTTTCAGAAATAACTGCATACAACAGGCATTGAACTTAATACATGAAGATATGCACAGCCAAGGAGCTAAAAACTGGCCTGACCAAAGCATATTATTACATACTCATATTTTTTAAATGTTTCCTTGTGCAAACAATAAAACAGAAAGCTAACCATGTAAACATAAAATTTAAAAGTTAGAATGCAGTATTTACTCCAGACATTCAGTAAACTATTAATTCAAATAATCATTTTTTTAAAATTCATCCACCTGAAATACAGATGTAAAAACCAAGACATTTACGACACATCGCTAGCATCTGGTACAAATGCTGTTAATGTTTTACGCACAAAGGCCCCAACCCGAGGGAAAGCTTCAAAATAAAGGAGAATATTGTTGGCACTTCAGTCCTCATGAAAGAAATAGAAATTGAGAGCATCAGAAACCAATAGACTAGGCCCAATGATTTTAATGGGATTTAAATACAGCTTTCCGTGGGTTGGAGCCAAACACTGGAACATTCAATAACTCAAAACTACTGAAAATATTAACAAACATGTTTCTGCCCATCTTGCATCCTCATGTACTATTCAGTTGGGTAAACAGTAAGAAAGCTGTTACATGGCATGAACCACAATGCACGCTGGCTTGCACACATATTCACTCTCCCCTCTCTCACAAGCACCCACACAAACACATACGGAGTTGGTATAAACAAAACATCACTTTATTTTTTTTTTGTTTTCACCATGATTAAGAGATTAGGAGTAGAACCCTGAGTTATCTTCAGTCACTTCGAATCTCTTAGCCACAGGAAGATTATCTACCGTGGTCCATGCAGCAGCCTTCTTAGGAAATACCAGTCAATTTTACAGTCCTGAGCAGGATTAGCCATTAAAGACACCTGCAAATCTGCGACCGGAGTCTTCTCGTGGAGAAACAGCAATCCGTGTTCAAGTTTCTGGAGGAGGAACATCTTCTGAGCAGACAGGATTTGTTTTTCAAGGTACAAGAACAGGAATGGATGTTATGGCTATGAAGGAATACTGCTTGTTGGCTCAGAAGAGACTGATTTTGTATCCCAGAAAGGAAGAGGGGGGGGGGGGGAAATCTGACCCAAACAGATATTGTCATCAGCCAAATATGGTGAGATTTAGATTTAGAGATGCAAGTGCATAGGTTAAAAATGATTGCCAATTTTCATGTCTATCTTGGGGTTAGAATACTTACAGCTATTGTCATTTGTATATAATAGCTATGTATATATACATATAGAAACATCCACACGTGTGTATGTGCGTCCGTATTCAAACACATACCCACACATATTACCCATACTCAAGACCAGGGTTCATGAACAGAAAAGGGGGAAGGTAATAATTTAAATCACACAGAATGCTATGTGCCAAATTTGATAAAATGAACTTTGAACACGTTGTTCAAAAAAAAAAGAAAAAAAAAACCAGAAAGAAGAACGAAGAACACCACAAGATCCTGTAGAACCAACTCTGTATCATTAGGAGGAGAGCACCAAGCAAGGCACCATTGGAAACGAAACATACTCCGGAAGTCTCTAGGTAAAGCAAATGCTAATCTGGTTGGAAAATTGGTGTCTTTGGTAAAAATTCTATAAGAATGACCTGTTAAAACAAGAAAGAAAGGAAAAATGAATTATGGACAGCATTGTTATTTTCAGAGTTTCTTAGCAGAAGCTTTCAGCATGTGAAGGGAATGATAACCCCATGGCCAAGGATCCAAAGGATTACAGGAAAAGCCAAGAGAGCTTTTAATGTTGCTTTTACGCTGCTCTCATATTGTACATAAGCCATTGTTTTTGAATTTCCTCCCAGTTTAAGGGACCTATATGTGGTCGGGAACAAAGGAAGATATTTTTTTCCCAAGTTAATTTATTTGTTTAACTAAGCAGTTCGTATTTTGTTTCCTAGGGCTAAGAGTGACTAGGCCAAGGTCAGCCAGCTGACTTTGTGACTAAGGCAGCACTAGAACTCAGGGTTTCTGTTCTGATGCCTTAACCACTATCCCAAACCGGGTCTCTTATTTGCTTTAACTCTCTCGGCATGTTTTCAGTTGGACAGCATCTCTCCAAGACTAATGGAATGTGCACCTTACACATCGATTCTACTGTGATCATTTTAACCGGACACAGGGAAAAGGAACCTGAGGCTCATGCATATAAACACATCAGTTGTGCTACCCAGCTATTTTGTGCTTGCTGCCCACTTGGCAACTGTGATTCCCCTCCCACTGGTTTGCTTATGATGGGTCAAATATTTCTCTTCTCTCAGGGTCCAATGCGGAGGGGGGGGGCGCGATGGGAAGCTGAAATAATGGTAATCCTACACCTGGGAACTCCCTGAATACATACAGCTAAAGGTTGAGAAACCTGTATTCCAAAGCTTTGTTTGGACCCTCAGAAGAAACAGTTGTTCTCTTCCTTGCCACCTTGCTACCGAATGACATGTTTGCTTGATCAGTTTTACTCAAATAAAAATACACCTGGATACTTATCCAAAATATCAATGCCTTGATCCAAAAAAAAAAAAAAAGCTGCAACTTATCTTACGTGACCAAAATGAGGGTTTGGTTGGGTTTTTTTTGTATTTTTCCAAACCGGGATGCCCCATATCTTGTGAGGTATCCTTTCTGTGCCTGGAAGGAACATCCAAGGCAGAGAACAAAATGCGCTAGATGTGCATGCAGCCTTTGTCATCCCTGAACACATTTTGCAGGTTCGTAACAAGGCATGCTCATAAAGAGAGTCAACTTCCCGACTGTTCCCTGTATAAAAGCTGCAAGAAGATAGGGCCTACTTAAGAGAAAATGCAGGCTGTGGGCACATGCCCATTTTACCATGCCTAAAGCCTCTTTGTCCAAGAGCTACTAACCATTTCGGAGCAATTAATTCTGAAGAGCTAACTGAGAGGAAGAAAAATGGCTCTAGTATAAATCCATTACCATTCAACCCAAGGTAACTTCAATTACAACAGCTTTCTCCGTCAATATTTTCATATTCCTCCTGTCTTCTCTTTCCCACTGGTCTCTAAAGTCTACTAAGTTTCCAGGAGTAAGTTATTCATGGCAGAGGGAAAGGCAATTAATCTAAAAGGAATTCATTTTTAGACTTAGCTTGGAGGGCAGCAAATATTACAACTTAGTTTAGTGAAAGTACTGCCTTTTTAAAATGTATATCATCAGATACAGATTGACTGCATTTTGCAATATAAAAGAACTAAAATGAAAGATTAATTATAATCGTTAACACAAAATTTATGTCTTTTAGGCTATTTGGTCTTCCTAGACAGGCCAAGTGAGCTGCTTCTTTCAGTATATTTTATCTCCCAAGAAAATACAAATTTTGAAAATATTAGGGAATACTTGCCCTATTGTTCTTGCAACAAGCATGCTCTTGTGAGACTCTGGTCTAACTGAAATATTTCTTCATTACACCTCAAGAGACTGTCAAATATTATGCTAAGTTAATTTTTTCAACTTCTGCATATCAATTTTATATCTGAGAATAACCTGCATAAGTATTACAATGGGACTGTACGATATGAGAAATTGCAGAAATGTGTAGATCGCTTCCAGCGATCTACTGGATTAGAGATTACCTAGAAACAGGTCCCAAAAGTTTGGGACTCCTTTTGCCATTCAAACATACCTTGGAGTACAAATATATGTGACCAACGGATAGGTATGCATAGTAATATAAAATATTTAAAGAATATAAAAAGCAATGAGCTGTGTCATTCACTGTGTTCTCATTTTTAATACTAAACGTTGAAGTGTTTTAACAGTAAATACTGGAGCTGGGCAGCATTTCACGTTCAAAGGTAAACTGGCACTTTGAAGCGTTCTCATACTACCTACCAGCAACTGCTTAAAGCAGCTGCATCTTTTCTCAAAAATCATGCGGTTGCCTCCACCATTGCAGTATGATCCTGTGAAAATAGGTATGTGGTTTAAAGGAGCTGCAATCAGGTGCTGCCTGCACACTTGTACGCCCAAAGCACCTTTTCCTCCGTCAAATCTGAAATTCTGCACAGCTGCTTTCTAAACTTGACCTGGATTTCGTTGTGTGCATTATAATACTATTACAATAGGTTTAAAGGCTAGGATGTTAACTTATTACCGTCTGAACACCTTACTAGAAAGCGGCAATTGTAATCAAGTATCTCTCTATGAGCATGCAAAAAGTCTATTATTTTTTTATTATGGTCTTATAAAGGCCAGAAGCTTGAAGTAATTATTAAAATAAAGTGCTGAATTCTTTACATAGCCAATCTTAAAAACCAGTGCCAAAAATTCTTTTCTTGCCTTCAATTATTGCAAAGTTATCATGTGTCTGCTATCATAAATTAACATGTTCGCTATAATAGATGATCATAAATTAACATGTTAAGTATAATAGATGTTAAAAAGAAACAGTTTGTTGAATAGAGCTACTCTGTAAAAAGGGCATTTTAGGCAGTCTTTTATGTTTTAGGCTAGATATAGGCCTTAGTATTTCCTCTTTTTCAGTGCTAACAGAAAAGATGATTTTAAGATAATTTGTAACTATTTAAGCACTGTTTTAAATCAATCTTCTAACATACTGTCTATAATGCGTGCATTGTGTTAAATAATAGACAAGATATATAATTAAAAGGCATGGATGTATTAGAAATAGCTAAAGCAAGATACTTTTGCAGGTTAGTCTTAATTTGTTAACCCCTGCTTATATCTTAAATTTTTCATAATGCTGGTGTATTTTGCAATCGTTTATTTATTAGAGGGCTGGTTTTTATGACAGTCAAGTCCCCTGTGCACCCCAGAAAAATACAAAGAACAATAAAGCAAAATGATTTTGATTGCAAAGACTGCACAAGGAAGAACTTTTGCATCTTCCAAAGTCTTTATAAAAATATATATGCAAAGTTCAGCCTCAGAAGCAGGAAGAAGACCCTAAACTTCCTTTCTTACAATCAAGGCTTTTAAAACATTAGAGGGAAGGCAGTACTTTCAGGGCTGCTGAGATATGGGAGCAGTTAAAAATCCACAAAGTCTTTATAGAGTTCCTAAGCTCCAACCGCTCCGTTGAAAGGTCTTTTCCATACGCCAAAGACTCGATTAGCATTATATAAAACAGCCCACGTCTAATTCACTGCGTAACCAAAGTTGCAGTTATTCTTTTTATACAGCATTTGAAAATTTCACACCCCATCAGCACATGTGCAAGCCATTTTATCTTGGCAATTAATTTATTATTTCCCCCCCACCCTTCCAAGGACACAGTGAAGCCTTGTTTTTCAAGTCATTCATAACTTTATAAATCAGCCCTGCGCATGAAACCATGCCTCTGTGAACCGTAGAAAATCCATGCCACTCAGGCGATTAAGCCTCCTGACACCTTTGCTGATTAATAATCGTGGAAAGAATAAGATCAGAAGCAAAATAAATGATCATTTAATAGAGAGACGCACAAAACAGCCCTTTAACTTACATATTCCATCATGTTATTCGATTCACATTTCCTTTTGCTTAGCCTCCAATGCAAGCACAGCTAGACAACGGAGAGAAAGGAGAAGAAGAAAAATGAGCGATGTTTTATTGCCAAGCACTGAGACACCCCCGTTAGTCCACTTTTCATATTTGGCCTTCAACAAAAGCATCTGTTTCCATACTGAGCCACTCCAGCCCCAGCAGTACGAAGCTGCTCCCCGCAGTACTCACCTTGTGGTATAATCTATTGTTTTCCCATTCTAATAACTTCTCAATCGATCTTCGTGTCTAGGAGGCAAGTAAAAAGAATTTTTTTACTCCCGAGTTGCTTTTGGGGGGGGGGGGGGGGAATCCGCCTTTATGTGAAAATGTTTTGGCGGAAACAGACACAGGAGGTGCAAACTCAGTAAAGGGTGATTTGTTGTAGTCTACATTTACTTGTTGGGGTCATAGTAACAAGAGGTTATGCATGCTTATAGAGAGTAAAATGGAAGCAGAGCAACTTTTAAAGAAATAACCGAAGAGTTGGAAAGCCTATGAAGCTATGCATTAACAAAGGGTTTTTAGGAATAGAGTCATTAATTCACAATCCACTGAATCTAATCTAATGGGATGCATTTTCAATAGGGATTTTCACACAAAACAGATACGAGTTGTAAAATCTATGCTCTCTCATTTAAGACATCGTGTAAAATTATGCAAAAGGCATCTGGTCCTTAAATCTCTTGCACCTAAATTCTCAGTTCTAAACACAGGAATTAAATCTTCCTGCAAAAACCCGCAACTTTAAAACACCCACTAAGCGTTCTGATGGGAGTTATATCAGAAATATATCCTGCTGTTTATATAGTCATTTGACGGCCATGCCATCAACCACACAACAATAAGACGGGGTTTATAGTCTTTATGCATAAGGAAAGATAAATCATGACACCAGGTGTTGAGATGAGACCAGTGTTGCAGGTGCAAAAGCATGGATCACTGAGCCTTGTGGCAAATTCAACTTTGTACAGCTGCAGTTTCCTTATAAGGCAAAGAGAAAGGGGGGGGGCACTTGAGGGAGAGGGGGGGGGCTGGAAAAGCATCTTTGCACTTCAACTGAAGCTAAACAAGAGGTGTTATAAACTCCATCTCTGGTCCAGCAAGATTTAAAAAAAAACTTAACTCTCCAAATTTACTGAGTGTAGTTTAAAAAAAAAAAAGGGGGGAAACAGTACGGGAATTGTTCAGTGGGCAAACGTATTTGTGAGTGAACATGTATACATACAAGTATGTATGTGCTAATATTTAAAAGAAAAGGGTGTGTGGGGGGAGAGATTCTCTGCATTTCCAACCAACACAAATGCACAAACGTCAGCTGTGCCTAGATGAAAGAATCAACTATTATGGATGAAATGTAAGTTTCTGTGCCATCTTTTTTTTTTTTTTCCTAAAAAGAAGGGATTCCAAGAACTCTGAGTCACCTTTTAATAGCAACGATTAAATTGCCGCATTGTAGTTTTTGAAGTTCTGTTACTTTTGGCTAATACTTTTTATTTTATTTTATGAAAGAGCGGGCCTGCCCTTTAACAATGATCAGCAGACCTCTCTTGTTTCTTTGTAAAGATAGCCTTTTAGAGCCTGCTCTCCTTTTAAATGAAAATAGGGCAGCAGTTATGGTCACACTTTTGTTAATTTAGTTGCCAGTCAGCTCCAAATCAAAAGAAAATAAGGCTGCAGAGTGTAATTAACATTCAGTTCAGTCGTTTTTGTCCCTTGTCTAGCCCCCTAAGCTTTGTTAAAATTGCCATCTGAATGCTGAAGGCTGTAGGGAAATCGATTTGATTCTAATCGCACCATGAAAAGAACATGATCTAACTGCTTTCAGCCCTCAGTAAATCTGTACTAGGTCTTTAGCACAATGCAACTTCCAATTTAAAAAGCACTGAATGTCTCGTCAATGACTTTGTGAAGGAAAAAAAGAACAAGGAGCAGACATAAAAATTCCAATAGTTGTTTAAGCATTAAAGCTCATTTGCATCACAGCAAACCTGAAAAGGGCTGACCTCTCAAACCGCCTCTCAGGTCTATGAAGTTGTAGCCTTGACAAGCTCACATTGACAGAGCTCATTGACTCTGAAAGGCTACTCTATCAATGGTAGAAAATGGCAATAGGTTCTACTCCGAGAGGGCATCTGCCTGCCCACCCGCTGCTAAACCAATGGCAAAACCCGATTCAAAAATGTGAAGCTACCTTGTAATCTTTCCTGCCAGAGCCTTTTAAATAATAGATTACGGCTGCTGTACAATTTAAATTTCATTGCTTGCATGGAGGGGAAGGAGAAAGGGTGGCAAAGAAACCAGCTTCCCAAATACTAGTACAATTAAACACTTTACATTATAAATAGGAAACTGAATACGGAAGATTCAATGCAACCCTCTGAAGGAGCCTTCTGTAGATTTTTTTTTTAAATTAACATTTAATTACTGTTACTCTTAATTTGGAGGAAATCTTAAGCACAAATTGAATGGCACATCCTGATTTAAGGTAACATAAAATGGCATTTTTTAAAAAGAAAATTAAAAACGATATTAAACAAGCCACATGCATGTGGAAAACAAACTTTGCTTTTATGCTTTTACGTCAATTTATCCCGTCCTAAGGTTTAATGTAGATACCACTGTTGTTCCCCTCTATAAAAAAAATATTCCAATTTTGTAAATCATTTCATCGCTACTTAAATGCTGCAAGTATTTAAATCGGCTCAATCCCTGGCCACTAAAAAAAAAAAAAAAAGAGGGGGGGGAAATGAACATTTACCCTGGAAGGCGGAGGAAGAAAAGGTGACTTTAAAGAGCATCACTCAATTCTTAGATCAAGCTTCCTTCCCTCTCTATTTGCCAGGTGAAAAAAGAGACTGGCATGTGGCAGCTTAATTAATCATGATACTTGACAGCCCAGTGATTTACAGTGAGAAGCAGGTGAGGACATTCACAGCCTAAGAGGGGCTCTTGATCTGTGAGCAACACTGGAGGTTTTCAACCACAGCCATAGGCTTTCCGAGAACATTTGATAACACAAAACACAAGTAAAAGGGGAAAAGACATTAGGAAGATTCTGAACCCTAATCATCCCGTTTCTTTAAAACCGGATTAATACTTCTTATCTGGGAACAAGCTATGATTATTTATGGAAACCACTCAACCAAATTCTTCTTAAATAAATAAAGGGCCACACAGAGTCACAATACTGAAGCCACTTTATCCTATATGTAGGTTTACTTTGTATACGATGGATCATTTTCATTTTTTTTCTATTACTTAGAGAAGCTTAATGAAATAGTTCTGAAATTATACAATAAAAATTTTAAGTACTGGTTTAAATGAAATTCTATCATGAAGATGATCCTTAAATAAAAGATTTTTTTCTTAATTGTCAGTTTGGGTTATCTTTGATGGTCTGCAACACATCACTCAAAAAAAGATCTGGGTCTGAAAGACCAAAGCAAAGTATGGCCATGTGAGGATAAACACAATCCAAAAAAACCACATAACAGTTTTACTAACAACAGGAATAACTTATCCATGTACTGCAATTTTGTTTTATAAGCATATCAGTTATTTCTCCATCAGAAAATCCTGAAAAGCCCCCATTTTGCTACTCTGAAAATAGTTTTAACTAAATTGGGGAGCATGGATTTCTTGTAAATTTAAAAGAAATAATGTGCTAGGAAGACTTCTTGACTATTTTTTATTCACTGTTTAAATTTAAACGTAAGGCAGCCCCCTTTTGGAAACGTTTGAAGCAACGACTCCTTCTGTACCTTTTCAACTGGAGCCAATGGTGATCATGGCACTCTTTCCATGGGCTGTACTCAAAGAAGGAAAAAAGATTTTCTCCTTTCTAATATTTTCAGAAAACAATTAACAAAATATATTTAAAAGCCCATGGACCATCAGATATTATTTTAGCTTAATTACAAAATGGAACTTAAGGTTTTTCTCACTGGTTGAAAAAGTTACGAATAAGGCAAAATTAGCTCACTCACCCCTAGCACTGTCAATTACAAAAATAAGCACAATACTTTACTACACTGTATAACAGTGAAATGTTCTGTGTTAATTTGGCCTATTTTCTTAATATACCTTCAGTATATGAAGCGCTAGGTAAACCAAGGATTAAGGAATCCTCTAAAATAGAGGCAGTGGGTATGCAGAGAGGAAGACTAAGGAATGTCTACTAATCTATTGGAGGTATATTCAGGCATTATTTCTCAACTTTATTTCTGCCGCCCAAAATTTAACATATTTGTAATTAACAGTAAAACAAGAGTCCCAAATTTCATTCTGAACATTAAAACCGGACATTACGGTAAAATGAGACAAGGCACCATGAAACACTAAGGAAGCATAATTTGAGAAAGTACCACGTTTCCCCGAAAATAAGACCCAATGGGGAAAATAAGCCCTAGCATGATTTTTTCCAGATGCTCGTAATATAAATCCTACCCTGAAAATAAGCCCCAATTGAGATCTTCAGCCAGATGGATGCATTTAGTGCCATATTTCCCCGAAAATAAGACATTACCTTAAAATAAGCCCTAATGCATCTTTTGGAGCCAAAATTAATATAGGTCTTATTTTTGGGGAAATACACTTCGGGACTTTGTGCTACAAATTTTAGGTAACTTATTTTGCACACAGTACATGAATTACTTTTACAATAACAAGTGATAAGAATAACTACATTTTATGCGATTTTAAAAGTGTTCTTACAGCCATTACAACAGGATAGTAAATATTACAAAAGGGTGATCGGATAATCATCACTCTCATTGCTAAGCACAGAGAGCGTAAGCTGGATAGCAGAAGCCAAAGGAATGGGATCACCAAAATGGGGAGAACTTCAAGGGCACGGTACTAAAAAATTGTGTCTAGCCGTATGTACTGGGAAGTACATATATATGCATGTCTATCCGTACATAAAATAATCTTGACATATGGATGATGTCACATATTCTGAGTATTTATGTGTATCTCTATGTGCACAAGTAAGTGAGCCTGGAAGGGCATGAATCATTCTTTGAAGTACCACTGACAACTATGCGGTGTTAATTTTGACCACAGTTCCTGTTTACTTTAAGAACAGTGCTTCCTAAGTGGCTAGAAAAATTTAAGTAAATAGGAAATGGTAGCAAGAAAATTTTAATGGATCCTCAGTATAATTGCTAGGAATAAATTTAATATTAGACTACAACCCCAGGGACATGTTGTACATGAAAATATTCTTAGAGTTCACCCAAGAAGAGAAGACAAGGTTCAGACCACACTAGATATTGCACGTTACAAAAACTGTAACTCCAAAGTACAGTACTTTTTAGAAGGGGGATTTAAAAGTACAGGTCTTTTGTTATCATTACAGGTAGTCCTCAACTTATAACAGATCATTTAGTGACTGTATTGAAAAAAGGGGCCTATGACCGTTTTTCACATTTATGACTGTTGCAGCCTCCCCAGGGTCACATCATCAGATGGTTGATGACCGACTGATATTTATGACGGTTGCAGTGTCCTGGTGTCCTGTGATCTCCCTTTGTGACCTTCTGACAAGCAAAGCCAATGGGGAAGCCAGATTCAATTAAAAACTATGTTGCCAACTTAACAACTTCAGTGTGATCATAAGTCAAGGACTACCTGTATTGTAGATCCCAGCTTCAGAAAAGTTAACCAAATAGAGTATTAAGTAAACAACAGTTATTCTGTTTTTATTTAGAAATTTTCCAGGGGGGGTGGGGGTGGAAGGGATGGAGAAGATACTACAGGTAGTTAACAAAAGGCAGAGATTAAATTAGGATACGGATTCTCCTTAAAATGATAATGTGTGAATCCTTCCTCAATAAAACATTTTACAGTGGGGTTAGACAAGAATAGTAAATATGCTATTTGCTTTTAATGATTAGTTTTTAAATTATATCAAATGTAATAGTACTTCAGTGCTCCCTGGATTGTAGACAGGCAGAGCCTGGAGCAAAGGCAGATATACACATTTTTGCAATGCTCACACTGTGCCTATGCAAGGTTGATTGGGATTTAAACACCTACCATCCCCCCACCCACCACCCAGTGCATGCACACATACACACACACACACACACACACAAAGTTGCTGATGGCCTCTCAGACATTAAGGCAATCACATGGTCTAGAGCATTTATGATAATAAGTGAGGTCTAACTTACTCTTTTACTGAGGCAAATCACAGGCCACATACTACAGCCTAAGGTACAGCAGCAGCAAAGGCAGCCGCAGAGTAACCACCGGACATTAACTGGAAGGTTCTTCTTAAGACAGCTGTTCACTCGGCTGATGCTGGCTTTAAACTCTTCAGGTGCAACCTTCAAGAATGAACCCAAAAAGCAGGATGGTAAATGTATTTTTCTAAGGCTTGATATGCATTAAGAAACCATTTTCCTGCTGTAGAAGCAGCATCAAATGCAAGGTGTCAGAAGTTTTATTAACTTTATTCTCTTCCAAGATACTCACTTTTCCTGTCAATGAGGAAGGGAACTCTGCTTCAAATTTGTTGCTTAGCCCAAACCTACAAACAAAATAAAGACATTTTTTTCACGCAACATATTAGAGCAAAGAGATTCTTAGTGTTTTGTTAGCATGAAGGCATTTATGGCAAAGCCCAAGACGTGTTCATAAAACATTTGCTAAAGTATAAACTGCTGCCCAAACAGGAGGCCAAGGGAAGGCATTTGCCTTCTCTCACATTTGACATAACTTAGTGCAGCAAGTGCTATTATTAAACACAACTCATGCATAAAATTGTGAAGCAATTCTAAATGGAATGTCTTCTCAAGAATCCATTTGAAAAGCACACTTCCAGCTGTTTTAAAGATTTCAGTGTCTTGTGTGGTTTAAATAAAACAAAACCTTTAAAGGATGGATGGATGGATGGGACAGAAAGATAGACAGACAGATACAACGTAAGGATTTTTGCTAAGTTCCAGCTAATCCAGCAACTAACCTATTACAGACCAACCTAAAAATGGTTCAAAATGCATTAGATACATCTTGACAGAATTACTTATACTCTGTTGCTGCCTGTCTTTAAATTGGAAACAAGCACTAGATAGAATCACACTATATATCCATATCAGTTGCAGGAATTCTCAATTTGTTTCAGAGTGCAATTTGGTTTGGTTTTTTAACATGAGATGGGTATTTTTTTTCTCTTAAAATACGGAATAGTTGCTTAACTGAATGGTTTAGTTATTAAAGGGCCACTTATTCTCATGTGAATTATTCTGTCCTTTAATATCAGTGGGTGGATTCCACTGGCACATACAGGTAGTCTTCAAGCCACGACCTCAACTGAGCCCAAAATTTCTGTTGTTAAGTGAAACATTTCTTAAGGGAGTTTTGCTCCATTTTAGATCTTGCTTGCCACAATTGTTCGATGAATCACTGCAGTTGTTAAACGAGTAACACGGTTGCTAAGTGAATCTGGATTTCCCATTGTCAGAAACGTTGCAAAAGGGGCTCGCATGGCCACAGGACACTGCAACCGTCATAAATATGAGTCAGTTGCCAAGCATCTGAATTTTGATCATGTGAACATGCGGCTGCTGCAATGGTCATGTGAAAAACAGTCCTAAATCGCTTTTTTCAGTGCCGTTGTAACATTGAACAGCTGCTGTAAGTCAAGGACTGCCTGTAATGTTGCCCTTGAAGAGATGATGGCAGTATCTGAGAGCTATTCTGGTAGATTAGACCAGTGCTTCATTTTATGATGGCTCCCATCAGTTGATGAAGAATTCTCCTTCAGCAACCAGTTTATTTTTATCTACGGATCATTAGACCATTATATTTGTTTATATAGGCAAACAAGAAGCATCATACATATCAACGTATACTATGTGCACACACATGGAGAAAGAGAGAGAGTGTCATGCCCGTTGAAGTCTGACTCCGATGGAGAGATGGAACAGCTGACAGGGAGTGGGAGTGTGGCTCCGGTGGTTATGGAGGAAACTGGGGAAGGGCACAGGCCAGATGGGCATTCAGAGGAAGACCCAGGCCCATCCCCTCCTCATCATAGGCATGCAGGGAGAGAGGATAAGGGAGAAATGTGAGTGGCATGGTCAACGAGGGAGGAAGGGGCCCTGATCCCCTTCATGAGCTGCAGCTGGGAGGACTGGTTAAAAGGACAAACTGCGCATGGTACGTGCTGGAAACAAAGCGTGCATTCTTGTTGGAGCTTAGCTGTGTTTTTGCTTCCCCCAACTGTGGTTGCTGCATTATCTGGTAGAAGTCTGCAATTGATCATCTTTGCCTGCTGTAGTAATTCCTTCAGTGTGGTTTGTGTTGGGTTTTTTATTTCGAATTAACTTTACTTCGCGTGCGGACTGCATTTACTTCCTCTGTAAACTGTTTTAAGAGTTTGATATCCAGCCAAGGATAATTGGACATTGGGGCCAAGTTGGAGGCATTAAAGGGACTTTTCTTCTATTTTTGTGACTTGGTTATTTTTGTGTCACGCCCCGGGTCATCACAGAGAGGTTGAATGAAGCATAATGCAGTACTGCAGGCTACTTCTGCTGACTGCTAGCAGTTTGGCAGTTCGAATCTCACCGGGCTCAAGGTTGACTCAGCCTTCCATTCTTCCGAGGTCGGTAAAATGAGGACCCAGATTGTTGGAGGGGCAAGAGGCTGACTCTGTAAACCACTTAGAAAGGGCTGTGAAGCACTGTGAAGGGGTATATAAGTCTAAGTGCTATTTCTATAATGTTCCCATCATCATATTTAGGGTAAATAAAGGTATTTCAATACATTGAAATGAGAATTTAGGTCAACCTATATTTCTTTTTACCATTAATCACCACCATTTGCCATACAATTTCGCCAATGATAAACCAGTTGCTTAGAGACATCATGAAACAACTTTACACTTTTGTCCCTTCAACCAGGTCATGACAATCTCCTTTTCACCTCTTCATTTCAGTCAAACAGATTCCCCTGAAGGCATTTTTTTTCAATTCTAGAAAAGAGTAGAAGATCCACGTGGCTAAGGACAGACAGGTGTGATAGGAGAGCGAAATCCAACCTGGTTCATGAGGTGAGGCCTAGCATTGCCATGTGGAAGCAAAGTTTCCTTCTTGTGCCTCTAAATTATCTTAAGTTGTTCTTTCATTCAAAGTTTTGAGTGTTGCAGTATGGTGGCTCTGAGCTGCCAGGTTCAAGAATGTCCAGGTTTTGAATCCTTTTGTACAGGGGAAGCTTTGCGATGATATTCGATGGGCTGGCACTTTGTTTCTGGATCATAATGATTCCCCATCTCCATTCTCGCAAATGTGGCAACTATTGGCAAGTTCCAACTCTTGGGGGTTTCATTTCTGCCGTCAGTGCGCGAGGAGCCCGTCTTGTCCAAGCCTTCTGATGCTGAAGATCAATAATGTTACCCATATATACACTCTTGGTGAAATGCCAAACTTGACAACAACGATCCTGTGCTGAATTGCTCTTAGCCTGTGCTTCAGCCTCTCTTATGTGCAACTCATTGGTTGCTGCCACTTTGTTCTTGATCACATCAATCAGCTGTTCCCAATTCACATGTTTACATCTGGATTGACGTCAACACTGTCACTATCATAAATAATCTGTATTTGGCAGTGAATTCTAATTCAGCAGTCAAAAATTACATCCCAGTGTATTGCTTAAAGCAGAATAATGCGTGCTCATAGGAGGATTCCATTTAATGAACAAAAGTCACATAATCTTTTCTCACAGCAACTTCCCACTAAATGCATCCTTTGTTTAATGATTCTATTCCACCATTTCTTTGATATTAGTGTAACTCTTGTCCTGCGGTGAATTGGCCATGGCGAGTTGTCTGTGGTAAGTTGGCCCTGACAATTCCTACTCCCACATCATTCAAACAGTGTTCAGCCCAAATTGTATAGCTAAAAGTCTCTAGGAATGGCTTTCCAGAGAAAAAAACTGCAGACTACAGGAACCAGGGGAACTACTCAGGTGACCCTGAGGACACAGATAAACCTCCAAGCGCTTCAAAGACCCTCTAAAAGGATGCAAATGACCAGCTGTCTGCAAAGAATATCAATCTTTCCATTCCCCGCTGTCCTGTCAAGCTGAAGAAGCTTCTTGGATGAGAAACAAAATGTCTTCAAAGAAAAAACAGTCTTGAAAAAGCACCTTTGGGACAATGAAGCTCAAATTGAAAATACTTTTTTCTCACCACTCAACAGATATAAAGTCTTACTGATTGAAAGAGTTCAGCCTTGAGCAATAGTCTCAAGCAAAGGAGCAACCAGCAGGATGCCAGCTATATGATGACTATGTTTTGCTGGTAGCATTTATTCTATGGAAGCAAAAATCTGGATGGTGCCATCATTGCCTGCCTCTAGGAAAGCAATAAAAACAGTTATTCAAGCAGGTCCTTTTGTAAAGATCTGGCCATTAAGGTTGCTTAACAGCCAGGAATCAATGATGGCATAAATTAATGGCTTTACTGGCTTTAATATAGTTGTATTTGTTCGATGATGTTTTCATGCTATGCTAAAATGATATACATCTACCAATATACACTTCACAAGCACTTCTATAAATATATAGAGTGCCTTTGATTTATTTACTTTTGTAGTGCTGCATTCTACGACAACGCACCACGAAGAAGAAAGCAGAAATAAATGATTTAAGCCATTCTATAAAAGGAATATTGGATGAGAAATCTTGATTCATTAAGCATGTGATCAACACCTGCTAGCTAAGTACAATTTCCCAACATGTGCCTAGCATACTTGTGCTGACAAAACAGGCTTCTCCACTGAGAAGGAAACCAGGAGTACTTGCAACCCCCAATAAATTTTCTATCCAATTTTGATTAGCCTGAAGTCCCCTCAGAATACAACTCTATCTCCTTTGTAAGTTTCAGAAGTCTGGAATTATTGTATTTGTAAGGTTAGCTCACCCAAAAATATTTCCATATGTACCTATATATACAGGTAGTCCTCGACTTACAACAGTTCATTTATTGACCATTCAAAGTTACAACAGCACTGAAAAAGTTGGTATATGACCATTTATCACACTTATGACCATTGCATCATCCCCACGGTAATGCCATCCAGATTCAGACACTTGGCAACTGACTCACATTTATGACAGTTGATATTTCCCAGGGTCACATCATCCCCCTTTGCGACCTTCTGACAAGCAAAGTAATAACCGTGTTATTAATTTAATAACTGCAGTGATTCACTTAACAAACGGGGCAAGAAAAGTCATAAAATGGACCAAACTTAAAACATTTCTCACTTAGCAAAATAAATTCTGGCCTCCATTGTGATCGTAAGTTGAGGACTACCTGTAATCTAAAGTTCTCCTGGATATTTTATCCCAAATAATAGTATGCTCAGATGGTTTAGTCCTAATATACAGGGAGTTCTCAACTTGCAATCATTCATTTAGTGACCATTCAAAGTTACAAAAGCACTGATGTGTGGGAACACTGTTTTCATCGCCCACCCATTCCCACAGCTGTCCTTCACCTTTGTAATTTTTTTATGGGGTGGACATAAGACGAGGAATTGTCTTTAAAATGTTAAGATGAAAAGTGTTACAATTGAAACTGTACAGTTTACATTCCTTTCAAAGCTCCATAAAGTCAACACAATTTTAAATAATATCCATCCACTCAGGCTGTTAAGCAGACTTATGAAGAAAGTGTCGGAGGAGGAGGAGGAGGGGGGGGGGAAGGGAAGGAGAGGAAGAGGAAGAGGAGGAAGAAGAAAGAAAAAAACACCCAGGAACTCCAGGAAAGATTCTGGAAGTAATCATGTCATCCTTAACCAAAAGTGACTCAGCAAGGTCAAGAGATTTCATTCCAAGTATCTTAAGCTTTTGGGGCATGTGTTATTCTCTCATCTTGACCTCCCTTTTTCTAGTAGGCAAAAAAGGCTGACCTTTTGCTCCCATGAACACAATTAACTGTGGAGAAGAGATTATACCATAATAAAAGATTCATAATGAACCATGATGGCCTGATAATTAGCCACTAATAAGCCCCGTGCTGAGAATAAGAACATAGAACGATGATAAGTACTTCACAAAACCTGAAAATATGAGCATGAGCGCAAGGCCTCAGGAACTGGGGCTGCATTTCTGTGTCATTATTTTTATTATCATTTTTTGTTTTCATCCTCACACTCCATGTCTAGCTACTGTTTTTAAGTATGATAAGCAATTTCATGCTGTAAGAACTGAGGCCCGGATACCTTCCAAGTTTTGAATATATGTTGCAATTCACGTGTCACTAATGAAGTATTAAAAGCTTCTACAATACCTACCTAATACATATCAGTTTATAAACCCTATTTTTCATTCTAAAAATATGTATGTGTTTAAAAGGCTAATTGGTCTTAAAATAAACTTTAAATGCAATGCTGTATATATGTATGTATGTATGTATTTTATTTCTTAACCGCCCATCTCCCTCCAAGATCTATTCAACACCTGTTGAACATTCTATCTTTTTCAAAATTCAATCTACATATTTGACATGAGTAATTTATGATACATTTCCTAATCTTCACACAGATATAACCTACATTATTAGATTGAATGATGTATTTTCTAGTCCCTATTATTGAGTTTATTTGATTCCAGTGTTATCCATCCAGTAATGTGCAAGACCTGTATGTATGTTACTCACAGCATTGGCAAAAAAGAACTTACTACCTTATTTCCTGCATTAAACGTATATGAAAGAGAACCTGAAGGAATATGGAATAGATAGGTCTTGGGTGGAAAAACTCAAAAGCAGGAGATGAGATCACTGCTAGCATTGCAAAGAAGAAAAGATTCAAATGCTTTCAAAGCAAGATATCATCATACCCAGAGAAAGACAGAGGACAGTTGCCTTGGGCAATAAAAAGCATGTATGATGACTCAACCCAGAGTTCCATAATCAAATAAGAAAAGACAATTAAAAAATATTTCAGTCCAGAATGTTAGCAAATAATAAGAAAAAGAAAATAAGATTTATTTTTAATCCAAAATGAGAACTTCCAAGCAAGTTTATTTCCAAGAAATAATGAAAAGTAACAATGAATTGGTTATGAGGCTAAAAGAAAAGGAAAAGGAAAGATTGTAAATAGAATTGCAAAATGATACAATCCTTTATTGAATGCATATGTATTTAGTAATCAACTTTTCTTGAAAATAAACAGAACTATCCATCAAAGAGGAAAGCCTTATAAGAAACATCTACAGAAGTTTTTAAGCTTTAGGAGAAGCAGTTAGCATACTTACAACTCCAGTATCAGCAGATATGGAATATGCAATCTAGAGATAAAAAATTGTTTGGGGTAAATCAGAAACTGAAGAGAGATGCAAAGCAATATGCAGATTATTATTAAAGAACTGCACTGATTTCTCTGACAAGAAGTTTGGAAAAAGATATGAACAGTCAGGTTTCAGAATAAGTACCCAGAGGTACACATAACTTAGCAGGCACAACCATGACCTTCAGAAAGATGTTCTAGCTATTGTGGTCACTCCTTCATAAAATCATCCATATAGTTCACTTGCTTTCACTGTCACTTAGGGTATGAAAGAAGAGCAGCCAAGAGCACACGAGTTCAGAAAGCCAAGCTGAATGGCAGAGCCCTGTGGCATCCTTCAGAAAGAAATTATAACTATGCTTTGCTGCTAGTTTTCCAGGCTCTTGCAAACACCTGTCTATTTCCCATTTCTCTTGCTTTTTTAAAAGATTAATTCGGTCTGAATGAATTCAAGGGGGGGGGGGGAGGAGAAAAGTCAAATGAACTGCATTCTTTGAAACATTTGACCAAGATCTACTTCAGAAATAATTTGTGTTTGAGAGAGAGAACGAATGAGGCATGTGAATGAGAGAAATGAACTTCTCAGGATCTTATTACTGCCACTCCATCCATTGTCCCCTCACAAATTGTTCTAACCCCACCTACTTTTTCCCACTGCAGCCAACAATAGAGTTTGACTGAAGAGAATTATCCTCAAGTAAAATGAAATTGTTCACATGAATTCCCAATCATTAATTTCATAGTTACTTTACTTTCACAAAGCATTTAGGAGCTGTATACTAACAAGAGATTTTAATTTATCTGCTTTTATCCCAACTTTATTATTTTTATAAATAACTCAAAGCAAATATACTTAATGTTCCATCTTATTTTCCTCCCAACAACTCTTGTTGAGGTGGATCGAGCTGAGAGAGACTGAGCCAAAGTCACCCATCTGGCTTTCATACCTAAGGGACTAGAACTCAGTCTCCCAGTTTCTAGCCTGGTGCCTTAACCACTAGACCAAATTGCCTAGGAAGGCTACATTATTTGCACACCAATATTTCACTCATTCAGAAAATGTATATTGTAATTTACCGCAAGAAATCTTATTTCAATCATTCTATAAAATATATGCTCGTATACATAGTTCCTGGTTTTATGTAATTCCTGTTCATTTTAATGTTCATTAATGTTCTCATATTTGGGCTTTTATTGTATTGTAAGCCACCCAGATTCGCTTTGGACGATGGGATGGGTGGCAAACAAACAAACAGTTCTTTTCACAAAACAAAACAATATCCCTAAGCCTATCAAATATATTAGCTATTACAAATTCTAGAGACAGATGATGGGACACAGTGAAGTGATAGTCAATTAAGATTGATTCTTGTCTCCACATTCATACGACACCGGATGCTATGAACAATGTTTACATTATTACGAAGTTCACTCAATTTGAGCAGATTAGTAAATCACTGAATCCAATATTCCTATACGCCAAAGCTAACAAGCTTTAGATGATCATGTTTAAAGTTTCTTTTTTCTCACTTATTAGGGGCACATCATGTTGCATTTCTATATAGTACATTAAGCTTTCAAGTAACTTATTATCAAAGGGAAAGATTGAGAACTCTATTAACGGCCACTGAGTTAACGATCACTCTAAATTGTGCCATGTTGTTTTTGGTTTGTGCTGAATAACAGTACAGCCTTAGTTCCTAGATCACAAACACTGTTAACTCCATGTTACAAGTGCGCAATGTTATTGTTCTGCTTATGTGTCATGTTTTATGGCAAAAAAAAATTCTAAAAAGCAACTGCATCTAAAAGAAGGCTGCATATGCTTTAATGAACTCAGTATGACCTACTTCTCAGTAAGCACCTATACAATTGTACATCATCTTAAACATATTTATCCCATTCACATCTTCATACAAGGTCTGCCATGATTTATTCAACTGCAACTTGGCCTATCAAAAGTGCAACAACTTTCCAATCTATGAATCTAGTCTATAAAGGGATTTCCCCCCCCCCCTTCTTTTTTTTCCCTTAAGAAACAAGAATGACTCCTAGGAAGAAAATTTCAGAAAACTATCCAGGATTCCTCTAGCTATACACATACAAACATACATACATACACACACACACAAACACACACACGCAGTCATAAGATCCTAGATCACTGACCACAAAATAAAGCAAAATATACACCACACCCAGCTTTACTGTTCCTAAACAGTAACCTAATTTCTTAATTTTCAACCAAATATCTGAATTTTGAAGCTCCTTTTTAATAAGGTTTTCAGCTTGCTATGGAGGGAATCTCCAAAGGGGTAAAGACAAAAGAGGTTGTGATAATCCAAACTGAACAGATATTTGAATTTTATTTAACCAAAGCAGAATAAATGGAATGGTGACTTTTTGGGGGATAGACCTATCACATAGCTTGCTGGCTCATCAGTTTTCATTCAGCTATTATTTCAAGGTGTTTTTTCTTCCTAGTTACTAATTATCTTTCATTCTGCTACACCGATCTCGCTTCATCAATCTAGCAAGATATTACTAAATGTCATTTCTCTGTTATTGGATGATTAGCTATCCCACCCATTTTTTTCAGCCTTTTTTATTATCTGCAAATGTGATAAGCATTACATTCACCTGTATGTTTACTGTACTTCTAATAAGTACTTCTAATACTTATGTCATTCATTAACCTATTAAAGAGTATAAGGCATAGGACTGGTCACTGAGGCACACTAATAGATGATGAGGTGGTAGATTAGATCCTTTTTCCCATGCCAAATTTACTGGGAAACTTAACTTTAGCAATTGGGGCGGGGGGAATGATATGAAAGCAGGGATATTCGACTGTGGACCAAATGATAGATGAAGTTTTAACATAATAGCACCTAATAGCAATATTTATTTTGTGGTGGTTTTTATTGCTTGAATGCTTTTTAAATTGTTTTGTTTTGCAATTTTTGAATTGCAAATTTTATAATTTTAACCAGTGTCACTTGGTTAATTTGAGTGGCTATAGAAATGAAATGAAATAAATTTAAAATTATATTTCTTAACAACATGGATTAGCAGCATTTTTAGAGTCTGAAGATACCGGAGATACTAGAATTTATTAAATCCTTTAAAACTAGAAAACTTACTGTTCGTTCTTACAGATATTTGTTATTAAAAAATCAATTTGATTTATACAAGTTAAACAATGAGTGGAATAAAGTATTAGATATTGTCCCTAGAAAATGGCAGAGTGTCTTAACTGCTAAAGCCAGGAGCATCAAATTATGACAATAAAAATAATATTTAGAATTCCATTTACATTTGTATAGAAAAAGACTGTCAAAAACAACACTTTATTGGAGATGTAATAAGGATAATGCTTTTTTAAAATCACGTATTTCTACAATGTTTTATACTTATCAAGTTTGGGGAGAAAGTAGTAGATAAAATAAATATCATTACATGACAAAAGTTAAATTTTTTAGAAGATCATATAGTATTCATTTGAACCATATACCTAATAGATGTAATTTGACAGTATTAAATGGACAACATAAATAGGTTTTCCATGTCCTTACTGTAGCTAAAAGACTAACGGTGCAGCATTGGAAAGTATTCATTCAATGGATTGAAGACCTAATTGCATTTGCCACTTAGAAGCAGATTGCCTACAGGATTTGTAAAGACAAGTATAATGAAACATTTGTACGAAATCTGTACCGAACACAGTTAAAATGATCGTTGTAAAAATGTATTTGAAATGTATATGTACTTGAATATTTGCATTAGATATAGAATTATAATTGTTTACTGTTGTGACATATACTGTTTTTTCTTTTGCTATATTTCTTTTATTTTTTGTTAAAACCACTTTTTATGCATTTTTTCCTCTTTTCTTTGACAATTTGTCTCTCCATTATGTTTTCTTCTTTTTTCTTTTATTAATTAAAAAAACAATAAGCATAAATTTAAATTTTTTATTTTGAAGTAAATTATCAAAAGTAATTGATAGTTACCGTATAATTTTAACTTGCATACAGTGCTATACACATATGTAGTTATACTTCTTACACTTCTACATTACTTTTAACTGTTCAGCATTATCTGTTAACAAACTCATATTCTGCAAAAGGATCTCTACTGAGAGAGGGAAAAGCCCTTCTCTTGCCATAGATGTTAAAGTAACATCAGACAACTAGAAAAATGTAATATGGCCAAATTCTACTATTGTACTTGCTTGCTGCACTTATTTCACACATTTGAGCTTCGCAAAACTGGCTTGTAGACTAAACAGCATGGGTCACAGGCACAAAATATGAAACATTCCATAGCTCTGTCTGTGTGTGTGTGTGTGTGTGTGTGTAAACTTTTGCCAAGTGAAAACAAAGCCTCCATTTTCATGAGGTGGACTGCAGTCCTCCAAAGTTATGGCAATTTGCAATCTTTTTATATGTTGCAAGATACATGTATGTATATTTACTTCCAATAAGCCTTTATGGTTACCTTTCCAGAATCTGCTAAAATGGTTCAGCAACAATTTATATTGCAAGTAGAGGATACAAGGACTAAGCCTAGCAGGAGCCACTGTGAATTTGAGTAAGTCCTTGCTCTTAGAAAATGACAGCAGCACTACGGTGCAGAATGCCAAGCAATCGAGGAGGTCAAGCAGACTCCGTGATAAAAACCTTGCAGCTGCTAATCCACGAGACTGCAATAAGGGAAACTGTGCCACCGTCTACCAGTCTTACGGAGCAGCCAGCTTCTCTCCAGCAACAGTCTCCTGGCAGCCGCCACGTCATAAAGCTTTACCAAGGGAGGATAGGAAAGCAGAGACCTGACTGCACCGTGATGGCCAGAGCTAGGCCGTTTCAACTGATGGCTACAAGAAATTGGTAACTAAAAACATTGCCGCCTTCTCCTCCTTCTCAGTGCCTTTTAAAGTTTGCACCAATCATCTTGGTTGTAAAGTTGAGGGAAAAGATGTCATCTTTATAGGTGATTCTGGAGAAACCTTTTCAGTTGAAAGTTATTAAAGAAATAAACAAGCCCCAAAGGATATCCCAACAGTTTACAAGGAACTGTTTAAATTATAAATGACTTTTAAAAGCTATTCTAAGGACAAATCACCCCGAAGACAAATGTTATATTTTATATCAACAGCAACTTACAGAAAAAATACACCGTTTACAGTTTATCCCTATTCTCAGCCAACACTGAAACTCAACTCTAGGGATCACCTGGTTCTGATAATCTTATAATTCCCTCACCCACTAAAACCAATTATCATGATTCATTATAGAGCATTAGTAATAGAAACTCTTATATGAAAAACAGTATGTGTTATCTATTCTTAAGAAAATAGAAGTAGGCCTTCAATTTAAAAACTATTTTTCATATCTTCACTATTTTTCCCCTATGTCAACTTCAAAGAATCAAGACACATATTTGTCAGAGAAAAACTAAGGAAATATATACACAATTAGTGTTGAACAGAACAGAACAAATGTATAACATGGATACAATACAAAACCTTTATATTGTTTATATTCACTTCTCTTTATATTTCCTTTTTGTGGCAAGCTTTATAATTCCTTTCCATCAAACATTCAGAAGATCACCATGATATAGAACAATGTAAGAGAATCTCTGTGGTATATATTTGCATTCCATGGAGATTTAAGGATAGTGTCATACAAACAAAACAGTTGTGCTCCAAGACAATGAAGCAGCAATAAGGTAATAAAAGAAAGAGATTATTAGGTCAAATGTAGTAAATACAACTTTAAAAAAATCTTCTTTTGCAAATAATTATCAGGGTAGATAAAAAGAGTTGGTATTCTACTAATAGATATTTAGGATATTTAAGCATTTCCACCCCTAGAAAACTGGACAATTACTGGACTACAAAATACTTACAATCAAGGATTTTATTCAGCTCAAAATATTCAGCTCAACAAATAGTACATCCAAAATGATAAAAACTGTCCCCTTCAAAAGTGAAAGAACAGGGCTTCAAACCGATAATAATGATTATTAGCCATCTAGTGAGACGGGCAACATATAAGTTGAATAAATGCATAAATAAATTCTAACTTATAAATATTTGGTTGAACAGCCTGAACCAGACAATTATTGCTAAAGAATATCATCAAGAACTAGCAGTCTATTCTTCCCATTTTTCACAAGATACCAAGTGTATCCAGGATCTGAATAATTTCTGAGATCAAGAAAAGATGCTGTGGCTAATAAACCAAACTTTTTGTAGAAACTGAATCAGGGAACAGTATTTCAGACTTTTTAAATTGGGGTAGCATTCCCTTTGAAAACACACTTGTAATCAGTTAATTTCTTGTAACTAAATTTCAGGTATTACCCTTAGGAAGGTAGGTCAAATGTATTCTTCATAAGGATGACACAGCTAAGTAACATGAACCTCAATTATCTCAAGGTCAGACTTCTATCAAGAACACTTTTTTGGCTTGCAGTGTTTTTGTTGCAAAACACTGCAACAAAAATTCCTATGACCAACATGACACTTGGAAGACTTAACTTTAAATGTGTTTCTATTTGTAATTCTGGTCAGTGGCCGTAATAAAAAAAAAAAATCTATTCACTTGGAAAATTTGTCTTCCTGTCTGCTCTCATTTCTTGCCTTTGAAATCAATAGAAAAAAAGTTGCTGGAATGCAGGCGAGGCTTCCTGGCCAGTTGCATCTAAGTAATTTACTTTTAACCTTAAACTTCAAGATTTTTTAAAAAAAATTTCAGTGAGCATTTCAGCAAACATTTTATTGTTCCTGGGTAATTCTTGATTCATTATTTTAAAAAAATGATTTCCCCATTTTCACTATTAGCGTCCTTGTACATTTTGAAAAACTGAAATTATATTGTTCACATTCTCTTTGCCCACTACCTTCTCAGCCCAGTTAATGTCCAGTTTGAAGTTAGCACCAGATTAAGTTAATTTTGGAATGTATTACTCACATTTTTATTATTGTTTTCAGAACTGAAGTCTCACATAAAATATCATATTGTATATGAATCATGTATTTTTCTATACTTTTTATAAATAATCTAGATAAGGATATACATTACTAGTCACTGAATATATACCCAGCAAAACAGAAAATCATGTTAAGGTAATCCCTCAAACTCACTTCCACAAATATTTTACACAATGCAACAGATAAATGGGCTGCTTACAATATTTTACTATGCTCCTAGATATTACGAAGAGCATGTTTGGTTGCAAAATATTGTACTTTATTTGTAATAGCTGTCAAATATTGGAAATACGATTTAAATCAATAATTTAAATGTCATTTTCCAGAATAATTTCAAACAATCCACACTAAATCTATAATTTTGCACTATTTCTTACACTAATATCCTGAAAGTGCTTCAGCTATGGATCATGAGAAACAATGTTAATAAAGCTACAAGAAATGAGCCCAAGTTAAAAGAAAAAAAACAGAGCAACTTATACATTATATTCCATATAATAAGGGCAATCATGAACTAACCAAGCATGTCCTATTTACAAACTACATATTAAAGGGAATTCTTCATGCCTTAGAAAAAAGGTCAAACTTGTTATTACATGAGTGGGTCAGGGCTGTGATTAACACAAGCATTACGTTTTTACATTTAGCTATGGTATTGCTGTTCCTATATATTCCAAGCATTCACCTGACATGTCATTATGTTGTTTGAATGCTTTATATTCTGCCTTAGTCATAATTAGCTGAATTTCCTTACTGACCCAGACAATGTAGTTTCTTGTTTGTTTGTTTTTCTTTATACCCTGCTTTTATTATTTTTACAAATAAGTCCAGGCAATGAACAATCATAGTAGTGTATAATCTGATATTTCCTTGGCCTGAACTAAACAATCAGGCAAATCATATGGTCACTCTTAAGGTTTTGCACACAGTGTACAATTTGAATGCAAGTGTATATGGGTATATGTAGAATATACTCTGAATTTTAAACAAAATGACTCAAATCCTGTTTAACTAAAGTTTCCTTCAAGACAAATTCAACATGGGATAGATACAGCAATACAGAAGTATTACCTCCTTTCACATTTTTAAAAACTTTTTAATCTACAACTCTGGGATTAGCCCAGTCTGACCCTGTACTGAGCTTTTTCAGTAGCAGACCAGGTAAGTTACATCCTGTAACTTACCACATAAGTCTTCACTAGCTACATGAAATAATGTTTTTGTATACAATAGCAAAATTGTAGTCTACGCCAACATAGCACTTATCTGCAATTTCTTAAACCAAGCACTTTTTTCCCCAGGATTTCAAGATAGCACATAGCAAAGGATCTTTTGCCTTCAGGTTGTGATACAATATTTAATATACTACTGAAAAGTACAGTTAGTATTTGACATGATGGTAATGAAGCCAGTAAAGACACCTATGAGACTGACATGATTCTACATTATTTTTGCAAACCCGTTGTCTATAATAGGCTTTTTTTTGCCGAAAACTAGAAGTAAATGTCAGTTTCCAGCAAAAAAAACAACAACCCATAAATCGTAATCACATGACCGCAGGGAACATGGTCACAAATGTGGACCGGTTGCCGAGTTCTCCAAATGTGGTCACATTACTGTGGGGAGAGGGAGAGCACTGGAACTTCGAATCCAGGTTGTAAGTATCTTTTGGGGGAGGTTTGTTGTAACTTTGAATGGTTGTTAAGTGACTAGTTTTAAGTTGAGGATTACCTATTCTCCAAAATAGAGTCTCCTACACGAAACATCAAAAATGTAAGTCCTATGCAAACTAACTATTCTCTAGCATTTGTGCATCAAATGCACTTGAATAAATTGCAAGTTGAATACGGAGCAAATACAATATTCGGTATTTTGATTTAATCTGATTTACCTGCTCTAAAACCAGGGGAGGAAAAGCGTAGGAAAGGAACAGATAAAGATTCAGCAATTTCCAATTGCAGTATTTTATTTTAGATTTCAGTAATTCAAAAGAAGAGATGGAGAAAAAAGAGCAAACATGAAATTTGAGGGGAAAAAAATCTGAAACTTAATATAAGAAGTTGAAAGTTTTTTATTCCCAATAATACTTTTCTCTGATTTCCCCCATTAAAGTTTGGGCAAGACAAGACTATTATACTTTGAAGACCTGCCTTCCTTCAAACTTGGGTCTACAATGCAATCTTGCACCACATTTTTTCCATCTCCATTCCTCTTCTTCTACAGTATTGTAAAAAAAAAAAAATCAAATATGCCTTAGACTTCCCATCAATAGAATAAAATTCTTTATTGGCCAAGTGCAATCAGACACAAGGAATTTGTCTCCGGTGCATAAGCTATAGTGTACATATAAATAGTAAGTAATAGGTCATAAATCATAGTTACAATAATTAATAATAAGTTACAAATAACTGATAAATCATAAGAAAGCAATAGATGGTGAGAAAGATGAGAAATGAGACAGTGCTGTGTAAATTAAGTGTTCAGCAGAGTGATGGCATGGGGGGAAACTATCTTTATGTTAATCAATACCAGAAGAAAGACTATGAAAACTATTAGGGATTTTCCCTGCTCTCACGAGAGACCTGTTTTTCAAAAACAACTCCACCACACACCCACTACGGCATCTGTTTTACCAGATTTTACAAAACACCAGATACAGGTAGTCCTCGACTTACAACTATTCATTTCGTGACCGTTCAAAGTTACCACAGCCCTGAAAAAAGTGACTTATGATCATTTTTCACACTTATGACCGCTGCAGCATCCCCATGGCCATGTGATTTACATTCAGATGCTTGACAACTGACTCATATTTATGATGGTTGAAGTGTCCCGGGGTCACACGATACCTTTTTGCATCCTTCTGACAAGCAAAGTCATTGGGGAAGCCAGATTCACTTAAAAACCATATTAACTAACTTAATAACTGCAGTGATTCACTGAACAAACGTAGAAAGATAACTGTCTTTTTTTTTTCCCCTTTGGGCACCCTGGCACCCGCTGAAAATGAAATTCTGTCACCTGATGTGAGTGTACACATACATAACACACTATAGAAACACTATATACATACATATGTATCTATTTACACCCTAATGCCATGATGGCAAACCTATGGCACATGTGTCAGAAGTGGCATGCAGAGCCATTTCTGCCGGCACGCTAGCCGTCACCCCAGATTATATGCACTGTGTAAGTGCACGTGCCTCCCGCCAGCCAGCCGACTGTTGGTGTATCTGCCGTGCATGCACACAGGGCAGGGCACGCACACAAGGGGCATGCGGATGTGCAGAGGCACGCAGTGCATGCAGGGGGGTTTGGATGCACATGTGCAGAGGCACGCAGCACAGGAAATTGTGCAAGTATGCGCAGAGGTGCACAGCAGAGGTCAGGCACGCATGTGCAGGGGGGACGCATGCAGTGCATTATGGGTACTAGGCACGCAAGGATGAAAAGGTTAGCCATCACTGCCCTAACGTATAAAGGAAAGTTGTTAAATGGGGCAAACTTCCTTTAACCGATTTCTCACTTAGCAACAAAAACTTTGGGCTCCCCTGAGGTCATAAGTCAAGGACTACCTGGTACTGACCTAGTGCTAACAACTAGGGAAAAGATGATAAAAGGTGTCTCTCATTCCACCAAGGCTTCGGGTAGGTTTTTATTCGGAGCCTGAAGACCAAACCATGAGTTATAGGGTCTCCGGCTTGAGCAGGTGGGTTGGACTAGAAGACCTCCCAGGTCTCTTCCAATTGTTATTCTGTATTCTATTCTGTAAGAGTTCAGGTCTCCACTTTAACCCCCTCTAACGTACAGGCAGTCCTCAACTTACAACAATCTGCTTCAAAGTTTGCAACGGTCCTGGAAAAAAGGGACTTTATGACCATTTTTCACACTTTACGACCACTGCAGCATTCCCAGGGTCACGTGATTTATATTTTTTAAAATAATGCTTTATTGAGTTTTTTCCCATTTATACATAATACCAATAGTTATTAAACAGCGCTGTGACATTACATATACATTTATGTGTCCTATCAAAACTTACAATACATAATACTTTCATACCCTCTTACTTATCATATACATTATTTACATTTCCTATTCTTATATCTATTATCAATCCAAATAAATCATGTTTCTCATACTGCATTGTATTCTGTGTCCGCTTTCCCTTTTAATGCCACAGTTAATTTATCCATTTCCACACACTCTAACATTTTTTTTTAAATTATTAAACCTTCAGGTGGTGTGGAGTTTTCCTTCCAGTACTGAGCATATGAAATTCATGCTGCTGTTAGTATATGTAATATAAGATATTTTGTCTTTCTGTTATAGTGGTTTTTTTAAAAAAAACTTATAATTCCAGGACAAAAATCAACTAACTTTAACAACTGCAATGATCCGTTTAACAAAGATAAGATCTTCTTTGTCATTTTTTTAAAAATCCTTCTGGAAACCAATGAAAAGGGATACTCTGTCCCCTTGCTGTCAAAAGTACAACACACCCGTAGACGCACTACATACATACAACATGTATGTCCCTGGACCCTAACATATAAAGAAAAGTCGTAAAATAGGGCAAACAAAGCTCTCTTCACCAAAGGTCTCTTTTAACAACCTAAATACACTCAGGGCTTCTCTCTCCTCAACCCCCCCCCACCCGGTCGTAAGTCGAGGACTACCTGTATGAGGGATAAAACAGCCCAAGAATGGCTCCGCGGTTTTTTTCGTTAAAAAAGCGGCGGAAGGGAGAGAGAGGAGGGAAAAAAAAATACCGCTTAGTAAAACTTTTTAGGGGAATTCCGAACTGCAGTTTTCCTCCGGGGCTTTTTGTAACGGAAAAAGAGCGATTTTTAGCGGCGGTCGTTGGCTGCGGGTAGGCTTCGTATGGAAAGGAGAGGCCGGTTTCCTCTCAAACCGGATTAAAAGGAAGCCGCCTTAAAGGTCGGGTGGGGACGAGGGAGGAGGAGGAGGAGCAGCAGCCCCGGAAAAGGCTGCCCGGCCGGCCTTCTAATGCCCGCCGCCCCTCTTCGCCCTCTTCTCCGCGGCCCTTGCTTACACGGTCACATGGCCCGAGCCCCGCACCACCACCGGGTCAGGCGAGTGCTTCAGCAGCTGCTCCTCCAAGGCCCGCTCCTCGTCTTCCTCTTCCTCGTAAATCTCGTCGAAGTCCGCCATGACCGAGGCCGGGCCACGGTGACTCTCCCGAGGAGGGAGAGAGAGAGAGAGAGAGACTCAAGAGCCCGGGAAGCGAAGCGAGGGGAGACGGGTCAGCCCAAGCGGCTCCCGCCGCCGCCGCTGCCGCCGCCCGGGCCCGCCCCTCAAAAAACCGACTCGCTGAAATGTTTCTCCTCAGAACCGCCGGGAAGGAAGCGCCCGTCGAGCTCCCCCGGAAGGGGCGGGACAGGAACGGTCACAATCACAACATCCGGTCGTCGGGGGAGGGGGCGGGCTCGGCAGCCACTGGCTGGAGGAGCTGCGAAAAGTCAACGCCCCCCCGCTCTCTTCCCGGCCTGCGGGCGCGCGCGAGAGCTCCTGCACGCATGCGCTGGCTGTCGCGTCCGTTGGGCTCGAGTGTCTCTATGGAGTTCTCGGTCATCCTGGTTGTCCCAGAGGGGCTCTTTTTTTTTTTTTTAATCCTTTCCAAAACTCAACTGGACTTTCGTGGACTTTCTCTTGGAAGGCGTTTCGCTTTTTGCCCGAGAAGCTTCTTCCAGTTCGCTTCTCATCCAAGAACGGAAGAAGCTTCTTGGATGAGAAGCGAAACGTCTTCCAGGAAAAAGAGAATGTCCAGTTGACTTTGGGGGAATTAAAATAAAATAAAATAAAATACATTCAAATGAAATAAAATGATAAAATAAAATACATTCAAATGAAATAAATAAATAAATAAATGCTCCTTTGGGGGTCAGTTGGGCTGGGGGTGCAGGGCGGCAATGACCGGAGAGCGAGGGAGGAAGGACAGCAACCCCTTCTTGCATCCAGGGAAAAGGCTGCCTCACCGGTCTCCGAGGGTGAGTCTCCGGGATGCTCCTTTGGGAGACAAGCTTGGCAGTGGAATCCGGCCCAGTCAGTTGTGCTTTAAGCACTGAGCTCAATCTGGGTGACTTGGTGGCACTTGACTACACAATATATTTGCCTTTATGTATCTTCTGGAGCAGTGACTTTTCAAACTTGGCTGCTTTAAGATGGAAGATTTTCCCCAGCCAAACATGCTTGAGAAACTGTGTTTTAGAGGTATTTCCAATAAATAATTGGTTCCCTTTGCCATCCGTCAGGTAAACTCACAAGATTCATTTTTCTCTACATGTACATATGCATCCAACCTAGACTGTGTTGTTTCTCTTGTGTCATATAATATATGTGGGTATATGTGTAATTTTGTTTTTATTTATTTTGTTGTGTTTATGTAGTGTGTTTTGGAGATGGTGACCCTCTGAGAACTGTATGTAACTGTATGCAACAAAATTTCAATGTATGCCAATTGGTGTATATTCAAAGTGACAATAAAGCTATTCTAAGTCTAAATGTTCTGACCCAAGCCTTGTTCAAATCAAACAAACACAAAGTATGTATAAAAGCAAACCTTTTTAATGCGGCGCTGTGAATTCTGTGCATTCACAGCCAAGCATCATTCAAAACTAATTGTCCCAGATAAGAGCAAGCCCTTTAAAGGTTGCAAAAGGATGCCAAGAACCAAAGACTAATTGCAGATAAATATCCAAAGCCAGAAGTTTCAAAAGACAAACTGGAGTAAGCAGGGCTTCAGTGAGGACTCTGAAGCTAAAGAACTTCTTTGCTTCCTGCAAAGAACACATCCCCGAAGGCCGGCTTTTATCCCTTATGGGAGGGGTCATCACCTTCCAGCTTCACTCCCAAGTCGCCCATGCTGCTTCAGCTGCTCTTTCCTTCAAGCAGCCCTGTGTGCACGCGCCCTGAGCACAGGCTCCAATGGGGTCCTCTTTGTCACTGCTGCCAGACTCCACAACCTCCAAAGGCAGCACCCTACTCTCCAATAGTCCTGGACCCATTCCTGCATCACGTGCAGGCCCCTCATCTGAGTCCTCACTGTCGGAGACCTCAGCTGTCGGCACCTGCTACCGGCAAACCACAACACTAAAGGAGAATAAAGCTCGAGATTGAAATGAACTGTCCTTGGTGCTTTCTGAGCTGCCTTGTTTTCTTGCAGATGTTTTGTTACCCAACTAGGTAACATCATCAGTGCCAGTAAGGAATGCAGTTTTCTGTCAGTTTATATTCTGGTGTTCTGGTCTCTGTGGGTGGGAGTGGACTTAGAAATTCTTTGGTTTGGCTGTTTACTGATGGCTCTTTGGCATTGTCTTGATTGGGTTATTGATTACTTGACACATAGACATTAACAACATCTATAGATTATGCAAAAAAAGACAATCAACCAGCCCCAAAGAGAAAAAAACTCCAGCAGGAATAAGCACCCAGATCAGCATAGATTAACTCCAAGGTCAACTTCAGACCAATAATCTAGTAAGCAATACCCCAGTCAAGAAACTGCCAAAGTAAACAGCCCAACCAAAGAATCCTTAAGACCTCCCCCACCCACACACAAGGCAAATTGCTAGACTGTAAACTGACAGCAAACATCACTCCTTACCAGCCATGATGATGTTACCTAGCTGGGTAATGAAACGTCTGGAAGAAAACAAGCAAGCACTAAGAGGTATTTTCAACTTCCCCAGCTAGTTCACAGCTCTGGTTTCCTGCTGTTCTCTTAGAGGTGGCTAATAAATTGATTAAATGTTAATTTGCACAAAGGTGATATTAGTATGCTTCTTTTCAAAATTTAGGAAAGCATGTTTTTCCTTGGAGCCAAAGACATTGCCTTTGATATGCAAAATTAACTTTTGTAGCAGTCAAGCTGTTCTGGACATACTCTTAAAATTCTTCGAAGTATTATTAATGCCCAGTGGCATCAAGACTGATTTATCCTAATTTATGGAGTAACTGGACAAGATACTAATTTTTTTATATTAAAGAATGAAGGGTCCAGAAAGAGATTTTTGACATGAATATCCAACCCTTTAATTTATTTACATAATGCATAAAAGAGGGAGGGAATCAATTAGTCAAAACCTATTTTAGAAACTGACCACGACCTACTTCTTAACATTCCGAATACTTTGTAATCACAGGATAGGAATGAAATATAGGCAGTCTTTGACTTAGAACCACTATTGAGGTCAAACATTTTGTTGAGGCATTTATTAAATGCGCTTTGTCCCATTTTACAACTTTTTTGCCACCGTTGTTAAATGAATCACAGCAGCTGTTAAATTAGTACCACAGTTGCTAAATGAATCTGGCTTCCCCATTGACTTTGCTTGTCAGAAGGTCCCAAAAGGGAATCTGTCGTGCTCCTGGTGGAGATTGACTCTGAGGGAGAGGAGGAACAGCCAACAGGGAGTGGATGTGTGGCTCCAGAAGTTGTGGAGGAGGCTGGGGAAGGGTAGAGGCCGGTTGAGCAGTCAGAGGAGGACCCAGGCCCATCCTCTCTCCATCCTAGGGCACTCAGGGAGGAGAGGATAAGGGAGAGACGTGGTCTATGGGGGAGGAGAGGGCCTTGATCCTCTTCATGGGCTGCAGCTGTGAAAACTGAATAAGAGGGCGGACATGTGTATGGGTGAACGCTGGAAACAAAGCGTGGAAATATCTCTAGTTTATGGTTCCTCTCTGAGTTTGGCGTCCTTCCCAGTGTGTGTTATCTGTAGATGTCCTCCAGCCCTTATCTTGCCTGGTTTGTTTTGCTTTTTCCCTTCTTGTTGTAACTGTTTTGGCTTCCATTAAGAATATTTGGAGCCTGGAAGCAAAATGAAGGAATAAAAGGGGCTTCACCAGGTTTTTGTGACTGTGTTTGTTTTGTATCCCACCCTGGGTCATCACAGGATCACATGATCCCAGGACATTGCAACTGTCATAAATATGAGTCAGTTGCCAAGTGGCTGAATTTTGATCATGTGACCATAGGGACACCACAATGGTCATCAGTCTGAAAAACAGTCATAAGTCACTTCTTACTGCTGTTGTCATTTCAAATTGTCGCTAAATGAACAGCTGTAAGTCAAAGACTACTTGTGTGATATATTGAATTAAGATATACAGTATTAATATTGAAATTAGAATTATCATATTATCAGATTTCGACCATCTCCTAAATGTAGCCAGATGCCCAATGACTAACAGAGCAATCTGTAATCTGTGAGCCAAAGTGGCAGCTGAATGTTGTCATGCCCTTGTCAGAGTCTGAATCCAAGGAGGAAGCTGAACAGCTGACGGGGAGTGGGAGGGTGGCTCCATTGGCTGTGGAGGAAACTGGAGAAGGGCAACTCCAGCTGGGCAGAGCAGAGAAGAGGTAAAACAAGGGAGAGAGAGTTCAGAGGAAGACCCAGGCCCACCCGCTCTTCATCCTAGGGCACGTAGGGAGGAACGGAGAAGGGAGCAACATGGGTTGCGTGGCTTACAGGGGAGGAAAGGGCCCTGATTCCCTTCATTAGGAATACCTGGGAAGAGAGTTTAAAAGAAATACAAGCTGAGTGTGGCAGTGCTGGGAACAAACATGAGTTTACTTCATGTTGGCTTTGCTTATCTGTGTTCCTGGCATCTTTCCAACCACGTTGAGTTTTGCCATGCCTTCACATCTGGAATTCTTGCTCCTTCCCTGCAAACTAATTACCTCACTTTGCCTTGATTAGACTTATAGTTACAGTTTTTGTTGACCACATTTTGGACTTGATTCTCTGCAGCCAAAGGTTGTTCCTGGGAGAGTTTTTCTCCAGCCAGAAGGTAACCAGGACATTGGGGGCAAAGTTGAAGCTAATAAAGGGACTCCTACTGATTATCTGACTGGATTGCCCTTGTGCCACACCCCGGGTAATCACAAATGTGGGAATGGAATCCACTTTTGGAAGAAAATTCTCACCATGGCCTGAGATCCTGAATTTCATTAACAATGTTGATGGAGGGCGGTGATAATTTCCACACAACTCAAAAATTACAACTTGGGCAGTTACATCACAAAAATAAAACAAAAAAAAAATCTCAGTTGTATCTAATCTAGTATACATATTTCACATCTGCAAAAGCAACTGCACAGCTCAGCCAAGTTCACAAAATGCAATATTCTTTATTGGCCAAGTGTAATTGGACACACAATTGGACTTTGTCTCTGGTGCATAAACTCTCAGTGTACATGTAAACAACAAACAACAAAGTAATATAATCGTAAGACACCAATAGGAGAAAATAATAGGAAAGATGAGAAGGATAATAACAATTGCAGCCCTACTACATGGGTAACATCCTTAGGCCGGGCTGTGGGAATTAGGTGTTCAGCAGAGTGAAGACTGTCCCTGTGTTTAGTTGTTTTGGCTTGCAATGCTCTGTTGTGGTGCCCTGAGGGGTGGAGTTGAAACAATTTGTGTCCAAGGATGTGAGGGGTCTGTAGATATTTTTTCAGCTCTCTTTCTGCCTCATGCAATATACAGATTCTCAATTGAAGGAAGGCTGGCTGGTTGCAGTTGTTGTTGTTTTTTTCTTGAAGTCTGTACCTGTTTCAGAGAATAGGTTGACCCCTCTCCTCTTCGTGTCAGCTTTTCAAATACTGGAATACTGCTATCATGTCCCACCCTTTTCTCTAGACTAGCCGAACCTAAATCCTGCAACTGTTCTTCCTCAGTTTTAGTCTCTGGGCCTTTAATCATCCTTGTTGCTCTTCTTTGCACTTTTTCCAAAGTCTCAACATCCTTTTTTGTAATGTGATGACCAAAACTGGATGCGGTATTCCAGTTGTGGTCTTACTAAAGCTTTATAAAGTGGTACTAATACTTCATGCGATTTTGATTCCATGACAGACTCAATGATTCCTCCTTAGAACTGGATCAACAATCTTGAGTTTTATAAGTTCATGCCGGAAGTATATTCTTCATTGTGCCTTTTTAAAGGCGGTTTATAAACAAACAATTTGAGGTCAGGATACCTAACATCAGCTTTGCCGTTATTAGTATGGTATGTTGCTGGAAGAGGTCAGATCAGTGGTCAAAGTTTGGCAAAACATAGTCTTGTGGTTATTTGCAGGTGGGTCATCTCCATGCTAGTATATATTCTCAGAAACACTCTTTGCCCAATATCTGTAAATCACTTACTATTTTAATGTTTGGATGCCTCCCGAAGCCTTTATACGTTCTTTGAGGAAGAAGGAGTGTTAGATACGTTCATCACATTGACATATCTTCTATATAAAAGCAACATACCGCTCACGCCTCATCACAAAATGTCCAGAACTGTAAAGCCTACAAACTTGAAATTTGGCACGTATGCTCCTCTTGGCTTCTAGGTACTCGCTAAGAAAGGATTTTTCAAACTGACCATCAGAGCATTAGTATTTCGTATCTTATTATTAACATGCTCTGATGCTAAGAAGTTCTACTCACCCTCCTCACCTGAAAAGAAATCTGTTCCAAATGCAAAACACAAGCAGAGGAGTTTCAGTTTTAGTTTCAGCAATCAGTTTTACTACAGAACAATTGAGCTAAGCCATGCCCAGGCTCCTTGCTGTCTTCTTGCTCACACAGCAAATACTGTTTTAGTTTCCAAACAGCCCTCAACTCTCTCACACACTGACAGGACGCTAGCCAGATGTATACGATAGATGCTGTTAGACAGAGGCACAATTTTCCCCTTGTTTTTCCTCCCCCAAAACTAAGCCCGATCACATAATTTTGTACCGAAGCATGATTTATAATAATAGTGAAGGTGGAATTAAAAAACAAATCTAAAAGACCCTTAGATCAATTTTGTGCCATGAAGAAGTGGTTGAATTGCAATTCCCATTTTCATCAAGCACTATACCAATCCTAATGCACCTGGAAAATTGCAGGACCTTATATTCTTTCTAATTTCTTTAGAAATTAGAGAAATGACGCTTACTCCCTCTGACATTTGAAAATCAAGAGAGAATACAAGTGATGTAAAGCCAACCCTCCTGTAACTCCAATATAGCTGTTTTTAAAGAAATTATTCAGAGGGCAAATGACCTGGTAGTGGTGGACCAATTTCTTTAGAAAATCCCTTCTTCACCACTATTGATGCTTAGAATCAAAACTGGTTTTTTTTTAAAGTCCTCCTACTCCTTACTATAAAATTCTGATCAGGTAGATCAATACACATTCAAGGCAATAAAAATATTCAGCCCAAAGACAATTAATCCCCAACGTTATTTCATTCTTTGAAGTCTTTACATACGTTCCCATTTACGCAAACATTAACTTGAATGGGAAGAAAATAATGGAGAAAAGTTGCATTTTTATATAGGATAAAGCAAGAAAGTCTGTCATGCTCCTGTTAGAGTCGGACTCTGAGGGAGAGGAGGAACAGCCGACAGGGAGTGGAAGTGTGGCTCCGGAGGTTGTGGAGGAGGCTGGGGAAAGGCAGAGGCCGGCTGGGCAGTCAGAAGAAGAATCAGGCCCAACCCCTCTGTATCCTAGGACACGCAGGGAAAAACGTAGAAGGAAACAACTTGGCTAACGAGAGAGGAAGCGGCCATGATCCCCCTCATTGGATGCAGCTGGGGAGAATAGTATATAAGAGAGACAGTTAAAACACAGCGTTGCCAGAAGCAAAGTGTGTATTATTTGGGGCTGAAGTTATCTTGGTTGGCATCCTTCCAACAGACTGTGCCTTGTTATCGCCTTGAAGTTGGCAATTACTTCTCCTGGTCCATTGTGGAAATTCCTTCATTGTAGTTTGTTTTAGTTTTTTATTTCACCTCTATGTGCTCATTAAGTTCAGACTGTATTGCTTTCGTTTGAAGACTATTTTTGAATGAGTTTTATCTCCAACTGAGAATTATTGAACAGTGGGCCAAGTTGGAGGCATTAAAGGACATTTATTTACATCTTGGATTTTGTTACGTTTGTGTTACACTCTGAGTCATCACAAAGTCTCTATGAGGGGATGCTGACATGAGCATCCTGTTCCCAGCCTTTTCAGTCTTTAAAAGGCCTTGTTTAAGAGACAATTTTTGTTAGTGCTTCCTAATACAGGTAGTCCTCGACTTACAACTGTTCGTTTAGTGATCATTCAAAGTTACAAGAGTACTGAAAAAAGTGACTTATGACCATTTTTCACACTTATGACCATTGCAGCATCCCCATGGTCATGTGATTTACATTTGGATGCTTGCCGACTGGTTCGTATTTCCTAAAAAGGGTTTTGACTTCCTCCCTTGATTAAATTCCTTGTTATTCTTCCAGAGCGCGGTCCATCCTTCTCACTTTTTCAGTGTTCATCCCCAAACTACCCTCATAAATAGAATAGGATAGAATAACAGAGTTGGAAGGGACCTTGGAGGTCTTCTAGTCCAACCCCCTGCCTAGGCAGGAAACCCTACACCACTTCAGATAAATGGTTGTCCAATCTCTTCTTAAAAACTTCCAGTGTTGGAGAATCAACAACTGTTGTGGTTCACCGGCAGCCTGTGCAGAAGGCAGCGGAATCAGACAGTGGGGAAGAAAGGGGACCAGTCCAGGAGTTTGGGGAGGACTCGGACGAGGATCCTGCATCCAATACAGAGATGGGGCCAGGACCATCTGGGAGTTGTGTGCTGACTCCGGAGCCTCTGGAGTCTGGCAGCAGTGAGGCAGAGGAACAAGGGGAGCCTGTTCCCAGTGTGTGTGCACGCGCAGAGCTGCTAGAAGGCAAGAACAGCTGAGACAAAAGGGGCGACTTGGGAGTAAGGCTTGCAAGTGATTGCCCCTCCCCTAAGGTATAAAGGAGGTGCAAACGTAGGAAGCAAAGTCATTCATTCTGTTCAGATTCAACCTGGAAGCTCTGTGTGGACTTTGTACTTTGGTTGGCTTTTTTTTATAGTTCATTTGGCACTTTAGTTGTTGGCAGCAATTCAAAGGAGAGAAAGGTGGGTGCTTATCTCAAGGGACTGTTTGGGACTCACTACAGGCTGGAAATGAATATAATTCCCAGCATCGAAATAAAACAAGAGTTGTTTTAACTAAGCTTGTGCTTAATTACGATCCAGAAACCTTGTCAGAACGACAACTTCAGGTGGCAAGTTGTTCCACTGATTAATTATTCTCTCTGTCAGGAAATTTCTCCTTAGTTCTAAGTTGCTTCTCTCCTTGATTACTTTCCACCCATTGCTTCTTGTCCTGCCCTCAGGTGCTTTGGAGAATAGCTTGACTCCCTCTTCTTTGGGGCAGCCCCTGAGATATTAGAATACTGCTATCAAACAACCATTAAACCACCATCTGTTTTCTTCACTGCCATCCCGGTTATCTGCAAGTTCACGAAATAGCAACAGTTTTCTTAATACTTCACATAAATCACCATTCCTCATTTTTCATTTTTGGGTTCACAGTGAGCTCTTTGACACCTAGCGGATATAAATGGATGTGGAATCAGACCTTAATTTGAAGATCAATGGCATGGCATGGTATGACATGTGGCACGGTGTAGCACCCACGAATCCATAAATCTTAAGCACATTTGCTCATACAAATGTTGCACGTGTCCTTCTCTTTAAGAAGATGTCATGCTGTTGTTTTTTTAAACTCATCTCCAGGAACATAAAGGCAGATCTTCTACAACATTTGAAAAATAAAATCAAGGAGGAGGAGAGGGGAAAAAAAAGGAGGGAGAACTTGACCTGACTGTCTGCTGGATTAAATTTCTTGTTTCCAAGGACACACAACTGGACCTTTTGGTGTGTCCCCAGAGCATCCTGCTTCCAAATGGTCCTTTTGGGAGGATGGATGGTAGGCATCTTCTTCCTGCAAGTGAAATGGACAGCACAACCTCTTACGCTCCCGTTCTAGCTTGAACCCATGTCCTGCCATTTCTCTTCCTGCGTGGTTTTTTCACATCTTCATTTTGAAAAGTGGAAAAATGAATCAGGGGAAGAGGAAGAAAAATGGATAAGTTTCCCCAAAGGTTGCTTTTCTGGAGGCAACTGGTTTTTTCTTTGAAGACGTTTCGCTTCTCATCCGAGGACCTTCTTCAACTCCGACAGGATAGTGGGGAATGGAAGGATTTATATTCCTTGCAGACACAGCTGGTCATTTGCATCCTTTTAGAGGGTCGTTGAGGCCACTTGGAGGTTTATCTGTGTCCTCAAGGTCACCTGAGTCATGAATAGTAGTAGACCCTGAGGACACAGATAAACCTCCAAGTGGCCTCAGCAACTCTCTATAAAGATACAAACAACCAGCTGTCTGCAAGGAGTATAAATCCCTCCATTCCATGCTATCCCGTCGGATCTGAAGATGCTTCTTGGATGAGAAGTGAAACATTTTCCAAAGAAAAAAGCAGAAAGTCCAATTGCCTCCTAAAATGCACCTCTGGGACAGCCATGATCTGGATGACTGAGAATCTCTACAAACTAATGGATGGGTTTGATCCAAAGTAAATCCCTCTTTTTTTAGAGAGAGAGAGAGAGAGAGAGAAAAGGAGCTGCGATTAACATTTTCACTCTCATTCCCTCCCCGAAACCTGAAAGCCTCCAACTATTTCCTCAATGTCAGCCATGCAGTTTTCAGCCCCTGAAACGGTGGCTTCTCTATGAAGCCAAAAATCTATGATTATTCAAATGTTGGGTGTGCAGTGGGGAAGGGAGACAACACTTTGAAAAGCAAAGGAAAAAAGCGAGAAAATTAATATTGCAGCTGTTCTTCTGATTAATGAGAGATAATTGCTCTCAAAAAGTCACCCCTGTGGCATTTTGTTGTCTCATAGATCTTTGTTCTTTTCCTCACTATTATTGAGGACTTTCTGGAAGACTAAGCGGTTCTTTTCAATTTTTGGGTATTCAGAAAGTGTTGCCTGGTTACGGGGGGAATGGAGTAATTGGGGAGGGGGGGAATAGATTGGGAAGAGGTGCCACAGCCGCCATCTCACAATGCCACGCTTAGGAGAAAAAGGATGGCGACAAGTCAATGAAGAGCTTTCAATAAAACATTCCAGGGCTGCTTCATGCTTACGAGAATGGCCTCATGACAGGGAGGTGGAGCAAGTGGGTGCACAGGCGTGTGCACGCACACACACACAATACACCCACACCCACACTCGCACAATGCACACACACTACACATCAGGGGGAGTGCAGTGAAGAAGAGTCAACCACTGCTGTGCAAACGTTCTGAAAATAAAAATAAAACCACCGTTGCCACCCCTCCTTCGCTCCCTCTCACCATCCCCGGGGAATACAGGTAGCTCTGATGACCCGAGGTGTGGCACAAAAATAACAAAGGCACCAAAGTAGATCAAGTCCCTTTAATGCCTCCCACTTGGCCCCCAATGTCCAGTTATCCTCGGCTGGAAATCAAACTCTTCCAAAAACAGTCTATGAAGGGAAGAAATGCAGTCCGAACCCAAAGTACAGATAAAGTAGAAATAAAAAAAACCCAACACAAACCACGCTGAAGTAATTAACACGACAGGCCAGGATAATAAATTGCAGACTTTCAAAAGATAATGAAGCGCACGCAGTTGGGGGGATGACAAAAACCCAGTTAAGCCTCAATAAAGATAATACACGTTTTGCTTCCAGCAAGGTGCTGTGCGCAAATGGCCTACTTATAGCCTGTTCTCCCATCTGCAACTAATGAAAGGGATCAGGGCCTTTTTCTCTCCCATAAGCCATGTTGCTCCCTTCTCCGTTCCTCGCTGCATGCCCTAGGATGAATAGGCGGTGGCCCTGGGCCTTCCTCTGAATGCCCATCCAGAATGTGCCCCTCCCCAGTTTCTTCCACAGCTACCGGAGCCACAGTCCCACTCTTTGTCAGTTGCTCAATCTCCCCCTCAGAATCAGACTCCAACAAGGGCATGACAGTAGTCCTTGGACTTACGATCACATTATCGATTAATGGAGTTGGAAGGGCCCTTGTAGGTCATCTAGTTGAGCCCGGAATTTCTTTGGCTCAATGAGACATTGGTTAAGTGAGCTCTGCCCCTCATTTTGACAAGGTTTCTGGCCACGTTTTGTCGAATGAATCCCTGCAGCCCTTAAGTCACTTAACAGAGTTGTTAAGTGACTCTCACTTCCCCTTTGACTTTGCTCATGAGAAGGTCACAAGAGGAGATCACGTGACCCCCTGCAACCATCATAAAAAGGAGTTTTGAAGTGTTTGCATTTTTGTCACGTGACCCGGGGGGCATGCTGCAACACAGTGGTGGTATTCTACCAATTCGGCTTGGTTCAGCTGAACCAGTTCACTCCTGATGATCAGTTCCTGGGCCCTTCCACTTGCCCCAGCTCCATACTGACCTTTATTTCCTGGTTTTGAAGCTCAGCTGCTTCGCGCGCCACAGCGGATTGCCGCGTGTCAGCTGTTGAACACACAGGCAGAGTGCAGGAGCGCAGGAGAAGATCAGCAGTAAACTCACGTGCGCAAAGCACGCCCACCGAGCCACGCCCACAGAACCAGTGGTAAAAAAATTTAAATCCCACCAGTGGTGAGATTCAAAATTTTTTTACTATCGAGTCTGTGAGTGTAGCTAGGTAGGAATGGCTAGGTGGGCATGGCCAGGGGCATGGCCATGTGACTGGGTGGGCGTGGCTTTTTTTCAGCAAGCCCCTCCCCCATATTTTGGGCCTTCTGGGCCTCAGGCAAGCCTCCTGGAGGGGGCGCTTTTGCTCCCAGAAGGCTTCCCTGGGGTTCAGGAAGGAAAAAAAACGGAGCCTGGGGGAGCACTCAGCACTTCCCCACGCTCCATTTTGGGGCCTTCTGGTCCTCAGCGAAGCCTCCTGAGCAAAGCAGTGAGGGGAATCCCGGCACAGCTTCTCCTAGGAACAGCTGATCGTTGGGAGGGGAGAAACAACTTTAAGGAGTGACTGAATTGAGAAGAACACAGTCAGCAATGTCGGACATGTGCGCAACGTTATGCATGCATGATAGGGACTGACTGGGTGGGGAGGGGAGGTCTGACCGGGTCGGGGGCATGGCCAGCCAGAAGTTACTACCGGTTCACTGACCCATGCCCAATCTTTGCTACCGGTTCTCCTGAACCGGTGTGAACTGGCTGAATCCCACCACTGCTGCAACAGTTTTTTTAAGTGTGAAAAAATGGTCACAAGTCACTTTTTTCAGTGCCGTTGTAGCTTCAAACGGTCACGAAATAAACTGACGTAAGTCTAGAACTACCTGTATAAGCAGCAGGGTCATCCAGAGTGCATCAACCTCAGTTCTTGGAATCATCTAACCTGGGCAGGTTGCAGATCGTTGGCAAGCCTGACCAGTTAACCCCCAAACCTTCGGCACCTGAGCTAAAGAGGGATCAGAGTCGTGGGGTTGGAAGGATCTTGGACAGGATCTATGGGGATCTTCTACCGTCCTCCCTTACATTTGCCTCTTACCGCAGCACTAGAGAGATAGTAGGATATGCAATTGTAGCCCTGTTTCTAGAATGGTTGGTGATTAGGGCCATATTTAAATGATATCCAGCATTCCTTGTCGTGTTAACAACAACCTGTGTAAACGGTGCTGATTCCATAGGCAATCTCTACTCTTCCACAATGATAGCGCCAGCAAATGGGAGTCGTTCTTTCTGGTTTAATGCAGGCCAAGTTAGGAAATGTGAGACGTTATATACCTTTTAAATTAGTTTTTCATCAGAATTCAACAGTGTCTGATCAAAAGGTGTTTGTCCTTTAGAGAAGCCCTATTTTTCATGTTTGAATCATATTTAGATTGTATTTCCAATTTGGGCCACAATGATAATATAGTACCTTGGTCTTCAAGCCTTTGAAGAGCTCAGATCCCTCTAACCAACCGACATAAAGTTCTTATAATGTTTCAGAAAACCCTGGAGTTCATATGAATGGTGTCCTGACCCAGAGACTTCTTTTAAAAAGACGAAGACTGGCGCTCACGTTAAAGATGGTCTGTCTGTCTGTGTATGTCTGTCTATCCACCCATCCATACATCTATCCAAAACACACACACATATATAAACCAAGCTTATTTAGGCTCTCTGTCTGTCTGTCTGTAAGTCAGTCTGTGTCTGCCTGTCTGTCTGTCCATCTGTCCGTGTGTCCACCCACCCGCCCACCTATCAACCTGTCCACCTATCCACCTATCAACCTGTCCACCTATCCACCTATCCACCTATCCACCTATCCACCTATCCATCCATCCATCTACTCAGCTACCCACCTACCCACCTACCCACCTATCCATCTATCCATCTATCCATCTACCCACCTACCCACCTATCCATCTATCCAACTATTCATCTATCCACCTATCCGCCTATCCACTTATCCATCTATCCACCTATCCACCTATCCACTTATCCACTTATCCACTTATCCATCTATCCACCTATCCACCTATCCACCTATCCACCTATTCACCTATCCACCAATCCACCTATCCACCTATCCATCCATCCATCCATCCATCTATCTATCTATCTATCTATCTATCTATCTATCTATCTATCTATC
>NW_020769320.1:16415459-16453823 GCF_900518735.1 Pseudonaja textilis | reverse complement strand
AATAATAATAATAATAATAATAATAATAATAATAATAATAATAATAATAATAATAATAATAATAATAATCCATCTTTTCGGGAGGCTGCAGGCCGACTCCAAGGTTCAATCAATCCTGAGGTTGGTTTTCTCGGAATTAATTTCGAAGTAGGCAAAATGCAAGGGAAGGACTTCTTTCGAAATGGTTTAGACTATGGTGGAAATACAGGGGAGAGAGAGAGAGAAGAGAACAGGTATTCCCACCGCAACTTTGCCCTCGGTTGGGGCTGGTTAAACCCCCTCGCTTCGCTGCCTTCAACAGTGAAGGGACCCAGGGCAGACACCATCCTGCAGAAAGCACAGGCCCCGCCCCCCCCCTCCCCAATCCCCCGGGCGCCCCCCCCCCCCAAGTGGCCTAAATCAGGGGGTCTCCAACCGTGGCCACTTTAAGCCAGCTGGGGAATTCTAGGAGTTGAAGTCCGCCAGGCTTAAAGTGGCCAAATTTGGAGAGCCCGGATCCAGATTATGGTTGTTCCCAAAGGGGCTTCCACCACCCCAGCCCCCACAAGGGGCCACGGAAAGACTTTCTGGGATTTTTCCCCCCTCTTTGGAGACAAGTCGCTTCTCATCCCTTCTTGAGCAGAGCTTTGAAGATGTTTCGCTCGAAGAAGCTTCTTCAGGAGTTTTGTTTTTTTTCTTATGTACACTCGGAGCATTTTCACCAAAGACAAATTCCTTGCATGTCAAATCACACTTGGCCAATAAAGAATTATAATTCCTATTCTATTCTATTCTATTCTATTCTATTCTATTCTATTCTATTCTATTCTATTCTATTCTATTCTTCATTCCATTATTCTATTCTATCCTGTTCTGTTCTTATTCTTATTCTGTTCTATTCTACTCTAGTCTATTCCTATTCCATTCTTCATTCCATTATTCTATTCTATTCTATTCTATTCTATTCTATTCTATTCTATTCTATTCTATTCTATTCCTATTCTTCATTCCATTATTCTATTCTGTTCTGTTCTGTTCTTATTCTTATTCTATTCTTCATTCCATTAGTCTATTCTACTTATTCCTATTCTTAATTCTATTCTATTCTATTCTATTCTATTCTATTCTATTCCTATTCTACATTTCTTCTATTCTTACTCTTATTCTTAAAGTTGCCAAGGTTGGAGACCCTTGGCCTCAACGACCCTCTAAAAGGATGGAAATGACCAGCTGTCTGCAAGGTGTATAAATCCTTCCGTTCCCCCCCCCCATCCAGTCAGAGCTGAAGAAGCTGCTTGGATGAGAAGTGAAACGTCTCCAAAGAAAAAAAAAAACAGCAACCAGGAAGTCCAGTTGCCTCTTTGGGGGCAGCTTTGGGACCTTTCCCTGAACTTTTGCCAAACTGCTTGTGAATGGGGGGCCGTGGGGGGAGAGAGGGGATGGCTCTCCAGGGAATCTCAGGCGTTTCTTTTGGAAAGGGCCTGCTTCGGTGTCGTCCCTTTCTGCTCGCGCCGGTTTTTTCCTCTTATAGACTTAGAGGAAAGGTGATCGCCTTAGAACTGCCAACCAGATCCAGTCCGTCTCCCGTTCCGCCCACTCAAAGGATCGCTTCGCAACAGCCAAGGGGCAAAATGCGACGCCCTATATAACCGCGCAAGCAAAACTGTGCTTTAAAGAGAAACGTATCTTAACCGCCATTCCCCAGACTTTTTGCTCGTTCAGGACTTCGCAGCCTTTCAATGAGAGGATGGAAGCCAGCCGTACATTTCCCCATTCCCCCCCCCCCCCCCCCCCCCGCCCGCCTGCCCCCAGTTCAACACCTGGCACTCCCTTCCCAGCCGAGTTTGGACTTGGAAGCGGAGCAAGGATGAAACTTAGGGTGGGAGGCCGCGTGCACGTCTAGAGCGGAAGGCTGGAAGTTCAAAACCAACCAACAAATGAACAAACCAAGAAACCCACGCCTCTTCCAACGCCGTTACTCTGTCCGGTGATAGGAGTAACTACTTGCGCACGGTTGAGAAGAAAACTATCGGACTGCATCCAAGTACTCAGTGGAAAGCCAGACGTTTATTGCCTAGCCTTAGGTTCCTCCGGTTGATTTTACTCAACTCAACTTTTCCCCCCGTTGAAGTTCGCTTTTTCCAGGAAACGTCCCAAAGGTGCTTCCCCCCCGCCCCCCCCCCCGTCCTCCTCCCCAAGAGGCAACTGGACTTTCTCTGGTTTTTCCTTGAAGACGCTTCGCTTCTCATCCAGACAGAACCTGAAGAAGCTTCTTGGATGAGAAGCGAAACGTCTTCAAGGAAAAACCAAGAAAGTCCAACTTGCCTGCGGGGGAGTGGGGGGGGGGGGGGGGGGGGGGGGGGGGAAGCGCCTTTGGGACAACCGTGACCTGGATGGACTGAGAATCTCCGTAGACGTTTCCAGTAAACGGGAGGTTGAGAACTCCTTGCACACCGAAGGGAATCCTTGGGGTTATCACTTCGATGGGGGAGGCCTTCTTTTCTGTTGGGGTTTTGTTTTTTTTTGATGGTCGTTTCAAACAACGGAACTTAGTTGAGTTGATCCGGACCCACATTTTCTCAGAGGTGTAACCGGGATTCGCTCCAAAGTTTTAAAAAAAAGGGGTGGGGTGGGGGGGGAAATAAGATTCCTGCCTTGTACTGAATTCATGAGAGGGAACTAACTGCTCTGCACGAAAGAAAAACCAGTGGGAAAGTAATTAGAAAAGGGAGAAAGGCTCGCTGATGAACTCTCTCTCTCTCTCTCTCTCTTTCTTTCTTTCTCTTTCTCTCTCTCTTTCTCTCTCCGTCTCTTTCTCTCTCTCTTTTTCTCTCTCTCTTTCTTTCTCTCTCTCTTTCTTTCTCTTTCTCTCATTCTCTCTCTCTTTCTCTCTCCATCTCTTTCTCTCTCTTTCTCTTTCTCTCTCTTTCTTTTTCTCTTTCTCTCTCCATCTCTTTCTCTCTCTCTTTCTCTTTCTCTCTCTTTCTCTTTCTCTCTTTCTTTTTCTCTTTCTCCATCTCTTTCTCTCTCTCTTTCTCTCTCTTTCTCTCTCCATCTCTTCTCTTTCTCTTTCTCTCTTTCTCTCTCTCTTTCTCTCTCCATTTCTTTCTTTCTCTCTTTCTCTTTCTCTCTCTTTCTTTTTCTCTTTCTCTCTCCATCTCTTTCTCTCTCTCTCTCTTTCTCTTTTTCTTTCTCTCTCTCTTCCTCTCTCCATCTCTTTCGCTCCCTCTTTCTCCCTCTCTCTCTCTCCTCGCGTGTCAAGAGGAGCAAAGGAGCATCGGAAGGTGGGACGGGAACTGTGTGCCTTACACCTTCAGAATTATTGCTGCAAAAGACCTAAAAGATCACCGCTTACTTCTGTGTCCTGTTCTGCTCTACCCGTGGAAACGTCCAGTCCCCAATCCACACAAGCCCACCTTATTTACCCGAAAGTGGCTCCCAACGTGGATACGGAATCTACATCTGGGGTGTGATCAAGTCAAGCCACTGATTGATAGAGAGAGAGAGAGAGAGAGGCCTTTTGTCCAGAGCGATGGGGCAGCCCAACTACTACGTCCTGGCGGGCTGGACAAAAGAACCAGCGCAGGGCTGGGTTTTTCCCCAACTGCTTTTCTCTCTCTCGATATGATGCCGCCCAAATGGACCGAAGGACATTTCAACCTTCAGCCCAGCACTTGTTTAGAAAAGGCTGAACTGGAAACACAGCCTGGCTTTATTTCTTTTTCTTTTTTTTTCCCCAACACGGCACCCGCTTAGAGAGGGAGACGCGAGCCATTAGGGTTGGGTTGGACCGCAAAGCGACTTTCCACCGGATCGCCTAAGAATCCCCCCGGAGCACTGAAATTCTCCCCTCGCGTATAGACGCACCTGTGGAGCGCTGAAAAGACGCTTCCCTGGCGCCGTTCTTATAACGGCCGCCGCAGATGGCGGTGAAAGAGGGTGGGCGGTGATGGTGGCTGCATTTGGACCACCGGGAGAAGTTTGGTTAGTTTTCACACTCAGGGCTTTTTTTTTTCAGGGAGGGAGGGATGACTTAGTATTCTGAACCCAGTCTCTTTTCTGTACGGTGGAAAGCCAGACGTCGGACAAATCCAATAGCTAAGGTTGAGCGCAGCCCGGCCAGCGCAAGTTTGCAAGGTTGGCAACCAACGAAGAGGGCAGGGAGAAGCGTTGGGGTTGCGGGGCGCCTCCGGCCTTGAATCCAACCGGGACTGGGAGCAGCGGCGAAGTTGTAACTTGCCGCCACCCCGGACGCCTTTTTGCAAAGGGGCAAAGGAGCGCAAAGGCGGAGGAGGCCGCCCCTCGCGAAACCCCAATGAATTAACAAAACACACACCCGCCTCTCGCTAAGCTCCCCCCCCCCGCGACCCCGCTACTACTCCCCTACACACGCTTTGTTTCGGGCAGGGAGGGAGGGAGGGAGGGGGGGGAATCCACTGAAAGGGCTCCGAACAAGGGGCTTTGGGAGGCGCGCCCGATTGCCAGGCATCACGTGCGTGAAATAGTTACTATAAATCGCTGCACCCGGGAGTAGGCGATGGGGCGGGAGGGGGGGGGGGAGAGGGAGATCCAGGGGAGGTCTAGAGAGAGAGAGAAAAGAGGGGGGGGTCGCTTTTAAGACCAGCCCTCTCGCGAGCCCCCCTTTGTTCGCCTCCCAGCCATAAGCACCTTCCGAGCTCGCCCCCAGGGACTTCGCGGAGAGGAAGCCGGGTCCCCGGGCAACCTGTCCCGCTATGTCGCGCTCCTTCTATGTGGATTCGCTCATCGTCAAGGACGCGGCGGCGAGGCCGGTGCCTTCCCTGTCGGAGCCGCCGCCGCCGCCGCCGGCTCCCGGGCAGGACTTCCTCATCCCGCTGGGCGTGCCGGGGCCTCTGGTCATGTCCGTAGCCGGCGGGCCCGCCTGCCCGTCGCGCAAGAGCGCCGGCGGCTCCTTCTGCGTCTGCCCGCTCTGTGTCACCTCGCACCTGCACGCCTCGGCGCGGGCGGGAGCGGCGGGAGGAGGAGGAGGAGGAGGCGCCGCCGCCGCCGCCTCCCTGCAACCGCTGCTCAAGGGCCACTTCGCTCCCGGAGGAGCCGGCCCGGGCGGCGAAGGCCCGTTCTGCCCTCGGATGAGCCATGTCCAGCAGCAGGTCGGCCCGCAGCAGCAGCAGCAGCCGCCCCCGGGCACGGCGGCTCAAGCCTTGGCCCACCCACCTGTTTGTGCAGCGGCCGCCTACGGCATGAGCGACCCCCGGCGTTTCCACTGCCTCGGCCTCGGTAAGGTCCTGCCCTCCGGGCTCTGTTTGGATTCCAAACTCCATGCGCCCCAGCCACCCTTGGACCCATAGACCTCCAGCGTTATTCTGGAAGGACGCCCTGTCAGAAGTTTCTTTCTTTCTTTCTTTCTTTCTTTCTTTCTTTCTTTCTTTCTTTCTTTCTTTCTTCCTTCCTTCCTTCCTTCCTTCCTTCCTTCCTTCCTTCCTTCCTTCCTTCCTTCCTTTAAAATGAAGCATGCTCCTATCGAAGGGAGGGCGGACAATCTGCGCTGGTTTAGCTCCTCCGGGACCCTCACCGCCGATGCCCCTGCCTGCCTGCCTGTTCTCTCGGCCAGGGTCGCCTTCTCCCGGAGCCGCTCTCTGGAAGGAGCCCGCCTGACTTCCCCTTGTCCCCGCTTCCCACCCCCCCAGGGGACCGAGTCCTAAGGAGAAGCTCTGGGCTCCAGGCTCTCGGGGCATCCCCTGGGAACTTTGGGCCTTCAGCCGGGACTAAAGAAGGCGCTTCTCTCTCCTTCCCCCCCCCGCCCCCTCCCCGCGCGTTCAGGTGAGAAGCTGCTCCGGGAGGGCTGCGGAGGAGCCGCTCGGGACTCTCCCGTCCTCCCTTCCTCCTGGAGCGGAATGATCAATGGTCAGTTTCCCCAAGGAACAGCGCTTCATCCGCCAGCAGGGCCTTCCGAGCTGAGGGAAAGCCTACCACTTGACCCATCCAGATTGTTTGGATTCCAAACCCCATGCGCCCCAGCCACCCTAGGACCCATAGATCTCCAGCGTTATTCTGGAAGGACGTCCTGACAGAAGATAGTTCCTTCCTTCCTTCCTTCCTTCCTTCCTTCCTTCCTTCCTTCCTTCCCCCCCTCCCCCCCTCCCCCCCCCCCTCCCTCCTCCCTCCCCCCTCCCTCCCTCCCTCCCTCCCTCCCTCCCTCTTTCTTTCTTTCTTTCTTTCTTTCTTTCTTTCTTTCTTTCTTTCTTTCTTTCTTTCTTTCTTTCTTTCTTTCTTTCTTTCTTTTTCTTTCTTTCAAATGAAGCATACTCCTAGCGAAGAACTAGGACTTCTAGCTTGGAAGAGGTGGTGGGTCTGAAGGTCTGAAGGCAGGGGTCCCCGAAACTTGGCAACTTTTAAGACTTGTGGACTTCAACGCCCAGAATTCTGGGCGTTGAAGTCCACAAGTCGTAAAAGTTGCCAAGTTTGGAGACCTCTCCTATCTTAAGGTGAGGAGGGCTCTCTTCTTGGACCAAGGAAAGGAATCCGCCTAATCTCCATCTGGCCGGAAAAAAAAAACCCCAAAAGCGTCAAGATAGGTTAAATCGCCCCCCTCCCCCACCCTCCCGCCCTTCCAGTGCACCATAGCAAAACTCGCGCCCTCCGTAGCGAAGCGGGCAGGTGGGAGGGCGATTGCGAGCGTAAAGTCCTTGGTTCAGCCCCGGGGCAAGGAAACACTTTCACTTCCAGGGCTGAGAGAAGGCGGCCCTTAAGCCCAATCGACCGCAAAGGGTTTTTGTTTTTTTTTATTAGATCAATCGAGAGGCTCGTGTGAAGCCTCCACGTTCAAAGACACTCGGTCTGTCATCGGGAAGCAATAACGGAAGACTCGGGAGCGGGGGGTGATGGGGGGGACGATTGGTGGGAGGGGTATCTCCCCGTCCTGCTGCCGGGCTTCGGGTCCGGTTGCTCTCCCGGTGGGGGCGGAGGTTGAAGGGGAAACGTCAAGGGGGGGTTGTGGTCTAGGATGCCAAGGAAGGACAGGTGGAGGAGAAGAAGGCTGGCGTTGAGTCTCGCTTGGGCTTTTTAACCGGCTTTTCTTTTTTTCTTTTCTTTTCTTTTTTCCTGGGCTCTCTCTCCTCCTCCTCTTCCTCCCGCATCCCCAGGAGGTTCGGACGGCGCCGGCCCGCTGCAGAACGGCAAGCGGATGCGCACGGCTTTCACCAGCACGCAGCTGCTGGAGCTGGAGCGGGAGTTTTCGGCCAACATGTACCTGTCCCGGTTGCGGCGGATCGAGATCGCCACGTACCTCAACCTGTCGGAGAAACAGGTGAAGATCTGGTTCCAGAACCGGCGGGTGAAGCACAAGAAGGAAGGCAAGGGCGCCCAGAGGAACACGCACGGCGGCGGCTGCAGTTGCGCCGGCGGCAACCCGGGTCGCTTCCCCAGATCCGAGGACGAAGAGTCGCTCTCCCCGGCCTCGGCCAACGAAGACAAGGAGGTCTCCCCGTTGTGAGGTGGGGGCTTCCCCCCCCACATCCGGACTGACAATTGCCGGGGCCAGAGCCCGCAGCCGGACTCTGCCGGACTCGAAGAAGGCGAAAACGACACCATCCCTCCCCCCCCCGCGCCCTCGGGTGCTTTGATCGGTCCCCGAGTCCCGAGTTCAGGGTGTTTGCCTACCCCCCAAATTGGGGAGACCCAGATCCCGAGCCCTCTGCCCTGCCCCATCAACGGCGGAGGAAAGCGCTCGCAGCCTCATTCATCACCCCACCCCCCAAAAAAAAATTATGAGAGAAGATTTAGGGGAATCAAAGAGAAGAGGACTTGGGGGGGAAAGCTCGATTAAACCTGTTTTATACCGATCTTGATCTGAAATAGGAAGGGAGCGGGAGAGATTCTTCGAGAGAGAGTTGCTTGAAATGGTCTGGTTTGTAGGGAAATAGTTTTATATCAAATGTATATTTATATTTATTTAAATAAAGGAGGTCGGAGCAGAAGTGGGGGTGAATTTTTTTAAAAAGAAAAAAAAAAAGAAAGGGCAACGAAAGTACCCTAAAAGTCAGCAACTTTGTAAAATAAAAGGCGCGAAATAGTGGCCTTTGGAGAGAACTCTGTAAAAAAAAAATATTTGCAGATTTCTCGCTTTTCGGTTACCCCAGAAGGTGTTTTTTCTTTTCTCCCCTGTGTTAGCCAGATTTATGAAATGCATCCGCTTCCATCAAGGGCTGACTTTCTACAAAGGCCGTTATTTTCGTTTGTTCAGGTAAATTATGCTCAAAGGGTCTTATAGTCAGCCTTTTCTGAAACTGTTTAAAAAACAGACGGGACGCTACTTAAAATGCAAAACTGCTTGATTTAGTGGTGTCCGAAGGAGATGGTAGGCACTGATCAAATTTAAAAAAAAAAAAATCAAAATGGTAGGTATCCTGATCTGATCCAAACTTCTTTTTTTTTTTAAAAAAAGCATGTAAAATCTGATAAATCAGGTCACTTGCGGGAGTTTTTGGAAGCTATTTTACGTCTCCCTTCCCCATTTTTGATCCAAAGTACAAGTGAAGTTGCTGCATTGTCCCCATTTCCCAGGCCGTGTGGGATTGGTCCCCCCTTTCAAACCTCTCCCCCTACGAAGCTACTCCCAGCTTGGAATATCTAATCTAATAGGAAGCAGAAATGGCTACGTTCATGAAAATGTTAATTGTATCTATAATCCAGATTATAGATTACTTCTTCCTAAATCAGGAGGGCAGAAAACATTGATCTAATCCATTCCCGGTAACTTCCTGGTCTTTAATCTTCCTATGCTTTTCTTTGCTCTCGTTTCTATAAAACCAGACAGGGCAGAATTGACTCTCTAGAGTCACTGAGAAGAGCAACAGATCTTTTCTTTAAAACCTTAATTCAGGTTGCAACATTGCGGATCTTGTTGGACTGGAGCCCTCCATACATCCAACTAACATGGTGAACAGAGGTGATAGTTGGGTTCAGCATCAAGGCCCCTTTCTGGACCGTGATTAAGCACCATATCCAACTCCCATATGACCAGTGTGAGAAAGGATAGCGGTCAGACTTACAGCTTCAAGTAGGGTTACCAGCAAGTTATGAGGAGACAGCTGTGCTCTCTGTCTCTCTCCAGTAGAAAGCCCATTTAGATGCCCCTGGGCACACATCCAAAAGTTGTTTTTGTCTCATGGTCCACAAATTGGGAACTTCTTTTCTGGCTGCCAAAACTCTTTTCTAAATAATAATCATGTTCCCACTCTGGCAAGAGGTTGTCAGCAGACAACTAATTACCTATTATAACTTAATTACACTAAGCTGAAGCCATGCTTCCTATATAAGAAAAAGCTTACACAAATTGAATTCAGTCCATAACTCGAGGCTATTCCTTCTACAGGCATTTCTCCTCAAAGAACTTTTTCTCCATGATTTGAATTACTTTTCTCTAATAATTTGTAATATTATTATTTACAAAGTGTAACAAAGGCAATGGGGTTAAGTTGCAAATAAGTTTCAATTGTTAAGTATCTACTTTTTAATCTATGGTTTACTGAACCATAATAAAACTATTCAGATTATAATTGACACCAATTAGTCATAATCAAACACTTTCAGTGCCTTTTGCTTCAACTGGAGATTGTTCAAAAGATTTACTCTTTTTTTGATAGCAATTTACTCTTTTTTTGAGTTACAGGGAGTGTAGCTTGAATGAGCTATTGAAAGAGTTGTCCATTTATATTCCTCACTGCATATAAAGAAACTTTGAGATAGAATAGAGTTATGAAACTGAACGCTGGATTTAATTACTATAATTGCAGGCTGCTTGGTCAAAAATAGGAATCAAGATTTGCATGTACTAGTTAGTCAGATGCTGCAAGCATTCCTAAACTTGCTTAAAAGGAAGATCTCCCCGAGAAGGCAGCTTTCAAATGTACTGGTAGTGCAACTGCTAAAAGTTCAACCTCATTAACCATGTAGAGTCTTAACTGGGCAGATTTTATGTTTTCACTCCACAGAAGAAACAAGCTTCCACCAAACGTGCTGGTTTTGAAACAGTTTGAAAAGAGATGTTCTGATACTAATCTATAGATCCCTACTAGTAATCCAAATGAACCAGTGGAAATCTAGATGGCTCCCAAGTATCTTTACAGTATGTTGTTGTCATTGTTTGTCCCACCTTGTCAACCCACTGCGACCCCATGGACAATGTTTCCCCAGGCCTTCCTGTCTTCTACCATCTGGAGTCCACTTATGCTCACACCGACTGCTTCAGCCACTCCATTTGTAAATAGGATCTCCATAATCAGTGAGTTTAAGAATGCAACCATCTAAGCCGTAATTGAAATTTGGATTTTCATGAGCTTTGTCAGACTGAGAACCACTTGTTGATGAGTGAGGGGATTACAGTATGAAAATAAATCATTCTAGTTTCTACAGAGCCAAGTTGAAAATTATCTCACCTTTAAAATCAAGCATCTTCCAAGGAGATTCATCTGGTGATGTAAGGTAGCATTGTTGGTGTCAATATGAAAGTGCTTTACCCTTGCTTTTTTCTGGGATACCTGCACACACCTCTGACATCCAGTGTAGCTTGGAGACTGAAATGCCTAGGCCATCTCCCGTCCAAGCTCTAACCAGAGTTGATCCTGCTTAGTTTCCAAGGGCACTCAGTTGTGATCTCCCATATTAGACGAGTTAATACAAAATCTTTCATTGGTGTTGCAAAATCTACCTATTCAGGGAGAAACTCCTACCCAGGACATGCATTTTCACTTTGTGGAAAAGGAGTCACTCCAGATTAATGAAGGAGCGACAAATTCAACCTGCTGGGGAGCCCAAGTTGGCACTGCCCGAGGATTTGCTTTTTAATGTCTGCTTTCTCCCTAACTAGCAGACAAAGATAGATAGAAGGACCCTGAAAGGCAGGAGGCGTAGTTCAAACAGGCCAATAAAGAAGGCCTGTCACTTTAAGACAAGAAGCAGAAGAGCACTTTGATGACTTTGTATTAAGCATCCCGGGCGTCTGAGTGAGTGACTCCTGCCTGGCTCCCTTGAGGCCTGGAGTTGAAAAGCAATTCAAGGGGATGACACTTCCAGCAAAGCTGCCTTAACCAGGGCACTCCAGGGGGGAAATCCGCTTACCTACCGAAAGAATGGACTTGGATGGGGGACTTGACCTGCAGGTTTCATTGGGTTATGCTTCCCAAAGTCAAACAAAGTGAGGGATTCTGAGTTGTACAATCAAGTGGGATGCAGACCCATGCGCCAATCACCTGTATAGGATGGCTTTGGAGGAGGCAGAAACTGAATGCTGCCTTTAAGCAGATAGTGTTGTGTTTGTTTGGGAAAGAAGGAATACAAAACACCTTGGCTTAACTAGTTTGGGGAGATCAGATTTGGTCTCCTGAAACTCCCAAAAAGTTTGGCCTTAAGAAAGGAGAGGATTTTTTTCCTCTCACTTTTCCTTTCCTGTTCATGAGGGCCTTTTAACCTTAACCTTGGAAAGGACCATTTCTCTTTCCTTTCTTCTTCTCTTCTTCCTCCTCAGCTAAAGTTCAGATCTATTGCACTTCTATTGCCCACCTTCTCTCATTTCCAGGCAGATGGATTGATTTTATTCATTTTTTTCCTCCCACTACTGAAGTTCAGATTCCAAGGCAGTTTCCTCTGTCTTGATTATTGATTGGTCTAAGGGCAGCAGTTGGTCATCACTGGAGTGATATAACGCCTGCTTGTATCAGCACTGTTCATTCAGAAGATGTCAGGAATTACTAGTGAGGAAACGGCCCAAGTATGCTTAGTGCAAGGCTTAAGACTTTGTGCCCAGTGCAGATATGTGCACGCAAAGAAGAGGCGGAGGGAGGATATGCCAAAAGTAGAAGGCAGAGAATGAATGAATTTATGCAGAAATGTATGAAAGGTCTAATTTATGAGAAAAGGGGTGCATTCTCAATGATGATGAGAAAAAGAGGAGATACATCCACACAAGGGAGGTAGTCAGGAACATCAAAGACTAAAGAATGGTAGGCTAAATTCCATCTTTCTGCAGTCAGGATGAGAGCCTCATCATCTCACTGCAGAAAAGATACTATGGAAGTAATTGTCTGCCATATTTATCTCTAATTAACAGCAAGAGAAGGAATGCAAGCTTTTCTATGGTCCGGAATAAAGCAGCAGATGAAAAGACGGATGTGAGAAATGACAGCATGGATGGATTTACACATTGCTCTAAATGCTGTTCCAATTGTGGATTGTCCAACAAGCCACAGAGGCAGAGTTCAGTAATCATGCTAAGCAATGGGTCCCAGTTTAAAAACTAGGATGACTGACTTTACAGATCACCTTATGGATGAGAGGCAAGGGTAAACCTAGCCTGAGTATCTAGGGCATATGCATGTAAGGGTGTGGAATGAACATCCAGCCTTGTGGCAAAAACCAGCACGTTTGAGAGTGAAAAAACAAAACAAGTGCAATGGCATCTGTGAGAGAGGATGTTGTAAGCCAAGTGATAAAATCACTATCAAGGAAGTGATTTTTGTTTTTTTTGATGGCAGCAGTAAAAACCAATGCAATTAAGAAAGAATATCAGTGAAGAATGAACAGGAATATGCCATAGAATCACGTTAGCTTCTTCTTTCTGAAGCTAAATGACAAAATTGGGAAAGTGAGAATGAGGGCAGGTGCGAGTGAAAAGCATTGTGTATGCGTGTGTGGAGAGAAAGGGCTCCCTTTGGGGGTCTTGCACAGGGGGTCTCCAGGGGGACATCCTCTGGCCAGGTAAACCCCCACAGGGCTTGCAGGGATCTTTCAGCAGGGAAAGGGTTGAGAAGCAATTGCTTTGGGGCGATTCCCTGGGGGCCAGGCACACAAGGGAAAGGCAATTGGTCCACGGTTAATTTGGCAAACTTTTCGAACCAGGGAAGGTGAGGGCACGCCAGGTCCTTCAGACAGACCCGGTAATGAAATATATCCCTGGGATTATTAACAGGGAGAATTGCAGAAAAGTGTTTCTTCCCTGAGGACTTAAGTCGTGAAGGCTGAATAGCAGTTAATCGAGCATTCAGGAGCTGCATCCAAGGCACCACTGCCCAACCAGCGGCAACTATTAGCTGCCAATGATGGTTAGTGGTGATTCTACCCAGTGGATCCCCAGGTCACCAGAGCAAAGAGCCAGGAAACTGAGAGGTGAACTGCACTCATCCGAAGGGACACAAGTGAGCCAAATGCGTGCCTGATTTCCCCCAGGTGTGGTTGTGTACAGCTAGTCCTCAACGTACAACCACAACTGAGCCCAAAATTGTGACACACTTGTTAGGTGAGTTTTGCTCCATTTTACAACTATTCTTGCCATAGTTGTTAAGTGAAACAGCAAGCCAGTTAAGTGAACCTGGCTTTGCTTGTCAAAACATTGCAAAAGTTGATCCTATGACCCTGGATCCATAAATATGAATCATAAATATGATCCATAAATATGAATCAGTTGCTAAGCATCTGAATTTTGATCACCTGACCAGAGATTCTGCAATGTTCATAAGTGTGAAAAACGGTCATCTCTCTTTTTTCAGTGCTGCTGTAATTTGAAAAGTCACTAAAGGAACTGTTATGTCAAGAACCACCTGTACTATTGCGCTCTCCAAATCTGAACACGTTTATCAAAAAATAATAGAAAATACTTGTAGCTTTTAGATTTTGTCAGTGGTTTGCTCTCCAAGTTTGTTTCAATTTAGTTTCTGAACATTTCACTATTAGACCAGGTAATATGAGCAGAATTTTTTTGTCCTACAGGTAATCCTCGACTTATAATTGTTTAGTGACCAAAGTTATAACGGCCCTGAAAAAAGTGACTGATGACCATTTTTTTTTGCTTATGACCATTGCAACATCCCCATGGTCACCAGTATGTGATTTTACATTCAGAGGCATGACAACTGACTCACATTTATGACGGTTGTAGTGTCCTACAGTCAGGTGACCTTTTGAGGCCTTCTGACTAGCAAAGGCAATGGAGAAGCCAGATTCGCCAAACAACTGTGTTGCCAATTTAACAACCGCAATGATTTGCTTAACAAATGTAGCAAGAAAAGTCATAAAAATGGGGCAAAACTCAACTCAGCAAATTTCTCAAATTTCTTTACAAGATAAATTTTGGGCTCAATTTTGTGGTCTTAAGTTGAGGACTACCTGCATTCCTCTGTAGCGTGTCTTGCATGGTCAGTTGGTACCAATAAAGGAGAATATTTGTAGCTCAGGGTTCAAATGAGGGGTCCTTGGTGCTCTCTGAGCTTGTTTTCATGCAGACCAGTGGTGGTATTCAGCAGGTTCTGACCAGTTCTGGAGAACCAGTAGTGAAAATTTTGAGTAGTTCAGAGTGTGCTGTCCAGACAGTTTAGAGTTAATGGGATTTGGGATAGTTAGTTAGGAATTAAGAGCTGCCCCCTAAGGGAATGCTTCATGGTAAATGTAGTTAAGGTATCTTGGGAAATGTAGTTCATGTCATGTGGTCACATCTGTAATCTGGATTGGTCACTAAATTGACCTTTGTTGGGTTGGGGGAGGCTCGAGAACCGGCAAATACCACCTCTGACTGGCCCCGCCCCCCGAGTCCCAGCTGATTGGCTGGATCTTCTTTGGTTGCCCTACACAGGAGAACGGAGCTGGAAAGCAGGTTAGTGGGGTGGGGAGGGAATGGGGATTTTATCCTTCCCCTGCCATGCCAACCAAGCCACGTCCACAGAACCAGTAGTAAAAAAAAAAAATTGAATCCCACCAGCAGATGCTTCATTACCCTAACTAGGTAACATCACCAGTGCTGCAAGGAGGGCTGTTTCCTTACTATCACTGATGGTCTGTGGAGATTCTCAGTCATGCAGGTCATGGTTGTCCCAAAGGTGCTTTTTCAAGAGGCAACTGGACTTCCTGTTTTTTCTTTGAAGACGTTTCGCTTCTCATCTAAGAAGCTTCTTCAGCTCTTAATGGATTCCCACCATTCCCCAACATCTAGCCAGAACTGAGGAAGCTTCTTGGATGAGAAGCAAAACGTCTTCAAAGAAAAAACAGGTAGTCCAGTTGCCTCTTGGAAAAAAAAAAAAGCACCTTTGAGACAACCATGACCTGGATGACTGACAATCTCCACAGACCATCAGTGATAGCAAGGAAACAGCCCTCCTTACTACCGATAGCACTGATGACGTTACCTAGTTAGGGTAACGAAACGTCTGCAAGAAAACAAGAGCGCACCAAGGACCACCCCCCCCTCAGTCGGTTCCGTGATTGGTTGTCCGTTGGAGCTATATTCAAATTCTGAGCAGCTGATTGGCCCTCTTGTCCATCGGTGGTTGGAATGGTCTGGTTCCTCGTCGAGGTTTTTTTTTTCCCCTCTCAGTCTCGGGATGGGGAGAAAAAGACTCGGAGCGGCGCTTCCCCTTTCAAGCGGCCTAATAAAAAAACAACAACCCGGGACTTGAACAAGGGGCGCTTCAAAAGCCTCTCAAATACAAGCAGCCACGCGAAGTGCGTTTCGGGAGCCCGAAAGGGTGCCGTCTCCGGGACGGGGGTGGTGGTCTGGCAGGCGAAGGGGCGAGGCGTGCAAATCAGCTGCAGCGCGCGAGAGAAAACTTCGCCTCACAGCCCCGAAAGCGGCTTCGCCCTTCCCGCCCTTTTGTCCCGCAGGGGAGAGAGAGAGAGAGAGAAGAGAGAAAGACGGGCGGTGTTCTGCATGACAAAACCCAATTAAGCTCGCTATTCAGCAGCGTTGCAGCTGGTAACCCATTGGGAAAGTGTGAGGCGACGCGAATATATTAAAGGGGGCGGCAGCGGCGGCGGCGGCGGCAAAAAAAAAAAAAAGTTTCCCCCTTCCCCGAAAGAGGAGGGAGAAGCAACTTCGCCTCTTCCCTCGTTGAAAAAGGGCGCGCTCGTCACGGACCGAGGAGCCGCCCGCCTCAGCTCTGGCCGAGGCGGAAAAGCGCTTCCTTGAGGGCCCCCCCGCTTTCTCCTCAAGCGGCTTTAGAAGGGAGCGGGTGTCAAAAGCTCCCTCAAGTCAACGCCCGCCCGCCCGCCTCGCCTTTCCGCCCGCCCGGGGCAAAAGTTCCCCCCTCAGAAATCTGACAGAGAAGCGACAGGGGGAGGAGGGGGACACGCGCGCGCGCGCACGAGCCGTCGGCGGGAAGGGAGGCGGCTCCGCCCTCCACGTGGGCGGGCCTAGAGGAGTGGGCGGGACGGGGCGTGGCCGGGCGGGTGATGGACGGCTTGCTCAGCCAGGCTGCGTCGGCATCACGCATGCTCGGATCGGGGCGGGCTCCCACAATACTTACAACGGGTTCGTTTAGTGACCGTTACAAAAGTCCAGAGGGGAAAAAAAAACTGTTTAACACACTTGCCATGACTGCCATCCCCATAGTCACGTGATCAAAATCCAGGCCCTTGGCAACTGGTTCTGTCAAGTCCTCCAGCTCCAGGTCATCTAACCATGTTACTAACTTAAAAATAGCAGTGATTCACTTAATGGCCGTGGCAAGAAAGGTTGTAAAAGGGGAAGGGGAAGCTCACTGAAGAACTGTCTCACTTAACAACAAGACGTTTCAGGCTCGTGGTCATCAGTCGAGGAGCACAAGAGACGCCAGTCAAGAAAGCCCTTCATTGCTCGCATCCCTCTTTTGTTTGGCCGTTTGATTGACAGCTTGGCTTTCCTGGAAGAGCGCGAATTTAACCCTATCAACAACAGCCCTGTGAAGTAGGCTAGGCTGAAGTATAAAGACCAGCGGCTGACTCAGTCAATGAGGCTGAGTGAAAATCAACAGCTTAATGAAATTTTAAAGTGACAATAAAGTTATTCTAAGTTTTAAATGCAGCTTTTTCCAGATTAGAAGAAAAAAAAAGGTTAAAGGAGTGTTTTTACCTTGCCTCGCTGAACAGATCCTTCCTTACTTGCCCAATTACGCATTGATTTGTTAGTATCTTCTTAGAATAACATCACATTATATAGTAGAACATTTGCAGGATTTGCCTGTGAAGGAAGAGATTGTGGTGCATTGGATTTTTTTATTTTTATTTTTTGCTTATCTGGAAAAAGCTGCACTTAAACTTAGAATAACTTTATTGTCACTTTAAATGTATAATAAAAATGAATTTTTGTTGAAACTGTTGAATGAGCAATGCTACTGCTTATATCTCTACATATTTAATATATGTATGAATATATGTGAGGCCCCAGATTGTTGGGGGCCATATGCTGACTCTGTAAAGTGCTTAGGGCTGTGAAGCACTGTGAAGCGGTATATAAGTCTAATACTATTGCTATATTGAATCTAAAAATGGGCTACTATTAGAAACAAGTTATTCCACATTCAGTGTGTCTATTTAGAAGAGAGTCTCGTTTTATTCAGGGCAGTGAAGAATGAATAAAATGTCAGCCCTAAAAATGATCCCATGAACATCAAAACACCGCCTTTGGACCAGTCACACTTTCTTAGGCCAACTGACCTCACAGGGTTGAAAACAGAAGGAGGAATAAGTATTAGGTATGTTCACTGCCTTGAATCATGCTGTATATAAAGTAATAAAGGCAGGATAATAATTATACAAACTAATCCTTCTATAAATAAAACAGCAAATCCTTCTGCCATGGCTTCTTCAAAACAGAGACCAGTTTGTTTCGTAACAATGCTTGAAAATTCAGAGTAACAATTAGGACTGCAACATTTACAATGTATGGATAAAGCCTTTGCTTGAATCAGAAAGTAACATCTGGCCACAGTTTCTTCTCCCAAAACTATAAACTATTAAAATGTGTCCTTCCAAAATAAGCATAGCATTCAAGTGAGAATGCAATTAAAAGAATTTTTTCTGTCATCATATTTTCCCTTTTACAGAACAAACATTGTTTTGAAGATCATGCTTATTGTAAATAAAAAAAGAATAGATTTGTGTGTTTGATGGTATTTGTTCTGTAGCTTGCATACACAGTAGTACTAAAGCATACTATTTAATAAATAACTTTTATAGTCAATATTATAAATGTGTGTTGATGAGAAACTGGTACTTTATTCAAATGTCCTCTTTTTCTATTCCAAAACATTGAACAAGGAATGCATATATTATGGATTTTATTCTACTTATTGCCTGTGTTGCTTGTGTACAAGAGACGAACAAGGATGCAGAATTTTTATGACTTTTTGCTATAATTTTTCATCATTTTTATAAGAGTTACCTTTTCATTCCTGGTGTTTTCACAGAGTTTGGAGAGCTTGATCCTTCCAAAAGTATTGAAAATCGAATGCTAAAAGGAGATGGTTATTCACGCCATTTTAAATTCCGGGAGGAAAACTGAAACATCAATTTAACAGAATAGTCTAATATAAATGGGACTGCCATAACATTGAGAAAGACTTGGTTATAAGATTAATAGCTTTGTCTGTGTTGTAATCCTTTGAGGAGATTTTTTGACAACTTTCTAGAAATATCGATTGCTAACATATCTCACCAATTCCCACTAATATTGGCTGCCAGTCCTGTTTGGATACACAATTCAAAATGCTTGTGAAACCTTAAAGATCTTAAGCCTGTTTTGTCAGACATAAGCCAGTCCAACTATTAATATTATATAACTGAGTTCATCACTTGACTCTTCCTGATATGAGTGTCGAATAGCTCTGAGACAGAAGGTGCTAAAGAAAACACAACATTGGGCATCAAACATCAAAAGGCTTAATTACTGTAAAGTAACTTAAGAAATCAAAATTATCCACCTCCTACTTTTAGACTTTTCACTGAAGACTTCCAAAAAGGTTGCCAAGTTCTCCTCAATCAGTACTGACAAAAGGTTTTGGAGTTCAGTTTTTACTTCTAAAGGTCATATGGATAATCACAACTGCATTCATGAAAAGTGCTTAATACTTAACTTATTGAGGTCATTAACCAGCACATGAAAGGTTTCACCGTATCTGAGTGGATATCAATGGAGATCATGACTAGGCAAAAAAAGGGGATAATTTAATCAAACGAGGAAACAAACAAAAAAAAAGAGGAAACTTTATGGCATGAGATGCTTTCGGCTAATATATCTTTAGCATAATATTTTGTTGGAGTGTTACATATTATATCTAGGATATCAAATGAAGGTCTTTGATGTGTTTTTCCTTTTATATATTTGTTTGGCTACCTCTGATTTATGCTGCTCATCGACTGAAACAAAGATAGATTGGTTGAAAATAAAAATGGAGACTTTAGAACAGAAGACTTTCCATATGTTTAAGAATAAAACTATATCTGAAGCAAGAAACCAGTCAGTTGATTCTTTGCATGGTTAAGGATGTTAAAGTTATACTAAAGAAGGAGGGAAACAGCAGAAATGCTAAATGTATAATATGCACTAAATAACAAACATTGGTTTTCATTGTTGAAAATGTAAAGCAGATATCCATACCTCAACTGTTTCTTCAAAGCGAGCACTCTGAAGAATTATTTGATGAAATTAAAATATAGCCCTTATTGAAGAAAATAAATAAATAAATATTAGTTCTAGGCAGATTGCATCTGAGTTCTTTGACCTAAATTTAAAATTGCTGGGTTTATAATACAAACGAAAAACTTGTCATCCATTCCAAGGGCTAGGAAGGGTCAAAGTAAACCCCACCCCCTTTTAAAAAAATAACAACTGAAGGGGGAAATATGGTGTAATATTGTATATGGAGATAAATTGGGAAAAATATTATAAATCTTGTATATGTTCAGTTTAGAAAATAGTAATACCTATTAAAGAAAAATATTATTCTCTTCATAGAGATGATCCAAAGCTACATATTTGCATTTTAAAAAAGTATTTGATGAGTTTCCGTTCTCAAATGCTCAAAAGTCGTGGCAGTTCTTGGAATTCTGGGAGTTGAAGTCCAACACATCTTAAAGTTGCTGAGTTTAAGAAGCACTGATCTAGTGTGTGATTATCTGTAAAACAAACAAACAAAAATGAATAATTAGAAAAAGTTGTTTTTTAAAAAAATGAATATAATAATACTCTTGTATAAATCTATGATACTACTACACTTGGAATATTATGTACTCTTCTGGTCAGCACAACTAAAACAGACGCTATGGAAAATATGCTGAAAAGAATATGCAACTTTTTAGAAAGAAGATAAGTGAGAAGAACGTTTGTTTCATTGATGGAATAGGGATAATATCTTCCTCACCATTCATAGTATTAGAATCTCGTGTTATCCAATGAAAACTAAATGCAGTGAAATTCCAGCCTTATGAGAGGAAGAATCATAGACTCATAGAATCATTCCATAAAAGAATGGAATTTGCTGCTATTCAATTTCCTTATTTATTTATTAAGAAAATTTATAGGGCCGCCAAATTCATTCAGGGTGACTGGGCAGGTTACAGAAGTAAAACCCCATATCACTCTGCCAAACAACTAATTCCCACCACATGTCAAACTACCTAGTAGGGCTGTGTTACTATTATCCTTCTGATCTTTCCCATTACCTACTTCCTTACCTTCTTATGACTATAACTTTGTTGCTTGTATCTTATCAATTTTTAAAATTGTTTTACTTAGTATCCTGGTATGATTTATGTTGATTATTTATTTAGTGTCCTATGACCATCACTGAGTTTTGCATCTTATTACTTATGATGAATGTATTTTATGATTAAGATCATGATTTATCATTTGTTACTTGTATGTACACTGAGAGCTTATGCACCAGAGACAAATTCCTTCTCTTCTCTTCTCTTCTCTTCTCTTCTCTTCTCTTCTCTTCTCTTCTCTTCTCTTCTATTCTATTCTATTCTATTCTATTCTATTCTATTCTATTCTATTTCCATTGTCTACTCTACTCTACTCTACTCTACTCTACTCTACTCTACTCTATTTCTAAACCCAATAAACCTTCACTCACCTGACGATAACAAATAATAAAACTGATTGACTTCCTATTATTCTGGGATCTGCAGGTTTACTGTCAAAATCATGTCTTTGGGGCCCTTCAGAAAGCCTTTCAAAGTGGGGATCAATCTCCTCTCTGTGTAGCTGATGATATTCCACAGGGGAGGAGCCACCACAGAGAAAACCCTTCTTCTTGGTCCCAGTTAGATGGACCTCCTTAAGAGAGGGGACCCGTAAGACTATGGTTACCATGATTTACAAAAAGGAATCTAGACCAATTCATGAATGTAGACTTTAGCAGCAGCTCCTATTCTTGCAATCTATCTAAAATACCCGTTAATGGGGTATACTTGGTCAGAATAATGCACAGAATTTTGACCTCATTCAGTGGCATCTTTAATCTCTTCTAAGATTCTTTTATTCCAATCAAGGAGAATGTTTGTAGCTCAGGGCTGAAATGAAGGGTGCATGGTGCCGTCTGAGCTTGCTTCTTTTCTTGCAGATGTTTCATTACCCAAACTGGGTAACTTCATCAGTGGTAGTAAGTTGACAGCAAACCCCACTCCTTACTTAGCACTGCTGACGTTACCTAGTTTGGGTAACGAAGCGTCTGCAAGAAAAGAAGCAAGCTCAGAGGTCACCCAGGAGCCCTCATTCTTTTACTCTTCTGATTGGTTCAATCATATGAATGATCACGCAGAGATCTTGTATAATACAGGATGCTCCCAGATACTACATCAGAACTTGCTGGAAAAAAATGGAAAAAAGTTATTTTCCCTTTGAGTGGGCGAACATTTCCAGCCCCTTAAAAACCTCCCTGCATAATAGGCAAAGTTCATTTACTTGCAGGTTATTGAAAAGGACCGTGTGGTGGTTGAGCTGAGCTCCGCCCCCCCAAAATTTTTTGTTTCAAAAAGTTTCCCCCTTTGTTTCAACTTTATTGCTATGGAGCCATGTGGCGGGAAGGGCATGAAGAAGAGGTGGGCTTCCTTTCTAGACTTAAGGCCCTCTAGTGGACAGGGGGTAAAACTCTTGGTTACACATCGCGGATTTCTGCAAAAGGGTTCCACGCCCAAGAAATTGTAAAGAGAAGTAATATTAACATAATTAAGGGAAGTGGTTGGCTTTTTTTTTAAAAAAAAAAATTCATTTAGAGATATTGTGAACAGCAAAAGTGATTTTTTTTTTTTAAAGGAGGGGAAAAAAAAAAGCAAACAAAGAAGGAAAATTTCCCTCCCAAATGTGCATTTTGATCCTTTGACAATTTCACTATTTCAAGCTGCCAGGCCTTCATGAAAGAGAGTACAGGAGGAGTGATCAACCAATCACGGATTGTATGTGGGCTTAAATATTTCATTCTTAGTGCAACTAGAGCAGAAAATGGCACAACATGAATCCATTCTAGTGGCACTGATTGTAATGAGAATGGGAATGGCACAAAGGTAACCCATTACGGCCTCAATGAAGTAATCTTGTGTGGTCTTCCTTGGATGGCCTAATACCCTTCTGCTCTTTATTTTCGTGCAACCTTTAGGTTTCTTTTGGCAGCACGACTGCGTGCAATACTTCGCGGGCCGAGCTGCATTTCAGCAGCCTCTTATTCATGTTTAAAGGCTATCAGCTCCCATTTTAATCAAATGGACGTTGTCCAGTAAACTCCTTCAGCCACATTATTACAGCATCATGAAAGGGCTATCAGAGATAAGAAGGAGGGTCTCATCAGAGTAGACTAATTTCGTGGCGCTGAAGACCCTTCAAAGCTCATGCTTGTTTGTCTGGGGGTGGCGGGGAAAACTGTGTCCTTTAGCATTCATGCTCTGGATCTAATATGGCCGTGGACGGTCCCCTAAGTCCCAGTATGAGGGACTTGGATCCCCACGCTCAAAGTCTACAATTACCAAATTTATTCTACTGCAATTTTAACGCATAGGAAGCTTAGTCTGGAGTACCAATTCTTCCCTAGCTTCAACCGGAGCAGTTAATCGATGAGCAAGGGTGCAATCCACATCGAGAGTTAGAAGTAACTATTACACAATTAAAAATCGGAGCAAGTCCAATGAAGAAGAGTTGAAATAGAGTGAAAACGGCAAATAAAGACAGTCAGGGTTTCCACACTCAAATCAGATTTAGGAAAGTGAAAAGTTGACATGCAGCTTGATGCCATCAAAATAAGAGATTTCAGGAAACCCACCTTCAACCCCCCTCTCTTTTCTTGGCTAGCTTATTGTTTCTATTCTCACAAAGTCCTTCAATCTCAAGGATGTATTTTGGAGAAACTTATGGAACAACAAAGGAAAAGGGGGGAGAGAAAAAAAATATGTTCCACGAACGAGAACTTTGTTTCATTCATTGAAAGAGATGAAATAATTCACTTGCCCCACCGGTTCCCTCCATTTTCATCCTTACTCTGCTTTTTGTATGTTTTTCTGCTGACATTATAAACAAGACCTTCATGGCTTGTGGGGAAGGTGTTTAAAAAGCTATTTATTCTGATCTCATGGGAATATGGATTTGAAATCTCATTAAACAGATATCAGTCTACTTGAACACAAGGCCAAAATGCCTCTATACAATCTTTCAAGAAGCCCATTTTGCTATGACTCTGTGTTCCTGATGCCATTACATAGGACACTGTGTGCTCCTGGCGCATAAAAATAGGGATCTAGATTTGATGCTGAACAAATTGTAACATGCTACGGTATGCCTTTTGGCCTGACTATCAGCCTGAACAAGACTGAGGCACTTCACTGGCCTGTCCAGCCCGGAGAACCAAAAATCACTGTTGACAAGACCCAGCTGACAAACGTAAATCTTGAATCTCCAAATACTATGGATAATGATATGAGATGATATTATATAAGATTAATGGAAATGAAAGTTTGACTATGTACAAGTGTTATAATCCAGAATCATGTTGCCCACATGAAGAGATGTGTAAAAATTAAAAAAAATTAAAAACTTTTTATATGTTTATTATATATATGCTTAGAGAAAGTTAAGGACAATAATGATGTGTAATGTAAAATAAAATAGGTGGTAAGCTGAAAATTGAAATAATAGGGGATAAAGAATTGAAAACTTATGTGTGGATGTTAATGAATTAAAATATGAAATACAAATTTATTTAAAGATGAGTGAAATGGATAATGATATGAGATGATATTATATAAGATTAATAGTCTATATTTATGAAAGAAAGCTGGATGTTTTTATGTTTTGTTTGTTTTGTTTGTCTTTAAAAACTAATAAAATAGTTTTTTTTTTAAAAAAAAAGATTAATAGCAAATACCTATGCAAGGGTCCTCTTCGTAGACTTTGGCTCAGCCTTCAGTACCAGATATTCCAGACATTCTTCTAACTAAACTAAACCAGCTAGCTGTACCTGAACATACTTGTAAGTGGATCATAAGCTTCCTAACAGACAGGAAGCAGCAGCTGAAGCTAGGCAGCATCACATCTGATACCTGCACAGGAGGCCCCCCTCAAGGCTGTGTGCTCTCTCCACTTCTCTTCTCTCCATATATCAATGACTGCATCTCAAAAAATTGTTAAAGTACTGAAGTTTGCAGATGATACAACAGTGATTAATAAATCTGCATACAGATGAGAGGTTGGACCACTAGCCTAACAGTTGCCCTATGAACAGACTGAGAACAGACCTCAAAGTTGTCCATACAACAAAGACACTGCAAAGGGAACCCTATGCCGTTGTGACATCCAGCCAAGGGAACTAGAAGCTTTATGTTCTATTAAGTTGTATTTTGCTTGGTTTGTTTGGTTAATTTTTTTTTTGTGTGTGTGCCTTAGAGTCAGTGTTAACTCTGGCAACTGCCTGGATCTATTTTCTTCCAGTTTACTTGGTAAGGTTTTGGCAATTATTTGCCGTTGCTTGTTCCGTTCTAGGGTTGAGAGAGAGAGAGAGAGAGAGAGACTGGCCCAAGGTCACCCAGTTACCTTCAAGCTTAAAGCAGGACTAGAACTCACAGTTTCCCGCTTTCTTGCTTGATGCCTTAATCACTGCACCAAACTGGTTCCTACAACTTGCCCTTCACCAGCCTTCAAATTTAAAAGACAATGAAGAAACACACACACACACACACACACACACACACACACACACACACCAAAAAGTCCCTCCCTCACTAATATGGGAATTGCAGAAAAGATAAACAGGCCACACATTCTATCCTGGCTTCACACGTGACAAGAAAACAAATCGTGCTTTGTTTTAGCTTGGCAGCCCATATGATTTATAAGCAATAGTTTATGGCTTAGGTTGTTATATGAAACCCATCCATTATGGTTTATTGGAAAAACCTTGGTTAAACAAATCACGCCCAAGCATAGTATAAACTCAATGTGATTTCTTTCATTTTGATTGTAACCCACAATTTATTGCAGAGAGCACAGGGGAACTCTTGAAGACTCATATTTATGACATTTAGAATTATATAAGCCTAGTCATTATGGCATATGTAATATATATATGAGTCAGGCTTTCACAGCCATTTCTGTGTTAAATTTGGTGCTAGCCTACTGCTGGGTTAGAATGGTTTTTAATAAGACCAATAAACACAGACCAAGACTCCCAACCAATTGGGTTGAAGAAAAAAAACCATTCTAACACAGCAGTAGGCTAGCCCCAGATTTAAAACTGAAACAACTGTAAAAGTCTGACTTACAGACGAACACAATACAGAAGCCTGATGATGGCAGATGAGATTCTGCCGAAACGTTGCTACAACTTTAAAAGGACAACTATAATGACATGGGAAAATACCCAAACAAAGCTGAATACCACACACATACACACACACACACACACACACAGAGCAAACCCACAACTTAATGCAATTTCATTGGCATCATAAATGTACATATATTTATTTTATTTTATATTTCCTAGTGGATCCATGCTTCCCACTGTTATACAGATCCTCACGCAGCATTTCCGGGTTTTTTTTTTCTCTTTTCTGTCATCTTTTTAAAAACCCAGTGTGACATTAATTATCCAAAGCAGTACTCTTATCTTCTAGGCAGATAACATTATAGATCCTGTAGATCCTCCAGTAGTCTGACTCACGTTTTTGTTTCCTAACTCTGGCGGCGGTGGGGGTGGGTGGGTGGGTGCGTGGAAGCTGCTTCCTTAAAGAGATAACTCCGTAATTGGATTTGATGTGAACATGACTTTTGGTGCAATCGGAAGTGAAGCAACATTTTGTCCCTCTCTCTTTTAATGGGATGGAATCGTTGCATTAAATTTATATTGACAAGGGAATAGCCTTTAAGAAGCGCTGATCTCAGATAAAAGTTATGTCAGTGTCAGATACGTATGGCTAAAGATTCTTATTTTTTTTAAAAAAATATAGTAAACCATACAGAGAAACCTCAAATATGTATAAATCAGTGGATGGAAGCCCTGTGGGCAATTTCAGCATCAAATAAAATTTGGATGAATATTGTAAATGGAATATGAATATCACAGATATTCTGATAAACTGAAAGAAGGCTTGTAGAGCTCAACAATTATCTCAGAGGCTGTATCAGTTTTCACACTTCTTTCACTGTTCTTTCATATCCAGTTTGCTGTTTGACTCACTCACTCACTCACTCACTCATTTATTCAAAATATTTGTATACCCCAGTCTTATAGCTAATTCTGGGCAGCTCCCAATCCAAGATCGACCACTTTCAGGAGACTTCCAATGGCAGCTGGCTTTGAAATTAATACTAAAGATGCAGATTTTTGAGGGAAACATTGCATTTCACTTTTTGGAATCTGGACCTGTATAGTTTTCTGCTGTGGACATTCTTGAAATGCAGCAAAATTAAACAATTTCTTCACGGTTTTCTCAAACATAAACATACGCTTTTCAGTAACATTATGAGCCTGAGGATTCCATAGTTAATTATTCTGTATACATGACTTTTCAAAATACTGTGTAACCTGAAACCACTGTTATTTTTTTCCCCCTTTTACCCTATTGGCATCTTCTAAACATTGTTACAATGCTAAAATGTTTGTCTTTAAATTTTCCATTGGAACCTCTAAATAGCTAGAATTAAACAGAACCAGCTCACTGGAGAATAAAACCAAGTACATTTATTCATATACTAGAACTCTGTTCTTTGTTTTACAAAGAGAGGTGTCAAACTCAAAGCGAAAGATCCGGCCAGCCTGGCTTCGTCTCCGTCTACTTAATGTGAAGAGGACACATGCCAGCACCCCTGCTCTGTTATATTGAGCCAACTTAATCATTTCAATATAGAACTTGCAAAACAATTGTTGTTTCATTAGTATAATGAAGGACTGAAAAAAATACAAATTAATCTCACATATACATTCCTCACCTATTTTAAATTTGGGGTCTGAACATGCTACATTTTAAAAACTATTCTTTGTAATTTCCATGAGAAATAGTTTTCTCTTCAAAATACATACATACTGTAGTTATCTAGCAAACGGCATCCTATGTTTCATTCATTTTTTTTTCCTGAAATGAGAGTGTTCCGTCTCAATCATGTTAAATATACATAAAAAGAGGGTAAACCAGAGGTGGTATTCAGCAGGTTCTGACCAGTTCTGGAGAACCAGTAGCGGAAATTTTGAGTAGTTCGGAGAACCAGCAGATACCTTCTTTGACTAGCCCCGCTCCCATCTATTCTCTGCCTCCCGAGTCCCAGCTGATTGTCTGGGTCTTCTATGGAAGACAGGAGAACGGAGCTGGAAAGCAGGTTAGTGGGGTGGGGAGGGAATGGGATTTTGCAGTATCCTTCCCCTGCTACGCCCACCAAGCCATGCCCACCAAGCCATGGCATGCCCGCAGAACTGGCAGTAAAAAAATTTGAATCCCACCACTGGGATTCTTTTGTGCTGCTTGAGGTTGGGAACCTGGAAAAACCGAAGCTGGAAATATTAAGTGGAAAATGTAGTTGGGTTACGAAACAAAGGAGAAGAGAACAACTTACAATTCTTCGCCAATCGAGTGATTTCTTCATTGCTAATATATTTTTCCCAACAACCAGAATGTTGTTGGTAAACATCGCCATGGAAATCAAATTGATCATGGAATGGATCGTGAATTGCTTGCACGCAGGTTTTAAGTTAAGCTAAACCAAAGAAGAAAGTAACGTTCCGTAATACCGTATTGAGCACATACTCATGATTTTCAAGGAGAATATCAGGAATCACTTTGAAGTGCTGAATCTACCTCAGGCTCCCATTTGATAGCGTAGTAGCCCCAAAGGACTTGGAAAAGATATTCAGGTGCCAGGTTCTGTCTATATATCCACAAAGACTGGAACTGGGAAAGTAATGCTTTCCCCCTATGATACTCAAAATCAATTTATACTCAAAATAAAACTTAACAGCTTTAAGACGTGTGGACTTTACCTCCCAGAATTCCTCCTCCAGTCATGTTAGCTCAGGAATTCTGGGAGTTGAAAGCCACAAGTCCTAAACTTGCCAAGTTTGAAGATCCTTGCTCTACATGGACTTTGTTAAAGCTATGTAGAAGGTATATTGGTGGTTTTGAATTATTGGTTTGGGGAATAATATGGGTAGTAGTGGCCAAGAAAACAAACCAGTGTTGAAGAAAGAATCCAGCATTTAGTTTCCATCTGTTATTCCTTGTCTGGCCTTCAGGTGCTTTAGAAAATCGCCTGACCTCCCTCCTCTCTGTGGCAGCGCCTCAAATATTGGAAGACTGCTATCCTGTCTCCCCTGGTCCTTCACTAGACTAGCCATGCCGAGTACTTGCAACCATGCATCACATGTTTTAGCCTCCAGTCCCCTAATCATCCTGGTTGCTCTTCTCTGCACTTTTTCTAGAGTCTCAACATCTTTTTTTTATAGTTTGGTGACCAAAACTGGATGCGCTTTTTTAATTGTAAGTACCTGCTTGGTATTCTGTTCTATTTCTTTAGAACCTGGCTGCCTAGTTTTGTAATATACCACATTTATTTTCATATTAAATTGACATTGCATTATTACTGTCCTGTGCTTATTTTGGAAACTGAGCAAGGAGAGGTTCAACCTAGAAATAAGGAGAAACTTTCTGACAGTGAGAACCATCAATCAATGGAACAGAAGTTGTCTTGGGAAGTTGTGGGAGCCTCATCACTGGATGCTTTCAAGAAGAGATTGGACTGCCATTTGTCAGAAATGGTGATGGGTCTCCTGCTTGGGTGGGGGGTTGGACTAGATGACCTACAAGGTCCTTCCCAACTCTGTGAATCTGTTAAAAAGCTTCTGTTAAAGTATTCCCATTCTTGGCCCAAATGATCAGGCTCAAATTATCCCACTTCAGACACATTATGCTAGCTCTTTGAGAAATCTGGGAATGCTTGGGAACAGTGAAAGGAAAGAGAAGAAAACAACAGCCATCTAGCAAGGTGGATGGATTCAATTATATTAGTCCCAACAGCCGCATAAGTCAAGGAGTACCTGTATCCCCATTCAAATATTGTGTCCGCTTTCGAACATTATAATTCAAGGACTCAAAGGAACTAGAAGACGTTCAGAGAAGGACGATGAAGATGAACACAGAATTAGAGAAGTTGCAGGAAAGCAGTTTCTGACTGAAAGTAAGAAAAATGTAATTATACTAAGATCCCACTCACCAGAGAGGAAATGGGTGACATGTCACGGAATGTGAGGCAATTAAAACTAAACAGATATTTGTGGAGATAGTCCATTTCCAACTTTACAATTCTATCATTCCATTGCAATGATAGGTCTTTATCTTTTTTTTTTGGTCACGTTTTCACAGGCTTTTTCCCCCAAAACCCAACCACAATAAAATAATATCATGATCTCACCTCTGCAATTTCCTTGTCTTTTGCGCAATATACTGAATATACCTGCAAGAATGTTTGTTTTACTTATTTATTTGATTTGATTTGTCAATCGCTTACAAGATAATAGGCATAAGTATAAACGTGAGTAAGAATACAGGAAAAAGGTAGAAATAAATGGGTACAAAAGGACAGGGACGGTAGGCACGATGGTGCGCTTATGCACGTTTTAGAATTTGGACAAAGCCAGATGGTGGAAGAAACTAACAATAAATAAGGTGACATAGCAGACCAAGGCAATGCACCTGTGATGAATATGATGTATCTTGTAAATGGAATAAATTCTCTTTTTGACTATGACTGCCAAGCTAATCTAGTCAGATAGCTAATAGCAGGTCTTCAACATTCTTCTCCAGTGGTACTCAAACCATTACTTTTAATGTATGAGGCTTAATCATACATTTAACTCAAAAGGTCAGAGTCCACAGACATCCAAAGTCACAAGAAATTACATTTGTTTAAAGACCAATATGATTTGTTTGTGTAAATATCTATGTAAGAAGAATACTGTGTAAGATATTGAAACTCATACGTTCATAACTATTTACAACCTACTGTATTTAATTTAGCAAGCAGCACATTTAAACATTTAGGTTTTCATAGCTTCAAATGAGATTAACAGAAGTCTGATTATACTCATGCAATGCTTTGTAGTTAATTCAACATGAGCCTTTTGAAAATTCATCTGTTGACACAGTTCAGCACTTAGTGTGTTTGGTGGGTAGTTTTTGTCTCACAAGCACATGTTGAAGTGAAACATAACCACCTAGGCTGGTACTCATTTTTTTTAAAAAAATTAATAACCAACCAACAAAATAATTATAATGGTACAAAACAAAAAATGCAGTATTATATTCATTATTCATTGTCAGTCATGTAACAATTTGAACCATACTAAGAATAATAGTACAAATTGACTTCATTTGTTGTTTATATTATTAATATTAATAATATAATGGTGGACAAAGTCACTTGGATCTGATAGCAACTTGGGGCTTCTCCTGGACTCGTGACTCCTGCTTGAGGAACAGATGGCAACCACAGTTAGGACAGACTTTGCATAACGTTGTGTTGTACATCAGTTGCAGCCTTTCCTGGATCAGGACTCCCTACATTCAATTAGTCCATTCCTTGGCATCTCATGGCTGGGCTATTGTAATGTGCTCTAGATGGGGCTACCCTTGAAGAGCATTGGAAGTTACACCTGGTGCAGAGTGCGGGAACGTTGGCAGTTTTGGGGTACCCCCAAGAATGGCCCCGGTTACACCAATGGTCCGTGAGCTGCTGTCATGCCCCAGTTGGAGTCTGATTCTGAGGGGAAGATTGAGCAGTTGACAGGGAGTGGGAAACTGGGGAAGGGCACAGGCCGGATGGGCATTCAGAGAAAGACCCAGGCCCACCCCCTCTCATCCTAGGCTGTGCAGGGAGGAACAGATAAGGGAGCAACATGGTTTACAGGGGAGGAAAGGGCCCTGATCCCCTTCATGGGCTGCATCTGGGAAGACTGTTTAAAAGGGCAAACTGTACATGGCAAAGTTTCTGGAAGCAAGGCGTGCATTATCTTGGTAGAGGCTTATCTGGGTTTTCGCATCCTCCCAACTGTGTGTGCCTCGTTATCTTTTGGAAGTCTGCAAGTTATTATCCTGGTCTGTCATGTTAATTACTTCAGCGTGGTTTGTGTTGAGTTTTTTAAATTTCTACTTTATCTGTATTTTGGGGTTTGGATGGCATTTCTTCCCTTTGTAGACTGTTTTTGGAAGAGTTTGATCTCTCGCCAAGGATAACTGGACATCGGGGGGCCAAGTTGGAGGTATTAAAGGGAATTTAACTACTTTTGTGCCTTTGTTATTTTTGTGCCACACCCGGGTCATCACAGCTGCCTTGGTTGCCACGCCGCTTCCGGGTGCAGCTCAATGTGTTGGTGATCCCCTTTAAAATCCTTTGTGACACGAGTCCAGGTATCTAGATGGACCATCTCACACCACTGGGATTGGCCTGTACCACTCAGTGGTGGGATTCATTTTTTTTTGCTACCGGTTCTGTGGGCATAGCTTGGTGGCTGTGGCAGGGAAAGGATACTGTAAAATCCCCATTCTCTCCTCACCCCACTAACCTGCTTTACAGCTCCATTCTCCTGTCCAGGGCAACCAAAGAAGACCCAGCCAATCAGCTGGGACTCTGAAGGCAGAGAAGAGATGGGGGCGGGGCCAGTCAGTGGTGGGATTTGCTGGTTCTCTGAACTCCTCAAAATTTCCACTGCCGATTCTCCAGAACTGGTCAGAACCTGCTGGATACCACCTCTGGTGGCACTCTTGCTGGCAGAGAAGGTATACTGTGGGTCCCATCAGCCTGAGTATTCTGGCTGATGGGGTCCAGGAGGGAGGCCTTCTCTGCTGTGGCTCCTGCTGCCCTCTGGAACATCTGCCACCCCCCCCCCCAATGTAAGGTTGGCCTGAACCCTCCCATCTTTTCATAAGGGTCTGTAGCAGAACTTGTATTCAGCAGGATCTGACCAGTTCTGGAGAACCGGTAGTGGAAATTTTGAGTAGTTCAGAGAACTGACAAATCCCACCTCTGACTGGCCCCGCCCCCATCTATTCTCCGCCTCCCAAACCCCAGCTGATTGGCTGGGTCTTCTTTGGTTGCCCTGCACAGGAGAACGGAGCTGGAAAGCAGGTTAGTGGGGTGGGGAGGGAATGGGGATTTTACAGTATCCTTCCTCTGCCACGCCCACCAAGCCACGCCCACAGAACTGGTAGTAAAAAAAAAAAAAAATGAATCCCAACCACTGCTGAAGATGTGGCTCCGCCAGTTGTCTTGGAGTTGAAGTGGGGAAATAGCACAATGGAGGCGGTTGATTGAGTAACAACGGATCCCATTTCCACACACACACACCCCATTCCATTCCTGCCCTCTCCACATGGCCTTGGTTTTAATCTGGGCTTTAATTTACTCTTGTTTTAATGTAGATGTATATTTATGTCTGTAAGACACCCAGAATTACCTTATGGTAAGATGGATGGCCAATATATGTTATAAATAAATCTATCCTGCTTGTTCTTTTACTGATTTTATATCTGTATGGCTTTTACTTTCCATAGAGAAAATCCATTTATTCAGGATGCACTCTCTCCAATGGTTTTAAATAAATGACAGAAACCAGAACGCAAACCAATTTTAACTGATAGTGTATTATTTAATGGTCCGGATTTAATTTTCATTTTGAGGAGTAAATTTATTCTTAAGGACTAATTTATTGAAAGAGTTCTGTCATGTAGCCCAATTGAAGGTATTTTCACTTCACCATTTAAAATCTGCTTTTCAGTTTTTAGATTTGCTCTTTGTATGACAGCATTTATGTCTTCGAGACCATTCCTTTCTGATGGGACAATCCAATTTTTATTAACTTGATGCTATTATTCCAAGAGTCAAGTGAGGCATTAAGCCAAAGTTAAGTGAGGTGGTAAGTCTGCCAGATTTTGTGCTTCAAAAAAGAAAAGGTTACTTTTAACTGACCTTCCTTCCTTCCTTCCTTCCTTCCTTCCTTCCTTCCTTCCTTCCTTCCTTCCTTCCTTCCTTCCTTCCTTTTTCCTTCCTTTCTCCCTCCCTCCCTCCCTTTCTTTTGGCGTCAATAGTGGGGCAGGTTCAAACAGAACAGAAAAGGCCAATACATGGAATAAATCTTTGGAGGATTTTTAGAAGCTGTGACCACATTTCTTTGACATGTTCTGTTTTGGGAAACACCCGTGAGCTTCTGGTTATAACTTTGCTTGCTTCTAGGAGTTTGCAAATCTGTTGCTTGATAATCTTTTCCAGGAACTTCCCAGGTATTGATGTCAGGCTGATTGGTTTGTAGTTTCCTGGGTCCATATTTTCTGCCTGTTTAAAGATGGGAACCACACCAACCCTTTCCCAGTCCTGTGGTAGTTCCCCGGTGCTCCAGGATATTCGAAAGACACCGTTTAGTAGTTCTATGATCATGTCTGTCAGCTCCTCCACAACTCTGGGATATAATTCATTTAGTCCTGATGGTTTGAATTTATCTAGGACGGGCAGGTGTTCTTTTTGCTATTTTCTTGGCTGATTTATTTTGTATTCCTAGTCTGTCTTGTATTGTTCGGTTTTTGGTAGGCTGCGCTATTTTTTCCCCTTTTTCATGAAGACAGATGCAAAGAGTGAATTAAGCAGCTCTGGTTTCTCCTTGCTGCCTGTCACTTTCTTGACATCTTCTCCCATTAGTGGACCAACTGCTTCCTTGAGGTTTTTTGTTTGTTAGTTTATCACATGTTGAAAAAAAACTGTTTTAAAATTATTTTTTGATATTTGCTGCAAGTTTTAGTTCATTCTGCGGTTTAGTTTTCCTGACTTCATCTTTACAGATTTGGGCTGTATAGAACTCTTTATTGGCCAAGTGTGATTGGACACACAAGGAATTTGTCTTGGTGCAAATGCTCTCAGTGTACATAAAGGAAAAGATACATTCATCAAGAGTCAGGAATCATCAGGTACAACACTTAATAATAGTCATAGGCTACAATAAATAATCCAATCATACTAGGAAACAGTCAATATAAATCGTAAGGACACAAGCGACGAAGTTACAGTCATGCAGTCACAAGTGGGAGGGGATGGGTGATAAGGAGTGATGAGAAGATTAACAGTAATAGTAGTGCAGACTTTGTAATAGTTAAACAGCGTTGAGGGAATTATTTGTTTAGCAGAGTGGTGGATTTCTGGAAAAAACTGTCCTTGTGTCTAGTTGTTCTGGTGTGCAGTGCTCTATAGTGTAGTTTTGGGGATGGGAGTTATGAGTAAAATAAGAGGAGAGGGGAGGGAGATGGACAAGGCTGTAGAGCATAGTACTTGACAAAAATTGGTGCACATTTGGAAGCAATTGCACCTAGTTCTCCCCAGTGACTTTCTCCCATACTTAACACTGCAGAGGTTAACTAAAATCAACAGTGTTCCCACTAATGGTAAATAAAAAATGTTCATAAAAAACGAATTGGCAGGAGATGAGAGGCATTTTCCCTTAGTCAAAGATTTGGGGGGATTTTAAAACAATAGAAGTTTTCCCCCCACCCCAGTTGTCTAAAGTTTACAAAAGCAACACAGAGAGGCATTTACGCCGAACGGGGTTGCCTGTTTTCTACAGGAGTGAAATGGGAATACTTTGGTTTCCAATTCAGCTGATTTTCCTGGGATTCCTGCCAAGCTGCCTTGAAATAATTTAGTTTTTGCTTGCTTGAACTCGACTGCCTCCTAGTGGCTTCGCTCAAGGGCATCAGGAATTTTCCCTTCCCCCCCCCACCCCCCCCACCCCAATCGTTTCTTGTGAGTGTAAAACGTTTCCATATTTTATTTGCGCTTCACTTGCTTGCTTGGAAAGCCGTAGGGTGTTGCTCTGTGACGGTATTGGGTAGCACAGCTGTGTGTGTGTGTGTGTTTGTTTTTAATGAAACTGCAGACGGTGCTTCTCTTGAGTTGCGCACGGACAGCGCCATAGCAAACCAAACTATTTCAACAACAACCAAACCCAGCCCACATTGTGCAACGCTAGAACGAACAGCACAATCTGCAGAGGAAATCTTTCTTCCCTTCTCCTTGCCCTCCATCACGAACAGATGTTTGTGTAGTGACATTTGGAAACGGTCAGAATGCAAAAAGGATATTAGTAATTCTTTAACCGGCTGATAGATTTAGCAATCTGTCCCCAACTATTAGGACCGAACGGCCCATAGAATCAGGGGGTTTGAAGGGCCTTTTTCTGTTTGTTATGTTTATTGCTACGTTAACTTTTTAAGCCATTCCCTAGTATTAGGTTGCACACTTCCTCTTAATAGTAGAAAGCTTGACAGTTGCTTGTTCAACTGCCTTGCAGGACAACCCTGGAAGAACCAAAAAACAGAGTAATCTGCTAAATGTATGCGGAAGGACCAAGGAGAAAGGCATGTGTACAGTGGTGAGATTCAAATTTTTTTACTACTGGTTCTGTGGACGTGGCTTGGTGGATATGGCAGGGAAAGGATACTGTAAAATCTCCATTCCCTCCCCACCCCACTAACCTGCTTTCCAGCTCTGTTCTCCTGGGAAGGGCAACCAAACAGGACCCAGCTGGGACTCGGGAGGCAGAGAATAGATGGAGGTGGGGCCAGTCCGAGGTGGCATTTGCCAGTTCTCCGAACTACTCAAAATTTCCACTACCGGTTCTCCAGAACTGGTCAGAACCTGCTGAATACCACCTCTGCATGTGTGTGTATAAACCATAAGAAGTCTGTTTATATTGGTACAAAAAGTAGCACTTATATCTGGTGAAGATAATACGAAAGCAAGGCTCAGTGTGAGAAGCTTATGAAGGTAGCATTTGTAAGGATTTTTAATTGTAGCAACTATCAATAAATAGTCCTAGTGTTTTTTAAATTTCCACCAGAGGCTGTTCAACAAGATGTATATACATTATTCTGTCTGGTTTGGCTCTACAACCAAACAGGACAGACACAGACTTCAGAGAGTAATTAGGACTGCAGAGAAAAACAATGGCTACCAACCTGCCTTTCATGGAGGACCTGTATACTGCAGGAGTCAAAAAGAGGGTTGTGAAAATATCTACAGACCCCTCACATCCTGGACATAAACTGTTTCAGCTCCTTCCTTCAAAACGATGCTATAGAGCACTGCACACCAGAACAACTAGACAGAAGGACAAAAGGAATTGTCTAGCATAGTGAAAGGAAGGTTTTTAAGAAGAGAATGGACAACCATTTGTCTAAAATGGTATAGGGTCTCCTGCATGAGCAGGGGGTTGGACTAGAAGACCTCTGAGCTTCCTCCCCACTGTTATTCTGTTATTCTTTCTATGATCCCATGCATCCATCTCAAGCCCAGATAAATTCTGTAATGGTACAGGATCTCCTCCACTGGCAGATCGTTGGACTAGTCCAGGGGTCTCCAACCTTAGCAACCTTAAGACTTGTGGACTTCAACTCCCAGAATTCCTCAGCCAGCAAAGCTCAGGGGGAGAGAGAGAGAGAGAGAGAGAAAGAGAGAGAGAGACTTTTGGCTTCATGCAAGGAAAGCAGCAGAAGCAGCAGAACTCTTTCTTTCTCACCCCCAAACTCCGCCAGAAATGAGTCTTTGCCGGGCGCAGCCTCTTGGAGCAGGAGGCCTTGCAGGGTCCCAAAGACTCATTTCCGGTGGAGTTTGGGGGAGAGAAAGAAAGACTTTTGCTGCTTTCCTTGTGTGCAGCCAAAAGCAGAAGAAGAAAGAAGCGGAAAGAAGCAGCCCGGTGGCCAGGCGAGACACATGGGGCCAGTGGGGCAAGTTCCCCGCCTCCACCCTTTCCCCCCTCCCCTCACTACCTCATGTTGTTTGCAATGCAAGGGACACAAGCCTTGTGTTCCTGCGGGTCATGTGGGCGGCGCAGCCTTGTGTTCCTGCGCAGCCTGGATTAATTGCTTTGGGGGGGTGCTTGGTGGTGACATTTCTCTGCGGACCACCAAAATTTTCTTGCGGGCCACGAGTGGTCCCCGGCCCACTGGTTGGCGACCACTGCCTCAGAGTAGAAAAGATGAAAGTAATTAACTACTTGTCAGTTCAAGAGAGATGATAGGTTCATTCATTTCATTCTATGGGTAGGATTAAACCTTGCATAAACCATGCTGAATGTTATTGTTCACCACAAGCACAATTTTTTTCCAATGTTCAACCCATAATACTACTTAGAAGCTTATGCAATTCTGTTCCCTAGTGCTAGAATTATAGATAACTACTTTCTTGAGTTCAGATATGCGTACACGGTTAAATAATCTTTCTGTTGCCAGGGTTTAAGATTTATTGCTCTCTCTCTATAAATATAACTAATCAAACCCCATATTTAAACAATTTAATTACAGGGTCTCTTGTTCCCCAAAGTTGAGGATTTCAAAATAATTACAGTTAGCAGGTCATGTTGTTTGGCTGCCCATCAGTCACAAAATAATCCAAAACTAATCCAAATATGTGTTTAAATTAGGAGAATCAACACAACTTATGCCCTCATGAGCTATCTCAACCCATGTTTTTATGCATATTTCTGTGCAGGAAACAGGAATGCCAATAGAAGAGAAGAGATGTAGTAGCCAAGGGTTGAGCCTTGGAGTGCTCAGTGTTGTCCGAATTTGAATATAGAATATAGAATATCAGAGTTGGAAGGGACCTTCGAGGTCATCCAGTCCAACCCCCCACCCAAGCAGGAGACCCTACACCATTTCTGTCCAATGGCAGTCCAGTCTCTTCTTGAAAGCCTCCAGTGATGAAGCTCCCACAACTTTCAAAGGCAACTTCTGTTCCGTTGGTTGATTGTTCTCGCTGTTCTCAGAAAAATTATCCCTATTTCCAGGTTGAATCTCTCCTGGTTCAGTTTCCATCCTTTATTCATTGTCTGGTCTTCAGGTGCTTTGGAAAACAGCTTGGTTGTTGTCTTGTAGGCATTTCACCTGGAATCATCTGCAAACAACCAAGCCCAGGGAGCACTAAGGACTTCACAAACAAGAATGCCTTTGTTCCTGCAACCACTTGCTGAAATTGCTGACAGTTCCAAGGGTCAAATACAAGCAACCCCATTAGGGGTTTCACTTTCTACTGACTTTGTCCCCAGGAAGGTTAAGCAACAAAGTATGGAGGTTCTTATGGAATCCACTTTTTTTTTT
>NW_020769320.1:16345911-16387137 GCF_900518735.1 Pseudonaja textilis | reverse complement strand
ATTCTATTCTATTCTATTCTATTCTATTCTATTCTATTCTATTCTATTCTATTCTATTCTATTCTATTCTATTCCAATATCCTATCCTATCCTATCCTATCCTATCCTATCCTATCCTATTCCATCCCATCCCATCCTATCCTATCCTATCCTATCCTAAACAAGGGGATAAACAATGCAGATTTCTCAACTTGGGTGCTTTTGAATTAAAAAAGGTCAGAATTCCTAGTGCTTTTAAGAAAAAATACATTTGGTGGGCATCTCTATCAAAATGTAGGCAGCAGTTTCTATGCATACATTATTTGGAGCCTACAGGCTTTCCTTCATATCTGCATCAGAGGTGGTATTCAGCAGGTTCTGACCCATTCTGGAGAACCGGTAGCAGAAATTTTGAGTAGCTCGGAAAACCACCAAATGGCACACCTCTGACTGGCCTCGCCCCCATCTATTCTCCGCCTCCAGAGTCCCAGCTGATTTTCTGGGTTTTCTTTGGTTGCCCTGCACAGGAGAACGGAGCTGGAAAGCAGGTTAATAGGGTGAGGAGGGGATGGGATTTTGCAGTATCCTTCCCCTGCCATGCCCACCAAGCCATGCCCACCAAGCCATGCCCAACAAGTCACGCCATGCCCACAGAACCAGTAGTAAAAATTTTTGAATCCCACAACTGGGTCAGTTATTTTGTTAAATGAAAAGACTGGTAGCTTTTTAAATTTGTTAATGCAATTAATGCTTTAGAGAGTGTTAAATCAACCTCCCAGAGTCAAATTAGATACAGCTCAAAAGCCTTTAGAGGGAATCATGTCAATTAAAAGCAAACAAATATATACTTTCTGTTAGTGTTTGGGGACAAACCCCCAAGCAGAGTGCACAGCAGCAGTCAAGCCAGGCAGCCAAATGAGAGAGAGGCTGGGCCCAAGAGTATACACACACTGGAGACAAAAACACTGTTTGTAGTTTTAAATAGTTGTTTAATTCATTTAGAGCTTAAGCATTGTCAATCAGTCCATATGTCAGTAATCCAATATATCCATCCAGTAACCTAGTCCATTAACTAATCAGTACAATGTCTTTATCTGCTTGTACATCTTCTCCTCACGATACCTTTCTCTCGAAGACAACGCTGAGTATGCACAGCTCACAAAGTAAACAGTCCTTTTGTTCAGCACAGTAGCCAACAAGCAATAACAAGCAGACGTCTCAAACAGAAGTAAACAGCAGGCAGCAGGCAGAGAGACCAGACCAGAGACCAGTGACCAGCAGACCAGTGACCAGGAACAGTAACCAGACCAGGGATCAGTAACCAGGAAGTGTTACGTTACTCTCACTGCCTTTTATTGCTGCTTGCAACCGCACCCTTAATTATCTAATTACATTGCAGTTTGGTGCTTAAAGCTACAAACACTTAAACCTAGGTTTATATATTTAGTCACCCAAACCTAGTTGGTGTATCCATATACCCAACACTTTCAGGACTGCCATATTTCACCCGGGTAGGTTTAATTTTTTACCTTAGCAGCTGCTATTTCGGTAAAATTAAAAACATGACCATTATGTAAAGAGTTTGGGACCAACTAAACGCTTAGTTATATTTGTAGTGGTCCCTTAATATTTGAACGATGTAGATTTTTAGTCTTCTCTTTAGCTGTTAGCCGATTATGGAAAGTTGTGGAACATGGAAATTTGTCTTCTGCCATCTTAAATTCCACATGCCATTTCTCCTCCTTTCAAGATTAATCTCAGGTTTTGTGGGCAGAGGTTTAGCAATGTTGCTTCTTTTTGAGCACCGACTGTGGTTTCATCCCAGATTTTCACCGCTGAACTAAGCTAGGGCGGAGACTTTATTTTTATCTATTTTTACAAGACTTTCCTGCATCTCGAAGATGAGGTTTTCACAACTAACAGAAGACATCTGGAGAAGAGGGTCACCAAATGGTGTTGATTTTGAGAGAAGCTAATCTCTGAATACCCCAACCCCCCTTTTAAAATCTTTTCTTACTTGATGCTAAGGATGAAGAAACGTGTTTCTAGAGCTGCATTTGCTCTTTTGTTAAGATGTTGATTGGAGACACACCGAGGTTTGGAATTTGTAAGACCTTTGCATCCTACTATTCATGATGTTGGCTCAATTGTCATAATATCCTCAGTGGAAACGTGTTATCTGATACAATATAGAATAGATAGAATAGATAGAATTCTTTATTGGCCAAGTGTGATTGGACACACAAGGAATTTGTCTTGGTGCAAATGCTCTCAGTGTACATAAAAGAAAAGCTACATTTGTCAAGAGTCAAGAATCATAAAGTACAACACTTAATGATAGTCATAGGGTACAATAAGCAATCAAATCATACTGGGAAAGAGTCAATATCAATCGTAAGAATACAAGCGACAAAGTTACAGTCATACAGTCACAAGTGGGAGGGGATGGGTGATAAGGAGTGTTGAGGAGATTAACAGTAATAGTAGTGCAGACTTTGTAATAGTTGAACAGTGTTGAGGGAATTATTTGTTTAGCAGAGTGATGGCGTTTGGGAAAAAACTGTCCTTGTGCGTAGTTGTTCAGGTGTGTAGTGCTCTATATAGCGTCGTTTTGAGGGTAGGAGTTGAAACAGTTTATGTCCGGGATGTGAGGGGTCTGTAAATATTTTCACAGCCCTCTTTTTGACTCGTGCAGTATACAGGTTCTTGATGGATGGAAGGCAGGTTGGTAGTAATGGTTTTTTCTGCAGTCCTAATTACTCTCTGAAGTCTGTGTCTGTCCTGTTGGGTTGCAGAACCAAACCAGACCGTTATAGAGGTGCAGATGACAGACTGAATAATCCATCTGTAGAATTGGATCAGCAGCTCCTTGGGCAGTTTGAGCTTTCTGAGTTGACGCAGAAAGAACATTCTCTGTTGTGCTTGTATGCATTGTTTTCCACACCTTGAAGTGTATTGGCAGTAGAAATCATCTTATGTGTAACAAATTTATGTGGTATTCCGAAACATAAATAAGATACACATTAATGCAGTATTCAGGATTATGTTGTTTGGTCTCTGAATCTTTGAGACCTCACAGGCCATAGCACGCCAGCTCCCTGTCCTCTGCTGTCTCCTGGAATTGGCCCCGATACAGGTAGTCCTTGACTTATGAGCACAACGGAGCCCCAAAATTTATGTTGCTAAGTCAGACATTGGTTAAGTCAGTTTTGCCTCGTTTTACTTGCCCCGGTTTATTTATTTAGAAAATGTATCTTGCTGCCTCCTCGCACAAGGCAACTCAAGGCGGCTTGCAAGGATATAAAAACACCATAAAAATATTAAGAAAAATAATAAAATAATAAGCCCCCCACCGTCCCAGTGACAACAAACACATTCATACTAGCCATTTGATGGGCCCCATCCCGCTCTGGGTTCCCCAGGCCTGGCTGGCAGAACCACGTCTTCAGGGCCTCCCAAAAGAGTGTCAGAGTAGGGGCCGGTCTAATCTCTTGGAGGATGGAGCCACCACGGAGAAGGCCCTTCTTCTGGGTCCTGCCAAATGTAACCCTTTAGGGGATGGGCTTCAAAAATTTTAGCAAGGGGTTCTCTGCCTGGTTGGTGGGTGGGCGTGGCCATCATGGGCGTGGCCTAGGCAGCCTCCTGCACCATGGCAGGGGGGGGGCGGGTTGCCCTCCCTGGACTCCAGAGGCTTTCCTCATGCCTATGGGAGAGCGAAAACGGCCTCCAGAGGCTCTCTGGAAGCCAGAAACAGGCCCATTTCCAGCCTTCCAGAATAGCACAGAAGCGACTGGGATTGTGCAGGCTTGCAGGAGGCAAGTTAGAACACCTCTGTACCTGCGCAAAGTGTGCGTTTGGCATGCGCGTGCACACAAAGTGTGTGCATGCGTGCAAAGCGCGCCCACCAAGCCACCCGGTGGCAACAATATTTGAATCCCACCACTGCTGTATTACAATTATTCCTCCCATCCTTCCTAGTGCCTATCTCTTCCCACTTATGACTATAACGGTGTTGCTTATATCTTTAACATTTATATTGTTTTATTTGTTTCCCAGTATGATTTGATTGCTTATTTAGTAGCCTATGACTATTACTAACTGCTGTACCTTATGATTCTTGATGAATACATTTTATTTTTTCTTTATGTATATGGAAAGCCTATGGACCAAAGACAAATTCCTTGTGTGTCCAAACACACTTGGCCAATAAACAACTCTATTCTATCTACCTACGGTATTAATTGTCATTTTGGCAGCAGAGAAGAATTAAGATTGTCAATGCAGGTAGCCCTCAGCTTACAACAGTTCATTCAGTGACTGAATTTACAATGGCACTGAAAAAAATGACTTATGACTGTTTTCCACATTTACCACCATTGTAGCATCCCCGTGGTCACATGATCAAAATTCGGACGCTTGGCAACTGATTTGTCTCTACGACGGTTGCAGTCGTAAAGACAAGTCTTCTTTTGCAACCTTCTGACGAGCAAAGTAAGATTCACTAAACGACCTGTGATATTAACTTAACCCCTGGTAGGGATTCACTTAACAACGGTGGCAAAAAAGGTCGTAAAACAGGTCAAAATTCACCCAACTATGGTCTCAGTGACAGAAATGTTGGGCTCGACCCTGGTCGTAAGTTGAGGATTACCTGTAGATATTTCCAGCCTGCATTGCAGGTATGTCCTATCCGTTTTCTATATAATCATTATTATTTTTTTTTTCATTTTGTTTTCTATTTTCAGTTGGCCTTTGCCATGGGACCTTCCCGAAAGGAAGTCTTGATCTTGGGCTATCTCCTCGCAGGTAAGAGTTACAGATTTAACAGATTAACAGAGTTGGAAGGGACCTTGTAAGGTCATCTAGTCCAAACCCCCCCCCCCCCAAGCGGGAGACCCTACACCATTTCTGACAAATGGCAGTCCAGTCTCTCCTTAAAAGCCTCCAGTGATGAAGCTCCCACAACTTCTGAATGCAACTTCTGTTCCATGGGTTGATTGTTGTCACTGTCAGGAAATTCCTCCTTATTTCCAGGTTAAATCTCTCCTTGTTCAGTTTCCATCCATTATTCCTTGTCTGGCTTTCAGGTGCCTTGGAAAATAGCTTGACCTCCTCCTCCTCTCTGTGGCAGCCCCTCAAATATTGGAAGACTGATCTCCTGTCTCCCCTGGTCCTTCTGTTTACTAGACTAGCCAAGCCCAGTTCCTACAACCATTCACTGTATGTTTTAGCCTCCAGTCCCCTAATCATCCTGGTTGCTCTTCTCTGTACTTTTTCTAGAGTCTCAACATCTTTTTTATAATGTGGTAACCAAAACTGGATGCAGTACTTTAGGTGTGGTCTTACTAAGGCTTTATAGAGTGGTATTAGTACCTCCCTTGATCTTGATTGTATCCCTCTGTTAATACAATTTAGGATTGCATTAGCTTTTTAGGCTGCTGCTGCACACTGCTGGCTCCTATTTAGCTGGTTGTCCACTAAGACTCCAAGATCCCTCTCACAGTTGCTGCTATTGAGCCTGGTTTCACCCAATCTATATGTGAACTTTTGGTTTTTCCTGCCTAAGTGTAAGAGTTTACTTTTCACTACATTGAATTTCATTTTGTTAGATAGACCCCAGTGTTCAAGGTCAAGTTACCTTCAATGGAAGATTTTTGCCAAGTTTAGCATTTGTCAGATAGCCTCTCTGGTTAAATCTAGCCTGCTGAAGCCTGGATCAAGCAGCCTGGAGCTTTCTCCAGGTATTTTTGATCTCCTTTGCCAGCCTTTCCAGTAGATGAGGAATTCCAGAATTCTAGTCTGTTGCTTGAGCAAACACCTTCAATTCATTTTACTCTCATTTTCATACAGTGATTCTGGTCCCAGAAACAGCATCAGAAATGTATTTTCTCTCCTGGAATTGCATGGGGAAAAAAGGGAGCTGTTTTGATTTTTCTCATTATGCAGGGAGATCATGGGTGCAAATCTGTAAGAATGTTAAGTATGCCATGTTCAGACTCAAAGACAACAAAATCTGAATTTCATACATTTTCTGGGCCAGAGCTGGAAAAGATCCATTGAGAATTTTAGAGAAAGGTGAAGTTAATAGCTAAGTTTGGCCCGGGAAAAAATATGTATTAGTTTCTTTGGCCGGTGCTCAATTTGTAGACAGGACATACCAAGTTTCTTTGGAATTACGGAGGATCTGACCGTCTCTGGAACAAGAAATATGCTCCTGCCATGGTCCAGTTTGAAACTTGCAGCATATCATCATTTATGGTGGAACTGTAAAGAAGCTCAAAAGTTTTGGCAGAAAATTCAGAAATGGTTAGAAGATTAAAATAGAATCTAGACCTGGAATTTTCTTGTTAGGAATTAATGTGGGAAAATACAATAAAGATATTATATGCCTAATAATTCATGTAATTACTGCTGCAAGATTGGCCTATGCACAACAGTGGAAATGTAAAGAAACTCCAAATGAAATAGAAGTAATCCAGAAAATTTGGATGTGCCCAGAAATGGACAAATTGACAATAGAATTAAAAAATAAGGATGAATTGGATTATTACAAAGTATGGGATAAGTTTTATTGTTGGTTAGAAAAGAGGAAGGATCAGGATAATAAGAAATTATTATATGTATATATTATATACTATGTATATGGAATGTAAATATGTACCATTTTTATATGTGACTTAGCAATGTATGATAATTATGTGGGTTAGGGGGATTGTATCATGTTCATTGCTTTTAATGTTCTTTTTGTTTTTTGCGTTTGTCTAATAAAAATTTATATATATATATAAAAAGAAACTTGCAGCATAGGAAGAGGGACATTGTGCAAAATGGGATCTCCTGCTTGAGTGGGGAGGTTAGACTAGATGACCTACATGGTCCCTTCCATCTCTGTTTAAAGAAAGAAAGGCTATTTTGGAAACTAATATCGTTGTTTGGGCTTGACATCTACAAAAAGACTCTTAGGAACAATAGAATAAAAACAAAGTTTAAATGAGCAGAAAAGCCAAGCTTTTACCATGCAGTTTGGGAATAGCAATAGCACTTAGACTTATATACCACTTCATAGTGTTTTACAGCCCACTCTAAGCGGTTTACAGAGTCAGTCTCTTGCCCCTCCAACAATCTGGGTCCTCATTTTATCCACCTCGGAAGGACAGAAGGCTGAGTCAACCTTGAGCCTGGTGAGATTCGAACTGCCAAATTGCAGGCAGCCGGCAGTCAGCAGAAGTGGCCTGCAGTACTGCACTCTAACCACTGTTCCACCGAGGCTCTTTTGAATGCTTCAGAATGACTTGCAATCACAATGTAGGTGGTCCTCGACTTACAACAGTTCATTTAGTGACCATTCAAAGTTACGACATTGGAAAAAAGGGGGGGACGACTTATGACCGTTTTTCACACTTACAATGTGTGATGACCCAGGGTAGGATACAAAATAAACATAGTCACAAAAATAGGTGAAGCCCCTTTTATTCCTTCACTTTGCTTCCAAGCTCCGAATATTCTTGACTGGAGACAAAAAACTCCCACACGAGCACTTACCAGAAGGAGGAAATGCCATTTAAATTATAAAAATTAAAAAGCAACACAAACCGGGCAAGATAAGGGCTGGAGGACATCCACAGATAATAGAACGCACACTGGGAAGGACGCCAAACTCAGAGAGGAGTCATAAACTAGAGATATTTCCATGCTTTGTTTCCAGGACTCGCCCATACGCATGTCCATCCTCTTATGCAGTTGTCACAGCTGCAGCCCATAAAGAGGATCAAGGCCCTCTCCTCCCCCACAGACCAGGTCTCTCCCATATCTTCTCCTCCCTGTGTGCCCTAGGATGGATAGGGGATGGGCCTGGGTCTTCTTCTGACTGCCCAGACGGCCTCTGCCCTTCCCCAGCCTCCTCCAAAACCTCCAGGGCCACACCTCCACTCCCTGTTGGCTGTTTCTCCTCTCCCTCAGCGTCAGTCTCCACCAGGGGCATGACACAATCTTGCAGCCATAGAGAGTCATGTGATCAAAATTCTGACGCTTGGCAACTGACTCATATTTATGACAGTTGCTGTGTCCTGGGGATCATGCGATCCCTTTTGGTGATCTTCTGACAAGCAGAGTCCATGGGGAATGTAGATTCCCTGAACAACTGCAATGGCTCACTTAACAGTTGTGGCAAGGAAGGTCATGAAATGGGGCAAAACTCACTTAAATGTCTCGCTTAGCAACAGAAATTTTGGACTCAATTGTGGTCGTAAGCCGAAGACTCCCCGTAATCAAAGATGGCAAGCCTGCTCCAAGAGGAACGGATTCCAGAAACAGAATAACCAAATAACAGAGTTGGAAAGGACCGTTTCCCACAGAAAAGAAAACACCGGGAGCCAATAATTTAACAACCGGTGTGACTGGGTGCGCGTGGCCAACTCACCGTCACTCAGTCCCACTCGGTCACATGACCTCCCCAGCCATGCTTCCCCAGCCAGTCATTAGGGCAGATCTTGGTGTGGAGAGCAGGTTGCATGTCCCCCCGAGCGACTGAGGCAGAACCAGCACCAACAAGGGCTGGAAGAAGTGCCTGCGAGACCCAGCAAGATAGGAGGCACTGGAGAATCAGTCCCGGCTGCTTCTCCATTCCGTGCTGTCGCCCTTATCTTCTCATGCTGGGCGAGGAGTGACTGGGAGGGGAGGGGAGAGGGGCAGGGCCAGCCCGTGATGGAATCAGCCTGTTCACTGAACTGCAGAAAAAGTTTACCGGTTCGGCAGGGAGACGTAGCAGAGGGGTCAAAGAGCCACATGCAGCTCTAGAGCCATGGGTTGCCAACCCTCCGCCCAAGCAGGAGACCCTATGACACTGTTTCTCTTGTTTAACTTTCTCGCTTTTTGTTTTCGTAGAGTCCCTGTTGATTTTATTCTTGTTGATTTTTTTTCCAGAGAGGCAGTGATAGAAATGTCCCAAAGGGGTTGATTGTCTCTTCCTTGAGATTTAACCATGTTCTTCCTGGTAACACACCTTGCTTTTTTGCCCCCTGTAGGGTCATGCATCATCTCCTGCCAGAGTTTGCTTCCCACTATTCTTCCAAACGAAGAGCAAATGGTCGTGCAGCTGAATGGCCCCTTCACGCTGAAGTGTTCTGGAGACAGCGAAGTCAGCTGGCAGCATCCTATCCCGGAAGGCAACCATTCCATAACCATCAGGAACGAAGAGAACAACAGTGGCCTTTTTGTGACCGTCCTTGAAGTGGCAAACGCTTCGGCTTCTCTCACCGGATTATACGTTTGTTATTATAATCATTCTCAAGAGGAAGATGGAGAGGTGGAGGGGAAAGAGATCTACATTTTTGTGCCAGGTGAGTTGATTTGAGCCACAGTGGCGCGGTGGTTAGAGCGCAGTACTGCAGGCTTCTTCTGCTGACTGCCTGCAATTTGGCAGATCAAATCTCACCAGGCTCAAGGTTGACTCAGCCTTCCCTCCTTCTGAGGTGGGTAAAATGAGGAGCCAGATTGCTGCGGGTAATAAGCTGACCCTGTAAACTGCTTAGAGGGGGCTATAAACAGTGGTGGGATTCACCTTTTTTTACTACTGGTTCTATTTTACTACTGGTCCTATGGCACTTCTGATTCTGCCATGGAAATCAGCTGAGCACACGAACAAGCAATAAAGCACAGGAAAGGGCGGAGGCAGTTGGGCAGGTCCAACTGCTTACCGGTGCTACCGATTCAGTAGAACCAGTGCAAACCATCACCATCCCACTACTGGCGGTAAAGCACTGTGAAGTGGCATATAAGTCTAAGTGCTATTGCTATTAAGTCAACTGGTAGGGTTTGGGATAAAGAGACAAATAGCTTCTACTGGATCCCTTTGACTTAGAGCAATTGAATTCTCAGTGACTCTCAACCTATTCTTCACCACGGACTCCCTTTAAATACCTTTTGTGGCGATGGGCATCGTGTCTGTCGACTGCAGGTTGAAAGCCCCTGGAATACAAAATCAGCATCAATGAATCGTTATCAATTTATGGAATCAACTCAAATATCTAAGGCTTAGTCCTTTCGGTACTACAGGGCACCCATCTAAAATATATACTGCTTAATAAAATAATTAGACTTTGGCTGCTCTTTTAGACCACAGGCCTGATTGAGAGTTTCCCTATGGATCATAGGGTTAGCTGAGAAGCATGCAAGCTTTAATTTAGTTCGTTCTTTATTATTCCAATGAAAACGTGGGGCTCTTTTTCATTATGAGCTGTCTATCTCTAGGAAAGTACCATTTTTTGAAGAATTTTTGAAGGCACAGGTGGAAGCCATTTTCTTTACTGAAAGCAGAAAGCTTTTAAAGTCCATATACTAAATCAATTCTGAAGGAAAACATTGGGGAATGAGAAGAAAGGTGGGGCTATCAAAATCTTTTGGGACGATAGCAAATGCATTCGTTTATAGCAGGAGTGAGGATCTATGGCCCTTTTATGACCTGTGGACCTCAATTCCCAGAATTCCTGAGCCAGCACTTAACATCTGCCTTGGTTAGCAGCAGAAATTTGGGGTTCAATTTTTGGTCGTAAATGGAGGATTACCTGCAGTGGTGGGATTCAAATAATTTAACAACCGGTTCTCTGCCCTAAAAATTTCTTCCCCACAACCAGTTCACCAAACAGCTCAGAAAGTTAACAATTGGTTCTCCCGAAGAGGTGTGAACTGGCTGAATCCCACCACTGATTACCTGTCAAAGGAGAATTTTGAGCTTATTTGGCCATGTTTCCTGACTGGTCTATTTGGGATGGCTGACAAAATATCTCTGAGTTCTTGTTTGGTTATCCTTGGAAATGGAAGATTGGATTGAGGCAGGCAAATGCTCCTTTGGGTTGACTTGAGAATGGCAGCAGACTTTAGAAAGAATATTGAAACAGTTGCTTGTGTGTGCCATCAAACTGATGTCATTTGTTAACAACCACATAGATCTATGATGGCCAACCTATGGCACGCATGCCACAAGTGGCACGCAGAGCCATTTATGCTGGCAGGTGAGCCGCAGGCAAACGCATGCGTGCGCCTCACAGCTGATTTGGGGGGGGGTTGGTTTGAGGTCTTTTTCGGCCTCCCAGGCGCTTGGAAAAAACTCCTACAAGGCTTTTCAGGATGAATTATAGGCCCATTTCATCACTTCCTGTAATACTGGTAATGACGAAACGGACCTATAATTTGGCCTGAAAAGCCTTGCAGAGGCTTTTTCCAAGCCTCTGGGAGGCTGAAAAAGGCCTCAAAACCAGCTGAAAAATCAGCTGTGAGTAGCAGTGCAGGTAAGAGGGTGGCGGGAGGGGGGAATTGTGTACGCATGCACAGGGGGCGTGGGAAGGGGGGGGGGTCATGCATTGCATTCTGGGTGCTGGCAGTTTTTGTCACAGGAGACCGAAAAGGTTAGCCACCACTGGCATAGATTATGTTCCCAACTTGATCCTTCAAGTCCATCAGTGGTACAACGATCCTTGCTGTAATTATGTCCTTTGTTGCTGTCTACTTTGTTGCTGTCTTCCTCTTCTTGTATTCTTTCTCTCTTTCCTAACATTAGAACCTTCCTTGGAGGGCTATCTCTTCGTAGAACGTGTCTGAAGTAGGATAATTTCAACCTGGTCAATGGTAGTGTTGATAAGAATTCTGGGTTGTGATCCATTTTATTTTTCCTTGCCTTCCATAGCCTTCTCAAAAAATTTTTCTCCCCAACACCAAAGTTCAATACTTATTCAAAGTCGATACTCTATTCTGCTTTTTCAAAGTTTAGAACACCACAAAGAAAACTGTGTGACCTATACTATCTGTCAGACTGTACTCTGAGTGTACGAGTGTCCCTATCTTAGCCAAAGATGGAAAATTTCTAGTCCCAGAATTAAGATGGTCCAAAACTGTCTTGCTAAAAGTTGAGTTGAATGTTCTTCTTCCCTACACAGCTACAGACCTACACAGCTTCCAGACACTAGAACCCAAGCTCAACACTATCACTTGGTCAGCCCACAACTATGGTCACTATACTGGTGATCCTGCATCCCATGGTGATGGATGGCCTTCTCCAGTGACTTCATATAGATGTCAAACAGAGGTTGGGTTGAAATACGAGCGTTAAGCATTTGCAAGATTTCTTCTGTTCAATTTCCATCTGGAGATACTGGGAAAAGTTAACTGTCACTTTAGGATGAGGTATCATCAATATAGTGATGATATCCAGCTTTATATCCATTCCAGGCCATCTGAGAAATGTGGTAGAAGTTATCTGGAGACAGTCAAGGATTGAATAGGGGGAAAACAAGCCACTCAACCAAGCAAGACAAAATTGCTTTTAATTCAGATTCCATGACTATTCCAAGTTTTCAACTTTAATTATTACCAGTTGAGTTGTGCTACCCTAGAAGGATCAGCTTCACAATCTGGGGTCTTCAGAGGGTTTGCTACTAAAGGAGTAAGTAGAAGACCAGATAGAAGTTTTCACTGGCATTGAGCTGTAGTTGGAATAGAATGAGCTAAGGACAGAATCATTCTTTTGTCATCTCTTGGCTAGATTACTACAATTCATCCCACATGGGACTTCTGATGAGGATCAGCCAGAAACGTCTGACAGTCAGAATTCAATGGCCAGCACACTCACTATATTACTCTGCTGTTATGAGAGCTGCTTTAGTTAGACTATGTTTCTGAGTATAGTTCAAAGTCCTGGATGCTAATTTTTAAAATTCAATATGGCTCACAGCCTAGATTTCTTTTTTCTTTTGTAAAAGTTTTTTTATTTTTTAAAGACAAACACGAACAAACACAAACATAAAACATCAACATAAAACCATCTTCCAAAATACAGCGTGTTGGTTGGTACATTTCTTTCATGCAATGTCATAATATCAACAGTCTTCCCCTTCCAAACATATATTCACATTACATAAGTCAACTATACATATTATATTATATTACATTGTAGTATTATGATATCATTATTAGACTCAGCTATAAATTCACATAGTTCTTATCAAGCAAATCTGAGTTTTAACAAATCTGAGAATTCATTTCATTATGTTCAATTATATAATATTACATCATATTATCTTGCATATTATAGTATTCCTTTTTATAACATAATTTACTTATCTATTATCTAACCATTGATAAAATAAACCCCAAATTTTGTAATATTCTTTATCTTCTTGCTCTCTGATTGCTAATATCAATTTACTCATTTCTGCACATTCCATCATTTTCTTAATCACCTCTTCCTCTACTGGAATTTTTTCACTTTTCCAATTTCTAGCAAATGCAATTCTAGCTGCTGTTAACACATTTATAATCAAATATATCAATTCTCCACTGTATCCTTCAGGCAAGATACCCAATAAAAAATATCTCTGGTTTCAAATCTATATGCTGTTTTGTCATTTTTTTTTTTCAAACCATGTATGAATTTTAGTTTAGTATCTCTTAGCTTCCACACACGTCCACCACATATGATAATGTGATCCAGGTATCTGAAGCCTGTCCATCTCAGGTAGATTGGGCCTTTAGAATAATCCATGTGTCTACTAAGGGTCCCCACCTTCTGATTTTTGTTGGAGAGACTCAACCCTGGGTGTTCTCTGTGTGAATTCCCCTTCTGCAGAAATATTGTCACACTAGCTTGTTTAGGGTGGCATTAGCTTGGCTGGGCAAGAGGCGGATCACAGTACAACTCATGGAATGCAGGCTTGAGATTGAACCTATTAATATATGTAGTTATTCCTATTGATGCATCAGAGTATCTCATTCTCAACAGATTCAGCGGTTCCCTTTGTCCCGACCTCCCAAGAAGATTTGTTCATTGTTGCCAGCGAGGAAGACAATTCTTCAATTATCCCCTGTCGCACAACTGATCCTAACACTCAGGTCACCCTGATGAACAGAGAAGGAAAAATTCTGTATGCCTCTTATGACAACAGGCTGGGCTTCATTGGGAACTTCTCTTTGGGGTCCTACATATGCAAGACAACAGTCAAAGCAGTCGAATTCGAGTCTGGCGAATTTTTCATCTACGTTTACAAAGGTACATCTCTTTGTACTTTTCAATCGAAATGTAGATACATGGCAAGTTTGTGTGATGACCTGGGGTGTGGCACAAAGGCAACACAGTCAGAGAATAAGAATGAGTTCCTTTATTAGCTCCAACTTTGCCCCCAATGATTTGGTTATTTTCCGGTCTGGAGAAAAACTCTCCCACGAACCTGCAACAGCCTTTGGCTGCAGATATTCCAGTCCAAAAGTTGTAAACTGAAAACTTTAAACTATAAATTCAACGAGGCAAAATAAGGTAATTAAATCTGGCAGAGCAAAATATGGAGCTCCAGAAATGAAGGAACAAGGCAGTAAATCAAACCAGTTGGGAGGATGCCAGGCACTCAGATAACTGCAGTCAAACACAAGATAAACTCAACGTTTGTTCCCGACAACTGCCTCACCCACCTGCGTCTCCTTTAAACACCATCCCCAAGTGTGCTTTGTGAAGGGAATCAGGGCCCTTTCCTCTATCGTAAGCCATGCAATCCATGTTGCTCCCTTCTCCATTCCTCCCTTGTGCCCTAGGATGAAGAGGGGGTGAGCCTTGGTCTCCCTCTGAATTCCCTCTCCCTTGTTCTACCTCTTCCCTGCTCTGCCCAGCGTGACTTTGCCCTTCCCCAGTTTCTTCCACAGCCAATGGAGCCAGACTCCTGCTCCCTGTCAGCTGTTTATCTTCCTCCTCTGATTCAGACTTGAGTGGGCGACATGACAGGTTGAGTCTCCTTAGATGCTTCGTCAAAAGGGCCCAACCGCTTCTACTTAAAGACACGGTCATCTTATAAGTACAAGTGGTCCTCGACTTACGACCACAATTGAGCCCAAAATTTCTGTCGCTAAGTGAAGACACTTGTTAAGTGAATTTTGCCCCCTTTTACAACTGTTGAGCGAGTCACTGCAGTCGCTAAGTTAGTAACACGCTTGTTAAGCGAATCTGGATTTCCCCATTATATTTTGCTTGTCAGAAGTGATTCACACGACCTTAGGACACAGCAATGGTCATGTGAGTCAGATCTGGATTTTTGATCACAGGATCATGGGGTTGCTGTGAAAAAGGTCGTAAGTGTGAAAAACAGTCCGAAGTCACCTCTTTTCAGTGCCATTGTAACTTTGAACGGTCACTAAATGAACTATTGCAAGTGGAGGACTATCTGTACAGGTTTAATTCTCACATGGCTACAGGGAAGTAAGTGTTTACACTCCCCTAAAAGACAGATGGAAATGGAACCTCCTGTGCAGAAGAGAAACCAAGCAAACTCGTATATAGAGCCAGAAAGGGAGAAAAGGTACAAACAGATTTTGAATGTTTACTTTATAGAAAGAAATACTGCTTGTCATCAGAATAATCTACTTACGGATTTCTAACTTTACTTTAATAAAATGTACTTATCAGAAGTTTGGAAGTCCTTTGAACTTGCCTAGTTGGTTCCAGTCCTGTCTACCAATTGAAGACAAATTGTTTTCTTTCATGTGGCCTGTGAGGCATAAATACTTCAGCTCTGGCCTTAATGGTAGGATTAGCTATGTGATTAGACCAATAAGCCACCACCAGCCTCTCCTAAGACTCCAGAATTTCCTAACCTTCCTTTATATGTGTGTGTGTGTGTGTGTGTGTGTGTGTGTGTGTGTGTGTGTGTATGTTCTGACCCAAGACTTACTCAAAGCAGACAAATGCAAAATAGAGAGAAAAGCAAAACCTTTTAAATGCTTCTCTGTGAATTCCGTTCATTCACAGTGAAACGCTATTAAAACTAATTGTCCCAGATAAGAGCAAGCCCTGTCAAGGTTGTGCAAGGCTGCCAAGAACACAAGATTAAGTGCAAGGAAATATAAAAGCCAAATGTCAAACCAGGTTAGACCGAACTCCCACGAGGACTTGAAGTGCAAGAACTTCTTTGCTTCCTGCAAAGAATCCCATCTCTGAGGGCTGGCTTTTATCCCTTAAGGGAAGGGCCATCACTTTGCAGCCTTACTCCTGAGTCGCCCATGCTGTTGCAGCTGCCCTTTCCTTCGAGCAGACCTGCACGCATGCCCACTGGGCACAGGCTCCTTGGGGTCCCCTGCATCACTGCTGCCAACCTCCACAAGCTCTGAAGACAGCACAAGCTCCATTCTCTGATAGCCCTGGCCCCATCCCTGTTTCACACGCAGGCCCCTCATCCGAGTCCTCACTCTCTGAGACCTCAGCCATCCTCACCTGCTGCTGGTGAACCATAACAGCGTGTGTGTGTTTTACCCCCCTGTCACTGCTTCCCATTTGCCGTTACAGGTTTTTCTTCCCTTTTCTTCCTAATCTCCAGTTTCCATTTTTTCCAAATTTCTAAATGCGTCTGGCAAACATTAAGAACTGGGTGATTATTCTGAGAGGTGGTACAAAGAAAAATTATGCTTTATTGGAGAATTTAACGTGGGGGTTAATAATTTATTCTGAACACATGCAAAATTGAATTTAGGTTGGTCCCTAAGCGCCAGCAATTTACTCTTCCGAGCTTTGGGTCTCATGCTGGAAATTCCCATTTTCAGGGAATTTCTCTACTGGAATATGTGCTTTGGGCTTTCTGTGAATCATGTTTAACAGATAATCAGAGTTGGAAGGGACCTTGTAGGTCATCTAGTCCTACCCCCTACCCAAGCGGAAGAAGCTACACCATTTCTGACAAATGGCAGTCCGATCTCTTCTTGATGTGGTGCCTTCCTATTGGCTGGTTGGTGTATCGATGGCTGGCAATTGGCTGTCATTTCCTTGTGCTGCCAAGCCCTTTTTACAAGGAAATGACAGCCAATCACCAGCCATCGACACACCAATCAGCCAATAGGACTAGCTCTATTCCCTAGGTTCAGGCAGATGGAGGATGACCAGGTGCTGGCAGGAGAATAATTGAGACAATAACGTGCCCTTTTCCAAGTCTACAACTAGATTCCTGCTTTTGAGTCCCAAAGAGGACCATGTTCCACCCTTACAATAAATCAAATATGTTATTTATTTTATATGGCAAATGGGATGCAGAACTCTATTTGTTCTTTTAGCTCAAAAAAACCTCCAAATGCCCTGAGTTGGCCCCATAAATGACAGTTTTTGAAAATACTATGATTTAGTTTAATAAATTTCTTCTCACACTTCTTTAATACTGATGTTCTCCTTAATATACGGAGGAAAATAAGGTATTCGAGAGAACGACGTTCTATACATATCCTTTCTTAAAATGTTTAATCGTCTTCCAGCTCCATCATACCTTCATGTTGACATAGAGTCCCCGAAGACTGTATATAAAACAGGAGAAACCATTACTGTTACTTGTGTGGTCTTGGATAACGAAGTGGTGAACCTAGAGTGGAATTATCCAGGGAAAGTGGTAAATATCCCTCTTTGTTGTTGGCTCAATGACCGGAGGATACCGTGGGTGGGGCTTTAATTCCTGATTATTATTATTTTTTAAAAAAAGAAAATGACTGGATTAAAAACATTTGGAAGAAAGGCCAATTGTTAAATGCATTCGCTTAGTCAACTGTCAAGACTTAATGGTTAGCAAGCATTGCAGAGCTTTGCAAAATGTTATGCGGAGATGAGTAACACATGAGTTTGACAGGAAGCGGGAGAGGAAGAACAGTAACACTTCCACCAACCTGGAAAATATAATACAGCAAAAATGGTTTTTGTATAGTTGCTCACATGTTACACTTGTGCTGATGAAAAAACATGATCGTTTCCAAATGTCTTTAAGTCGTAATCCAAAGCAGCCTTCTCTAATGTGTTCTCCTCCAGGAGGTTTGGACTCCTCAACCTGCATAACATTAGACAGCATTGACAAATATGGAATCCAGAATAGGACTTCCTCTGAAAATCTTTGTGGACATGGAGCAGGGATCTTCAAACTTGACAGTGGACTTTAAGACTTGTGGACTTCAACTCCCAGAATTCCTCCTCCAGTCATGTTAGCTCGGGAATTCTGGGAGTTGAAGTCTACAAGTTATTACCTTATGCCACCAGACTTGAAATTCTAGACCTAGAAAACCTAGAACTACGACACCTTCAATCTGATCTAAGTATAGTAAATAAAATTATACATTGTAAAGTCCTACCTGTCAATGAATAATACTTCAGCTTCAACCATAACAATACAAGAGCACACAATAGATTCAAACTCAAGGTAAACCACACCAAACTTGATTGCAGGAAATACAACTTCAGCAACAAAGTGGTCAACATCTGGAATACTCTACCTGACTCTGTAGTTTCTTCCCCAAACCCCAAAAACTTTAACCTTAAACTGTCTACTATTGACCTCACCCCTTTCCTAAGATGTCTGTAGGGGGTGTGCATAAGCGCACCAACGTGCCTACCGTCCCTGTCCTATTGTTTCTTTTTATTTTTCTTATATGTATCCATTTCATGTATTCATAACTATGTTTATACTTATATCTGTTATCTTATAATCACTTGACAAAATAAAAAAAAAAGTCTTAAACTTGCCAAGTTTGAAGACCCTTGACACGGAGGCTGATGAAATAGCATAATATTTTCTGTAGGTATCTTACCTTAAAACGATTTCTGTCTTGACTATCTGTTCTATTCCTTCTCTCCCTTATGCAGAAGAATAAAGGAATAATTACCCTTGATGACATCAAAGTTCCAACCCAGAAGCTGATTTATAATTTAACCATTCCAGATGCATCAGTGAAGGACAGTGGAGATTATGAGTGTGCTGTCCGACACGTGACCAAAGATTTTAAGAAAATGGAAAGGATAGCCATCTATGTTCATGGTAGAGTCTCTTTCTCTTTTTCCCTCTCTTGGTCATGAGAATGGCAACCGAGGTAGTCATGGAACTATTGTCTTCCTGCAGATAAAGGGTTCATTCATTTGGAGCCCCATTTCAAGCCCACAGAAGCCGTCAATCTACACGAAGTCAAAAACTTTGTAATTTTTGCCGATGCATACCCAGAGCCAAAACTGTTTTGGCTGAAGGACAATGTCACTCTGATGGAGAATCTCACGGAGATTGTGACCAGTTCCAAGCAAATCCAAGAGACGAGGTAAAGGAACAAGTCTGTCATGGATGGATGGGTTTCTTCACCACTGAATTCTCCATTGGTGAAACAAGGTTTCTCCTCAGAAATCATTTATTCTCCACGCTGAATAATCTTCATTCCATGCTATACTTCTCTGAAATTTTTCCCTAGTTCTCAGTCTATACATCCACTCTGTTTTTGACCAATGATTTTGTCTTTGTCAAAATATATGTTGGACATTCTCAAGAAAAGATTGGATAACCCTTTGTCTAGAATGATATAAGGTCTCCTTCCATAGTCAGGGGGTTGGATTAAAAGACCTCCAAGGTTCCTTCCAACCCTATGATTCTAAGTCAGAGGTTCCCAAACTTGGCAACTTTAAGATGTGTGGACTTCAACTCCCAGAATTCCTCAGACAGGTATGGAATTCTGGGAGTTGAAGTCCACACGACTTAAAGTTGCCAAGTTTGGGGACCCCGGTTCTAAGTATTGGTTGAACAGAGTAATTCTGGTTTATTCCTTGTTTCTTTGTTGGTCAGTGCCAGGTAGACATTACAAAACACACACAGCTTCCTGTGTTTTCCTCCCTAAAATGTTAACCCTTTTCATTCCAAATCATTGAAGATATTGACTCTATACTCACAACCTGTCTGTTGTGAGTCTGAACTTTCTATTCCCACCCTTCCCGTTTCCCCCCCTTTCACCGCAACAGCAATTATTCCAGTCCCAAATCACATGAGTTCATAACTGCAAACTTGCAATGTTTATTGTTCTGTGTAATCCGTCTGCTGCCTATCTTCTCAAGAGTCAGACTACACCCCCAATTTTCTTTGGCTGAAGAGAAGTGTTGTGTCCCACCAGTGGCCAGCAGAGCTGGTGGCACATTTGGACAGTGAGGAAGCTGGGGAGGAACAGGGGCCAGTCCTGGAGTCTGGGGAAGGCTCTGACGAGGGCTCTGTGTCGGAGGCAGAGATGGGGCTAGGACCCTCTGATAATTATCAGCTGCCTTCGGAGATGGAGATCAGTGGGGCAGAAGAACAGCTGGAGCCTGTTCCCAATGTGTGCATGTGCAGAGCTGCCAGGAGAAGGGAACAGTTAAGGAACAAGGGGTGAATAAAGGCATAGGTGGATGGTGAATGGCCCCTCCCATAGGGAATAAATATGAGCGAAAGGGGAGTGGTGTTTGCAGGAGGCAATTAGTTCATTTACTTAGTGTGAAGATTTGTTCATGACTCACAGAGACTCCTTGCCAAGTATTTCCTTGTACAGCGTTGCACTTGGAAGCTATCGGCCTGGCAACTCTCCAAGCCTGATAAGGTCTGTGCTTGCAATTCACCCTTCAAAGACTGTTTGCCAGGACTTTGCTGGATGTGAATGAGAGGAATTCACATTAGCCTAATAAAAAGGGGTTTTTGTCAGGATAAAGAGTCTGTTTTGTGATTTTTGTGAAGCCTAGGTCAGAACAAGAAGTAAGGCCAGCGATCTTAACTCTGTCAGTGGAAAACGAGATATAAATGCTATACATTTGATTTAGGATCAGAGAGAAGAGATACTTCAGAACGGTGACATTTTGGTCTAACGAGTCTTTCCTGATACAGTCCATATATTTTGGTTTCCATTAAAATAATGACTTCGCTTCCTGCTGAGCTGTGCTATTTTTTTAAATCACAGTAGTTGTTTTTTTACTCCTCTCACAGATATCAGAGTGTATTAAAATTAATTCGCGCCAAGGAAGAAGACAGCGGATATTATACACTCATAGCACAGAACGAGGATGAAATCCAAAGATACACTTTCTCTCTGCTCATACAAGGTAAGCCTGTAAAATGGGACAAACCAATATCAATATCAGTAAAGGAGAATATTTGTAGTTCAGGGTTGCAATCAGTGGTGGGATTCAATTTTTTTTTCAATTTCTTTTTACTCCTGGTTCTGTGGGCATGTCTTGGTGGGCATGGTGTGGCTTGGTGGGCGAGGCAGGGGAAAGTTACTGCAAAATCCCCATTCGCTCTGCACCCCACTAACCTGCTTTCCAGCTCCGTTCTCCTGTGCAGGGTAACCAAAGAAGACTGAGCCAATCAGCTGGGACTTTGGAGGCGGGGAATAGATGGGGGCGGGGCCAGCCAGAGGCGGTATTTGCCGGTTCTTCGAACTACTCCAAATTTCCACTACCCGTTCTCCAGAACTGGTCAGAACCTACTGAATACCCACCTCTGCTTCAATGGACTCATCACATCATGAAATACTTCTGAAATTCAGTCAGTTAACTTAGCAAATTATGTAGGAAAATTGTGCTTGGTTGTTGATACCGGTGGATGATAGTCTGGAGATTATTTCAGTCGACATACTGTACTTAAACATCTGGTGTGCTTGGCTGAAAGGCAGATGTGGTCACATCCATGTGGTTTTAATTTGGAGAGAGGAAGGGGGCACATTAAGGGGATACGGAATTACGGAACAAAATAAGCATTTAGTGGAGAACTTACCCTGATGACCATGTTTAAGGAAGAAATTTGGAAGGAGTTCATAGGGACCTGTTTCCATTCCATGCTATCAGATACTTTTTATTTACTTGCAATAAAAGGCCTTCAATTAATTGGATCCTAGATTTTAAATGTTTTTATATGACTTGCAGATGGTAAATGCTGTTTTGGGGATCTCTTCTCTCTGACACAGAGAGGAGTGTGTAGTTTTTAATCATGGGATTTACAATATCAATGCACAATTTGGCAGGTATGTTCCTCTTGGCTTCTAGGGGCTCACTAAGAAAGGATTTTTGGAAATGACCATCAGAGCGTTAGTATTTCCTATATTATTATTAACATGCTCTGATTCTACGGAGTTCTACTCCCCTTCCCCACCTGAAAAGAAATCTCTTCCAAATGCAAAACACAAGCAGAGGAGAGGAGTTTCAGTTTCATAGCACCAAGGCAGCTTTAGTACAGAACAGCTGAGCTAAGCCACGCCCAGGCTCCTTGCTGTCTCCTTCTTGCTCACACTGCAAATACCAAATATGAGTTGCATTGTGAACAACATGAGGTAGTGAGGGGAGGGTAGAAAGGGTGGAGGGGAGAACTTGCCCCACTTGCTCCACATGCCTCACCTGGCCACCGGGCTGCTTCTTTCCGCTTCTTTCTTCTTCTGCTTTTGGCTGCAAGCAAGGAAAGCAGCAAAAGTCTTTCTTTCTCTCCCCCAAACTCTGCCAGAAATGAATCTTTGGGACCCTGGCAAGGCATCCTGCTCCAAGAGGCTGTGCCATTCTGGTGCAGTTTGGGGGAGAGAAAGAAAGACTTGAGCTGCTTCTGCTGCTTTCCTTGCATGAAGCCAAAAGTCTCTCTCTCTCTCTCCCTGAGAATGGAGCTGGAGACGGTATCCTGCAATCCCCAAAAAAGAATGATCGATTGGTAGGTAAACGGGGTGGGGAATTTTCCTGCAGACTTTCTTTGGGATTTTCCCAGGGTCTCTCTGGTCTGCAAGATTTAAAATTATGAGTTTGGTGGTCCCTGAGTTCTAAAAGGTTGGCGATCCCTGGCATAGACAATTCATGTAATGCAGGAGACTTGTCTTGTCTCAAGGAATACAAGCAAAAAACCCATCTCCATTTCTGAAGATGCATTTCCTCAAACAACAAGGCCTGCTAGGCAGATGTGAATTCAGGAATAGACTGGCTCTGAAGAAACCACGTCCAACGCACAGACCTCTTACATCTTCTTCCCAATTTATCCCTTTCAGTTCCAGCTTTAATTCGGGACCTGGTAGATAATCACCATGGCTCTTCTGGGCAGACAGTCAAATGTTTGGCAGAAGGCACACCCTTGCCCGATGTGGAATGGCTGGTTTGCAAGGACATTAAGAAGTAAGGCCTTTCATTTTTTGCCGCCTCGAGTGGCTTTAGCTGGCTGGTATAATAATGTTTTCTCTATCCTTTTCATAATACATATGTTCTTCAACTGGGTACCTTCATGTTTTGTATTGCATTTCAACTCCCATAACTCTAAAATTAGTAATCATTTATTAGCTAATACTAAAGTAGTAGTACAATATGACAATGGGCAGTAAATGTTCTGACCAAGGCTTCCTGAGACCATAATCAAGCACATGCTTAGCTAAAATAACTCTTGTTTTATTTCATCGCTGGGAATGATGTTCATTCCCAGCCTGTAATGAGTCCCAAACAATCCCTCGAGATAAGCACCCACCTTTTTCTCCTTTGAGTTGCTGCCAACAACGAAAGTGCCAAATGAACTATAAAAAAACCAACTGAAGTACAAAGTCCACACCCGGACTTCAAGGATTAATCCGAACAGAACGAACAACCTTGCTTCCTGCAGAGTTTTCTTCACCTTTGCCTGTCCTTTATACCTTATGGGAGGGGCAATCACCTCCCAGCTTTACTTCTGAGTCCCCCTTTTTGTCTCAGCTGCTCTTGCCTTCTAGCAGCTCTGCACACATGCGCACTAGGAACAGGCTCCCCTGGTTCCTCTGCCTCGCTGCTGCCAGACTCCGGAGGCCCTGGAGTCAGTACACAACTCCCAGATGGTCCTGGCCCCACCTCTGCATCAGATGCAGGACCCATGTCCGAGTCCACTCCAGACTCCTGGACTGGTCCCCATTCTTCCCCACTGTCCGATTCCATTGCCACCTCCACCGGCTACCGGCGAACTACAATAGTAAGAATGGCAAATGGCTAAAGGGTTATGGGAGTTGAAACCATTTGAAAATACTTTTTTGACATCACTGGTGTAAAGAGTTCAGATCTGGGAGTGGGAATATCATTTTATTCGTTAAAACACCTCTTGAATGTTTAACTCCTGGGTGCAATTGGTGTATCGTTAAATGTGTGAATGCATTTAATGTATCTTTAAACAATCCAAGCCACAAGATTTCCTAATCAGAGTTGGAGAAACAGCAATGGTTAATCATGTTTCTGACATGGTGTCTACTCCACAGCTATTATTTTCATCCTAGTCTAGTTTGATGAAAAGAAGGACTAGGGGAGACGTGTTAGCAGTGTTCCAATATTTGAGAGGTTGTCTGAAATGCTATAGGATTTCCTGCCTAAGCAAGGGGTTCGACTAGAAGACCTCCAAGGTCCCTTCCAACTCTATTATTCTATTCTACTCCTTATAGAAACTGGTACCCCTTGTGTGTCGGAATTATAAAATAATTTAAAGTCCAAGATTAAGTCAACCTTATAAACTGCACCCAACAATATTTCCTAAGTTTAAATTTTGTGTGAAAAGCAGGCTATAAATCTATCGGATAAATACTTTGGAATCAGGGATAACAACTGAGATTCCTAAAACTCCTGAAATTGCTTGTAGTGTAAATCAGTGGCTGTTGTTCAACAAAAACGTTGATGCTGCTTGGGCAATGTGTCCGGATGGACGTAAAGATAAAGTGGGAAAATACTAACAGAAGAGGAGGTGATTATGAAAATAATGGAACGTGCAGAAATGAGTAAATTGACATTAGCAATTAGAGAGCAAGAAGACAAAGAATATTATAAAATTTGGGATTTATTTTATCAATGGTTAGAAAAGAAAGCAGGGAAATAAGGTGTAAAACAACGTAAATATGATAGAGTAAAGATAAGACAATGTAATATGTTACAATGGATCATAATGAAATTAATGATATTATGAATTGAGATATTTAAAAACAAACAAATTGAAATTTGCTCGAAAAGGATGATATAGTTTACAAGTAAAATCCAATAAGTAGTTAATAATAATATAATATAATATGCATAATTATGTAATAGGAATTTTAATAATGTATTCAGAAGGAAAGGATTGTTGATATTGTACACAAGAAGATTTGCACCAACCAACACATTGTACAGTGGAAAGAAGATTTTATGTTTTGTGTTTATGTTTGTGGTTGTTTGTTTGTTGTTAAAATATATATATATATGCTAGTTTCACTAGTAAAAGAAGATTCTTTGGCGGGATCAATCAAAAAGATGCTTCTTTCTAGATGCAACAATGACACCTCATGGACCCTCCTGACCAACAATATTTCTGATGTCACGGTGGAGACCAGTCTCAATGAAAGGAACATGGTAGCTAGCCAGGTGACATTTCAAAAGGTGGAAGAAATCATGGCCGTTCGATGTATGGCAAAGAATGACCTTCGTACCGTTACAAGGGAACTAAAGCTTGTGGCTCCCAGTAAGTTAACTTTGATCAACGTACTTACTCAACCCCCCAAACCTGACAACTTCAGATTTCCAGAAGATATAACTAAAACAAGAAAAGATCCACTTGGTGTAGCACAGGGGTGTCAACTCACACTGTTATGGCGGTGTCATGTGATGTACCGGGATATAACCCCCCCTTCACCAAACCGGGCAGGGGTGGGGCCAGCGCGTGATGCATCCGGCCCATGGGGTATGATTTTGACACCCCTGGTGTAGCACGTATAATTGAAAATAAATATGCTGTCAGGATTCCAGCAGTTACCCCCATTTAAGTCATGAGTCTCCAGCCAAACTTCCCAAACTTAAAAAGGATTTATTGGGAGTTAACATGCTGGCACTGCCGACTCTGAGGCATGTAACTCATTATCACCCTTGACCCTGGTTTTCCCTCCACCCTCTGTGTGTATCGTAATTCATATTCTCCAATGGGACACATCCATAGCCCAGAGTCATCAATCATAGCTCTCCAGTTAGAATTTTGCCTGGCAGAAACTTCAGTCACCTAGTTGCTATCTTTGAAAACTATTTATGGAATACAGTTTTGATTTCCAAGCCGCTGCACGACTCCCCTCTCCCTTTCTGTTGGCAACTCTAAAAGACCAGAGAAATATTTTATGAGTTGACATATACATTGAAACAGGTAAATGTAGGCTAGCTTTTATAATAGAACACACTAAGCAATTGAGCCCGGAATTTATGTTGCTAAGTGAGAAATTGGTTAAGTGGGTGTTGCCCTAGTTTATGACCTTTCTTTGAATCCTTTGTTAAATGAATCACTGCAGTTGTTGAATCAGTAACATGGTTGTTAAGCCAATCTGGCTTCCCCCATTGACTTGGCTTGTCAGAAGGTCGCAAAAGCGGATTAAATGACCCTGGAAAACTGTAACCAGTCTTAAACATGAATCTGTTATCAAGCATCCGAATGTAAATCGCATGACCGTGGGGATACTTGTAATGATCATAAGTGTGAAAAAAACTTTTTTCAGTGCTGTTGTAACTTTGAAAGGTCACTAAAAGAACTGTTGTAAGTTGAGGACGACCTGCATAGACGTGGCAGACTTTTTTTATTTGCAATGTATCTGTCAAAGGAACAGGAACAATTTATAAAACCTCTTAGACAAAAGGGGGTTTGTTTTCACTGTTATTGCATCTGGATTGTTCCCACACATTTCCTTAGTTTTTGTTTTTAAGCAATGATGACAGAGGAAGGGAAGGAAGCTATATAGTGAATTTTTAAGGGGCTTAATTTGGAAAGTTTTTTTTTTGCTGGCATACAATCTCTATTGTAGGATGATTACACAAGCTTTGGTAGGTTTACTTCATTAGGTTTGCCTAACTCCTATGTGTCATGCCCCCGTCAGAGTCTGAATCCAAGGAGGAAGCCATACAGCTGAGAGGGAATGAGAGTGTGGTTCCGTTGGCTGTGGAGGAGGCTGGGGAAGGGCAAAGTCTGGCTGGGCAGAGCAGGGAAGAGGTAGAACAAGGGAAAGGGAGTTCAGAGGAAGAACCAGGCCCACCCCCTCTTCATCCTAGGGCACACAGGGAAGAACGGAGAAGAGAACAACATGGGTTGCATGGCTTAGGAGGGAGGAAAGGGCCCTGATTCCCTTCATTAGCCACAGCTAGGAAGACAGTTGATAAGAAAGGCAGACTGCACGTGGCAGGCTGTTGGGAGCAAACGTGACTTTATCCTGTGTTGTCATGGCTTATCTGTGTTTCTGGCATCTTCCCAACTGTGTGAGTTTTGCCATACCTTCAAGTCTGAAATTCTTGCTCCTGCCCTGCCAAACTACCGTATTTCCCCGTGTATAAGCCACCCCTTTTTTCCAAAATTTTCAAGCCCAAAAAGTAGGGGGTGGCATATACAAAGCAGGTACACTTTTTATACGTGAAAAATGCATAAAATAATAAAGTAGGAATAAACTGGTTTTCCAGCAGTATGCTATACTTTTTTGTAAAAATTGTAAGTGACGATACGATTACGAGTGCGAGTACGTGATAGAAATGCATACGCTAGGCATCGGCCTGAATGCTTCGTTCCTACTCTCGTTCCGATGCGTAGATTGCTAGCATCGCCCGCACCGCTTTCGGCGTCATGACCGAAGTTGTAGATCTAGACGTTGAATTTTGTTTCTTTGTAAATTTTCTTTCTTCATAACTTGTTTCTCTAATAAAATATTTTTTTCAAAACTTCACAGTCCAAAAATTGCGGGGGTGGCTTATACAAAGGGGGTGCTTATACATGGGGAAATACGGTAATTACCTCATTTTGGCTTGTTTGGACTTTAAGTTACAGTTTGTGTTGACCATGTTTTGGACTTGATTCTCTGCAGCCAAAGGCTGTTCCTAGGAGAGTTTTTCTCCAGCCAGAAGGTAACCTGGACATTGGGGGCAAAGTTGGAGATAATAAAGGGACTCTTATTGCTTATCTGACTGTGTTGCCTTCATGCCATGCCCTGGGTCCTCACACTATGTGAACACCAGTGGCACTGCACCCGAAAGTTGGACCGAAAAATTATTTTGCTTTAAAAAGGGAATGAAAGAATCCTATGTGCTTCTCCTTACAGCGTTAAGATCGGAACTCACTGTGGCTGCTGCTGTCCTCGTCCTCCTTGTGATTGTAATAATTGCCCTGATTGTCTTGGTAATCATATGGAAACAGGTAAGGAGAAATCCACCCTCCAAACCAGGGGTGTCAAACTTGATTTCATTGAGGGCAGCATCAGGGTTGTGTTTGACCTTGGAGGGCTGGGGGTGGGTGGGAGGTGCATGTCCGATGGTGGGCGTGGCCACGGTGGGCATTTGATACGATGCATTTTTTCCCCTTTGCATTCAAAACAGATCTCCAAAGGGAGATTTATTTGCTGGCACAAATAGTCTCAATTCCATAATGTAGAGATTAAAGACATGTAGAGTCCCCAGCTGCTATGGGGCTGGACTCTTTTGCATAAGACCAGAGCATAAATGAGCTGACAATTTCTCCAGATGTCTCTAAAAACTGTCTGTCCAGCAGTCTATCCATCTTCGTTAGCACCTCTGACACAGCCCTGGAGGAGGACTTAGTATTAGCAATAATTTACAAAAATGATATACCCACCCAATTCCCAATGACCCTGGATGGCTCACAACAATCAACAAATTTACAATTAAATCAACCATAGGTAAAAGATTAAGATAAAAGATGGCAAACTTAGTGATATGAGGAGGCTCCCTCTCTCTCTCTCTCTCTCATCAAAGATGTGGGTAAAGAGCCAGATTTTTTTTTTGCACGATAGAATAGAAGAAGATGGAGTGGAGTGGAGTGGAGTGGAGTGGAGTGGAGTGGAGTGGAGTAGAGTAGAGTAGAGTAGAGTAGAGTAGAGTAGAGGTAGAGGTAGAGGTAGAGGTAGAGGTAGAGGTAGAGGTAGAGGTAGAATAGAATAGAATAGAATAGAATAGAATAGAATAGAATAGAATAGAATAGAATAGAATAGAATAGAATAGAATTCTTTATTGGCCATGTGTGATTGGACACACAAGGAATTTGTCTTCGATGCATAAGCTCTCAGCGTACATAAAAAATACATTCATCAAGAATCACAAGATACAACAGTTAGTGATAGTCATAGGTTACTAAACAAGCAATCAAATCATACTGGGAAACAAATAAAACAATATAAATTGTAAAGATACAAGCAACACAGTTGTAATTATAAGTGGGAGCAGATAGATACTAGGAAGGGTTAGAAGAAGAATAGTAATACAGCCTTACTAAATAGTTTGACAGTGTTGAGGGAATTATTTGTTTAGCAGAGTGATGACTAGAAAAAACTGTCCTTTTCTAGTTGTTCTGGTGTGCAGTACTCTATAGTGTTGTTTTGAGGGTAGAAGTTGAAACAGTTTGTGTCCAGGATGTGAGGGGTCTGTAGATATTTTCACAGCCCTCTTTTTGACTTGTGCAGTATACAGGTCCTCGATTGAAGGCAGGTTGGTAGTAATTGTTTTTTCTGCAGTCCTAATTACTCTCTGAAGTTTGTGTCCGTCTTGTTGGGTTGCAGAGCCAAACCAGACGGTTATAGAGGTGCAGATGACAGACTCAATCATTCCTTTGTAGAACAACATCAGCAGCTCTTTGGGCAGTTTGAGCTTCCTGAGATGGCACAGAAAGAACATTCTTTGTTGTGCTTTTTTGATGGCGTTTTTGATGTTGGACGATTTACTGCGTTGGGATGAAGCTGATCTTCCATGTCTTCTTTCTTGCACAGAAACCCAGATATGAGATCAGATGGAGAGTTATTGAGTCTATCAGCCCTGATGGCCATGAGTACATCTACGTGGACCCTATGCAATTGCCCTACGATTCGAGATGGGAATTCCCTAGAGATGGACTTGTGCTAGGTAAGGATCACGCAAAGGCTTATGAAAAGAGTCTCGGATTTTTCATAGGAAACCTCAAGAGGTATTATACCCATTAATTATATACCCGAAATGGTTTTGACACCAAGGTGGCAGGAGTAGCCAATACTGGTAGTCCTTGAGTTATGACCACAATTTATTTTATTTATTTGTTTGTTTGTTTGTTTGTCAAACATGTACAAGATAACAAGTATAAGTATGAACATGAACAAGAACAAAGGAAATAAATACAGATAAACGGGGACAATAAGACAGGGATAGTAGGCGTGCTGGTGTGCTTATGGACGCCCCCATTAAGGACATCCTAAGAATGGGGTCAGGTCCACAGTTGACAGTTTTAGGTTGAAGCTGTGAGGGGTTGAGGCTGTAACAATGGAGTCGGGTAGGGCATTCCAGGTGTTGACCACTCTTGCTGAAGCCGTATTTCCTGCTATCGAGTTTGGAGCGGTTTACCTTGAGTTTGTATCTATTGTTTGCCCGTGTGTTATTGTGATTGAAGCTGAAAAAGTTGTTGACAGGTAAGACATTGTAGCAGGCAACTGTGTGAACTATGCTTAGATCGGATCGCGGGCGGCACAGTTACAGATTGTCCAGGCCCAAAATTTTGAGCCCCGGAGGCATCGGGAATTCTGTTGTGAGTGGAGGAATGGAATACCCTTCTTGAGAAATACCTCTGAACCTGCTCAATTGAGCCCAACTATTACGTTGCTAAGTGAAACACTTGTTAAGTGAGTTTTGGCCCATTTTATGACTTTTCTTGCCACGAATGTGAAGTGAATCACTGCAGTTAGTAAGCAGCTTGTTAAGCGGAGCTGGCTTCCTCGTTGACCTTGCTGGTCAAAAGGTCGCAAAAGATAACCTCCTGGTCCCTGGGACGCAGCAAACGGTCATAAGTGTGAACCAGTTGCCAAGCATCTGTATTATGTTCACGTGACCATGGGGAGGCTGCAAAGGTTGTAACCGTGAAAATCAGGCACAAGTCGCTTTTTTTCAGTGCCGTTGTAACTTTGAACGAGTGAATCCAAAGTTTATTCTCAGTAATTGTATTATTCTCTAGGTCGAATCCTTGGTTCGGGAGCTTTTGGGAAAGTAGTCGAAGGAACAGCCTACGGATTAAGCCGATCGCAGCCAGTGATGAAAGTAGCTGTGAAAATGTTGAAACGTAAGCATGTTTTCCATTTACAGCGAATGTACTGCATTATCTGCTGAACAAAACTCTGCATTGGTGACAGGAAGGGCATCCAGCCAGTTAAATACTCTGCTAGCTCCATTCAGTTGCCCAGACTCCACCCCGCAAAGGGATTATGGGATTATTAAAATATGATGAGTCTTGTTAATGTCGTCATCTTAGCATTTGAGCTTGAAAAAAATGGATGAATTCAAGGTATTTCCTACAAAATTAATATTTAAAGTGACTGATTGAATAAAATCACCAGCTTTTGCTCATAGTGGTAGAATAGAGAAAATCTAGTTTTATGTGCGAAAGCCCTGACTTAAAATGACAATTGGGAACTAGTCTTTCCGTTACTAAGCAAGGCAGTTGTTTACTGAGTTACACCCAATTTTATGACCTTTTTTGACCACATTTGTTAAGTAATGTAGGAGACTAGAGACTAAAACATATGAAGAATGGTAACAGGAACCGGGCATGGCCAGTCTAGTGAAGAGAAGGACCAGGGGAGACAGGATAGCATCTTCCAATATTTGAAGGGCTGCCACAGAGAGGAAGAGGAGGTCAAGCTATTTTCTAAAGCACCCGAAAGCCAGACAAGGAATAATGGATGGAAACTGAACAAGGAGAGATTTAACCTGGAAATAAGGATAAACTTTCTGAGAACAGTGAAAACAATCAACCAAAGGAACAAAAGTTGCCTTCAGAAGTTGTGGGAGTGCCATCACTTGAGACTTTCAAGAAGAGACTGGACTGCCATCTGTCAGATATGACGAGGGTCTCTTGCTTGGGCGGGGGGTTGGACTAGATGACCTATAAGGTCCCTTTCAACTCTGTCAGTCTGTAATCTGTAAATTACTGCAGTTCTTAAGTGAATCATGCAGTCGTTGTAAAAGGCCACTAAATGAATGGCTATAAATTGAGGACTACTGCACTATTTTGCTATCACGTTTGGTGACCATTAATCCAAACTAGATGGGTCCTCAAGAACTCCAACCTATAATTTATTAATACTATATCAACTAAAATAAAGCATAAGCAGTGAATATTATTAGCACAGGATACTTATATACCAGCAGCATGCTGATATCTGCTTCTTCCAAAAGTAATTTGAATCTGACATATGAATCGCCTTCAGTTCTACCCATCTCAAAATACAGAGGGGAAAAAAAAATGCTTTGCAACTCCCAAGAGAAGAAAAAATAAAAATGTTTGCGCCTTTCTCTGTGCTTTCTAGTATGTGTGTTAGAAGCAGGGGTGGGATTCTACCGGTTTGAACTGGTTTGGATGAACCGGATGTTAAAATTTACAACTGGTTTGCCGAACTGGCATTTCAGCCGACTGGCTGGCCCTGCCCCACCCCTCCCAGGAGTGTCCAAGCAGCCCATTTTCAATGGAAGTAACTGCAGGGTCTGTGAGGAGGTTCTGGGAGGGGGAAAAACAGGCCTCCTGGGAGTCCGGATACGGGCCTGCTTCTGGCTTCCAGAGGGCCTCCAGAGACCAGGGGAGGCTGTTTTCGTCCTCCCAGTGGCCCAGGGGAGGCTTCTGAACTCTTAGGAGGGCAAAAATGGCGTCTCCTGGCTCTGGAGGCCCACCGGAAACCCGAAACAGGACGTTCCAGTGGGCCGCACCCACCATGGCCCTGCCCACCCAGCAACCAGGCAGTGAACCGGTTTGCTAGGATTTTTGAATCCCACTCCTGTCCAAAGGTGATATTCAGCTGGTTCAGACCGGTTCTGGCATACCAGTAGCGGACATTTTTAGTAGTTCGGAGAACTGGGCAAATACCGCCTTTGGTTGGCTCCACCCACCTGCCTCCCGCTGTTACCTCTCCTATACTTTCTTGTTTTTTTAAGCTCAGCTGATCTTGTCATCCTCAGCTGAGCTAAAAACCAGCACAGCTCACCAGCATTAATACAGAGGGCGGTCTTTGAACCCTGCACGCACGTGTGTGCAAAGCACACTCTTAGAACTAGTAGGAAAAAAAATTGGAAACCCACCACTAATGTGTGTCTGTGTGTCTGTATCTGTGCATGTACATTTGTTTGACGATTTGCAAGAAACCACCCAAATGATTGCTATGCCACCATTCCTCTGTTCTGAAGAGAATTTTTTTTTTTTAAAGAGGAAGATAGAAACAGGATACTGAGCCTGTGGAATAGCGGGGTGTATTAGCTGTCTTGTACATTCCTGCCAGTGGGAAACAGACCACCCCAAAATACTACCTACCAGTACCACTGAATTGTAGCAATTCAAAGAAAAATACTGATTTAGTTGGGATTCACAGTAAATTTCACAGTAAATTTCACAAGATTCACAATTCATTTCCTCCAAACAAATGATAGGATGAGACAATCCAGTCTGGATCTGATACCAACTTGGTGTAAAAATAATAATTTTGAAGTGCCCACAGTCTGATTCAGAAAGCAATCTATATTGGGAAGAATTCAGACAAAAGTCCACCGTATGAAGATATTGCTGCTATATTTATTAAACAAGTTAAGGGATCAGCAAATAAAATGAAAGGAGTTGCTTTCCTTAGCAGATCTTCTTTTGAAAATTATTTTTCCCCAGAAGATTCCAACTCATAAAGAAACAGTGACCTAGAAAATTGAGATATTGAAAATGTGGTGGAATACTGAGGGATACTTATAATATTAAAATATTAGTGACTTAATAGAGGTTAATAAGTATACTGTATGTTATTGATGTTTATGTATATTTTTGGAAGAAGTGATTAAAAAAAACATAAAGAGAAATAGTATTGTTTAAAGATAATGAGGTAAATATAGAAAAACCCCAACAAATAGGAAAAATAAAAAAAAATAAGTATAAATTGGGGAAAATAGTAAAATATATATTGATATATGAAAGAATACATTATAATTATAATGAGCACATTTAAGGTCAGAAGTTGGAAGATATTTTTTTTTGATGAAATTGTATTGTTACTGTGAGCACCTTGTGAAAAATATGTTAACCCAGTCATTACACTGTCCACAAAAAATGTTGGTTGTTGAAGGAAAAACTTCAAAGAAAACATGTACAAAGAAAAAGAATAGAAAAAGAAACAGTGACCATGATTGCTTACTTCTGTATTTCTAGAAAAAACACTCTAATTCTCTGTGCGCCACATTTTCCCACCAGCAACTGCAAGATCCAGCGAAAAGCAGGCACTCATGTCTGAACTAAAGATAATGACTCATCTTGGCCCACACTTGAACATCGTCAACCTCTTAGGAGCTTGTACAAAATCAGGTAAATTTCACTAGCAGTCACCTTTGTGCCTTTCTGTTGAAAAAAGAAATGCCTCGAAGCATCAGGCCCCATGGCTCTCATTGAGCTAGTATTTAGAAGAGTAGGCCGTTAGTTAACAGATCCAATGCTGGCCATTCTATTTGATACTTGTTGCAATTTGTTATACAAGTCTCCCCAACACAATGTTCTTTAAGAGGTGTTGGTGCTACAACTCCAGATGTGCTCAAATTACAGCTCCATGAAATACCACTCAGCATGGCAAGCACCAGAGGTGGTATTCAGCAGGTTCTGACCGGTTCTGGAAGACCAGTAGCGGAAATTTTGAGTAGTTTGGAGAACCAGCAAATACCACCACTGACTGGCTCCGCCAACCCCATCTAGTCTCTTGCCTCCTGAGTCTCAGCTGATTGGCTGGGTCTTCTTTTGTTGCTCTGCACAGGAGAATGGAGCTGGAAAGCAGGTAAGTGGGGTGGGAGAGGAAGGGGATTTTGCAGTATCCTTCCCCCAGGAGTGGGGGAAGGAATGGAGATTTTACAGTATCCTTTCCCTGCCACACCCACCAAGCCACACCCACAGAACTGCTGGTAATTTTTTTTGACTCCCTCCACTGGCAAACACAGCTAGAAGGCACCAAGTTCAGGAGGTAGCATTAAATCATAATTATTCTATAATTATTGTCAATCAGGATTGCATAATTTAAGACCTACCAAACCAAACACAGCTTCTTTAGCCATAGAAAGAAGCTACAAGGGACTTTCGAGTACAGAAGGTTTGTTGTGAACATGACTAGTCATCATCCATAGTTCTTGACCTTCAGGTTTCTGACAGCCTTTAAGGATGTGAGGTTTATGTGTATAATTCAGTGTAGAAAGTTGTCTGATGACCACTGAGTATGTCTCAAAAGGCAGATTTTATTTCTGGGAGATCACTTTTGTTTGATTTGCTTTTGTGACGGGAGAAGAATTCAAAGGGCTTCTTGAAGTTTGTACACTGAGAAAGCATCATTGTTTCTGGGTGCGCAGTGATCTTCAATTAGTTTCCAGACATGACTTCCTCGAGGGGTAAAATATTGTTCTACTTTGTTCCTCTTCATTAGGTCCAATATACATCATAACAGAATATTGTTTTTATGGAGACTTGGTGAACTACCTCCACAAAAATAGGGATAACTTTCTGAGTCGACATCCCGAAAAAACAAAAATGGACCTGGACATCTTTGGCATAAACTCTGCAGATGAGAGCACTAGAAGGTAAGCTTTAGCTATAAAGTAATCAAAGGGACACTATTAATTTGTTCTGTGCGCCTTTGGCATATAGCCATGATGCAGTGGTGGGATTCAGAAACTTTCACCACCGGTTTGGTGGGTGTGGCTTGGTGGGCATGCTTTGTGTGCGTGCACACACTTTGCGTGCATACGCATGCACACCAAACATGCACTTTGCACAGGCGCAGAGGTGTTCCAACTCACTTTCTGCAAGCCGGAACTCTCCCGGTCACTTCAGCAGCTGCCGCGAGCACTCTGTGCCACGCAAAGCAGTTGCACTTCAAAAGCAGAAGATAAAAGTGAATATGGGAGCCCAGGCTGGCAGGTGGGCCCAATAGCAGAGGCGGTGGTGAGAACCAGTTTGCTCATCCCACTAGTGGCTCAGCAGAATGGGGCCAAACTGGTGGAATACCACCACTTCCATGATGGTCATATGACTATGGATATTGTCTTCCGGCAATCCTGGCTCCCTCAGCCAAGAAACCTTAGAGTTGGACATGATTGAACAGGGAAACTTTTACCTTTTTACTGAGATACGAGAGACATGAGGCTGTGGAAACTATTCCAGGTCCATCTATACAGTGGTGGTATTGTACCGGTTCTGCCAAGCCGGTAGTGATGACGAGCAATGGAGACCAAACCGGTTCTCTCCACTGCTCTGCTATTGGGCTCACCTGCCTGCCTGGGCTCCCATACTCACCTTTATGTCCTGCTTTTGAAGCGCAGCTGCTTTGTGCGGCAAGCAGACTGTTGCGCGGCAGCTGCTGAAGCGACAGGGAGGGGGCAGGAGGTGAGTTGGAATGCTTCTGCGCCTGCACAAAGTGTGCATTTGGTATGCACGTGCATGCAAAATGTGTGTGCGTGCACAAAGCGTGTTCACCAAGCCACACCCACTGAACCTTTGGTAAAATTTTTTGAAATGCATCACTGCATCTATACAACAGGTTCATCATGAATCCTTCATTATATTTCTAAGCCACAATGAAAATATTTAATATAATCAAGGGAATCAGGGCTCTTTCCTCCCCCGTAAGCCACACAACTCACATTGCTCCCTTCTCCATTCCTCCCTGCATGCCCTAGGATGAAGAGGGGACGGGCCTGGATCTTTCTCCAAATTCCCTCTCCCTTGCTCTACCTCTTCCCTGATCTGCCCAGTTGGACTGTGCCCTTCCCCAGTTTCGTCCACAGCAAACAGAGTCACATTCCCACTCCCTGTCAGCTGCTTGGCCTCCTCCTCAGAATCAGATTCCGACAGGGACATGATAACCAGTTATATCTTAACAGGAATGTGGTATAGTGAGCTCCATTGCTTCATTTGGTGGGAAGGCTCACAGAGTGTTAACCAAGCCACCCCTACCATTGCATTGTATGTTGCTACAACTCACTTCCAAGGTATCGCCCCCTTCTGGGGAAACATACAGCTCCATGTAATGAATAATATTGTGGAAACTTTATGGTGTTTCTTTCATTTGTTGTTGTTGTTGTTGTTGTTAAAAAAGTTTCTGATGGGATGAAGGAATGCAGTGTAGATTTATTGATTAAGATTTGAAAGAATCAATGAATCAAGACAATCATTGACAAGTAATTTTGGGAATGACCTACAGATTGCTGAAATTTTATTGTGACATCTACAATATCCAACTTCTGTTCCATAATCAACAAATAAAAGATCAGTATAGCAATAGCACTTAGACTTCACAGTGCTTTACAGCCCTCTCTAAGTGGTTTACAGGGTCAGCCTCTTGATCCCAACAATCTGGGTCCTCATTTTACCTAATCAGAAGGATAGAAGGGTGAGCCAACCTTGAGCCAATCACAATCGAACTGCCGGCAGTCGGTAGAATTAGCCTGCAATACTGCATTCTAACCACTGCGCCACCACAGCTATAATATGTATATATTTTTCTTATAAGTATATAAGTATAACAAGTACAGTAAATATTCAGATCTCAATTTGTGCACTATTTCTTTATATTGCTACTGTGCTTTTAATTCCAGCTATGTCATCCTATCCTTTGAAAATAACGGTGAATATATGGATATGAAACAAGCAGAGGCAACTCAGTACGTGCCCATGTTAGAAAGAAAAGACAGGTCTAAATATTCTGACATCCAAAGATCTTTGTACGATCGGCCTGCTTCATATAAGAAAAAATCCATATTAGGTAAGTCCACTTATATGTCGTGGCATACTATATATAACCAAGTATTTTTATTCTGCAAAGAATCAGATTAGATTAAGGTTAAGTTTTCTCCTTGCACTGTTTTTTTTTCCTGAACAAAATAATTTGAAGTTGCTGCTAATCTTGTAGGAGAAAAAGTTAAGGATTTTGTGGCATGGCGCTGGTCATTTCACCTCTGTTCAGGGGTGGGGTTCTACCAGTTTGCACCTGTTCACTAGAACCGGTTGTTAACATTCTAAGCAGTTTGGTGAACCAGTTGTTAGAAGAAATTACTGGACTAATCCTGTAAGAAAGTCAGGAAGGAAACATTCTGGCGTTGCTTACAGAAACTGCCTATCCGTTAACCCTTATTACATTCTTGGCAGGACTAGACTTCCTGTCTCAGGAACTTCTCTGGAGTTTATTTTCCCTCCTTTGCTGGTCCTTTGTTTGTGTGGAGTGACTATTTAAAGTTACAACGGCACTGAAAAAAGTAACTTATGACAATTTTTCGCACTTACGACTGTTGCAGCATCCCACAGTCACGAGAGGCCAGTCGAGGAGATGCGTGCCTCAATGTGAGTGATGTTGAGTTGGCCATGCCCAGCCACTCACATTACCACCAATCCATGTCCACCCAGTCTCATGACCACCAAGCCATGCGCACCATCTAAGCCACACCCACAGAACCGGTTGTTAAAAAAATTGAATCCCACCCCTGCCTCTGTTCCACAGATTTTATGGTTTTTTATGGAATTGTGGGATATTTGGTCTTATATTGTCCCCAATAGCTGCACCATTTAGTTCTTTTATGCTTGAGCTCATGCAGAAGTGATTGCTATTAGATTTTGCGGGGTTTTCTTTTTTCTTTTTAAATAAAGTTTTATTTGGGTTTTCACACATACAAAATACAAGTAAAACATCTTTTTTGAAAATAGCATGGTCCCGGGTTGAACTTCTTTATACAGATACAAATCTCAATTTCAGGCTCCTTTTTGTGTTCTGTGCCATGTCTTATACTATTCTACATTTTCTATATAGTTTTCCCCCTCTTTTAATTTTCTCAATTTTATTTTGATTATCTCATCTCAATTCAAACCATTATATTTATACTCTTGTCTGTTCTGTTTCAATTTCATATTATCTTTTCTCATTAAACAAATTTTCTCCTGTAGTTACTTATTGGAGTATTACACCTTTATATCTTTTAATTACATCCATTCAACTCTTATTTAAACTTCAATATATACCTTAAGGTTATGACCTTCAATATAATACATAATACATAACTTCCAATCAAATTCTGCTTGGTACATAATCCACACTATATTCTTAAAAAAAAAAGATTATAAATATATGTAATTATGAACCCTCAATCCATCCCAATTCAGTTTTATCATTAATAATCATTAAAATTTTAACATCTTTAACACTTCTTTTCAATTAAATATCATACTTCGTTAAAGACACATATAATCTCCATAATTAATTTTTCCCTTATTTCTCTTCACATATGTTTTGTAAATTATTAAATATTCATTTTGTTACAATTATTTACTGACAAGCATTCCACTGAATTACAATAGCTATTTTATCAAACATTTTAATCATACATTGTTTCATATTTTCTAAAGTTATTTCTGCTTCTAATATAACCATACTATCTTATGTACCTTTGCAGAATCCCTTTTTCCATTAAATTTCCACCCATTATCTCTAAATAGGCCCTGTTTCTTTATATTTTGTTTCTGTCCTTTATAACTTCTTTTCCTTTCTTTCTTCCCTCTCATCTTCTCCCTCCCCTTTTTACCCCCTTGTCTCTCTACTTCTAATTCTCTCTTCTGCATTTCCCTCTTCTGTTGCTTTCTGATTTTATACTTATTTTTCACTCTATTTGGGGGGGGGGGGGAGTTGTTTTCCCAATCTTAAACTTTCCATTCTCTTTCCTTTTTTCCCCCACCTAAGATTACTTGTTCATTAAAGATGGCTTTTTTGTCGCAATCTTCTTGTTCTACAGGCATTTCTTGTTGTTTCTCATAGTTCCAAATCTCCATTTCTAAAAACTGAAATACAAAGCCAAAAGAACCTCTCCCTTTTTGTGCATCTTCTTTGTACTTTTTAAGTTCCATTTTCAGTTCTTCTAAAAGTGGAGCCATTTTAAACAGTTTTAAACAACCACCCAATTGATTTTAGTCATTCAAATACAATAACCAAAAATCCAGAAATCATCAAGTAATCCAAATAGTCCCAAGTTATTTCTTCTTATTTCTTTTTCCACTTTCTCACCCTGCGGTTTTTGTTGAGATATTTCAGTTAAAATGTATCTTTTGGAAGTCTTGTTGAGATTTTGCTGTAAGTTCTTTTTAATTCCAGGCAGTCTCCTCCCTTCCAGATCCTGCCCTTTTATTCTTTTTCTCTCCTTTCCTGTTTTCAAAAGCTTTTGATTATCCAGAAATCTTTATTATCCCTTTGACTTTTTATTTTCAGCATTAAATGCCTATTAATGTCAAAGTGGATTTTTTTCCAATTTCTTGCTTAAGTCTCTTAGCTGTCAGTATAGGAAGAGGAGAAAAAAACCCAAATGTTTCCCTTTTCTCTCTCCTTCGCAGCTTAGAAATCTTCTTAGGGAACAATGTTATTGTTTTTTAATGGTTTCAATTCCAGGGTACCTTATTTGTTGCTTTTGCTGTTTGACCCAGTCAACCAAAACTTTCTCTTTTTATCTTCCTCCTGCACATTCTTTTCTGGTTGAGTTCTTCTTTGTGGTGGCCATTTCTGAGCACCGCTACAATTGACTTTGGGAAAGGGAGTAATGGCCAGCTGGGGAGGAGAGATGCAGCTCTCCTCAACCCTGCAGGCAGTCTCCCCCTTCTTCACCACCTCTACGGGGTGGCTTAGCCCCGAAACCAGCTGGCTCGAGGCTCTCCAGTGGCGAGCACGGATCGAAGTCTTGCAGAGATGAGGTTTCAGTCTGTCGCCAAAGAAGCTCAAACTGGAAGTCTCCAGATTTTTTTTTTGGGGGGGGGGTCATGCTTGATTGCAAAGTCTCTTTCTGTGTTCAACTATCTATATGTGTAGAAGAATAGCTAAGAGTGAAGTCTTATTGCCATTTTGGCGTTCTGTTTTCTTAAAAAATCAATTATTTCAGCTTGGTTTTAGAGGTCATATAACGTCTGAAAGTATACAGCAGCATCTCATTGATTATAATCTGAATTATAACTGTTTCATAAAGAACATAATGTATTTATTCTTCCTGTAAAATCATCTCTGCTGCCACAGATGACAGCTTCTAAGTAATTTAAAGTGACTCTCTAAAAGTAAGCATCTGGATCTGGTTAGAAGTGAGATGAGAAATTCCAGAGCATAGATTAGTCTGAGAAGTCAAAAAGACATCATGGAAGAAAGCAACGGCAAAATTCATTGCCATTAATTTCCAATAGTTGGAAACTAATCAAAGAGAGAAGCAATCTGGAATTAAGGAGGAACTTCCTAACAGTAAGGACAATTAATCAGTGGAACAACTTGCCTCTAGAAATAGTGGGCACTTCACCACTGGATGTTTTTAAGAATAGTATGGACAGTCACTTGTCTGAGATTGTATAGGTTCTCCTGCTTGAGCAGGGACTGAAGTAGAAAACAGTCAATGTCCCTTCCAGCTGATTCTGTTCTCTTCTACTCTACTCTACTCTACTCTACTCTACTCTACTCTACTCTACTCTACTCTACTCTACTCTA
>NW_020769320.1:16307077-16332025 GCF_900518735.1 Pseudonaja textilis | reverse complement strand
CTATCTATCTATCTATCTATCTATCTATCTATCTATCTATCTATCTATCTATCTATCTATCTATCATCTATCTATATGAAAAAGTTGTTGCTACTACTCTGCTATCCGGCCATTTATGCAGGGCCATCGCAGCCATTTGTGCTGCAGGGCTTCAGTTAACACAACCATTGTTCTCATAAAAAAAAAATGTTGCTCATTTCTGGAATTATTTAATTCTTTAAAAACACTCGACTTGTGAAGCATGATCCTTGAATGGCAAAATGAAATTGCAGCATGCATTACATTTTACAGAGAAGGAAGCCGCGGTGGGATTCAAATTTTTTTTACTAGCGGTTCTGTGGGTGTGGCTTGGTGGACATGGCAGGGGAAGCATACTGTAAAATCTCCATTACCTCTCCACTCCTGGGGGAAGGTTACTGCAAATTCCCTCTTCCCTCCCCACCCCACTAACCTGCTTTCCAGCTCCGTTCTCCTGTTCAGGGCAACGAAAGAAGACCCAGCCGATCAGCTGGAACTCGGGAGGCAGCGAATAGATGGGAGTGGGGCCAGTTAGAGGTGGGATTTGCTGGTTCTCCGAACTACTCAAAATGTCCACTACCAGTTCTCCAGAACTGGTCAGAACCTGCTGAATACCTACCTCTGGAAGGAAGGCTGATAAAGCTACAGGACAATAAGGATGAATGTTCTGGACTTCTAAGCAATTGTTTTCAACTTTTCCCCCTCAGAGTTATGATAGAATTCACTTGGACTTCTTAAAGAGCGACCATCCTGCCGTCACACGCATGAGAGTGGACTGCGACAATCCATATATTGGTGTCACTTACAAGAATGAGGACAAACTGAAGGACAGGGAGAGTGGATTTGATGAACAAAGACTCAGTGCAGACAGTGGCTATATAATTCCACTGCCTGATATTGACCCTGTATCCGAAGATGAACTGGGAAAAAGGAACAGGCACAGGTAAATGTAGAAGGGACGTCATTGTGCTGTCAGTTTTGGTCCTGTGAGGAAGTACATTCAACTTAGCTCTGCAGTTCCTGTTAACTAATTCATTTTTATTGGTATTTTCGGTCTATAAATATAGCAGTGGCATAAGCACTTAGATTTAAATACCACTTCATAGTGCTTTACAGCATTGAACAGTTTAGTCAACATATTGGCCTCAACAATCTGGGTCCTCATTTTACTGACCTCAGAAGGATGGAAGGCTCTGTTCTGACCAAGGCTTCTGAGACCGTAATTATGCACACACTTATTTTAAAAACAAGTCTTGTTTTATTGCAACGCTGGGAATTATTTTCATTCCCAGCTAGTAATGAATCTCAAACAGTCCCTCGAGATTAAGCACCCACTTTTCTTCCCTGTGAAGTGCTGCCAATAACAGAAGTGTCCAATCTAGAGAAAAAAAACCCAAGTACAAACAGCTTCAAGAATGAATCTGAATCGAACGAATGACTTTGCTTCCTGCAAAGGTTTCATCATCTTTGCCTGTCCTTTATACCTTATGGGAGGGGCAATCACCTCCCAGCCTTCCTCCCAAGTCTCCCCTTTTGTTTCAGCTGCTCTCGCCTTCTAGCAGCTCTGCGCACATGCGCACTGGGAATAGGCTCCCCTGGGTCCTCTGCCTCACTGCTGCCAGATTGCAAAGGCTCCGGAGGCAGCACCCCACCTCTGCATTGGACGCAGGACCCGAGTCCGAGTCCACTCCAGACTCCCTGGCTGATCCCTGCTCTTCCCCACTGTCCGATTCCACTGTTGCCTGCGCAGGCTGCCAGCAAACCACAAGAGGCTCAATCAACCTTGTGTCGGTCAGGATCAAACTCCCGGCAGCGGGCAGAGTTAATTTGAAGTATTGCATTCTAATCACTGCATACTCTTTGCATTCTAGTCATTCTGCGGCCCAGCAGAATCGAACAAGTGTTTTTTTAAGTGTTGTATGCGGGCCAGAGTCAGTTTCTTGTGAGATGCATGGCCATACAAATACGACAGACAAGCAAAGACGGTCTTTCCTGCAATGCTTTGTGTGCTTCCTAACCATTTTTTCCCCCTTTTGTGTTCTCACACAGTTCTCAGACATCTGAGGAAAGCGCCATCGAAACCGGATCCAGCAGTTCGACGTTTGTGAAGCGAGAAGACGAAACCATCGATGATATGGACATCATCGATGACATTGGCATGGATTCCTCAGAACTAGTGGAGGACAGCTTCCTGTAACGCTGGAAAAGCAGAGTGGGCAACTTTTGAGATGTTTAAAGCAACCTCAGAAAAGAGGAAGATCAAGATATAACTCGTGAACTTTCCATTCGGTCAGGAAAACCACTCCAAAAACAGATGATAAACACCTCCCAATGCTTATGCCTCAACAAGTGGTCTCAGAAGTATTCTTGGTTTCATGGAAGACCTTGAAAAGCCAGTTTTCAAGCATCCTCCTTCCTTGAAGTACTCCACAGTAGCAGTTCAGCCTTGCTTACTGATGAATTAAAGCAAAAGGCCATGGATACTTCAGTTTGTGTTTCAAGGGCATTCATAACTCAGATGGATAACATTTCTACTATGGTGAATCATTGTCAATGTGATTGTGTAATTACCTGTTCCTACCAGGATTATTATTATTAATTTTTTTTGGAAAAAAAGAAGACCACTTAAGACTTTGGCATTTTTACTTTCTTAAGTTTATATAAGCTGCTGGTGGATTATCACCTGAGATGAATTACATATCGAAAAGAAACCACTTTGGAAAAGCATGAAATGGATGAAGTAATGTTTTATTTTTTACAGATAATGCAAACAAAAAGGAAACAACAGGTATTTCCAAAATATATTCAATAGCTTATTAAATCAAATGAGATTTTTTTTTCCATAACCATAGAGGAATAGTTCTTTTATCTACTGTTCTCAGTATTACTAAGTATAGTTTATAACTACTTCTTGTCCTTTGTTAAAACACAGTACTTAATTCACTACTAACAAACTAAATCATTTTAGGGTTTAAATATTTACACAAAAAGCTCTTCTATTTGATCGTTTTGGTAAATTAAACCTAGTTTAGGAAGTAGGATTAGAAAGTGTTTTCTAAGGAGTCTAAATATTAATTTGCCATCCTTAACAGGGGAGCTTTCTTAATACAGAGGCTAACATGCTAGTAAATCTTCACTAGCAGAAACTGATTTTACAGAATATAGACATCTGAAATGTATTTTTAATAATTGTAATACATTTACAATCAAATTATTGTACAATAGAAATAGGTGACCAATTAATAAGGCTGCTTGGAGCATCGAAGAATGATGATACACATTTAAAAGGGGATTTTGGGGGGTAGGGTGGTATCCGTGTGATCAGTTAGGTTGTATACACCAACTTCTCTTTCTGAAAAAAATCTTTTTTCCTGAGCCTGAAATTTCCAGTTGTGTAGCTACTTTGTGCCAAAATGTTTTTATTCTAAAGAAATTTTCCTATGAAAATTAGCAACAATTATTGTTTTTTTGCAATTACTCCAATGGGCATTGAAATCAAACGTAAAGCATTTGTATGTATACAATATCCTTAAAACAAGGTCTGCCTAACTTCTGTCGATTTAATGGAAAACGTTTGTCGCTATATTTGTAAAATGTCAATCAGGTAGCATTAATTCTTTTATATATTCTGAGATAGGTTTAATATTACTCTTTTCTTAATCTGCCTTTTTTTAAATATGTGTGATGAAGTGTCAAATTATTGTATGATTTAGAGCGGAATCCTATTTACATCTACTTAAAAGTAAGCCCCAATCAGTTTTCTAGCTTACTTCCAGATCGGTACATATAGGATTGTAGCTTTGAGGCTGTGATTTTTTTCAGAGGGTCTATGGAAATAATAAACTGGAACCAGTCTCTATAAGTAAAGGCTGGGAGCGTATGGTGCACACAAGATGAAATTCCATAATTTTACGGAAAATCCAGTCTGGAGATTTGCAAAGAATAAAATATAAAAGTGAACCAAGTTGCATGCAGGTCTACATGTACAATTTTCTGAATTGGTTCAAGGGTGGAAGCAAAACAAATGAACAAACAAATAACCTTGGCATTGGTTATGCCTTGTGAGAGGCATTTGGCATACAATCACACTCACTGCAAGGCTCCAACTCAATAGATTAAGAAAATGCCTGTGTGCCAGTGTGAAGGCCTGACAGATCATCTCCTGTGGAATTTGTGTTCCCAAAGTTCTCTTAATGGCACTGCAAAGGTCCCAGAGAGATGATTACTTGGAGCAACATGTCAATAGCTTCTCTGGCTAGAATTTATGACAGTAAAGAGCAGCATATAAAGAACGCACTGAGTTGGCAAGTTTAGAGACAGTGTTGTGTTTACGCTAAGCTCTGTGCTTGGTCCTTGGGCTGAGAAGCACCCCAGTCAGAACCAGGGGTGGGCTGCTGGGGGTTCCCAGGGGTTCTGGAGAGCCCCTAGCTAAGATTCTGCAGTTCAGAGAACCCCCAAATCCCACTCCTGGCTGGCCCCACCCACCAGGCGGGGTCTCAAGTGAAGATGCTCCCACAACTTCCGAGGGCAACTTCTGTTCCATTGGTTGATTGTTCTCACTGTCAGAAAGTTTCTCCAGATTTCCAGGTTAAATCTCTCCTTGTTCAGTTTCCATCCATTATTCCTTGTCTGGCCTTTGGGTGTTTTAGAAAATAGATTGACCCCTTCCTCCTCTCTGTGGCAGCCTCTCAAATATTGGAAGACCGCTATCATATCTCTCCTGGTCCTTCTCTTTACTAGACTAGCCAAGCCCAGTTCCTGTAACCGTTCTTCATATGTTTTAGTCTCCAGTCCCCTAATCATCCTGGTTGCTCTTCTCTGTACTTTTTCTAGAGTCTCAACCTCTTTTTTATAATGTGGTGACCAAAAGTGGATGTAGTACTCTAGGTGTGGTCTTACTAAGGCTTTATAGAGTGGTATTAGTACGTCCCTTGATCTTGATTGTATCCCTCTGTTAATACAATTTAGGATTGCATTAGCTTTTTAGGCTGCTGCTGCACACTGCTGGCTCCCATTTAGCTGGTTGTCCACTAAGAATCCAAGATCCCTCTCACAGTTACCGCTATTCAGAGGTCTGGTTTCACCCAGTCTGTACGTGTCCTTTTGGTTTTTCTTACCTAAGTGTAGGATTTTACTTTTCTCTACATTGAACTTCATTTTGTTAGATATGGCCCAGTGTTCTAGTCTGTCAAGATCCATCTGGAACTTGAGCCTATCTTCTTGGGTGTTAGCTGTTCCTGCCAGCTTAGTATCATCTGCAAATTTGTAAGTTCCCCTTTTATTCCCTCATCTAAGTCATTAATGAAGATATCGAAGAGTACTTGGCCTAAGACGGAACCTTGTGGCACCCACTGCTTACTTCCCTCCATGTAGACTTAGACCCATAAAGGACTACTTGTTGAGTACGGTTTGCCAGCCAGTTGCAAATCCATCTAGTGGTGGTGCTTTCTATTCCACTTTTTTTCTAGCTTACTAAGAAGTAGGTTGTGGTCTACTTTGTCAAATGCCTAAATGAAATTTAAGTGTACTATGTCCACAGCATTTCACTGGTCTACTAATTTAGTAACTATGTTGAAGAATGAAATAAGATTGGTTTGGCATGATCCCTTCTTAACAAACCTGTGCTGACTGCTAGTTATTACTTTACTTGTTTCTAGATGCTGGCAGATCTGTTTTTTTTTTATTATCTTTTCCAGTATCTTCCCAGGTATTGATGTTATGCTGATTGGTCTGTAGTTTCCTGGGTCTATTTTTTTTTCCTTTTTTGAAGATGGGAACCCAGATGTAGACTCCCAATATCTTATTTATCATGTACCTTTATCAAGTGTTTGCATTCCACTGGGCAGAAAAGTATGGTAGAAACTTTATAAATAGCAAAAGATATAATTTGGGGCTGTTTATGTTACATAAGTCTTCATGTTTCACCGAGCATTAAATGGACTACAATATTCTTGCCTTGTTGATGGTAATAGGCTTGCCTTTCTTTTGTATCTCAGAAAATTTGCCCTACCCCATAAGATGCATAGTTTGCTATTTTGTGGACAAATCTCCTTGCCCTCACATCCTATGAAATAGCATCTGGCCTACATGGGCTCAGAAGTTGCACAGGATCAGATCTGGTTAATCTGCAGAATAGGGGACTGCTATAAAATACTGGGGTTGTAGGATAGACGGACAAGCACACACACGCAAAAAGGAAGCCAACACTGAACTAATTCTGTGTTGTGCCAGAAAGCTACAGTGTATAATAAATATGTCCACACTGACCTTAGTTCCTTGTTGCATTACGGTGCAAATTGGTATGTGCTATATGCTGCTCTCTGCTCTCTCTGGCTTGGCCATGGAACTTCACGTCTTTGGGACCAGTACTTCTTATGGGACCAAAATTTAGATACGGACCAAAATCTTTCTTATTGTCGTAATCTTCTGAAAATTATAGCTCCAGATACAGCAATGGACTGCACATTCAAAAGAAAAACTTAAGTCAACCTCAACCCAAGAGCTGCTTTCTGCAGTCAGGTTGCAATCCTATGTGATGGTAAGCTCCCTGGAATTAAACGGAGCTATTTTATTTTTAGTTGATGTATTTAGGATTGCACTGGATTTTAGTAATATAGTGGCTGATGAAAATCATGGCTACTGGTTTCTACGTTACGGCTCAGATTCAAGAAGCTTTCAAAAAAAAATAAGTAAATGCCCAGTTTCTGTCTGTTCCATACATACATGACAATCAAATCTGCCTGTGAAACATAACTTTCTGGGTTAGAATGGCTGACCTATTCGTTAAAATGTTGTCTGCAATTATACAAAACAGTCCTATGATATAATGAAGGACATAAGATAAGGTGATGTTATACATCAATATGTATATATGTATTTTTATATCAATTTTGAGGAATACTGCCAAAACATTTATGACAAGCTGTATCACTGCCTTTGTTAATATTTTTTTTTACTGTGATGTATTCCACAGGCATGCTAACTGTTGCACTTTTAAATGTCCAAAATTTATATTTTAGATAAGGGATGATAAAGAAAAGAGTGTTCCAAGTGGTAGTTTTGGGAAATGTTTGGGAAGAAGAAGCTGGAAGAGTGACTAAAGGTACAAAATGTAATGCAAATGCCCCTTTTCTTATTTTTTTGTCTTCAAGAACATGTAAATTAAGATCTTTATATTTCAATAAATGATATATATATATATATATATAAAATTTTAAAAATGCTTCAGAAGTTTTTATTTTTACTCAAAGCAATCCACTGTTACCTCCAGTCTGGTGCCAGACATGATTCAATTCACCTTGTTTATTCTAAGTAGCAGTCAGTGTAGGATTCATTATTATCAGAATCAGAGGCGGGTATTCAGCAGGTTCTGACAGGTTCTGGAGAACCAGTAGCGGAAACTTTGAGTAGTTCGGAAAACCAGCAAATCCCACCTCTGACTGGCCCAGCCCCCATCTATTCTCCGCCTCCCGAGTCTCAGCTGGTTGTCTGGGTCTCATTTGATTGCCCTGCACAGGAGAACGGAGCTGGAAAGCAGGTTAGTGGGATGGGGAGAGAATGGGGATTTTGCAGTATCCTTCCCCTGACACGCCCACCAAGCCATGCCCACCAATCCAAGCCACGCCCACCAAGCTATACCCACAGAACCGGTAGTAAAAAAATTTGAATCCCACCACTGATACGTAAAAATAAATGCTTTTTCTTCTTTTTAGAGAAAGTTGTCGATTATAAGCTGTTCCTGGATCCTTACCTCTAAAGAAGTTTTAAATAATTTGCAACTTTTGAGAAGTAGCTTTTTTAATTACCCACAAGGTGGAGCTATTGTGCAAGAATTTATCTTTTTAAAAAAAGTTTTTTCTAACAAACACAGAGAGAGAGAGAGAGAGAGAGAGGTGGGGGCAGGCAGGCAGGCAGATATTCATTCCTGGTACAGCCTGTAAGTTTCCTTGGTCTTCTGAAATTCCTTTTTCCCAGCTTCCAGATAAATGTTGAAGAATTACAGAATTACCCACAGTGACAAGGAAAAAAAATTATTTATTCCAATATGAATCCAGTTTCCCATTTTCAAATATAAACAGGAGTTTCTGAAACAGGAGTTAAAAAGGCAAATTATTCTACTTGCGTAAAACCTTTTGATCTGGTAGAGTAGCCTGAACAGGAAGAAGCATACCATTGAAATTAGTCCAAACTGGGTTTTATCTTCAGGGATATCTAATAGTTTCTACAAAGGTGATGAAGAAGCAACAACAATCCCAGTTCATCCCCGATGTTGCTATTTTCTTCTTTTACCAATTAAGAAATAAAATGAACGTGTAGGAGGTCTGCAGCTTCACAATTTATGGAGAAGGACAAAAAAGGGGTTTGCAGGGTTTTTTTTGGAGTTCTGAAATGCATAAGTGCACCATCGTGCCTACCGTCCCTGTCCTATTGTCCCCATTTATTCATACCTATTTCCTGTATTCTTACTCATGTTTATACTTATATCAATTATTTTTTAAGCGATTGACAAATCAAATAAATAAATGAATAAAAGAAATGTTCGCTGTCCTGCCTGTGGTTAAAAACCCCAACTCCCAAAATAAGTGATTAACTGTTGAGAAGGATTATTCTACTGCAAAACTTTGAAGGATGAGGTGTCTTCCTATGCCTGTATTCCCCTCCTTTGACCACTGACTAATCTCATATAACATTCATACATATGCACCTTTATTGGAAACTTGTGTAATGGGCATTGTAAATTTACTTCTGGGTAATCCGAAACAATTGCCAATAAGAAATGCCCCAAATATAAATCGGTTGTCCCTTAAAAGAAAGCAATGTGATCACTCTGATTTTCATTCTGAAGGAAAATTAATAATTAGAGGCTGTAAGCCTTTAAAATTACAGAGAGCTTGCCAAGACAGGCATTTTATTACATGCAGATTGTTTCCTACATATTTGGTCAAATAAACATATTGAATTAAATCCTGTTGTGGTAGTCCATGGGGTTCTCTGAACTTGGTTGCTTTCTTGCAGATGTTGCATTATCCAGCTAGATAACATCTTCAGGCCAGATCTCCATTGTTCAACTCTAAGCTACAAATACTGTATTCTTTTCTGTTGCTAAATCCTATTTTCTGGTACACCAATGACCAAGAACGTACAACATTCAAGCTGTATCCCATATATCCTTCATTGGAATTAAACTGAGGTGCTCTTGGTCATTTCTCAGAAGTCAATAAGGCAGCAAAAACTTGAGATTTACCAGATTGGGACAAAGTATCTGTGTGGTCACGGGCCAATTCTTGAGCTGCAATTGTCTTTTGGCAACCAACTATTCTCGGTGACCATTTCTTTAAGACTTGTTTACAGTAATCAACACACCTGATTTCCTTTCCAGTTGCACGAGAACATAATCTGGACGAATCTAGCTTGACATCTGGTAGAAACCAAAGCTAAGCCAGCAATCTTAGGAAATGCATCTGATTCTTGATAGAACAGGTTTTCCTTTCTATTATTCATTTCACAGCAGAGCCTAACAAGTTCTGCAAATATGTGGAAAATCGGAGCACTAACTTCGATTTTCAACAAAATGCTGAAAATCATACCTCCAGTTTTGAAGCTACAACCTAGAACAAATTCATCAAGAGCTTGTCATACTTAGCTAAGTACTACTAAGCAGTGGTGAGGCATGGCACCCACTAAAATCTCACATTTTCCCATGATTCTTTATATAGTACATAAAAGAAAGGCAGAACTGTCAGTAATGATATTGAAGAGACCACCTCCCAATCATGCCTTACAAATAAAGGTTTAAAGACTTTATTTCTACCAAGAAGTGGCTTATTCAAGAAATAGAATAGAATAGAATAGAATAGAATAGAATAGAATAGAATAGAATAGAATACTTTATTGGCCAAATGTGATTGGACACACGAGGAAATTTGTCTTGGTGTAAATATGCTCAGTATACATAAAGAAAAGGTACATTCATTAAGAATCAAGAATCATAACGTACAACACTTATAGTCATAGGATACGATTAATCAAATCATACTAGGAAACAGTCAAGTGGGAGGGAATGGGTGATAAGGAGTAGTGAGAAGATTAACAGTAATAGTAGTGTTTATTATAAGAAATTATATGCTTAAATAATAGGAAGACTGGTACTTGAATGGGGTATTGTGACTTTGAACAACTAAATAATGAAGGACTATGCCTTATATAAACCTGTGTATTAATATTAGGATTAGCAATGGTGACCTGATTAGAAGTTAGAATAGAGGTAGAAATAAGAAACGGGGAATATTAGCAGATATATATATTTTAAATAATAGAATATAAGTAATAATTTGATGAAGATTAGAGGGTGAAAGATGGTATTACTATCTTTGGCATTAAAACGGAACTACTTAAAAAACCAACCATGTATATTAATATGGATTATATAAGTTTGATTAATATAACAACTATTAAAGGTAAAAGATTCCCCTCGCACATATGTGCTAGTTGTTTCTGGCTCTAGGGGGCAGTGCTCATCTCCGCTATAAAGCGGAAGAGCCAGTGCTGTCCGAAGATGTCTCCGTGGTCATGTGGCCGGTATGACTAAATGACGAAGGCGCTCAGAATGCTGTCACCTTCCCACCAAAGTGGTCCCTATTTTTCTACTTGCGTTTTTACATGCTTTCAAACTACTAGGTTGGCAGAAGCTGGGACAAGTAGCAGGAGCTCACTCCGTTACGTAGCGCTAGGGATTCAAACTGCTGAACTGCCGACCTTTCTGATCGACAAGCTCAGCGTCTCAGCCACTGAGCCACCGCATCCCTGTAACAACTATTATGATCATCGTTATTGATGTTTGTATCAAGACTTCTCTTTTTAGGGGAAATATTCTGCCTTTTTAATATTTCCTAGGATATTTCATTTTTCTGTGAAATAAGATCCACAGGCCAGGTCTAGGCACTCTGTGGGCCGGATCGGGCCTTGAGTTTGACACCTCTGATCTGTAAAGATTCACAGTCCTTCAGGTCATAGTTGTCCCAAAGGTGCTTTTTCAAGAGGCAATTGGCCTTTCTTGTTTTCTCCTTTGAAGACGTTTCACTTCTCATCCCAGAAGCTCCTTCAGCTCTGACTGGATCTCCATCATTCCCCACCATGCAGTCAGAGCTGAAGAAGCTTCTTGGATGAGAAGCGAAATGTCTTCAAAGAAAAAACAAAGTCCAGTTGCCTCTTGAAAAAAAAAAAAAAGGAATCTTCATGTGATTCTAAAGAGGGGAAAGGGGGTAAATCCAGTTTTGTTCCCTTTTTCTATTTGGCAGATACTTAACAGGCCCTATTGATTAGATCTCAAAACCTGGAGACGTCCCTCTTGCTCTTAAAAATATACCCAAGAACTACACCCCCTTTTGAGGTGTAGCCCTTGGTGCGCCACGCAAAGCTTGAAACTCAAAGAAATTGTACACTTCTAGTGTCTATTGGCCAAGATGTTTAGGCAGCATCGCTAATAGTTGGAGATAATGGGAGGGCATGACAGGATATGGATTATTCCTGAGAGATAGACCACAGCTCTCTCTACCACAAAGAGTAATGAAAAATCCCTCTATCCTTTTTTTTTTATTTTTACAAACCCTTGCATTGTCCTTTGTTCTCCTTGCTTCCCCCATGATTCTCACAAGACGGTAAGAACCCATCGTTCATACCCAAGCTAGTCATGGTGGCTCTCATGTTCCCTCACATCTCTAAACGAGAAAAGAGGGATAATTTTATTTAAATGCGGTAGAGGAAACGGAGCCATAATAAGAGACTAAGATGGCACATCAGCTGTGCTGAACCAAATCAGTTTGCCAACACAAATAACAGCAATGAAATGGACATTCAACCATCTGTCAGCTGTTCAGCATATGGAGAATGAGTCATTGTCTATTTCAGATATTTTTAGAGGCTCCACCACCATGTCTGGTGCTGGCACTCGGAAGTTTCCTTCTGAGAATTCTTTTATTTCTTGAAAGATGATGTCTGGTTTCTTTGGACCCTACCTCACCCTTTCCCCCACATCACTAGATATCCGTGAGTCGTCATGGGTCATGAGTGAACTCATAAAAACCTTCTGTAGAAGTTTATAGCTGAAGCCAATTTGGTTTGGCTAAGTTCCAAGTTTAAGATTAGCTATAAGGAAAACTGTTTTTGAATTTTCTCCAAGTAGCTTGCCAACTGAAGGCTTCAATAAATCCATGATCAGTTCTCTTTAAAGAGTCTGCATCCTACACTCAGTAATATTTACCAAGGTTTTAGAATCCAAAAGAGGGAATTAAACAATCCAGATATCATACATATACTTATTGGAGGAAAGAGCCACTAAAAATAAAATGGTGGTGATTCTCTAATACCTTTGCAAAACGTATCCATGATCGTGGACTTTTAAAAAACTTTATCCCAACTATGGGATTGAAAATTCAAGTTAAATAAAAAATAAAAACAAGAAAGAAAAGAAGAAAAAAAGGATACTTTTTTATTATTTTCCTAAATCCATGCTTTTAAAAGCTTTGCATAAAGTGACTGCAATAGAAACCAATGAAGATATTGGCTTGAAAGCCTCCGGTTCTGAGTGATCTAGAAGCTTAAATAGGAATATTTTCTTTGTTCTGCAAAATAGCTGAGATCAGCTGGATTTGAAAGATGCGTATATTTTTAAGGCTCTTAACTTTTCTCCAGGGATGGGGGCTTGGGTGGGGTCAGAGAGCTTTTAGGGTAGCCAAGGGCCTCCTGTATCCTCCAAACAATTTTCTTTTGATGTAGCCGGCAACAGGAACAGTTGCCCAAGAATCAGATAATCTTCGACATAAAACAGTTCATTCAGCGACTGTTCCAAGCAGTGGTGGGATTCAAATTTCTCTACTACCGGTTCTGTGGGCGTGGCTTGATGGGCGTGTCAGGGGGGAAGGCTACTGTAAAATCTCCATTCCCTCCCCACCCCACTAACCTGCTTTCCAGCTATGTTCTCCTGTGCAAGGCAACCACCCAATCAGCTGGGACTCAGGAGGCAGAAAATAGATGAGGGTGGGACCAGTCAGAGGTGTTTCTCCAAACGACTCAAAATGTCCGCTACCAGTTCTCCAGTACTGGTCAGAACCTGCTGAATACTACCTCTTACAAAGGCACTGGAAAAAAGTGACTTATGACCATTTTTCCACACTTTGCAGAACCCCCAAATCCCACTCCTGGCTGGCCTCGTCCACCCCGCCCCTCCCCTCCCAGGAGTCCCCATGTGGCCTGTTTTGGATGCAGGTAAATGCAGGGCATGCACAGAGGATGAAAAGCAGACCTTCTGGAAGTTCGGGAAGGCCGGAACTGGGCCCATTTCTGGCTCCCGGAGCCCAGGGAGGTCACTTTCGCCTTCCCGGAATCTCGAGGAAAGCCTCAGGAGCCCGGGGAGGGCAAAAATCCCACCATGGTGCAGGAGGCTGACTAGGCCACACCCACCATGGCCACACCTACCCAGCAACCAGGCAGAGAACCCTTTGCTAAAACTTTCAAAGCCCACCCCAGTCCTGGGGTCATGTGATCTCCTTTCACAAGCTTCTGAAAACCAAAGTCAATGGGGAAATCCAGATTCACTTAACAATCATGTTCCTCACTTAACAAATGCAGCGGTTCACTTATCGCGAAGGTGTTTTATTCTGGTTTTTTTTCTTCTTGTTTTTTCCTTTCGAAGACGTTTCTCTTCTCATCCAAGAAGCTTCTTCAGCTCTGACAGGATGGTGGGGAAATGGGAAGTTCAGAGCTGAAGGAGCTTCTTGGATGAGAAGAGAAACGTCTTCAAAAGGAAAAATAAGAAGTCCTGTTGCCTCCTGGGGGGGGGGGAAGCACCTTTGGGACAACCATGACCTGGAGGACTGAGAATCTCCACAGACTTTTAGTGATTTACTTAACAACTGTGGCAAAAAAAAGGTCACAAAAATGAGGCAAGCTCACTTAACAAATGTTTCACTCAGCTACATCAATTTTGGGCTCAGTTGTGGTCATAATCAGTTGTGGTCGTATCCAGCCTGTTCTGACCAGTTCTGGAGAAACAGTTGCGGACATTTTGAGTAGTTCAGGGAACCGGCAAATCCCACCTCTGACTGGCCCCGCCCCCATCTATTCTCCGCCTCCCGAGTCCCAGCTGATTGGCTGGGTCTTCTTTTGTTGCCCTGCACAGGAGAACGGAGCTGGAAAGCAGGTTAGTGGGGTGGGGAGGGGATGGGGATTTTGCAGTATCCTTTCCCTGCCACACCCACCAAGCCACGCCCACCAAGCCATGCCACACCCACCAAGCCACGCCCACAGAACCGGTAGTAAAAAATTTTGAATCCCACCACTGATCAGAATGTGATCTGAATATGAGTTGAACAAAATATGTGCCTTCTTGGCTATCAGGGATTTGGGAAAGAAGTGAAAACTTTTGGCCTTTTCCTGGCCTTCACTCTCTCTCCTTGCTTAAAGCCCAGGGCGAAGGCCTCAGGAATCTGCTTGACTGAGAGAAAACACAGCATTTCAACCAACTGTCTTGTTTGTTTTCCTTGAGCTCAGCTGCTTCGACGTGGCATTCAGGCTGTCTCTGGATGAGCCCAGCAGAGGGAGATGATTTTTTTTTTTTTAAAAAAAGAAGGGACTTCAGTAAATAATCAGCAAAAACACCACAACCACGTGCCTGGTGGGTGGGTGGGTGGCAGCCGTGACTCCAGAAATCTTCAAAACAATGCCTGCACTTGTAATGCCAAATCCTTGAACTGGCCCCATCTCTTTTTCAAAACGCCTTCAAGACAGATTTCTCTGTCTCTCTCTCATCTCTCTCTCTGTCTCTCTCTCTCTCTCATCTCTCTCAGTCTCTTTCTCTCTCTCTCTCATCTCTCTCTCTCTCTCCGTATCTCTCTTTTTCTCTCCCTCTCATTTCTCTCTCTCTCTCTCTCTGTCTCTCTCTCTCTCATCTCTCTCTAATCTCTCTCTCTCTCTCTCTCATCTCTCTCAGTCTCTTTCTCTCTCTCTCTCATCTCTCAGTCTCTTTCTCTCTCTCTCTCATCTGTCTATCTCTCTCTGTATCTCTCTTTTTCTCTCCCTCTCATTTTTCTGTCTGTCTCTGTCTCTCTCAACTCTCTCTCTTTCTCTCCCTCTCATACACACACACACACACACCAGGTTGTTGTGAAGACAAATACAATAAAAAAAAAGTCCCAACTCATATCGGCAGCTGTGATCTTTAGGAAATTTCCACCAGACTCAGAAGAAATATATTCACTTTTGGATTCTGCAAAAACGAAAACCAACCCATGCACACATACCCCTGACAAAAAAAAAAAAAAATGTTCACTCTCCCCACCCCCAAAACTGCATATTATTCAAAGTCCCGCCCGCTAGCTATGCCCACCTGCAGCAGGCTCCATTCTCAGTTGTCTGTTTTCTTTCTCCAGTTTATTCAACCTTCTGCAACTATGGGAAATATTCCACTCTTACTGAGCAGATCCGTTTAGCGGAGAGGCTGCTTCCTTTTGCATGCAGATGCAAGCATATATATTTATACACCCAATCGTGAACACCTGCAAATATTGGAGTATTTCTGGCCATAATAAGATCCCTCGCCCCCTATTTTTCTTAGAAACTGCTTTGGATTCCTTATTGTTAATATTCACTACATTTTTTCAGGCTGATAAAAGCAGTTGACCAGGCATGAAAGGCAGCTGGGTGTCTTTGGGCCTATGACAAAGTTGTTTGTGGCAAAAGTATGAGACAGCATCATTATGTGAATTGAACAAAATACAGAGTTACTTCTCCTTCTTCCAACTCAACTGTTATTTTCTGTCTTTAAACAATATTTATTGGCTGGAAACGGTGTTACCTCACTCCTGATTTTTTTGCTACCCTAGGCTAACATGGCTTTTTTCTTACATTGGATTAGCTGTCAATCAGGAGTGTCCAAACTTGGCAACTTTAAGACCTGTACATCTGGCTGGCTGGGGAATTCTGGGAGTTGAAGTCCACAAGTCTTAAGAGTTGCCAAGGTTGGACACCTTTGTATCACAGTTTAGGTTAAAGGAAGGGGAAGCTGAATCACTTTATCATCTCGACTAGAACAGAAATTGAATTGAATCAAATAGAAGAATTCAAAGGGTCTTTAGAAATCTTCTAGTCCAACCCACTGCTCAGACAGGAGACCTTATATTATTTCAGACAAAATGGCTGTCCAATCTCTTCTTAAAAACTTCCAGCATTGGAGCATTCAGAACTTCTGGGGGCAAGTTGTTCCACTGGTTAATTGTTCTGTCAGGAATTTTCTCCTTAGGTCTAGGTTCAGAGGTGAGTATTCAGCAGGTTCTGACCAGTTCTGGAGAACCAGTAGCGGAAATTTTGAGTAGTTTGGAGAACCAGAAAATACCACCTCTGACTGGCCCCGCCCCCAATCTATTCTCCGCCTCCCGAGTCCCAGCTGATTGGCTGGGTCTTCTTTGGTTGCCCTGCACAGGAGAATGGAGCTGGAAAGCAGGTTAGTGGGAAGGGGGATTTTGCAGTATCCTTCCCCTGCCCCACCCACCAAGCCATGCCCACCAAGCCACGCCACGCCATGCTCACAGAACCGGGAGTAAAATTTTTTTTAATCCCACCACTGTCTAGGTTGTTTCTCTCCTTGATTGGTTTCTACCCATTGCTTCTTGTCCTGTCCACAGATGCTTTGGAGAATAAGTTGACTCCCTCTTCGTGGCACCCCCTGAGATATTGGATCTCTGCTATCGTGTCTCCCCTAGTCCTTCTTTTCATCCAACTAGACACATGCCCAATTCCATCAACCGTTATTTATATGTTTTAGCTTCCAGGCCCCTTATCATCTCTGGAAGTTGAGTCAAAACAAACTTATCCAGCACTGTGCTCAGGTTGGCAATAAGTCCATTTCAAATAAAAGAGTGAAGACATTGGGGAATGTAGAACTAATATACCATTTTTTTCACTATCCTAGACAAAGATGAAGGCATAGAAGCCTTTAATAAAAAGTTCATATACTGTAAAGACAAGGTTGGCTGGTTGCTAAGGGAGCTGTGGGTTGATACCATCTTTGGATGAGACTTCCATTAAATTTAGGGTAGCTGGTTTCTGAATAGAGATGCAAATCCAAACATTTCTAAAAGCGCTTTCCCCTTGCTATGTAGTGAACCTTCTTATATCTCCATTGCTCGCTTGGCAGATTAGCCCAGTCAGTGGCATTTAATATGGCTAGACTCTTTGTCTGATGGTTGAAACTTTAGCAGAAAATATTCAGTGTTTCTTGGATGCCTGGAGACTAAAACATATGAAGAACAGTTGCAGGATTTGGGTTTGGCTAGTCTAGAAAAAAGGACTAGGGTGGGACATGATAGCAGTATTCCAGTATTTGAGGGGCTGCCACAAAGAGGAGGGGGTCAATTTATTCTCCAAAGCACCTGAGGGCAGGACAAGAAGCAATGGGTGGAAACTGATCAAGGAGAGAAGCAACCTAGAATTAACAAGAAATTTCCTGACAGTTAGAACAATTAAGCAGTGGAACAATTTGCCTCCAGAAGGTGTGAATTCTCCAACACTGGAAGTTTTAAAGAAGAGATTGGATAACTGCTTGTCTGAAAAGCTATAGGGTTTCCTGCCTAAGTAGGGGGTTGGACTAGAACAATGGTTGCCAAACAGTGGACTGGAGACCAGTGGTGGTCTGTGAGAAAAATTTGGCGGTCTGCAGAGAAATGTCACCACCAAAGCAATTAATCCAGGCTGTGTGGGAACACAAGGCTGCACCACCCACATGGCCTGCAGGAACATGACTACACAACTCGATCAGGGCAACTCAACTCGATCGATGCAGTCCACATAGACTTCTGTAAAGCCTTTGATTCAGTGGTACACGACAAACTACTCCTGAAACTAAAATCTTACGGTATCTCTGGACACCTGCATTACTGGATAGAAGCATTCCTGTCAAACAAACAACAAATGGTCAAAATTGGGAGCGTCCTATCAAATTCTGTACTTGTCAATAGTGGTGTCCCCCAAGGCAGTGTTCTAGGACCAATTCTCTTCATACTCTACATAAATGACCTCTGTGATCATTTCAAGAGCAACTGTGTTCTTTTCGCTAATGAGGTAAAGCTGTTCAATACCACAGGCAATACTACTACCCTCCAAAAAGACCTTGACTATGTATCAGAATGGTCAAACAAATGGCAACTTCAAATCTCAACAAATAAATGCTCTGTCTTACATATTGGCAAAAAAAAATCAGAAAATAAAATACAAGCTGAATAATCAAGATCTTGTTGATGATCCAAGCTCTGTAAAGGACCTTGGAGTACTCATCTCAAATGACCTAAGTGCTAGAGCCCACTGTAACTACATAGCCATAAAGGCGTTAAGAGTTGTTAACCTAATCTTGTGTAGCTTTTTCTCTGGTAATATCACATTACTAACTAGAGCATACAAAACATTTGCTAGACCAATACTCGAATACAGCTCATCAGTCTGGAACCCACATTACGTATCTGATATTAACACAGTTGAGAAAATCCAGAAATATTTCACAAGAATAGTTCTCCACTCCTCTACTCGTTGTAGAATACCTTATGCTACCAGACTTGAAATTCTAGACCTAGAAAACCTAGAACTATGCCGCCTTTGGTCCGATCTAAGTATAGTATATAAAATCATACATTGAAATGTCCTACCTGTCAATGAATACTTCAGCTTCAACCATAACAACACAAGAGCACACAATAGATACAAACTCAAGGTTAACCGCACCAAACTTGATTGCAGGAAATACGACTTCAGCAACAGAGTGGTCAACATCTGGGACAGTCTACCTGACCCTGTAGTTTCTTCCCCAAACCCCCAAAACTTTAACCTGAGACTGTCTACTATTGACCTCACCCCTTTCCTAAGAGGTCTGTAGGGGCCGTGCATAAGCGCACCAACGTGCCTACCATCCCTGTCCTATTGTTTCTTTTATTTTTCTTATATGTACCTATTTCATGTATTCATAACTATGTTTATACTTATACCTATTATCTTGTAAGCAATTGACAAATCAAAATAAATTAAAAAAATAAATAAACATAAGGCTTACATTGCTTGCATTGTGAACAACTCGAGGTAGTGAGGGGAGGAGGGAAAGGAGGGGGAGAACTTGCCCCATGCAACCCATGCACCTGGCCTGGACACAGGGCTGCTTCTTTCTGCTTCTTTCTTCTGCTTTTGGTTGCCCACAAGGAAAGCAGCAAAAGTCTTCCTTTCTCTCTCCCAAACTCTGCCAGAAATGAGTCTTTGGGACCCTGCAAGGCATCCTGATCGAAGAGGCTGCGTCGGCAAAGATTCATTTCTGGCAGAGTTTGTGGGAGAGAAAGGAAGACTTCTGCTGCTTCTGCTGCTTTCCTTGCATGAAGCCAAAAGTCTCTTTCTCTTTCCCCCTGAGAACGGAGCTGGAGATGGGATCCTGTGATCCCAAATAAAGAATGATCGATCGGTAGGAAAACGGGGTGGGGAATTTTCCTGCAGGTTTTTTGGGGGGATTTTCCCAGGGTCCCTGGTCCGCGGGATTTAAAATGGTGAGTTTGGGGGTCCCTGAGCTCCAAAAGGTTGGTGACCCCTGGCCTAGAAGACCTCCAAGATCCCTGCCAACTCTGCTATTCTGTTCTGTTCTGTTCTGTTCTGTTCTGTTCTGTTCTATTCTATTCTATTCTATTCTATTCTATTCTATTCTATTCTATTCTATTCCACAGTTTTATTATTTTCTGTTCTGTTCTGTTCTGTTCTGTTCTATTCTACTCTACTCTACTCCACTCCACTCCACTCCACTCTACTCTACTCTACTCTACTCTGCTCTACTTTACTCTACTCTACTCTATTCTATAATTCTCTTCTCTTCTCTTCTCTTCTCTTCTCTTCTCTTCTCTTCTCTTCTCTTCTCTTCTCTTCTCTTCTCTTCTCTCCTCTCCTCTCCACTCCACTCCACTCCACTCCACTCCACTCTACTCTACTCTACTCTACTCTACTCTACTCTACTCTACTCTATTAACTTTGTAAACCAGTTGATGGCTGTGCAGAAGTTAACATTATTCCTCAACCTACCTGTGGTTTCATATCATCTGAGAACTGGTTCTGTCGTTTCTCAAACATGACACCAGCCTTCCTCTGTTACCACAGGGGCGCCTCTGTTCAGAAATAAAGGGAAATGGGCTTAGTGAGTTCACTCTCACTGTAAGGTAGTGAGTTTTGATGCAGGTGGAATTGTTACATTCCAATGACTCTCCACCTAGCTAGCCCAATTGCTCAGACTGGGGGAGCTGCTTGAGTGAGCAGAGAAACATTTTGAATTCACAAAAATAAGTCCAGTTGCCCTGATTCAATTTTCAGACAACTCTACCTGGATGACTGAGAATCTTCACTGACAGTTGGCTCAGTTTTTACTGTTTAAGCCATAATGCCTCTACGGAGATATGGTTTCCACTCCTTGATGAAACCTATAACAGTTTGGCTCTGAGATAGCCTCTCCCTTTTCTTGATATATAAAAGAACAATGTACTGATTTCTTAAATGAACAAACAAAGAAGAACGAGAGAGAGCACAGCTGTCAAAAATGTATCAAATCTTTTAATTTCTCTCAGGTCAATGTGTGCTTTAAGAATTTCGATAGATAAAAGACATTTAAAGTTGATTATACACCTGCCCTTTAACCATTTAAATAGTCAAAAACCTAATACATTTTTTATTTTACCAAATCCTCAACTGAGCCATTGATAGAAGTCTGTGCAAAATAATTGAAAGCTCAGTTTTAAAAAGCTAGGGATCTGCTTAAAAGGGATGTGGTTAACATAGGATTATTGTGTTATGTTGGCTATCTGTAGTTGCTGCTGTTGTTTTGTAGTTGGCACCTTGCACTGCCAAGTCACCAACCATATTACCAGCTAGCAAGCTGTGCAAATTATGCCAAGGGGATCAATTTTACTGAGCTGTGTGTTCTGTGCAACGAGAAAATTGAGTGGATGATATAAGACATTATTTAAACAATTTAATAAATAACGAGGGAGGTGTTTGAGATTTTTTTTTGTTGCACAAGTACACCGGAATATGCAGGATTTAACTAACCATCTTTCATTAATCTTTGCAATTTGGAGTTTTTCATGTTTATCAAGCAATAAATCATTTAATAAAATTCAAATCTGAACTACCCAATACTGGGAAATCTCTTCTATATATTTTACTTTGTAGGCTTTTTAAAAAAAAGTAAGAATAGAAAACGTCTCTAAATGACTAGATGCACAAATACCACATCTCCTTTAAACACAGTTTACTGACTAAAATTGTGACTGGCTTCATACCACACATTGTAAACTACAGCAGCTCTGTTCTCATGACATGCTAAATTGAAATCAAGCAAACCACACAGTGGTCCAGTAAGTTATATGAGCATAATCAGCAAATATTTCCAGTTTAAGAAGAAGCATGTTGAAGATCCTGTCGGTTTAGGAGTTTTAGCTAGTGGGGTCTAGGAGAAGAGCCAATTTTGCTATGGCTCCTGTCCTTTGGAACATCTTGTCACCAGAGCTGAGTTCTTCCTTCAGCATTTTATTTTATTTTCTTTGTTTGTCAAACATGTGCAAGATAACAAGTGTAGGTATGAATATAAACATGAAAAAAGGAAGTAAGTGCAGATAAATGGGGACAGGAACAGGGACAGTAGGCACACTGGTGCGCTTATGCGCACCCCCTTTAAGGACCTCTTAGGAATGGGGTGAGGTCCACAGTAGACAGTTTGAGGTTGAAGCTGTGAGGGGTTGAGGCTGTAACCACGGAGTCAGGTATGGTGTACCAGGCATTGACCACTCTGTTGCTGAAGTCATATTTTCTGCAATCGAGTTTGGAATGGTTTACTTGAGTTTGTATCAATTGTTTGCCCGTGTATTATTGTGGTTGAAGCTGAAGAAGTTGTTGACAGCTAAGATGTTGTAGTAGACAATTTTGTGAACTATGCTTAAATTGGGCCTCAGGCAGCACAGTTCCAAATTGTCCAGGCCCAGAATTTCAAGCCTGGAGGCATAGGCATCTACTATTGTGAGTAGAGGAGTGAAGAACTTTTTTCGAGAAATACCTTTGAACCTGCTCAGTTGTGTTAATGTCTGATATACAGTGCGGGTTCCAGGCGGACGAGCTGTATTCAAGAACTGGTCTGGCAAAGGTTTTGTATGCCCTAGTTAACAATTCAGTGTTGCCAGATAAATGAAGCTTTGCAAAATAAGGTTAACAATTCTTAATGCCTTTTTGGCAATGCTGCTGCAGTGAGCTCTGGGGCTTAGATTTTAGATTCAATTTTAGCTTAGATTTTTAATGCCTAGAGTTACCCTGTGGTAAGATGAGCAGCCATTAAATTTTAGAAATAAATAATTTTTAAAAGAGCCTTCCAGGGCATTAAAACCTGTCTTAGGATCCTTACTTCTGTACTTGAAGTGGTTCACGGTCTAATAGTGAAAAAGTCACACTATACTATTCTTGGTTTTCTAATTTTTTTTTACCTAAACCTGTTCATTTTAATGTTTTTTATATTTGTAATGTTATTATAAGCTGCCCAGAGTAGCTTTGGAAATAGGTAGAGAAGATGCGATGGTGAAATTTAATAAACTAATGAACAATGTCAGGATTCCAGCAATCACCCTAATTAAATCATGAGACTCGAGCCAAACTTCAAAAAACTTCAAAGAATTTATTAGGAGCGGCATACCGGCATGACCTGTATGAAGCCAACTCTGGCTTTCAATCTTTATGGTTCAGAGTATATGGCCCCACAAGCATTCTTAACCTAGAGAATCTTCAAAATATATATACATGTTAGGCTTAATTGTTCTTTTCAGTGAATGTGTGATTTCTGTGGAGGTTTTAATACTTTTGGAGCCAACTCTCCTGGGAAGTGATTACTTCCAGATTGTAAGAAAAACATGGGCGATAGGATTAAGAATGAGCCCAGTGACCCCGGGCATCCTATGTATTTAAGAGAGGGTTCCAGATGTTGCTGTCATTTTTGCAGTCGAGACGTCCCACCTACTAAGCTTGTATGTATTTAGAATCCCATTTAAAGCCACTGATCTTCTCTACCTATTTCTGCATCTGGAAGGAACAGTTTGCAGGTGGTACTACAACCACAGTGGTTAAAATTAGGTGTAATTAGCAGTGCATTTTTTTTTTGCAGTGTTAATGCATCATTAACCCTGCTTGGGATACAGCCAGACCATATATTTATTAAAATTGAAAATATAAACAGTTAGGGATACTTCCTTTCATTAAAAAAAAAAATACATCGAGCTCTAATTGGTCCTAACTGGAACCTTTCCATATAGGCCAAAAAACAGCTTCTATCCCAGGGCAGTAGCTCTGTCAAATTCTATTGTATAGTGCAATATTAATGCAATATCAGGGGTTTTCAATTCAATGTATAGAATGTGAAGGATGTGTGTTTGTGTTTATTTTCATAGTCATAATGTACACTGAAGATGGTATTTAATTTTGTTGTATGAGGTGCAATGACAATAAAGTAAACTAAACTAAAACTAAACTAAACTAACTAAACTAAACTAAACTAATTTGGCCTACGTTCCCCTTCATTTATAGACTTCAGACATGCATTTTACATCTATAGCTACAGAAAAGCTGAGGAAGTTTGGAATATATTTTAAACACTCGTCTTTCTGTTTACTTCTCACCTGCTGCTGTGAATTATGATGGGATGAAATACATGATTCTCAGCACATTGACTTCCTATCCAGTCCGAAACCTGTGGTTGATGGAAATGTTCTTTTTTAAGGGGATTAAATAACTTGCGGACCCCTATCGATGTTGCTTTTGTTACCTCATGAAACGGAAAGGACTAGTATTTATTATGTGTGTGTGTGTCTATACACACACACACACACACACAAACAGACACACAGTATATCGGACATTAATACAATTGAGCAAGTCCAGATTTCACGAGAAGAGTACTACACTCCTCTGCTCGCAACAGAACACCCTATAACACCAGACTTGAAATTTTGGGCTTGGACAATCTAGATCTATGATGCCTACAGTTGGACTTAAGTGCAGTACACAAAATTATCTGCTACAATGCCCTATCCATCAATGACTACTTCACCTTCACCTGCAACAATACAAGAGCACGCAACAGATAAAAATCTCAATGTAAACCACTCCAAACTCGATTGCAGAAAGTACGATTTCAGCAACAGAGTGGTCAATGCCTGGAATGCATTACCTGACTCTGTTGTTACATCCTCTAACCCTCCTCATTCCTTTAACCTCAAACTATCTACTATTGACCTCACCCCATTCCTAGGAGGTCTGTAAGGGGCGTGCATAAGTGCACCATTGTGCCTAGCTTCCCTGTTGTTTTGTCCCCATTTATTTGTACCTATTTCCTGTATTCTTACTCATGTTTATACTTATGCCTATTATCTTGTAAGCAATTGACAAATCAAACAAATAAATTAAATAAATGTATGGGTGGATTTGTACCTGCAGGCATGAACAGATTGGAAGGGTGCACAGCTGAAAGTTATGTCCCAGTTCAGTCCCCGGGAACAATTCCTGGTCCAGAATGGATCTGTCTGCAGATGGTTCCTTTGGTCTGCCAGTTCTTTCTTTTGTGGCATTTTATTGTTCAGTTGCTATTGCTACTTTTTTGCCTGCGTGTAGATTGAACAGCCGTTCTCTTCACTAAACTAAGCTGTCACTAAGGTATTTTTCAAAGCACCCGAAGGCCAAAAAAGGAATAATAGATGAAAACTGATCAAGGAGAATTTTTCTGATAGAACCAATGGAACAGAAGTTGCCTTCAGAACAGTGATTTATTTTTACTCCCGGTTCTGTGGGCGTGGCTTGGTGGGCATGGTGTAGCTTGGTGGGTGTGGCTTGGTGGGC
>NW_020769320.1:16290991-16307067 GCF_900518735.1 Pseudonaja textilis | reverse complement strand
GTGGCTTGGTGGGCATGGTGTAGCTTGGTGGGTGTGGCTTGGTGGGCGTGGCTTGGTGGGTGTGCAGGGGAAGGATAGACGACCTAGCCAATCAGCTGGGACTCGGGAGGCAGAGAAGAGATGGGGGCAGGGCCAGTCAGAAGTGGTATTTGCCAGTTCTGTGAACTACTCAAAGTTTCCACTACCGTTTTTCCAGAACTGGTCAGAACCAGCTGAATACCCACCTCTGCTTCAGACGTTATGGGAGCTTCATCACTGGAAATTTTCAAGAGGAGACTGGATAGCCATCTGTCAGAAATTATGTAGGGTCTCCTGCTTGGGTGGGCTGGTGGGTTGGACTAGATGACCTACAAGGTCCCTTCCAACTCTTTTAATCTGTAAGTAAGTAAAGCAAAGCAAGTGAAAAGACCAGGCTTTCTCCTCGTTCTACCCGCAAAGCTTTTCAAGATTGTCTACTATTTGATCACGTTTCCTGGGGTTGTGTAGTTTTGGGCGCTCAAGTCAGACTACGTGATATGATTGCTACAATCTCCAAAGCTCAGAAGGAACTCCCTGAGCAATTACATTTGTAATTTTCTCTTCCAGCACAAAACCCCACAAATAAGGTATGTCAGTTGTATAACATCTGGAAGCATCTTCATTCTTGCCAGAGGCTAACTTTCTGTGTGAACTTTTCTCCCCAGTGGTGGTTCTGCCTCAATCACTAACTCATTTTCTTCTTCAGGAATCAACAAGCATTTCCGCAACGCTCAGCCAAGGGACATCTCAACCAACAAATGCTCTGTCCTACACATTAGTAATAAAAATCAGTACACCAAATACAATCTAGGTGGATGATCCTCACTCTGTCAAGGACCTCGGAGTACTCACATCTAACAACCTAAGCAAAAGAGCTCACTGCAACAGCATTGCCCAAAAAGCTTCAAGGGTTGTAAATCTAATCTTAAGAAGTTTCTCCTCTGGTAATACTGAATTACTAACTAGGGCATACAAAACCTTTGCTAGACCAATATTCGGATACAGCTTATCTGTCTAGAATCCACACTGTATAACGGACATTAATACAATTGAGCAAGTCCAGAAGTATTTCACTAGAAGAGTACTACACTCCTCTGCTCACAACAGAATACCCTATATCACCAGGCTTGAGATTTTGGGCTTGGACAACCTTGAACCACGCTGCCTACGGTTGGACATAAGCATAATACACAAAATTATCTGCTACAATGTCCTATCAGTCAATGACTACTTCAGCTTCATCCACAACAATACAAGAGCACACAACAGATACAAAATCTCAATGTAAACTGCTCCAAACTTGATTGCAGAAAGTACGATTTCAGCAACAGAGTGGTCAATGTCTGGAACTCACTACCTGATTCTGTTGTCACTGGCTCAAACCCCCACTCCTTTACCCTCAAACTAACCTCTATTGACCTCACCCCATTCCTAAGAGGGGTGTGCACAATCACAATGCACAATCGTGCCTACCGTCCCTGTCCTATTGTCCCCAATTATTAGTTCCTATTTCCTGTATTTATACTTAAGTTTATTATCTTGCAAGCTATTGACAAATAAAATAAAATAAATAAAAATAAATAAAGCAATTACTTGATTAAGGGAGACCTTCCTTGTGCAGTACAGATAGTCTTCAACTTACAACAGTTCATTTCAAAGTTACAACACAACTGAAAAAAAGTGACTTAGTACCGTTTTTCACACTTACAGCATCCCTACAGTCATGTGGTCAAAATTCAAACATATGGCAACTGGTTTATATTTACAATGGTTGCAGAGTCAGGCAATCAGCTTTTGTAACCATCGGAGCAACAAAATCAATGAGGAAGCCAGATTCACTTAACATTCATGTTATTAACTGAACAACTGAAGTGGTTCTCTAATAACCGTGGCAAGAGAGGTCATAAAATGGGGCAACGTTCCCTTAACAAATGTTTCACTTAGCTACAGAAATTTGGAGCTCAATTGTGGTTGTAAGTCGAGGATTGCCTGCATTACAGTTTATCGTAGGGACAAATATGCTCCACCAACAAATGAAATTTGGATGGAAACTGTGGCCATGTTCTGTCCACATGGAAGTCAAGGATTAATCAAAGACTCTTGTCTACGTGAGATGCACAAAAACCTCGTTTAAAGCCTCTGTCAACTCATAAAATAATTGTATCATCTTTGTAGAGTTGCCAGCAGAAAGGGAGTGGGGAGTGGTGCAGCAGCTTGCAAAACCGAAACTGCATTCCATAAATGTTTTCAAAGATAGTTTCTAGGTGACTGAAGGTTCTGCCATGCAAAATTCTAACTGGAAAGCATGATTGATGACTCTTGGCTATGGATGTGTCCCATTGGAGAATAAGAATTATGATACAAACAGGGGGTGGGGGAAAACCAGGGCTAAGGGTGACAATAAATGATGTTTCTCAGAGTCGTCTACACCCAGGTAGCACCGGCATGTTTACTCCTTAATAAATCTTCTTTAAGCTTTGAAAATCCAGCTAGAGACTCATTATTTAAATAGGGGTAACTACGGGGGCCCTGACAGTCTCATTTTAGAATCTTTCTGAGGAATATGCAGGAGCATTTTACTAAGCAGATGTTAGAATCATTATCAACATTTAAAAGTGTTTGTAGAGACAAAGGGATGTAAATATTTTGTTTTGCTTTCCACACAGGCACATATTCCAGCACAAAAGCCTGAGCTCAGGCCTAACAATCACGGTTACTAAACTGTCAAGCATGAAATTCGAATGATGGTCATAGACTGTTTCAGTGGCCCCCAACCTTCCTGCTTTGCTAGCCTGGCCCACTGCAAGCGCTAGAGGCGTGAGTGGCACACCCACATGCACACACAGCTGCATTGGTGTGAGTGGCATGCATCCATCAATAGTGGGTTTCAAAAAGTTTTCCTACCGGTTTGGGATGAGCGCGTGCTTTGCAACTCACCTTCTGCTGCAAGCCCTGTGTGTAAAACTGCTGGCGCGCAGCAATTGGCTGTGCCGCATGAAACAGCTGAGGTTGAAAAGTAGGAAATAAAGCAGAGGTGGATATTCAGTAGGTTCTGACCAGTTCTGGAGAACCAGTAGTGGAAATTTTGAGTAGTTCTGAGAACTGGCAAATGCCACCTCTGGCTGGAGATTTTACAGTATCCTTCCCCTGCTATGCCCACCAAGCCATGCTCACAGAACCAGTAGTAAAAATGTTTGAATCCCACCACTGAGTCAATATCAATTGTAAGGATACAAGCGACAAAGTTATAGTCATACAGTCACAAGTGGGAGGGGATGGGTGATAAGGAGTGATGAGAAGATTAATAGTAATAGTAGTGCAGACTTTGTAAATAGTTGGCTAGTGTTGAGGGAATTATTTGTTTAGCAGAGTGATGGCATTCGGGGAAAAAACTGTTCTTGTGTCTCGTTCTGGTGTGCAGTGCTCTATAGCATCGTTTTGAGGGAAGGAGTTGAAACAGTTTATGTCCGGGATGTGAGGGGTCTGTAAATAATTTCACAGCCCTCTTTTTGACTCGTGAAGTATACAGGTCCTCGATGGAAGGCAGGTGGGTAGTAATTGTAGCCTGGTAGCGGGCCCTGGCCTAGGTGTTGGGGATCCCTGGGTTATTTCTACTGCATTTAGGTCTGCTCCTTGCTTTCATGAATGTGTTCCTAGTATCTTTTAAAAGAAGAATCTCTCTCAAGAGAAAACAGGCCACTTTTGATTTGTGTCACAAGTTCCAACTGAAAACCACTATCTCTTTAAAGGACCTTTCCCTTGGCCTTGGTATCAGTTGTGGCAAAGCCGGCAGAGCATAGCTCAACCAAAGATTAAAGCAGAAAATAAAAACGGTGATGTGACAAATTCAGTATCTGCAATGCATGCAGATTCTACTCAGACTTTCTGTAAGATTGTTAACTATCCCAAACTATGATTATTAAATATAACAATCAGTATCAGCAAAAACTGTGCTCAAACTTCTGGCAGCTCATCTGCTCTTAAAATAACAGTGAGCAAGTGTTTTCCAACAGTTTGAGATCATAGAACACGAACAGTAAAGAACCAAAGACCAAAAACCGAATGTCGACTTGAAGAAGCATTTTGAAAAACACACAACATTCCTAGCATAGACCATGAGGGGGGAGGCAAAAAAGTGAGGGAAGAACACGCACAAAAGTTCTCCTTTTAAACTTAGCTTAGCTCTAAGAGCCATAGGATCAACCCCTAAAATTCAGCAATTGTGTTTTAAGTATCTTCATTAGGACCCAGATTGTTGAGGTCAATATGCTGACTCTGTAAAACCGCTTAGAGAGGGCTGTGAAACACGGTAAAGCGGTATATATGTCTAAGTGTTATTGCTATTCAGGAAATATATCTGCTGCTTGTTCCTTTAATAACCATACAGCTTTAATTATTACAACAGTCAAAATTAAACCTAAATTATTGCTGCCAATTTTGTGGAAATATATGTCCTCCTGTTTTTCCTTCTGTCTTATTTGATTTGTTCATTTGTTCATTTGTTTATTTGCTCATTCATCCATTCATTCGTTCATTTGTTCATACGTTAATTTTTTCATTCGTTCATTTCCAGCTTTTATTATTTTTTTATAAATAACTCAAGGTGACAAACATAGCCAACCCACCTTCCTCCTCCTATTTTCCTTACAACAACCCTGTGAGGTGAGTTGGGCTGAGCGTGAGTCCTGTAAGTATCTTTATTAGAGATACTACAGTAAAATAGGGATGCGGTGGTTCAGTGGCTAAGACGCAGAGCTTGTCGCTCAGAAAGGTTGGCAGTTCGGCGGTTCAAATCCCTAGCGCAGCATAATGGAGTGAGCTCCAGTTACTTGGGCCAGCTTCTGCCAACCTAGCAGTTTGAAAGCAGGTAAAAAATGCAAGTAGAAAAATAGGGGCCACTTTGGTGGGAAGGTAACAGTGTTCCATGCACCTTCGGCATTTAGTCATGCCGGCCATATGACCACAGAGACAGCGAAGCCTCTTCGGCTTTATAACAGAGCTGAGCACCGCCCCCTAGAGCCGGAAACAACTAGCACATATGTACGAGGGAAAACTTTACCTTTTACAGTATACAATATTACAATCCTTATAAATATTTATCGGCATTCCTATCTTCCATTACCTGTTGGCTAACTTTGCCATCAGCTATACATTAGTCCTGACAGATGCATTGTATATCAAATGCGCTCCTTCTGTGAAGCTCAGTTGTTCAACTCATCTGACTGACAGCGGGCACATAATACAGTACGTTACAGGAAGTATCTGTTCTCGGTTGCAAAAATCTTATATTAAATCTGTGTTGCGGTTGTTTTAGTGGATCTGTGTGGAGGAAAAGATTTTAGGTCCCTTGGTTCAAACTGTGTAACTCAAATGAACCCTGTCATTACTGGAGACCCATGGGGGGGTGGTGGTGAAGGGGAATTCTCTGGGCTGATAAGATGCCATCTCTGTCATGACCTTTAACAGCCAGGCCCAAGCAGGAGGCACTTGAAGCATGGTAAGTTGTGCTTTTCCTGTACCGTATGTAGCTTGCTGAAAAACAAGATGCAATGTGAGCTTGACTTTTCTTTAAACAATCCATGTATTTCAAGACCTCCTGCCATGAACAGTAATGGTTCCTTTTTAATATCCGACAATGTTGGAACTAGAAAAAGTAGAAAAACAAAGGCAAATACACACACACACACACACACAACTTAAAATTACATTTATTGTGCTTACTAAGCTTTCATCAGCCTCTGCTGACATTGTCATAGTATTAAGCTACCATTACAGAGATCTCTGCCTTTATATATCATTAATCAACTTCGCTCTTGCACTGTGATATATATAAAGGCAGAGATCTCTGTAATGATAGCTTAATACTCCGACGATGTCAGCAGAGGCTGATGAAAGCTTAGTAAGTACAATAAATGTAATTTTAAATTCCGGAGATCTCAGGATGTCTGTTTCTTCTTTTATATTTTTATATTCTTTTATATTTTTAGAATATGAATATCTATGGATCTATGTATTTATGTATCTATCTGTCTGTCTGTCTGTCTGTCTATCATCTATCTATCTATCTATCTATCTATCTATCTATCTATCTATCATCTATCTATCTATTCCGTTTCCTCGAAAATACGACCTACCTTGAAAGTAAGTTTTAGCTTGATTTTTACACGTGTGCCCATTATAAGCCCTACCCCCAAAATAAGATCCCACCCACTCCAGAGTGGATGGGTAAAAATTAAGCTAGGGTGGGGATGGGTGCAGGGGGTGGAGCTGCCTACTACTTACCTTTGTACAGTTGTAGTCAGACCTTGCACAACCCGACACCTGCGTTGCTGGCCCATTTCTTCTGCAGCTGGCAAGGCTTTCATGAGGCCTCTGTAGCTGATTGCAAAGCTCCAGATCGATCCAGAACTCTCTTATCAGCTGCAGAGGCCTTCAGGAAAACCTTGCCGGCTGCAGAAGAAGTTCCTGAAGGCCTCTGACAGCAAAAAGGAGGCCAGGGACGATGCACGCAAGTGGGGTTAGCCAGATGATGACATCCCCCGAAAATAAGACCCAGTGCCTTTTTTGGTGGCAAAAAACCAGTGGCCATTTCCTCAGCAGTGATTTAAAGGATCTAACAGCATCCTTTATAATAGAAGTTTCCTGCATTAGGTAAACTACATAATCTGCAAGTCAGATTTATTTATTGTGCCCTCATGCCAGTTTTTGACTCTAGATGATGGCATGGGCAAGGCAGTTTCCTTGGCAAGGATTTGGAACTGGTTTGCCATGGTCTTATTTATAGATTTGAGAGGAAGTGACTGATGCAGGATCACCAAGCTGGTTTCATTGGCTAAGGCAGGACTCGAATTCACAGAGGCCCAGTTTCTAACCTTAACCAGTACACAAAATTATCTGTCTTGCAAATCAGATATAATGGACTAAAGTACTTGCATTATCTCTTCCAACCCTTTTGTTCTAGTCTCTTAAAAACCTCCAGTGATGAAGCTCCCACAAAGTCTGGTGGCCAGCTGTTCCACTGGTTAATTGTCCTCACAGTTAGGAAGTTCCTCCTTAATTCCAGGTTGCTTCTTTCCTTCTTTTTTCTTTTTATAAAAGGTTTTATTTTATTTTTCCACATTTCAGTAACATCTTTTTTTTAGTGAACAGCACATCCATGTCCATTCAAACATGACATTGATTACATATTCATCTTTCACATTTAGTTTCATATCTTATAATTACTTTACATATTTTCTATTAATTTTTTCAAATACTTTCCTCCTTTGCTGGTACTTTGCTTGTGTGGAGTGACCATTCAAAGTTACAACGGCACTGAAAAAAGTGACTTATGACCCTTTTTCAAACTTATGACTGTTGCAGCATCCCCACAGTCATGAGAGGACAGGCAAGGAGATGCGTGCCTCTATGTGAGTGATATTGAGTTGGCCACACCCAGCCAATAACATAACCACCAAGCCACGTTCACCTAGTCACATGACCACCAAGCCACACCCACCATCTAAGCCATGCCCACAGAACCAGTTGTTAAAAAATTTGAATCCCACCCCTGTCCACAAACCCCAGTCCATGGACTGGCAGGGGCCATGGCACCAGTGGTAGGATTCAATTTTTTTTACTACCAGTTCTGTGGGCATGGCTTGGTGAGCGTGGCAGGGGAAGGATACTGCAAAATCCCATTCGCTCCGCACCCCACTAACCTGCTTTCCAGCTCCGTTCTCCTGTGCAGGGCAACCAAAGAAGTCCCAGCCGATTGGCTGGGACTCAGGAGGCAGAGAATAAATGGGGGCGGGGCCAGTCAGAGAGGGTATTTGCTGGTCCTTCGAACCACTCAAAATGTCCGCTACCAGTTCTCCAGAACTGGTCAGAACCTGCTGAATCCCGTGTCTGCATAGCATGCCAGAAACCAGGCCACCAAACAAGGGAAGTCCCATCTGCGGGGTACAGGCGGCATGGGAAACTACACCCGCTCCGATTCACAGAAAAACTTCTCTCCGCAGAAGTGGTCCCTGGTGCTCCAAAAGTTGGGAGGAGCGGCACTGATCTTGATTAACCCCAGATTTTGGAAATAAGAACAATCCTGCAAATTAGAACTTTGCATAATTGTATCCCAATTTTCTCCTTCCCATCCTGTTCAAAAACGTTGGATGAGGTGGACACCAAAGAATGTCAGTCCAAGGTCATGTAGCTAACTAAACAAACACAATGATTCACTTAACAACGGCGGCAAGAAAAATCATAAAATGGGGGCAAAAGTCTCTTAACAAATGTTTCATTGAACAATATAAATTTGGGGCGCAATTAGGATTGTAATTTGAGGACAACCTTTGGCTGCCTAAGACTGCTAGTCTATTTGGTTCATGCCAGAGGTGGTCTTCAGCAGGTTCTGTGACCAGTTCTGGAGAACCGGTAGCGGAAATTTTGAGTAGTTCAGGGAACCGGCAAATGCCACCTCTGACTGGCCCCACCCCCATCTATTCTCTGCCTTTCGAGTCCCAGCTGATTGGCTGGGTCTTCTTTGGTTGCCCTGCACAGGACAATGGAGCTGGAAGGCAGGTTAGTGGGGTGGGAAAGGAATGGGGATTTTACAGTATCCTTCCCCTGCCACGCCCACCAAGCCACACCCACAGAACCGGTAGTAAATTTGTTTGAATCCCACCACTAGTTCATGGTTTTGCACTATCCCCCACCTCCATGTTTCACATTCAGGCATCACATTCCGGCATGTCCGACACCGTTTGGGTTCATGATCCCAAACAAAGTGCCATTATTTTTCCCACTGAAATGGTACCTGTTTATCCACTTGCGTGTAAGATGCTTGTGAGTGGTGCGGTGGCCTAGAGGTGGAGCTCTCGCCTCACAATCAGGAGTCTGTGAGTTCGAATCCTAGGTAGTAGAGGCAGCTATTTCTCTCTCTGAGCACAATGAGAATGTATCTGTTGAATAAAACTCCACATTGGTGACAGGAAGGGCATCTGGCCAGTAAACAGTCAGCTTCGTTCAGTTGCCCAGACTCCACCCCGCAAGTAATCTTAGGGTCATTAAAATGATGATGATGATGTAGCATGCTTTTGAACTGGTAGGTTGGCAGAAGCCAAGTGATGGGAGCTCACCCCATCACATGGTGCTAGGACTTGAATCGTTGGAGCAAAGACCTTCTCCGTCCTCTTTAAACCACTGGACAGTGCTGTATTGGACAATGACACACTAAAATATTGCTAATCCTGTTCTAAATTGTGACTTTTAGTTAATTCTTTTAGTTAATTTAGTTTAATTCTGACAATGAGAACAATCAACCAATGGAACAGCTTCCCTCGGAAGTTGTGGGAGCGCCATCACTTGAGACCTTCAAGAAGAGATTGGACTGCCATTTGTCAGAAATGGTGTAGGGTCTCCCGCTTGGGCGGAGGGTTGGACTAGATGACCTATAAGGTCCCTTCCAACTCTATTATCTGTTATCTGACTTAGCCTTATGTGCAAATCACTGCTTTGCAAGTTAGTCATAACACGTATATGGTGCTTTTTCACAATGTTGGTTAGGTATCTATCATATTTTTGATTGAGCACACACTAGCATTAACATCTAAAAATACATCAGATAGAAACCAGATTGCAATGTCTAAAATACACATCCTTTCCTGTTCCTTCTGTAACCTTATGTCATGTAATATAGACAAAAGTCCTTGATTTCTTTCAGCGCTGTTCTTCCGTGAAGCTTAAAAAAAAAACCCTAAACCATATTAGTAGAAACATTAACCCCTCAAAAGATCCCTAAAAATTTGAATGAAACAAGCTGATGCATTCCTTCATAAACCTTGAATGAAATACCATGTTTGACTGATGCAGCGCAGATGTCATTTTCCTATAAATATTTGAATTTAGATCCTTGTGTGTTAAATCTTTTATAGGTTAAGACATTGTTTCAAGCAGATTTCTCCCATGAAAGACCGTTATTTTTTAAATCCATAGAAAAGGAACAGCAAAAGGTGCTTCATAAATCTATATGCCTGTTCTCTTAACATTGAATGGGATGGCTTCTTTAAAGATGGCACATGTCTGTTAATGATATTTTAACTTACATGTGCAAAACAAAGCAAAATGTATGCAAATCTGCATAAATCTATCCCAATCTAGTCTTATCAGTAGGTTCTCGCATCTAACATGTTTTAACAAAAAGTGGAAGAGGTCAAAGTTACTGCCATGCTCACGTACTGGACACCACTCGCACATTTTCTGTGAGACTATAGCTTGTCTTGTCTCCTGTTGCAAAACCCAAAAGAACACATGGAACACATATGGCAACTTCTACCTCAAGTGTTTGAAAAGAAAAACCCCAAGGAAGCAAGGCATGGTGGAAAGGAAGGAAAGAAGGAAAGGAAGGAGGGAGGGAGGGAAGGAAGGAAGGAAGGAAGGAAGGAAGGAAGGAAGGATGGAAGGGAGGGAGGGAGGGAGGGAGGGAAGGAAGGAAGGAAGGAAGGAAGGAAGGAAAGAAGGAAGGAGGGAGGGAGGGAAGGAAGGAAGGAAAGAGGGAGGGAGGGAAGGAAGGAAGGAAAGAAGGAAGGAAAGAAGGAAAGGAAGGAGGGAGGGAGGGAAGGAAGGAAGGAAGGAAGGAAGGAAGGAAGGAAGGAAGGAAGGGTAGGAAAAGAAAAATATTAACTAAAAAAAAATCTACCAGATTTTGACCCTCTGATGTTTTGTATCTCCGGCAAATGGCATAACTATTATGGTATTACAGTATGAGGTAAGGTATAATTTCTGGAGAGACTGGACCACAATAGGCAAGTGACCATTGATCCAGACATGCTATTCAGCAGGTTCTGACCAGTTCTGGAGAACCAGTAGCAGAAATTTTGAGTAGTTGAGAGAACTGGCAAATACCGCCTCTGACTGGAGATTTTATAATATCCTTCCCCTGCCACGCCCACCAAGCCATGCCCAACAGAACCGGTAGTAAAAGAAATTTGGATCCCACCACTGCATTGATCCAGCACCAAGTATGTCAGAGTATATTCATGAACTGGAACAGAGCTTAGTGACCAGGTCAGCCAACGAGAGCTGAGTTGAGGGCTGAAACTTAAAGAGAGAATTTGGGCGTGGTTTAATCTCTGTTCTGTGCTCAGCTCTAAAGTGAAAGAGAAACTAACTTGCTTGCTTGTCTGCTGAAGTTGAGTTGCTGTTCTGCTCTGAACCTGTAACATGTCTGCTGTTTGAGTTTGCTCCATGTTGGAGAAATCTACAACTGGTATTGTAAAATTTCCTTCATAAGTTTATAAAGAAGTGAAATGAAGCCTCAGTCATCTGTGTTTAACTTTTCTGGTGCTGAATTTACGCTGGAATACTCAGAACAAAGAGACTACTGAAAAGAAAGTAGTGTTCAGCAGACCAATTAGGCAGTGACTCTTAAATTGGCATAAGTGAGAAGATATAGTACTTTCACCCTGTAGCAGGAAATCATGGATGGAGGTCATAGCCACATGGACTGTGGGAAAAGAGAAGATAACATTGTCCATTCTCCAGACATTGTTAGGGCCCTGAAGACCTCAGGCCAGTACAGATTTGCCCTCAGTCTGCAAGTGTCCATTTCCAATATGAGCCTAAACTGCAACTTCGTGGCCATATTTGTCCAGTTCTGGAATTCTCCAATCCCTCCAGCACATTTTCCTCGTCTTTTTTTGTACCACTAGCCCAAATAAAATTTCAACATCACACTCTTCTGTAGCATTGGTTTTGTATGGCTCAATTTGGATTTTTTTTTACTTTCTTCCCCATGTGGTCCTCCACCCATAGCAGTTTGAAAATATGTAAAGGCAAGTAGATAAATAGGTATCACTTGACAGGCAAGGAACAGCATTCCATGTGCCTTTAGCGTATAGTGTCTAGGGAGATTCTCAGTCACCTGAGTAGTGGAAATGGATGTGGAGCCTTTTTGGAACTGTACAATGTGTTGTAGACTGGAGATAGATGATGTCGTAGCCCTCCCTCTCTGTTGAAAAAGGGCTGTTCAACTTTGACACGGATGGCCTCTTTAACCCCTCTTTCAAACAAGTGTCCAAATAGAGGACTTCGTTGTCTTCAAAAGGGTGGGCTTTGTCTTTTAAATGAAGATGGACTGCTGAATCATGTCCTGATCAGGGTTTGTTCACCTAAGCTGTGCCATGCGTTTAGGAGGTGGTTGTTTTGTTTCCAAAATGTACAGATCTGCACATGGCTCACTGCATTGTACTGTATATACCTGTGATGGTGAACCTATAGCACATATTCCGAAAGTGTCACGCAGAGCAGTGGTGGGATTCAAATTGTTTTACTACCGGTTCTGTGCGCGTGGCGTGGTGTGGCTTGGTGGGCGTGGCAGGGGAAGGATACTGCAAAATCCCCCTTCCCACTAACCTGCTTTCCATCTCCATTCTCCTGTGCAGGGCAACAAAAGAAGACCCAGCCGATCAGCTGGGGCTCTGGAGGTGTAGAATAGATGGGGGCGGGGCCAGTCAGAAGCGGTATTTGCCCAGTTCTCCGAACTACTCAAAATTCCCGCTACCGGTTCTCTGAACTACTCAAATTTTCTGCTCTCAGTTCTCTGAACTACTCAAAATTCCCACTACCGGTTCTTCAGAACTGGTCAGAACCTGCTGAATACCACCTCTGACGCAGAGCCATCTCTACGGGCACGCCTCCCACCAGCCAGATGATTTTCAGATGTCTGCCGCGCATGCGTGGGGTGCAGGGCAGATGCAGGAGTTGCGTGCACATGCACAGGGGGTGGGGGAAGCTCAGGGGGTTCCACGCGCATGCGCAGGGGGCCAGGGAGTGCGGGGGGATGTCACGCTTGCATTGCATTTTGGGTGCAGGCACGTGACAATAAGAAGGTTAGCCAAGGCGCGTGACGACAAGGCTGGTATATACCATGTTGCAATTTACCTCCAGATGGCCTCAACGACTCTCTAAAGAGAATGCAAATGACCAACCAGCCGCAAGGAATACAAATCCTTCCATTCCCTGCCATTCAGTCAGAACTGAAGAAGCTTCTTGGATAAAAAGTAAAACATCTTCAGTGAAAAACAAGAAAGTCCCATTGCCTCTTGAAAAAGCACCTTTGGGACTTTAGCGTATAGCCAAGCTGGCCTCATGAACACAGAAATGTCTTTGGACAAAACTGGCTGCCTTGGCTAAAAAATAGATATATGCACCCCCCCTTACAGTTGGATGCAAGTGGACAAGGCAAACCTTACCTTTTTTCTCATATAGTGCGAAGTTAGATGTACTAATTTTTCTTTTGGTAAATTTCAAGAGATGTACAAGAGCAAAACAATATGCAATAAAATACAAAAATGAAAATAGAAAAGCAAAGATCTTGTTTAAGAAAGCACCGTTGTGGAAGGCAAGGGTCTTTGTTCTTAGATTTTAGGGCCTATCAATAGAAATACACTAGAGGAGCAAAGGAAATATTTTCGAATGGGCATCAAAAGTATAAGAGGCCCAGCCTTGCAATATTTGACACTTGGAATTAAAAATAAATAAATAACTTTAGTCTAAGCAAGCAGGGTCTTCTTGTTTAACCAAAGCTTTGCATCTCTTGAATTGGTTTTTCTCTCTAACATGGTTGAAAATTCCATGTGAATTTGTTTTTTTTACTTTTTTTAACTTGTGGTTTTTGGGTGTTTAGGAATTTTAAGACCATTGCCCTTTCTGGAAAGGGGAAAGATAGAGAAAGTAAAATATAAGTTCAATATAAATGATGCTAAGTCCAATAAATTAATCTGTAGATTAAAAAAAGACTATATGAATACAGCAACTTCAAAAACAATATGATATAATCAATGTCAATAGCATTTATCTTCTCCTTTTCCGTAGCAGATGCTAGCTATATACAGTGGATATCGATTTGTTGTTCTTAATTATTCTGTTTTTACTTCTTCCTAAGAGCAGTGACTTCCAGAAATTACATTTCCAGTGCAATTTACACGTGTTCCAATCAAGCAACAAAGTTTTCTTCACCTGTCCGTCCAATGAACTGGATACACAGCTGCAAGTAAGAATCGGATAGAATTAGCAACCGTTAGCAAATAAAATAAATATTTATACTCCTTCTACCTCAAGTTTCTTTTTGCAGTTGGCCAAGGTGATGGAAATTTCTTCAGAAAGGAGACAATTTGCCAGCATGATGAACTGATTTGAGGAAAAACCACGTCTAAATACACCGGACGCCACTTCAGCATATCCGTTCTCACCGTCTGGGCTCACAAATGGGTGTCGCTGAGGGGATAATTTCCTTCTCTATCTTGTGAATAAAGCTAACTGCAGGCCCTCAAGCTGGGACATCTGCCTGTGAAACAGAAGGGAGAAATCTTGGGTGGAGGCAAGATGTTCAGGTTTTTTTAAGGATTAGAATAGAATATAATAGAGTTGGAAGGGATCTTAGAGGTCTTCTAGTCCAACCACTTGCTCGAGCAGGAGACCTTGCATCATTTCAGACAAATGGTTGTCCAGTCTCTTTTTAAAAGCCTTCACTCACGGAGCATCCACAACTTCTGAAGGCAAGCTATTCCATTTGTTAATTGCTCTCACCGTTAGGATATTTCTGTTTAGTTCTAGGTTGCTTCTGTCCTTGTTTAGTTCCCAACCACCGTTTCTTGTCTTGCCTTTTAGTGTTTTGGGAAATAATCCTACAACTTGTCGTGGTAGGAGCCCCTCAAATATTGGAATGGTACTATCATGTCCCCCCCCCACCAAGTCTGTGATGACCCAGGGTAGGATACAAAATAAACATAGCCACAAAAACAGGCAAAGTCCCTTTTATTCCTTCACTTTGCTTCAAAGCTCCAAATATCCTTGATGGGGACAAAAAACTCCCCCACAAGCAGTTACAAAAAGGAGGAAATGCCGTTTAAACTGAAAATGCCTATAAATTGTAAGGAGTAAAAACAACACAAACCGCACTGAAGCAATTAAGGGAACCAGGCAAGATAAGGGCTTGAACGACAGACAAGAGATATTTCCACGCTTTGTTTCCAGCACTCGCCTGTACGCATATCTATTCTCTTATTCAGTTGTCACAGCTGCAGCCCATGAAGAGGATCAAGGCCCTCTCCTCCAGAGTACACCACACCTCTCCCTTATTCTCTCCTCCCTGCGTGCCCTAGGATGGAGAAAGGATGGGCCTGGGTCCTCCTCTGACTGCCCAGCCGGCCTCTGCCCTTCCCCAGCCTCCTCCACAACCTCCGGGGCCACATTCCCACTCCCTGTTGGCTGTTCCTCCTCTCCCTAGGAGTCAGTCTCCAGCAGGGGCATGACAAAGTCATTTGCTTTATTAGACCAGACATACCAATTCTTGCAACCTTTCTTCATATGTTTTAGCCTCCAGCCCTCTAATAATTTTTGTTGGTCTTCTCTGCACATCTTTTTTGCATTGTGATGGCCAGAAGGGGATGCAGTGTTCCAAGTGTGGTCTTACCAAGGTGTTATGAAGTAGTACTAGCGCTTAGGTGATCTTGATTCTATCCCTCTGTTAATGCAGGGGCATTGTGGGATTGTGTTGGCAGTTTTGGTTGCTGCCTCATCCTGCTGACCAGTGGTGGGATTCAAAATTTTTGTACTACTGGTTCTGTGAGCATGGCTTGGTGGGCATGGCAGGGGAAGGATACTGTAAAATCTCCAGTCAGAGGTAGTATTTTCCGGTTCTTCGAACTACTCAAAATTTCTGCTACCAGTTCTCCAGAACTGGTCAGAATCTGCTGAATACCCACCTCTGCTGCTGACTCATATTTAACTGATTGTCCACTAGGACTCCAAGATCCCTCAATTACTGGCATGAACCCAGATTTCACCTAGCCTGTACCTATACTGTTAGCTTTTGTTACCGAATGTAAAATATTATTTTTTATCTATGCTGAATTTCATATTGTTAGAAAGGCCAAGTCTCCTATCGTTCTCTCTCTCTCTCTCTCTCTCTCTCCCTCTCCATATTTGTCTGCCTGCTTGCCTATCTACCTACGGTATCTATCTATCTATCTATCTATCTATCTATCTATCTATCTATCTATCTATCTATCTATCTATCTATC
>NW_020769320.1:16276413-16290981 GCF_900518735.1 Pseudonaja textilis | reverse complement strand
ATCTATCTATCTATCTATCTATCTATCTATCTATCTATCTATCTATCCACTCACCTATCATCATCATCATCCTCATCATCATCATCAATCTCTCTCTCTCTCTTTCTCAACATTTATCTATCTCCTACCTTGTTTCCTACCTTTCTGACTTTATGTCAAACAGGATGTCAGAGTTCAATATAGAGGTTACTTTAATAGCGTGTAGAAGGAAGAGCATTTATTTACTTATTTACATCTCGCCTTATTATCTTTACAAAAACTCCAAGGTGGTGAACATATCCAAGCCATCTCCCTATTCCTGTGTTATTCTTAGGTCCATTTTGTAGCATTTTGTACCTTAACCGCTATACTAAACTGACTCATCCTGTGTGTTTACTATCTTAAAATATTAACATACCAGTGAACTCCTACACAAGCACATAATGAACAGTAGGGTTAATTCTCTTCATAAAATTCAGTTGACATCTAGCAGCCTGAACCATATTTGGCCTTGCAAATGAAGATGTGATCATTGTGCCCACCTGCAGAGTAATCCCAATTTTCATAAAGGTTTCCGTAGGATATTAGTTTAAATAATTAGATTTGACATTTTACTTGATCAACAAAACAGAGGCCTACTTTTCTTTCCTAAAGAAAACCACAAGCATCACCGTGTACTTATACTAAGGGGTGTATTGACATCAAAATGATCTGATTTGGGTATTCAATTTCCATATATTTGCAATATTGTTTGGTGAGGAAGTCTCTCTCTCTCTCTCTCTCTCAGCAAAAGAAACTTGGAATTTGCCTGGCCTTTAACTTTTCTTCAGGCAAATAATATCAAGCTGAGAGTCCCCTCTTTACTTGTGTTTTAATATCAGAAATATCTTGCCTTGCTTTCTTGTTTTAGTCCATGGCTTAAATTAAAGCTTATCAGGCAAAAACAAAAAAAAATTCTCCATAATTTTCTTCTAATATATAATACTAACTTGAAATATTTTAAGCTTTCGGGGTGAGGAATGATGAGTTGTGGCAGACCAATTTTTCATCTCCCAGTGGCACTTCATTTTCTTTTATATGTTTTTTTTTTAAAAAAAGCTATTTAAAAGAACATAAGAACCAGTGAGTAGAAGCTTTACAGTGAGAAATCCAACTTTGAACTAGAGAGGAATTTCTTGAAAGTAATTGAATAGTTTGTCTTCTGAAACTGTGGATGCTCCATTACTGGAGGATTTCAAAAAAAAGTTTGGATAAGCCATTTGTCTGGGAGGGTCAGGAAAGAATTTGGACTAGAAAACTCCCAAATCTATGATTCTATATGCTTCGTCTCTGAACATCTGCATTTTAAATTTAAAGTTAATAAGGGCTTTAAAATTCTATTTATCCATTATCTATATCTATATATTCATCATCTTGCTCTCCTTCTCCCTCTCTCCCCCTCCTATCTCTCTCTCTCTCTCTCTCTCTCTCTCTCTGACTCAAAAATTTTTTGTCTCAAGTTTTATTTCTCTTTGTTTCACATTTTTAATGCAGAGAAGGAAGAGCTCCCAGTATCCCATCAGTGGTGGGATTCAAATTTTTTTACTGCCGGTTCTGTGGGCGTGGCTTGGTGGCCATGGCTTGGTGGGTGTGGCAGGGGAAGGATATCATAAAATCTCATTCTGTTGTGGTTTGCTAGCAGCAGGTGCAGACGGCTGAGGTCTCAGACAGTGAGGACTCGGATGAGGGGCCTGCGTGTGATGCAGGGATGGGGCCAGGACTATCAGGGAGTGGAGTGCTGCCTTTGGAGACGGTGGAGGCTGGCAGCAGTGATGAAGAGGCAACCGAGGAGTCTGTGCCCAGCATGTGCGCACGCAGGGCTGCTTGAAGAGAAGAGCAGCTGCAACAGCACGGGCGACTTGGGAGTAAGGCTGCAAGGTAATGGCTCCTCCCTGAGAAGATAAAAGCCAGCTGAGAAACTGCAGTTCTTTGCAGAAGGCAAAGAAGTTTGATACTCGAGGCTGGTGGATGTTAGAATATCTGAGATGGTGTTTGGAGACTCTTTGATTTATTGTTTAGGAACTTTATCTGTTGTTCTTGGCAGCCCTGCAAAAACTTGGCAAGGCTCTTTCTTGTTGGAGCTAATTAGTTGGGAGCAGCCTTTTATCTGTGAAGAAACAGGATTCGTTAATGAAACAGTAAAAGGTCATGCTGTTACCTTTGTCTTGTGTTTACTCTCTTGGAACCAGGTTTGGGTCAGAACACATTCCCTCCCCGCCCCACTAACCTGCTTTCCAGCTCTGTTCTCCTGTGCAGGGCAACAAAAGAAGACCCAGCCAATCAGCTGGGGCTCAGGAGGCAGAGGGGTAGAGCCAGTCAGAGGTGGTATTCTCTGAACTACTCAAAACTTCTACTATCAGTTGTCCAGAATGAGTCAGAACCTGTTGAATACCACCTCTGTATTCCATCCCTAAACACGTAGAGGTTTGGACTATTGAAATTATTATCGTTGGTCACATAATCATTCTGGGTTCAGATTGGATTTGGCATTTTTTTAATCCAGCTATCAAGGGAAGGAAAGAATGATAGAAAGAAAAAAAAGATTTACATAACACAAACACATTATTAGATCAATCCCATGCTGGTCTGTGAATTAAAAAATATATATTCAGCAATTCTTCAACATATGCAATCTGGACCACAGAGAAATATATAGTGTTTAGAATGCTTCTTATAAAATGGATTGTTAGTTTCACTTTGAACACAATGTCTCTTAAAACTCCTAATATTGCAGTAATCTCTGAAACTCCGGCGACATCCAGCCCACATTGTTTTGTCAAGATAAACTTTAATTGTATATATTGCCACGTACTTATTCCATAAGCATAGTTTTCTGGACAATAGTGCAGAAGTGGTTTGTCCGGACCTTGTTTTGGACATTTTTAAACTTTCCAAATTTAACGTAACTCTCAGTTTCCCAGAACCTAGGCCCAACCTATCTAGGGCTTGTAATAACACCAAGGTTGTTTAGCATCTAAGACAGGTGGATTCAGTCAAGAACTGTCATTTTGTAAGGCCACGTTTAGTGTATCTTAAATGACAAAATCCTGCCACCACAATGGCCCAAATGCCACAATCCTGAAGAAAACATCAGCTCTGTCTTCTCAGAATAAACAAAGGAAACACAGACAGTATTTTATCACCCAACTAAATAGATTAGGGGTCACCAACCTTTTGGACCTCAGGGACCACCAAGCTCATAATTTTAAATCCTGTGGACCAGAGACCCTGGGAAAATCCCCCCAAAAATCTGCAGGAAAATTCCCCACCCCGTTTTCCTGCTGATCAATCATTCTTTATTTGGGATCGCAGGATACTGTCTCCAGCTCCGTTCTCAGGGGGAGGGAGAGAAAGAGACTTTTGGCTTCATGCAAGGAAAACAGCAGCAGTCTTTCTTTCTCTCCACCAAACTCTGCCAGAAACGAGTCTTTGCCGGCGTAGTCTCTTGGAGCAGGATGCCTTGCAGGGTCCCAAAGTCTCATTTCTGGTGGAGTTTGGGGGAGAGAAAGACAGACTTTTGCTGCTTTCCTTGCGTGCAGCCAAAAGCAGAAGAAGAAAGAAGCAGAAAGACGCAGCCCAGTGGCCAGGCCAGGCATGTGGGGCGCATGGGGCAAGTTGCTTGCATTGCAAACAACATGAGTTGTGTTGTGTGCAATGCAAGCAACGCAAGCTTTGTGTTCCTGCACAGCCTGCATTAATTGCTTTGGGGGTGACATTTCTCTGAGGACCACCAAAAAATTTTCGTGGACCACCAGTGGTCCCCAGCCCACTGGTTGGCGACCACTGAAATTGATGGTCTCTGAAATGAAATTTATGATAGGATTAATGCAACCACAGTAAATCAGGCTAAGTCTTTGTTTACAAACCAGAGACTAAGTTAATGCTAAATATTAAAAACCAAACCAAATAATCCCCATTATAGTTTAATCTATCAGGCAGACTAATCACTATGTTCGCACAGCATATGGAGTATATATATTTTACTCAAACCACAACACAAAGTTGTCATGAATCTTGAGATTCTGTTTTATTTTGCTGTGCAGCTAATATCTACTGCAAATCCAGCCTGCTTGATTAGTTTCCAGCTCTATGTATTCCCCAGAACCCAGAAAAAAGATTAATTCATTAACTAGATTAAGTATATTGGATGAATGTGTGAATGCAGCGCATTTAATCGATGCTTCCATTTCATGTTGCAAGAAAAACTGCTGAAAATGGAATTGGACATTTTCAAAGCTTGGCGTACCCTTTTATATTACTATGCTGAAGGTGCCTTCTTTCGTTTATTAGTAGTTTGGAGTTTGATTTCAATCTTATATATGCAAAGCTCTATAATAGCATATTATTAGAAGTAGTACCAGTATTAGTATTGGCATTATCATCTTTTTAAATTGATTAATAATGTATCAGTGCCAATCAGCTATTAACAAACCAGTCATTAAAACAAAACCGGGCATGTGTACTATTTCTGCTTGGTTGAATCTCAGATGGAAATCTTAAAAAGATTTTATGTATCTTTGATAGTTTGACATGTTTTTCTTTTCCAAAGCTTGCGTGCATATTCTGAGAGTAAGGATCTCTGATGTAGCTGGGAGACAGCACAATCAGTAGTTCAGAAAAGCCATTCTTCCCAGATGCAAAAACTTGCAAATTACCCTTTTCAAAGGCCTGTAATCTTATTTACAAGCTCTAATTAGAAGACTTTGTTTGTCAAAAGCACCGAAGCCGTATTTGGGGAGGGAATCTGGTTCATCAGCTTCAGAGGGATTAAAAGTGCTGTTTTATTTACATTAGCTATCAAACCAAATTCAAAAGGACTTTATTAAGTTTGTTTTAATGTCAAAACGAGTATGAAGCTAAAGTGAAACTGTGTCTGCCTTTTGGTGAAATTATCACGGCAAATTAAACATAGTTAAAAGCACGTGTACACACTCAACAAACAAATGAGTAGACAAGCACAAGAAAGTTCTGTTTATTTCAATGGTTGGGAAATTTAAAAGCAGGTTATCAATTATTATTAGAGTTTGGTTTGTAATTTATTCCCCACAACAAGGACGTTGTTAGCCAAACATTTTTTTAAAGGTACACTGATGTTGTGGCTCTGAGGTTTGAGCCTGCTTTGTCAGAGGTTAAGGACTTGGATAATGAGGAAGAGGAGGATTTGGCTCCGAGGTTTGAGCCTGCTTTGTTAGAGGATTTGGAATTGCCTTCCTCCCCAGGACTTTCCTCTTCGGCAAGACCTTCCTCCCTGATTGTGCCTCAGGTGTCAGCAGAAAATCAGGAGAGCGTATCAGAGTCTCTGACTGAAGATCAAGCCAAGGAATGCTGGCTTGATGCGAGGCAACAGCGCAGGAAAAAGTGCGAGTTGCAATGCAGAAAGAAAGGACAAATCAGAGACTGAGATGAGGGACTGACACACCCCTCAGGGAATAAAAGTGGGTGTGTTCGCTCTGAGAACTTGTTTGGGACAATGTGTTAATTTGTGAGAGAAGCTTCGGAAGATCCTGTGTGTGGTGACAGCTTGTGATTTATATTCCTGCTTTATTGTCGGACTTGGCAGACAGCTTGTGTGAGACTGCCAAGAACTTTCTCGGCTCAAGGAATTTAACCTTGTCATTACTGGACTTGTTTGCTTGTTTATATTCATTTGGAAATTTGGACTTCTCACCTCGTTTGCACAGGTGAGACATAACACACTGATATGGGTGCTCCTGAGCAGAAATAGTTGTGAAACTCCAGAAGTGACATTGAATGAAAATAGTCTGACATTAGTATCCTTTGGACTCACCAGTGGGATCCTACCTGTTCCATTACTGGTTTGGTGATCGTGCACACAGTGCATGTGCATCTAAAGAGTGCGCACCTAATGCATGCGCACCAGGGGTGGGATCCAACAGGGTTAACTACCAGCTCAGTCATTTATGAAGTTCGGTGATTTACAATGTGCTTCCCTACACTCTGCCAGTACGCACCTGTAAATCATCATCAGCATGCTGCATGCACAGAAGCAGCCTTTCAAAAAAACCCTTTTTCCTGCTTTTTTTTAACTGCAGCTGTGCCTCACACGGCAGCTGAAGTTGAAAAAAATCAGGAAATAAAGGTCAGGTAAAAGCCCAGGTGAGCGGGTGGGCAAAAACATCAGCAGACATAGAACCGGTTCTATGTCTGCTGCTCTTCAGAGCTATTGGTTCTACAGAGGTGGACAGAACCGGTAGAAACCCACCCCTGGTGCACACAGCTTTCCCCACACCAGCTGAGGCCTGCAGCACCAATCAACTGAGAGGATAAAGAAGAGAAAAATGCAGGGGCAAGTGGGATCGTTGGAGCGAGGTATTTTTACTACCAGTTCAGCTGAACCGGTCCAAACCGGTAGCATACCCCTACTGACTGAACTACAGTATACAAATGGCATATTTTTAAGATGCTAAGAGTTTTTCCTTCATCTAGCTAGCTTCCTTTCTTTACTAGCTGAGAGATTGTAGAAAGTTAGTACCCACCCTTTTCCTAGAAGAATGAAATATTCTAGGAAATATTACAAAGGCAGAATATTATATTTTCCCTAAAGGAGAAATATGTTTCTAAAGACATAAACTCAGAGCCTCAGCTCCCTAAAAGGAGTCTCATGCTCCTCTACAAGACAAAAGGCTGGGCCAGCTTATCTACAAAATATAAAACCTTCACCTTCAGGGTGATAGGATTAGCCCTTCCTCAAGATCCATACCAGGACAAAGCCATTAAGCCATAATAGGAATTGCCCAACACCCTTTCAGAACACAGCCCTCTTCAATACATCATCACACAGCAAGATTCAACCAAGCCTGGGACTCAAGACAACCTACAAAGTTATTCTTGCATGGCCCCATGGGAGTCTGACAACAATACATGCCCTTGCCACAAGAACAGAAAGGAAGTTCAAAGCCCAAGAGAGGGTATAAATCTCTCTTTCTCTCTCACCCATGTGCTCTTTTTTGCCCAGGACCTAAAACCATGTCGTCCTGTCCACCATTAAACCATCTTTTCAATCAGCCTCCATGTTTCCAGTGTTTTTCTCCCCGCTTGGAACTGAATCCCAAATGGACACTTCTTCCAACAATCTTCGGGGGTGGGATTCTACCAGTTCACACCTAATCGCTAGAACCGGTTGTTAACATTCTAAGCAGTTCGGAGAACCTGTTGTTAGAAGAAATTACTGGCCTAATCCTGTAAGGAAGGCAGGAAGGAAACATTCTGGTGTTGCTTACAGAAACTGCCTCTCTGTTAACCCTTATTACGTTCTTGGCAGGACTAGACTTCCTGTCTCTGGAACTTCTCTGGAGTTTTTTTTTCCTCCTTTGCTGGTACTTTGCTTGTGTGGAGTGACCATTCAAAGTTACAATGGCACTGAAAAAAGTGACTTATGACCCTTTTTCACACTTACGACTATTGCAGCATCCCCACGGTCACGAGAAGCCATGCGAGGAGATGCGTGCCTCGATGTGAGTGATGTTGAGTTGGCCCTGCCCAGCCAGTCACATGACCACCAAGCCATGTCCACCCAGTCACATGACCACCACTTAAGCCACCAACTAAGCTACGCCCACAGAACTGGTTGTTAAAACATTTGAATCCCACCCCTGTGTAGTATATATATTATCTATGTTGTACAGTAAGCGCAAGGTACGTCATTGTTTCACCCACAATTTTAAAAAGCATTGTTTTTAAAAAAGGCTCTTAGTTGATTAGTGAAAGCTAATGAATTGTATAGCTGGAGGTAAGAAAAAGGAATGTATTCTCTTTATCTATCTATCTATCTATCTATCTATCTATCTATCTATCTATCTTTTCTTTTTATGACCCATTAATCCCTTATTCAGGGTGGAGTCAGGGTGACTGAATGGAACTGAGCATTTACTGACCAGTTTCCTTTCCTGATGCCTATGTGGAGTTCGCAGCAGATATTTTCTCTTTGCATCCTATTAGAGAAACATTTTTCTCTGTCTAGGATTGAACCCTTAACTTTCCAAGTGGGAAGTGAACGTCTTCACCTCTCAGCCACCACGCTGCTTGGGCTGAGAGAGAGAGTGAGTGAGTGAGTCACCTCACTCACGCCTGATGTGGGGCTAGAAGTCATGGTCTCCTTGTTTTTAGGTAAGCACCTTAACCAATACCCCAGACGGATTCCCTAATTTTTAACCTGCGCCACCTTGCATTGTCAATTATCAATCATTGTGCTAGTATAGCATTAAAGATAAACTTGTTAGCGTTTTAAAGAAATGACTTAGCACAGAAGGGATCTATCTGTGTTTGTCGTTCAAACCAGGCCCCCTACTGAATATTTTGATCATCTCAGAAAACTGAGATTTCATTACATGAAATGGATGGAGTCAGTGGTGGGATTCAAATATTTTTGCCACCGGTTCTGTGGGTGTGGCTTGGTGGGCGTGGCAGGGGAAGGATACTGTAAAATCTCCAGTCAGAGGTGGTACTTGCCAGTTCTCCGAACTACTCAAAATTTCCACTACTGGTTCTCCAGAACTGCTGAATACTGGATGGAGTGAGTGAGGATATGTGAATGGGTTTTGGGAGAAAAAAGAGTTAAGAGTTTAGCGCTATAATAGTCTCTATTTTCTCCTTCTGCTTCCACTTCACCATTTGATATATATGTGACATAGCATTGTTAACTTTATATCCGATGGATTTTGTTATTACTAAATATCTTTACATTTATTATTTTTTTTATAAATAAATTGTATTGATTTTACAATTAAAACAACCAACAACACATACACAAATGAAAGAAAAGAAAAGAAAAAAAGGAGAAGAAAATAGAAAGAAAAAATACATTTATTACCTCTCATTAAAGCTATAATTATTAGCATCAAACCATTAGATGACTTAGCTAGCAACATTCGGTTCATAACAGATATACTTTTATGTCCTTGCTAGCCTTACTTGGTTCTTAGTATATCTGCATTTTCACAAAACAGCCACTTACACATTACACAACTTTTTCTTGTTATTGGCCTCTCTCAGTCACATGCATGATAACATGAACGATTGCTTTTTTCATGGATTATATTCTCACTGGAAATTCATTATCTCACCACTGTCTCATTAATCAACATAATTAATTCAGTTCTGGACTGACTCACTTCCACGTACAGTTGGGCTCCACGTGTTTTGTTCTTCCTGTGTCTTGGAACAACAGAGAATGTAATCCCAAGGAAGTGGTAGAAATGCTCTGGCTGCCTCTTCTGCCTTTTCCATTGATGGAAGGAAACATAAAAATAAAAGAAAGCACTATCTTGCTTCACTGGTGTGTTGAAGGATGTTTATAAGAGTTTTTTAGTGGGGAGGTTTAGCTTTAGCTTTGGAACAGGTTAGAGCAGTGGTTGCCAACCAGTGGGCCGGGGATCACTGGTGGTCCATGAGAAAATGTACCTGTACATTGGCTTTTTCTTGCCTAACATAATGGGTCTGAATAATTTCTTGCATAACATGGGTCTCAAGTAGGATTATTTGAGTCTGGGCATGTATGCCTCCAGTGTGAACTCTGGGTTGAAATACACAATAGAGAGAGAAAGCAAACAGAAGTTGCTTCCTTTCTTGGAAGCAACACTGAAATTTTTTGCCATTGTCTCTTTCCAGATTATTTGTTGACTTCCCAGATTGAATGGTTAGGATGGCTGGTAGTCTCCCACCCAAGATTTTACAGCATATGACACGAGGGGTGGGATCTGACAGAGTTAACTACTGGTTCGGTGATTTACGAGGTTCGGTGATTTACGAGGTTCGGTGATTTACAATGTGCTTCCCTGCATGCTACGTGTGTGCCTGTAAATCGTCATCAGCCTGATGCCTGGACAGCTGAGCAGTGCTGCATGCCAAGAAGCAGCCTTTGAAAAAGCCTTCTTTTCCTGCTTTTTTAACTGTAGCTGTGCCTCACATGGCAGCTGAAATTGAAAAATTAGGAAATAAAGGACAGGTAAGAGCCCGGGCCAGCAGGTGGGCAAAAACATCAGCAGACATAGAACCGATTCTATGTCTGCTGCTCTTCAGAGCTACCGGTTCTACAGAAGTGGACAGAACCAGTAGAAACCCACCCCTGTATGACACTGTTTAGTTTTTAAGTTGAACAGCCAAGATTAGCTAGGTGTTGTTGTATCACTAATCACCATTCTGTTTAATATTATTGGGCACTGGCTAGAGATTCCTAAACTGAGCGGCTGGCTGTTAGGGATTTGTTGGGTTTTTTTTTTACCTTAAGAGTAATATCAGTAGCACTTAGACTTATATACCACTTCACAGTGTTTTATAGCACTCTCTCTGTGGTTTACAGAGTCCACATATTTTCTCCAATAATCTGGGTCCTCATTTTAATGACCTCGGAAGGATGGAATCAGGGGTGGGATTCTACTGGTTCAGACTGGTTCTATAGAACTGGTTGTTATGATTCTGCACAGTTCGGAGAACTGACAAATTGTGCCCCTGACTGGCCCCACCCCTCTCCATCCACCCCTCCCTTCCCTGCTCAGCCAGTCCTTATTGCACATGTGCAACATTGCACGCATGTGCAACATCACTGACTGTGTTCTTCCCTGGTATTTCATTTTTTCCCCTCCTGACTATCAGCTGTTCCTATGATCAGCTGTTCCAGGATTCCCCTCGCTGTCTTACTGCTTTGCCCAGGAAGCTTCCTTGAGGCCCAGGAAGGCAAAAAATGGAGGAGGGCACGTGCAGCACTCCCCCACGGCAGTTTTTTTCTTCCTGAGCCCCCCCAGGAGGCTTTCCTGAGGCCCAAAAGGCCGAAAAATGGGGGAGGGGGTTTGCTGCAAAAGAAAAAAGAAGCCACACCCACCCAGTCACATGGCCATGCCCACCTAGCCATGACCACAGAACTGGTTGTTAAAAAAAAAATTGAATCCCACCCCTGGATGGGAGGCTGAATCAAACTTTGAGGTGGTCAGGATCAAACTCCTGGCAATGAGCAGAGTTAGCCTGCAACACTGGGTTCTAACCATCACAACCCCAGGGCTCTGGATGAAGAGGGTTATCACTTCCCAGGGTTATTATTCACCAATTCCAAGTCCTCTCCGGTGCTGGTGTGCAAAAGCAACAAATAAGGTGCAATGTGAGAACAGCTGAAGTCTACTGTAGCTGACCAAGTATTACGTTAGGCTGATCTGTGGACCCTCGGCATCTCCAGGGCCTTCTGGAGTTGACTCACTTGAGCACATAGGGGCTTCGTAGTCAAGGTGGTGAAGAATGCTCTTCAAAGGCAACAAAGCCAAACTCCTTGGTAACAAAACATTTAGCCACCCCAGTAACAATAAACAGGCTTATTTGCTCAGGGAACATGAAGGAAGCATGTGCTGGAGTTCAAGCCTAGGATTATGTCATCTCTTTGAAACTCAAGGTGAAGCATGAGGTTTAAGGGCTTTCCTGGAATGCAATTAGGCTGAAGTGCCTCAAAATGGGCTCTTAGCCTCTGCGTGATTTGTCTGATCTCTTGATCTCCTTGAGGGATTTGGGAAGGGCCATCATTTCCCTCCTGCTAGTTCTAGGATTTCGAAAGTCCAGAAAGGGGGAACAAATCTGGCAATTCACTATTTCCACTGCTTCCACCACTTTCTCTTATTGATGATGATGATGATGAGTTTGTTGTTTTGCATGTACGCTAAGAGCTTCTGGAGACAAATTCCTTGTGTGTCTTTCACACTTGACCAATAAAGTATTTATTCTATTCTATTTTGTGCTATTCTGTTCTATTCTGTTGTGTTCTGTTGTGTTCTGTTCTGTTCCACTCTACTCTATTATTCTATTCTATTCTATTCAATCCGATCCTATCCTAGTCCTTATTCCTCCTACTCTACTCTACTCTACTCTTCTCTTCTCTTCTCTTCTCTTCTCTTCTCTTCTCTTCTCTTCTCTTCTCTTCTCTTCTCTTCTAATTCTATTTTATCCTATCCTATCCTATCCTATCCTATCCTATCCTATCCTATCCTATCCTATCCTAGTCTTTATTCTTCTGACTCAACCCTACTTTACTTTACTCTACCCTACTCTATTATTCTATTCTATTCCATCCAATCCTATCCCAGTCTTCATTCCTCCTATTTTACTCTACTCTATTCTACTCTACTCTACTCTTCTATTCCTTTCCATTCCATTCCATCCCATCCTATCCCATCCCATCCCATCCCATCCTATCCTATCCTATCCTATCCTATCCTATCCTATCCTATCCTATCCTATCCTATCCTATCCTAGTCTTTATTCTTCCTACTCTATTTTACTCTACTCTACCCTACTCTATCTATTATTCTATTCTATTCCATCCAATCCTATCCTAGTTTTCATTCCTCCTACTCTACTCTACTCTACTCTACCCTACCCTACCATTCCATTCCATTCCATTCCATTCCATTCCATTCCATTCCATTCCATTCCATTCTTTAGACTTATGAGCTTGGGACTAGCAGAAAATACTTTGGATATTCAAGAGTTAGACAATGGAAGGCAGCACCTAATTAGAAAGGGTGGGCGGGCTCTGTGGTGGAATCCGAGTGGACTCTGTGGTGATCTGAAATGTCATTTGAACTGCAGACAAAATTGAATAATAAACAGTAGCTCAACCTTACAATGTATTTTCTTACATTGAGAAGGTTGAAAAACCAAATGTGAAGACTTGGAAATGGTGGGAGTACAACTTCTGTGCCTGTTGCTAGAACTGTAAAAGTGTTCTATGCTGGCATAGAGACGTCTCCGTCTCTCATTCTCGATTCCTATGATGCATTCTCCAACCTGTCATTCTGGCACTATTTCTCTGGAGATAACATTTGTTTCTTTGCCTGCTTCTATGATGATTCCCCCTGAAGCCTTTTCCGCTTCCACGTGCTGCTGGAGAAAGCTTTTTTCTGCCCAGTCTCTGGAATTTTAACTGCTTGGTAGGAACTGTTTCTCTGATGAACATGACTGGAGGGACAGAATTGGAGACAGACAAAAGAAAGTTGACTGCCGAGAAGAGATTAACACAATGAAAAAAATGGTTCTAGTGTGATTGGGGGACAAGAAGGGAAGGAGAGAGAAATGTGGGGGAAAAAAGCACTTAAAATATGAAGAAGCTGAATTCAAATATATTCAAGCACGTAGATTATTTATCTCAAATATTTTAATTGCACAGAAATGACTGGATTGGAAACAAACACAGCTGCCAAATACAATGCAGCACTTCGTAATGCAAATACAACACAAAATATATAAATACAGCAGCCAAAACAAATACACAGAGGAAAAAAAACAGAACTGCTTTCCAAAAGATCATAAATTCCTATAATTTTTTTCTAGCATTTTCTGCTTCTTCCACAGTTGGGATGTGTCTGCCTAGAGATCATGTATGAAATCCTACAGATGCAGTAGCTTTTTCTGTCTCAGGTAGAAGGTTGCTGCCGAATACCAGTAGCTGTTCTCTTTCTAGAACTCAAAACTTAAATGGATGTTCAAGTACTCAAGAATAAAGATAATTTATTTTTTTGTTTAACATACAGTCCATATCACACATGGACTAGCAATATACATTAACACTTCACTGAGTAGAGAATATGGAGTACTGTAGATAAAAGCAATCTTGGAAAGATAAACAGCATTTCATGAATCTGTTTCTCTATATTGTACTATCCAAAGATTTAAGTCCTAAGGTTCTTTTTCTGATGGCCTGATTGTAGTCCGCTTCTGTTCTAACCCACGCCCTTTTCCAACAAATCAAACACAATCCAAAAGGAACAGAAATCTTTTAATGCTTCTGCAAAATAATTAGCTGTGATAAGCACAAGCCTTGCCAAACTGCATAAGACGGCCAAAAGATAACAGACCAGAAATAATTTGCAATGTAAGAATCTTCAAATACAAACTCAGGATACTGGAATGTCCATGAGGCTGGAGTTTCAAAACGTCTTTGCCTTTTGCAAAGAAGGTTCACTTCATATCTGGCTTTTATTTTCTTGAAGGAGGGTCCATTACCTTGCAGCTTTTCTCCTGAGTCACTGCTATTGAAGCAGTTCTTTCCTGCGAGCAACCCTGCATGCACACGCACTTGGCACAGGCTCCTCGGGAACCTCCTCATTGCTGCTGCCAGCCCACACAATCTCTGAAGACAGCAATCCACTCCGTAATGGTCCTGGCCCCTCATCTGAGTCCTCGCTCTCCTCAGCCGTCCGCACCTGCTGCCAGCTAACCACGACAGGTTCTCATGCTGCCTTTCTGTTGGCATCTGGTTTGTATCTACACGCTGTCCTGCTTGATGGAATGGGGACAACTTGCCATGGCCAACTCACCATGGATAATTCAATAATTTACTTATTTAAAATAATTTAAAACTGATTTAAATTTTTGTCATTCACATTTCATTGCATCCCTCCCTTTTCCTCCTTTCTTTAATGATTCTGTTCCATCATTCCTTTGATATTAGTGTAACTCTTGTCCCATGGAGAGTTGTCGTGCATCAAGATGGCAGTGGCGAATTGTCCCATGGTGAGTTGGCCATGGCAAGTTGGCCATGGTGAGTTGGCCATG